>OU611807.1:11259389-11881584 GCA_914767695.1 Ptilodon capucinus
CCCGTGCAAATACAAGCGAAGCGCGCAAACATCAAAAATCCCTAATAAAAATTTCGTAAAGGCACAAACATGTTAAATCAGGTAAAAGCAAATAATGGCGAGTGGGAGCGTGGCTCGCGCGTGGCGGCCTCGTGGCAAAGATTCTCTGGGCACTGTTTCGTCGAGGCACGAAAGCTGACAACCCTCACTAATGACCGTGGGGTACAAAGATCCCGCTGCTTATAAACTGCTCTTAAATACACCGGGTATTCGATTCCTAGCTTTAACAATTTGACCCGGAATATATCAGGGGCGAGCGAATTATATAGACTTTTTAGGTAAAAATAGTCATAAACGACATTTTTTTAATCTTTTTATGAAGCAGTGGTAGCCTCGCGGGCAAGAACGTCCGCCTTGAACGCAAGGGGTGCAAGTTCAAATCCCAGGCCCGCACCTCTGAGATAATTTTCATGTGGGAATGTCATTTTCAACAATGATTACCACTTGCTGAACGGTGAAGGAAAACATCGTGAGGAAACCTGCACGTCTGAAAGGCGTGTGAAAGTCACCAACCCGCACTGGGCTAGCGTGGTGGACTATGGCCCAAATCTTCCTCGTATTGAGGGGGAATGTGTCCGGTATAACGGCAATAGGCTCGCCCCCTATTACATTGGGAGCAAAATACATCGGCGAAGTGTGGGTACACTACAGTGCACCTCTGCCTACCCCTTCGGGGAATACAGGCGTGATGATCATGGTGTATTTTTATGAGACCATACTCAATCGACGCAGAAAAAAATGCTGTTTTCAAATATGTATATATTTCAATACCGACCAAAAGTTAAAAGCTTTACATCCCTATAATATAGAGCTTACCCACTGACTAAAATTAAATGCAAAAGTGAATTTAAATACATTTGAACAATTTTCAGTAATAATGTGGTAAGGTATTACCTACAATATTATATTATTTCCAAGTAAATAACGTTATGAGGGCTGCACTCCCGCAAACCACAGTCGAACTAAGAAGAGTTCCATTTAAACTGGACGCGCCGCAACTGCAATAGTTACCACTATAAACGTACCCATGTTTTAAGTTAACTTGATATAATTTGTATTTCATACACTGCTATGTGATTTTGATACCATCGAAATGGAGTGTTTTTAAAGGATTTAACCTCTCGAAAATGTACTCAATCAACTTAATTATATTTTAACTGTACTTAGAAAGAATTTGTTAGATATTGTTATGTTATGCTCATAAACTTATACAAAAAGTTGGATGGAATCTCGTAAAACAATAAGTGAGGAACCCGTGGTTAATTAAATTCGTTAATCTCGAACGCACTTCGATCATAATTATAGATCGATATGTTGCTTCACTTTCAACATAAGCGGCGCCAATCCTCCTTTTTATACGTCCCTGCATCAAACTAATTAGACAAGGGGTGAAACAGATTTGTCTGTCCACCAAACATAAGCTCTAAAAGACCTGCCTACCAATAAATATTTATTAAAAAAACTACTCGACTCTCACTGACACTGTCATTACATTCGCTAATACCGCTATTAACCTCTAAACAGCGTGTTTATGTTTATCGAATCACATATCGACTAATCCCCACCCTATCCGATTACATAAAAAAAACACAAAAAAAATGTAGAAAACCGCTATAATGGCCGCGTGGCGGGAAATAAAGGGAATAAAAGGTGGAGAGGTTGGTAATGAGGTCCGCGGTAATGAAGAGAGGCGCGTGGCGCGCGCGCTCTCGACGCGTGCGGCTAACGAGTGCCGGCCGTGCGCGCGCGCCTCTCGTGCGAATGTGATGCCAAAGCTTTTTATAATTATTTTTACGAAAATTGTTTTGATAACGGTATCGAACGCAGGTATATCAAATTCACCTCAACATCACTATTGTTAATATATCGATGAAATTTCAACTCGCATATGAATGATATTTTGAGTTCTACTCCATGATATTAGAAATTATAAATACATCAATGTGTTAGAAAAACGCCCAAAACAGTTGAACCAAAAATGGTACGACTACAATCTGATATCCGTAGAAAAAAAAAAAAAAAACCTGACAGTGGCCTTTACAAAATAAATTATTTGACGTACAATTTTTAATTTAACAAATTCAATAATTATCTGTTTATCTTAGCCAGTACTTGGAATCCTTTAAAATAGAGATAAGTACTTTATTGGAAAAAAACTAATAAATATATTAAATAATGGGTGATGAAGGTGATAAAGATGGCGGATGAGTTAACGGACTATCATAAACAACATCCCTATCATACCTAACAAAATAATAAGGTGTTACAACATATCGCATCTTTAAAAGTATAGAGACCCATTTTGAAATTTTAGGATTTCGACTATAAATCTTAAGGGGTCGTCATAACGACCATTTTTCAAGAACATTATTTTTGAGTTAGGTCTCTATACTGTTAAAGATGCGATATTTGATCTCGAAAGACAATGTCTCGCCTCACCAACTCGGCAGAACCGAATCAGGAATCGTTACCCCGACTCAATTAATCAAACTCGCTCACCTGCGTCGTCTGACCACTGTCTCATTCGTGTTCTGTCCAAACTCTTAATCCAAAGATTTAAGGCGTATGATCGATTGACACTGGATACAGAAACACGGTGAACTGAGTGGGTTGTATGTAGAGCCACTAAACTAGCGGGAATCGCAGACTAGTATGACTAAGCCTCACTGGGGCGTCAAAAGCATGGAGATATTATAACGGAGATGGCATTTCGAGTGAAGTTTTTGTGGATTATCTGACTCCGCCATTGTTATTTTCCCATATAGTTGTCCTGTATACCTACAGGTACATGAAAGAACAACAATGGCGGAAAAATCGCCGCAGAGCTATACGAAGAGTGGAGTCGTTATGGGTACTCTAGATACTTTTGACGCGCGGAAGCGTCGCTTTATGTATACATTTATTTTGTATAGTATCTAGTACTTGAAAGTCTATAACATCCAGTCCTTTTAACATCCATTGCTGGGCACGGGCCTCAATGCGAGGGAGATTCAGGCCATAGTCCACCACGCTGGCCCAGGGCGGGTTGGCAGACTTCACACTTCAAATCAAGTCACAACTAGCCAAGTTCCCTCAGACGTGCAGGTTTCCTCACGATGTTTTCTTTCACTGTTTCATAGCAAGTGATAATCTTGGATGAAAACGAGATTCGCACATAAATCCCAGAGGTGCGAGCCGGGGTTTGAACCTGCACACTTTGATTGCAAGGCGTGCGTTCGACCACTCGGCTACCACTAATAAAACTCTAATAAAAACATATGTACCTAATTCAAGAAAGAGTCGTGTTTAATCTCGTGATTAGTCTCGGTAAGCTCACTCTTCAACGTAATATCATTATCAGCGCGAACGAATTTTGCAGCGAGGTCGAGTGGCTATTACCACTGAAATTCAGTCTTATGTCTATTGATATAGAGTTAGATTTGGTTTTGATGTTCGCCCCCGTAAACCCGAGGCTTAGAGATTATTCTAAAACAAAAAGGTACCACAGATCATTTCTATTTCTACCAATTGGCTTTGGAAACTCCGATGGTAGTCGCATTGTGGTATATCGATGTTTTGACTGAACTAGTACCGAAAATTTGTTTTAAATTCTCGGATTCGGTCGGGGCGATAACATTTATTAATGTGTAACTAACATGTTTCAGTCGCCTTCCGTCAAAACGGCAGTCGAAATGTATTGAAAACCGCCATGCACGCTCGGTTTCTATCGTACAATGATATTGATACACGTTACATAATAGCTCAATAGAGTTTCCCAGAAATGTTATTTCAGTCCGGATTTGAGAGGATTAATTCTCGGTTTATTTATGATTTTGTATACTTATGACATATAAGGCTCTATTTACACGTTGAAGTCGGCTGCCCGATGAATATGTACGGGTTTAAGGGAAGGAAATAGATATGCTTGGGTAGAACATTTTGCTATGCCATGTTGGCCCAGAGTGGGTTGGTAGTATTCACACGGCTATCGAGAACTGGTTAAGTTTCCTCACGATAATTTATTTCACCGTTTGATGATCAGCACACTACACTGTGTCATCCGTCAGTTTTTTCGCCATACCAAAACAAACTCGACTAACTCATAGAAAAAGTTCATAATTCAACTAAATCATGCCGACAGCGCGAGTGAATATTGTTGCGTAGCATCGTTAGGTATATTAACTCATTTTACGATTGTTTCTCATCAACATGTTGTGGGGACGTGGCTTCCACAGTAAAAATTCACTCTTTATGCATATTAACGTAGAGTTAATATTGAAAAGAACTTTAACAAAGCCCTAAACATACTTCTTCTTCTCAGTCGGGCACTCTTGTCAGAGTGGTCGTGGTTGTTGAGATGGTGTGCATGGTGGATCTTCCGTGTCGTAGTTCTCCTTGGTTACCGCTCTGGCAATGCCTCTCCACTTCTGGCAATGCTTCTCCACTTCTGGCGGTTGGTAGCATTGCGAGAACACTGCGCTATGGTAGATTGAGTTGCCATCTTAATTAAGTCTATCCAGCGTGTGGGAGATCGGCCGCGTGCTCTCTTTCCCGCTACCTGACCTTGAACTACAAGTCTCTCCATAGAGTTTTCGTTTCTGGAGATGAATTGAATTCCTAAACATACGGGGCGAGTGAATTTACTTGAGTATTATAAAAATAGACTCTGTTACAATTATATAAAGATACAATGTCTGTGGCCCAAGACATGCGACCACTCTATTAAATTCGCACGCATTTTAAAAGACAAAAGAATAATGTGTTTCTTCTATGATTTACTAGTAATAAAGAAAGTTTATTTATTCAATTTCTTCTTCTTTGTTTACAAAATGAGTGAAATTATGATATTTTAATGATGATAAAGATGAGGAATGGCTCCACCTGCGTTTAGCGGGTATTTCAGCCAGTGTCAAGAAATTAATAGCGAGAGCAAATTCAATAAATACACATTATAAATAAAAATGAATAATGACTGTCTATTTATTTAATTTGTTTTTGCTATTAATTATTTGACACGGCAGAATATTCGCTAATATCAGTTGTAGCTTCATCCTATTCCATCAAATTGTATCACTTTGTTCTAAAAGGAAAAGAAAGCATGTTCTTAAGATTAATTATCGTCCGTTTCCTGGTTTGGAGAAATTGTTTTTCGTTCTTCTTTCCTTCCTCCGGGATATCTTGTATATTGTTTATATTTGTTCATCTGTGGCTTTGCTAGTGGAGGCCGGATCATATGGTGTTTTCCGCCATTCCATGCCGCAGTATGACATACATATAAAACGATATCACTATTGTTATCTTTTTGTTATCAAAATAATATCGAGGGGAGGTACGGAAAGGCTTTTGACTTGAGCAACACTTTTAGGCATTACTGACTTAGTAAATATTTGGAATCAGCGATTTTTTCTGCGTCGAATGAGTATGCTGTCCTGTAAAGTTAACAAAATGTCGCTTAGGTTAAATAGCCTTTCACCCTTTGATATGAAATGTTATATTATAGTGGTAAAAGTTATATAGTTTCTATAATTAAATATACCTAATTATAAAACTTACCTACTGAAAAAAATAAAAGCATACCCAACAAAAAATATACTTTTTAAAAACAACTTTTACTTAATTGCCCTTAGTTTTCGTGTTCTCCTCAGAAAGCCCTTTCATTTGATACCCATACTGTGGTAGTGCAGAAAAAATTACTATTCTGCCATCTTGGATGATCCGCCATATTGGAATTAGAATGACGTCACATCTGAGCGTCACATAGCTAAGCATGCGTTGTCATCCAAAATAAGCGTGTATACCAAGTGTCAGCTCAATCGGTTATAGATTACTGATTTAAAATTCAGTTGCAAGATTCCACCCGGACATACATTGCAAGTTATTATAAAGCTTGTTATAATAAAGCTTGTAAAAATGTAGTATTGGTTAAAAAAACGTCACGCGCTTTCTATAAATAAATATCTCTAAACACATACTCATCGTATGACCCCAAACTATGCAAATCCTGGACTATGAGGTGTGACATAAAATGGATTGGGGTGATCCCAGTTACACCCAGACCAGGGCAAGTTCCGAAAAGGCCATGCAAAATTTGTTGATGTCGGGAATTGAACCCGCATGCACCCGGTGCAGTGATCCGAGCGTCCTGCGCTCAAACCATTAGAAAAAGCCGTCGTCTGACGCTTCTATTTGGTCAGGGTTTCTTATTAATTTCGTGGCCCCAATCTAAATGTGTCCACACTTTACGTCATATTTTTTTAAGATTCCGTACCCAAAGGGTAAAACGGGAACCCTATTACTAAGACTTCACTGTCCGTCCGTCCCCGTCCGTCTGTCACCAGGCTGTATCTCATGAACCGTGATAGTTAGAGAGTTGAAATTTTCACAGATGATGTATTTCTATTGCCGCTATAACAACAAATAAAAATAAGAATAAATAAAAACAATCAGAATAAAATAAATATTAAAAAAAACACTTATTTTGCCGCTTTTACAGATAATGGTACGGAACCCTTCGTGGGCGAGTCCGACTTGCACTTTGCCGGTTTTTTTGGTATTGGAGTTAGATACAAAGGAACATTTTGTAAGTTAGCTGCGAGGGCACGTTATCGGCGGCTGTTGATCGCAGCGTAAGGGTTGAGGTGACATCGCCGGTACCAATTCTTACGTACGCAGATATAAGCTTAACATGTTCGCTGCTTTGTGAGGTTATATTGGCTCATGGCGAACAGCACTCACAAAGATCCCCTGAGTCAATATAACTTCATGATGACGCACCAGCTAAAATAACACTCAAAATCCTTACGCAGCGACGCTATCATAAAACCCTGGGCAGACTGGAGCGTCAAGAGGCGCGCTGCGAAATTTTTAACCAGTACCAAAATGGACTGTATTAACACTCTGAAGAAGCACATATTTCATATTGTCTTTGAGCACTATACCCTCGATATATTGATATCTCTTTTATTTCTTATCTTTCTTATAAATTACATTTTTAAATATATATATAAAAAATACATTTAAAAATATAAAAAACAGTTCCCCACCGGCATCTGGAACAGGGTCCTAGTTATCAGTGGTTAGGGCTCCAGAGAGAGGAACTTCCTCACAATGCGCGCCGTCTCCAGAAGTACCGCCTTCTGAATCTGTCCCTTGATCCAGCCGCCTAACGCGAGCCTCTTTAGGTGTTTGTCGAGGCTCTTGGCTAATAAGCCATGGGCGGAAACGACTATCGGTACAATGATTGCCGCATCAATGTCCCACATGTCGACAACCTCGTGAGCCAGATCAAGATACTTGCTTTCTTTATCTTTCTCGGCCTTCACGAGATTCTCGTCATGGGGGACAGTGATATCGACAATCATTGCACGGCGCTCTTGGCGATCTATCAGCACAATATCAGGCTTATTGGCTACAATAGTCCTGTCTGTGATGATAGATCGGTCCCAATACAATGAGATATGACCTTCTTCGAGAACTGGTTGTGGTTCATACCTGTAGTACGGTACCTCGGATGTCACAAGGCGATATTTCAGGGCAAGTTATATATTGATTATTATTATAGGTGTATTTTCAAGTTAGTATCAGACATGAAGACTGCTCGCCCCTACACGTTACCGGGGCAACCGTGACGATAGAATGTTTGGCATAAAACATTTTCAAACAATTAAGAATCAGAACTTTTATACTTCCCCCTGTATAAAATGTACGAAATAATCCGGTGGGCTAATAATGCCGACACCAGTAGTTGCGTGTAATTGATAATATTTTATAATATTTGCCGACCCCCGGGCCCCAGTGGCCGGGCCGTGAACTTATTGTTAACACCCTATATATTTGCTTTTTTTTTCACAAAGCCCGTATATTATTTGCTTTGATAATTAAGTGATACGCGGCTAGCGATTAAATAGTTGCTTTTTATTTTTAAACCGACTTCATCTACTAGCGGCCCATCCTTGATTCGCAAGGGTGGACATTTTGTTATTTAATTTTGAGATGAATAAATATTGCCTATGTTAACTTTACTACTATTTACTTCTATGTTAGCTTTGTAACAGAAAAAGATTTTTGAAAACGGCCCAGTAGTTTTGAAGTTTATTAGTTGCATACAAAAATACAAATCTTACCTCTTTATAATATTAGTAAAGATTTTCTAATTACAAATAACAAAACAAATAAGATATTGTTTAAACAACTTTGTTTTAGTAGATACATAAATAATAATTCCCCTAGGACTGATGATATTATGTGAAATTTTAGAACGAACGCCCACTAAATTTGGTACATGTAGTTATTACATGTGTTAGTAAATAATAATAATAATAATACATCATAACGCCTGTATTCCCCGAAGGGGTAGGCAGAGGTGCACTGTAGTGCATGTGTTAGTATAGTTGGATAAATCGATTTGAAGCAAACATCGTGAAGAAACACGTCTGTAAAAATGCGTGAGAAGTTCACCAAAGGGTCAGTGACTATGATAACCTCTTATTGAGGTGGAATGTGCCCGAAATAATGGCAATAGACTAGCCGTTATTACATTGCAACTGAAATACATCGGCGAAGTATAGGTGCAGTACGGTGCACCCCTGTGGGGAAGACAGTCGTGATGGTGTATTAATATTATGCCTTATTGTTATTTGGCTATGAACAAGACTTAAGTATCGCTATCCGCTTATCACTTGCGCATAAACTTGTTTGCTGATGCAAGTGTTTTCGGTGACGTTAAAATATTAAAGCAAGGGGTATGTCTGTTTGCCTATTGTTATCTCGAGAACTTTATTTGTGTTGTTCTGTTGTACGTACGTTTTTATTTTGAGAAACAATACGCGATAATTATGACAGATAGGCGGTTAATAGTAATGGGTACTTTTTATAATCTGTGCGTTATGGTACTTATAAAAAAAACATAAGCTGGATTTTGTGATTATTTACGATTGGGGTGTAAATCCAAAGAAAAAAACAAGTGGATCTGCCGGTTGATAACTGTATTATCTTGTAAACGTGTTTCAATCGGTTTCCGTTGAACATCAGTCAGAATAATCGTTATGATTTCTAGTTTCTAACGACCTACGGGTGAAAGGCTATTTGATTATACCGATATTTTTTTAACTATGCTGGAGAGCATACCTACTCATTCGACGCAGAAAAATTTGCTCATTCCAAATATGTATTTAAATCAATATCGCCCAAAAATGTCGCTATAGTCAAACAGCTTTTCACCCCTCGATACCATCTTGGGTGCGCTTCCCCATGGGCCATTCTTTTACCTCTTTTATATTTTTTTGTTTATTACTTTAATTTAATTTTGAATTATTAAAAATAAATACTTAGAGTAGACACCATTTACATCAACTTTTTATTATGATGTCTGAATCTTTGACAATATTGATGCATGAATATTTACACCAGCATAAAATAAAGTTTTTTTTTTTTTGTAAACTCCTTTTTAAGTTAGTCGACTTTATGTATTAACCGAATCCAAAAAAGGCAGAAGTTCTTAATTCAACCCGCATATTTTTTTACAATATGCTATGTAGCTACATAATAACTTGTTTCATAAAAAAAAATACACCTTGTACAGATGATATAACATTTTAACCATTTTTGAAAAACGTTGACATGTCAAATTCTGAAAAATAGTTACAATGGCCCTACCACCACCTCTAGCATTGTTGTTTCCATACTAACTGTAAATTTTTGACAGATTTTCTGTCAAAAAATGAAAGTAATTTTAAAAACAAGTCACTCACATACAACACTGGGCGAAAAACCACAGAGTGGATCCCCGGCAATGCAAGAAGACATCGCGGCAGGCCCAGAAGGAGATGGGGATGAACTGGACTCCCGTCGAAAGGAGTGGCCCATCTTGGCTCAAAATAGAGAGGAATGGAGGAAGGGGAAAGACCTCCCGTATTTGCCCAGCAGTGGGACGTTGTAAACTCATAATAATAAATAATAATTAAGCAAGTATCTTGATCTGGCTCACGAGGTTGTCGACATGTGGGACATTGATGCGGCAATCATTGTACCGATAGTCGTTTCCGCCCATGGCTTATTAGCCAAGAGCCTCGAACAACACCAAAAGTAGCTCGCGTTAGGCAGCTGGATCAAGGGACAGATTCAGAAGGCAGTACTTCTGGAGACGGCGCGCATTGTGAGGAAGTTCCTCTCTCTGGAGCCCTAACCACTGGTAACTAGGACCTTGTTCCAGATGCCGGTGGGGAACTGTTTTTTATATTTTTAAATGTATTTTTTATATTTATATTTAAAAATGTAATTTATAAGAAAAATGTGAAATAAAGGAATAATAATAATTAAAAACATTATATAATCAAGACAGGTGTTAGTAAGGGGCAAATCCGCAGTAGATGAGTACTGACAAATTGATTCAATTAGCACCTCAAATCGGCAACTCGTGAGTTTCTGCTCATTATCAATGATTTTATCAATAGGGAGCACTCCCTCGGATAATTGGCATGGGGTGGATGGGGGATGATCGGGGACATATGTTCCACCCCTGCGGGACCTTTGATGCGGTATTATCTCAAATCAAGCGGAAAATATGTCTGTTCTAGTGACTACAGACTATATTTTAACATTTTCAGTAATTAAAAGCAGTGGCAGCCTCGTGGGCAAGAACGTAAAGGGTGCAAGTTCAAATCCCGGGACCGCACCTCTGAGATAATTTTCATGTGCGAATAAAATTTTCAACAATGATTACCACTTGCTGAACGGTGAAGGAAAACATCATGAGGAAACCTGCATATCTATAGAAAAGCGTGTGACGTTCACCAACCCGCACTGGGCCAGCGTGGTGGACAAAATCCTCTCCATCCAAAGGTTGTCTGGAAGTGATCGCAGCTTGCGATAAGACCGCCCAATGTACACTTCTATTTTTTCTTGTTTTTGTCAATATATGTTGTGTAATTTCTTTGTAACTATTGGTGTACAATAAAGACTTTTCTATCTATCTATCTATCTATCTATCTATTT
Organism: Ptilodon capucinus; assembly: GCA_914767695.1. Taxonomy (NCBI): domain Eukaryota; kingdom Metazoa; phylum Arthropoda; class Insecta; order Lepidoptera; family Notodontidae; genus Ptilodon; species Ptilodon capucinus. Next base: position 11,270,400 of record OU611807.1, read on the forward strand.
TCCCTCGTATTGAGGGGGAATGTGCCCGATATAATGGCAATTGGCTCGCCCCCTATTACATTGGAACCAAAATACATCGGCGAAGTGTGGGCGCACAGCAGTGCACCTCTGCCTACCCCATTGGGGAATAGAGGCGTGATGATGTATATATAATTAAGTCTATCGTACTAATATTATAAATGTGAAAGTTTGTGAGGATGGATGGATGGATGTTTGTTACTCTTTCACGCAACCCGTCAACGCTTGTACTAGTTGTGCGTGTGGTAAAAGGCGTACCTGTACCAGCACTTGTAGCATGAGCCCCAAGATTAGACGTATGTCACGAAATATCTTGATGTTGTCTCTTTCACTCGTATGCAATTAGACAGAGATCGACCGAGCCAATCCGTGACAGAGGTCTGCATGCTGACAACACAGCATATACGCACGTTAAAAAATACCTTACACGCTCGGACAAACCTCCTATAAAATATTCTTACTGGTGCATGGCAATATTTAAAAAAAAAGAAAACATACGGGTCGAATTGAGAACCTCCTCCTTTCTGAAGTCGGTTAAACATCAATTGTCGTAACTCGTCTCCAGGCAACGTTCAAAAATCGACATTGATTGAAATATATTCTCCGCCCAATAATAAAATAAACTTACGTTCGAAAATTACCAATAATGAAGTTGTATTCAATACTGAAATCTGATTATTTACTTTAAAAATTGTGGACAGGTGGTAATAATCATACATACATTTCCCAGTAACTTTTTCCGAAACAGATAATAATTACACAATATTAATGATGTTATGTCATGCAAAAAGATGACAACCGATTGTTACTCCGTATTCCAATTGGAACCGTATCATTATGTTATAGCGTTCAATTTCCACTAAATAGTTATGTCGGTTGATATTTTGTTGAAAAAATATGATTACAGGGAAATCGACGCTGACACTCAATTACCGCAAACAAATAAACAGACATACCGACGGGGCTAACGATGTTTGAGCACCCACCGAACGAAAATTTAGATCTTAAACGTATGCAATAAGGTTGATTTTAGGTTACATTTTGAACGGAATCAAATTATTTGTTTGTATAGCGGAAGCGGGATATAAAATTAACTGGTATCGGTTGGTCACAAATTGACATTTTTTTTGTATTTACTGCAAATGGTTCCGTATATAGATATGACTAGCTGTGCCCGCGACTTCGCCCGCGTGCAATTTAGGGAGATTACCCGGAAATATAGGTATTATGTTTTTCCCGCGGAACCCTAATGCTTTTTCTAAAATTAAAGTAGCCTAAGTTATGCCTTGGAACGTCAGCTATCTGTCAGTGAAAGTCCCACTGAAATCGGTTCAGCCGTTTAGAAGTTTACCTCAAACAAACAGACAGACAGACAGACAAAAAATTTTAAAATTGCTTTTTTGTTATAGGTATCGTATATACTTTCATACGCATTTGGTGAAAAAGTGTTATTTTGATATTACAAACAGACACTCCAATTTTATTTATTTGTATAGATATAGATTGTATAGATACGACGAAGATCTGTTTAGTGGTGCAGTAGGCCGCTCGGGTCGTTGCGGGTTCGATTCCCGTAAGCGGCAAATTTCTAAAAATGCCGGTTCGGATGCCTTTTCACAGTTTGTAGCTCTGAAGACAGAGTTGCGTCAGGACTTACGATACTATATACCTACAACTTCGACCAGCAGTATTTCTTCTTCTGCGGGCGTTTTCCACAACTCGACGTCTGTTGCGCCTATTTTGTGTGAAGGGGGATGGTCGGCTGGTTACTCCAGCCATCCAAGTTCTGTCAGGTAGTTCCCCAGCTTCGTGACGTCGCCAAAGACATTCTGGAGGCTACCCGGTGAGCCCAGGTAGTGTGCCCGGTGTCGAGCACCAGTTATGGACAGTTATATTTTAATTGGGAATTGGGAACCCTAAAATAAAGATAAAAAAAAACAATAAAATTGAGGAAAGGGTTGCATTCAGTCAGTGGAACGTTTCACGCGTCGCGATCCGCGCGTCGGAATGGCTTCATTAGCGGGGCAGACACCGGCACATGCCCCGACGATAATAGGGTTACCATTATAATATAAAAAATATCGCCAGACATCACATACTCATCGTATGATACCCAACCACCTACCTTTTTTTACGTCGGAATATTTTGGATACCCTGCCACCTCGGGGGAAGTAGCAGGGTTATGTGAGAGTCCCGGCAGAAGGCCGTATACCCACTAAAAACCGACGGTGTACCATTCTCCGTTTGTATCGGGGCGCCACGGGATCGCTTTGGCATACACCGCGACGCACCAGCTACCACTACCTACTAGGTTACCAAATAATAGACTGGGGGTGATTCCAGTGTCACCCAGACCACAGCAAATTTCAAAATTAGCCACTAGTGGGAACCCACAACAATAGACCATAATACTAAAACTGACAAAAATTACAGTTACAATTAAAACTATAATTTTATTTTACAAGTGGTGATAGTAAAGCCTTTGGCCAAATTTCTCGGAACATTATTAGATCCCGTTGCATTCAGAATCGCAGTAAGCCTACGTTTGGGAACACCCTGCACCGTTCCCCATATCTGTTGGTGCGGTACTAATGTAGAACCGATAGGCCACCATGGACTCTCCTGCAATAGAAGCACAGGCAGGATAGCACGTCACTCCAGTCTCAACGATATCATCCGTTGGGCCCTTGCTACCGTCAACATGGAGACTATTCTGGAACCGAATGGCCTTCTACGTGATGATGGCAAGAGGCCTGACGGTATGACCCTCGTTCCGACAAGAATGGCGTGGCCGCTAGTATGGGACGCTACTTGCGTCGATACTCGCCGTATGTCATCTATTAACATTTATTAACTCTTTTTTAACTCTGTATTAAAGTTGTCAGTTTTATTGTTTTTTTTTTAATATTCACCACTGACGAGAATCAGACCCCAGTTAGTTTCCTACTCTTAACTTGGCGAACACACCTGCCGTAAGTGAGCGGTAAAACTGTCTAAACAAAATTGATTTACATAAATAATGAAGCTCAAATAGATTAGTGGTTAAGTGGGCCGTCGTGGTGATAGGGTTCGATCCCAATCTTGGGTATGGAACTACTGACGTGCGTCAATTTAGGACAAGCATTTGGTTTAGTTGGAGGGACTAAAACTAAAGGGACTACTAGCTATATGACCACATTATAAAATAAGTTGTTGTTTAAGATAAAAGGTTCCCACATAACCCTGTTACTTCCCCTGAGGTGGCAGGGTATCCATAAAAGATTTTCCGACGTAAAAAAAAAAGGTATCAACTCACTGACAGGGGTCACTTGAGTACTCGTATGTGAAAAAGTGTTATCATTTATATCGCTAACATTTTTTATTACAAAACGTCATGATCTATTTACGTACAATCCCGCTGTATCTCGTTCTTTGTATCTAAAATTTAAGTGTCTGCTTTTTATGTTAAAATAAGAGGGCCCCAAGTTCACCCTATTTTTGTGGAGTTGCTATGGATTATTTTTTTAAGGCATGGAAACTACATCAGCTATAGAATAGCTAGAATATGATTAGTCTAATGGCTTCAAGGTGACAAGGTCTAATGTGTACACTGGTCATATTTTTGTCATGTCAGAAATCAAGGGTACTGGACAAATTGACGTAAATGATAGTTGCATTAGGTTCCATAATGTTTTTTTAGGGTTCCGTACCCAAAAGGTAAAACGGGAACCCTATTACTAAGACTTCGCTGTCCGTCCGTCCGTCCGTCTGTCTGTCTGTCACCAGGCTGTATCTCATGAACCGTGATAGCTAGACTTGAAATTTTCACAGATGATGTATTTCTGTAGCCGCTTTAACAACAAATACTAAAAAACAGATCAAAATAAATATTTAAGGGGCTCCCATACAATAAACGTGATTTTGTGGCCGTTTTTATAGATAATGGTACGGAACCCTTCGTGCGCGAGTCCGACTCGCACTTGGCCGGGTTTTTTTATTACAATGAAGAAATTGATATTAACCGCCATCTTCATCACTGTACCACCCATTTGTATTTATATACAAATACAAATGGGTAAAAATACACATTGTATTTATTGAATTTTTCCTGTCTCAAATACGGCTATAATGGCAATAGGCTCACCCCCCATTACATAGGGACCAAAATACATCGACAAAGTGTGGGCGCACTGCAGTGCACCTCTGCCTACCCCTGCGGGAAATACAGGCGTGATGGTGATGTATTTATGATGATGTATATAGAACGTATAAACACTGGCATCAATACTGCTAATCGCAATTGCAGCCTTTTATCTCTTCACTAATTTCGTGAAAATTAAGAGATGTTTTTTGTTCCTTCTGTTTTAGATATATAGATAGATAGAAAACTCTTTATTGTACACCAATAGTTACATGGAAATTACACCACATATATTGACTAAAACAAGAACAAATAGAAGTGTACATTGGGCGGTCTCATCGCTAGCTGCGATCTCTTCCAGACAACCTTTGGATGGAGAGTATTTTGTCATAATGACATGATTGCAGACAGTTGTGTATCACTGTGAAATAAATAATTACATAATGTATACATACATATAAATATATACAATAAATACAGTTTATTTATATTTATATTAAAATGTAAATGAGAATTCATGTTTGATAACCCTAGAGTTCCTGCAAATTTGTGAGGGCTACTTTAATTTCCTTAGTGGAACTAATATGAACAGCATGAAAGTGATAATCATGTCACAGATACATTAGTGGGCAGTAATTTGTGGGTGACATTTTGCGGTCCGTGGTTTCGCTACAAAGCAAAGTAAAAAATATTGAATAATACTTTAAAGACATATTACGTTTCCATACAATTTGCCATTACCTACCTAATTACAGGGAAAAGAATTAGGATATTATCAACGAACTCAATAGTTTGTACATTGACAGTTGCTATGACGGTTTTCCATTCGTCATCTTTTACCATAGAGTAACTACAGTACCTACCCAAACTACTCTACCTACTCTTCGTATCGCTCTGCGGTGCTTATTCCGCCATTTTTGTTATCTCATGTACCTGTAGGCAACTACATGGGAAAACAAAAAGAAAACAAACTGAAAAAGTTACCGCGGTCGACATGCCATATGCCACATGCCACATAACGGAGATGCCGTTATAATATCTCCATGTCTTTTACCCACTGTTTTCGCATGAGCGTTGTGTTGAATTGTATTTTATTTTAAAAAGATGAGTCCACTACCCTTGGTACGTCACTTCGAGGGCCCGGTGAGGGCTGGTGAACTTCACACATCTATCGAGAACTAGTCAAGTTTCCTCAGACGTGCAGGTTTCCTCGTTTAGCAACTGATAATCTCGGATGAAAATGAGATTCGTACATGCATCCCAGAGGTGCGAGCCGGGATTTAAAACTGCATACATCGATTTCAAAGCGTGCGTTCGACCATTCGGCTATCGGCACTAGTATTTATACTACACTATTTCATTTAAAAGTAATCCTTTCACATGAGTGGAAGGGGTCATATGAACCCTTGTAAAAGTATTACTTGGCAACGACTAGTTATCGTTTACCAATCTAAAAAAGCCACTTTTGCAAAGACCACAAGAAATTATTTAACAATTAAATACGTAGATTGATTCAAATAATGAACACCTACATTTAGATAACTTTCAGCTAGTGCAGTTAAGGTTTAAAATAAACCCAAATCTGCACCCTTAGCATTACTGTGTAGACATAAGTTTTATCTCTTTCAACTGTCAAATATATCGAGATAATGACGTCACTTCGAGCTTTTCGTACTGGACATGCCTCGGTGTGACGTAATTTTCTCAACGAAACTGAGAGTTGAAAGATATATAATTTATGTCTACCCGGACATGTTAAGCCTACAAAACTCTTTTTACAGTGCGTACGCACCGGCGTAAAGTCAACCTTGAGGCGGTTTCGGCCTCAAGCCGCAGTAAATGTGTTAAGGATAGAGTACGAATTAATTATTTAATTTCTCAAATTATAATGGTGATATACTCGTACATCCACGCGTGAATCGCGCAAATGCTTGACAGGTTAAACTAAAACGAAATGAGTTCAGGGAATGAATTCGATGGGAAGAAATTGCTTAGTGGCCGTTCTAGCTACCGGTCAATATAGCAATAAATCAATTTCAAGTGCGTCAAGCGCGCACACTGTGGAGTCCAAAATAGTGCGTTTAAATTTTTGTCAATATTAAAACGGACTATACTGACTATGGCAGTGGTAGCCGAGTGGTCGAACGCACGCCTTGGAAATCAAAGTGTGCAGGTTCAAACCCCGGCTCGCACCTCTGGGTTTATGTGCGAATCTCATTTTCATCCGAGATTACTACTAGCTTTGAAACGGTGAAGGAAAACATCGTGAGGAAACCTGCACGTCTATAGAAAGGCGTGTGAAGTTCACCAACCCGCACTGGGCCAGCGTGGTGGACTATAGCCCAAAAATCTCTCTCGTATTGAGGGAGAATGTGCCCGTTATAATGGCAATAGGCTCGCCCCCTATTACATTAGGACCAGAAATGCATCGGCGAAGTGTGGGCGCACTGCAGTGCACCTCTGCCTACCCCTTCCGGGAATACAGGTGTGATGATGTAGTATTATTATTATTATACCGACTCATAGCAAATGCTCTTCTTTTTGACGTAATGATGAAATTTTAATGGAATAAGATGAGAAATATCTGCACCTGCGTGTTAACAACCTTCATTCTTAACCGACTTTCAAAAGGAGGAGGTTCTCAATTCGATTGGTATTTTTTTTCAACAAGACACCTAGCTCAGTAGTTTAAACATCCCGAGGAACGTGACTCAAAACAATCTGTCGGTCCTACCTGATGATTGCTCTATATACTTAAATGGAGCTGCAACACCGCGCCCGGCGTCATTCTTCTACCGTCCAGATTAGCACACAGTTATTTATACCTGTAATCTTATTACTATTATTACACATTAAACAGTTTATCCAATTTCTGAGTATTTTGACTTGCGATTAGCGGGTATTAAAGCCAGGGTCGACTGAATTAATAGCGAGGATAAATTTAATAAATAGGTAAACTTTATAAATAATATCGGCGATTAACGCGATAATGATGGAGGAATTCATGATTTGTTAATTCATAGCCTAAAGTTCTTTTTTACGAAATGAATGAAATATCTCTATTTTAAAGGATTCCAAGTACTGGCTAAGATAAACCTATAATTATTGAATTTGTTAAATTAAAAATCCAAGTCAAATCTTCTTTTCTTACGAACTTTTCTGATATTTTTTTTTTTATGAGATAGGGAAGCAAACGAGCAGACATTTCACCTGGTGGTAAGTGAGCAACGCCGCCCATGGACACCTGCAACACCAGGGGCATCGCAAGTGCGTTGCCGACCTTTAAGGAATGTGTAGGCTCGTTTCTTGAAGATACCTTTGTCGCATCGGTCCGGGAACACCGCTGCAGGAATTAGATGAGTAATAGCTCCACCTGTGTTTAGCGGGTATTTCAGCCAGTGTCAAGTAATTAATAGCAAGGGCAAATTCAATAAATACACATTGTAAATAAAAATAGGTGATGAACGTGATAAAGATGACGGATGACAATAACAAAAGTTAATTTTTCAACAATATGACATTGACAAGCGAGAAAATGTTGACGTGTGGAAATCTAATATTTATGATTATTGACACAGAGTCCGTTTTGGTATTGGCAAATAATAAACGCGCGAATTATGACGCCCGAGTGTGCTGTGGTTTTTATAGCTGGCTGGTTGGCTGGTATTTCACAAATCAAGTGCTTTTACTCTCCCTTGGCCAGACAGCCGACCGGCTATTTAATCCGCACTCAAGCCGACAACGGTGTTGATTCTGTTACCACGACAAGAAAAAAAAATTAAGACTGCAACCCGACAACGGAAATAAGGAATGAAATCGGTCAATGTCCGCGTTTACAAGGTAAAATCGACTTCTCCTATTGTTGAAGTCAGTTAAAATGTAGCCTATGTTATCCGGGCCATAATAAAAAATCGATTGACACCTTATTCATCAAAATCGGATAATTAGTTTAGGCGCTACGGAGGAACATACGTAACTACAAACATACATACATAGACTGCGAAAATAATAACCCTTACTGCTGGCTTCGCCGTAGTTAGATAAAAAAAAAGCTACACTAAACAGGTTCTTCCTTTATTTATGAAATTTAATAGAAAAAAATGAAAATTGGCTACACTTACGATTAGTGGATATTTATGCTAATGTCAAGTAATTAATTGCAATTAATTGCAAGGGCAAATAAACATTAGACATACAACAAACATCTAATGACGCACTTGGCGAGTGACAGTGCCTGTTGATGCCGCGATGCCGTGATCCCAAAATTTAAGCAGCTTCGTGGCTCCTCGGTTCATTCCGCCGCTTAGACTCCGCCCACTGGCTGACTCCGCTCACTCTCTGACTCGCCGCTACGACGTTTATGTTTTATGTTTCACATCTGCCAGGCGTCCCGAGACGGCTAAGTTTGTTTTTAGTCATATAAAATAATAAAAATTTCTCTACCACCAATTCGGAATGCATTTCCCATGTAGAAGAGCAAGGAACCCCTTGAGCTACTTGTAATAACAAGTAAACATGGGTGATGACAGTGATAAAGATGGCGGGTGATCCCCATCGTAGTTTATATACTGCCCTAACTAAAGAGTTCATCAAACAAGTTGCTTTAATGCGACTAAAGAACATTAAAAATTTGTAGTTATGTCACATTAGAAATGCTTGGAGTTGATTACGTAACGTCCTTGCGAATCTGTTTCAATTACTGTACCTACCCATAAAGTACCCATAACGACTCCACTCTAACTATAGCTGCGGCGATCTTTCCGCCATTGGAAAACCAGCTATATGGGAAAAGAACAATGGCGGAGTCAGATAAACCAGAAAAAATGCCACCTCCGTTATAATATCTCAATGTTTCAAAATGTCGCCACTTGGTTTAGTTTCAAACGAAAAATGATAGCAGTAGCAGTTACATAATCGCATAGCGGATTTCGACCCTAAGCCCTCTGTCTGCAGATAGGTACGTAGTCAATATAAATAGATTGTATCTATATTCGATAGGGTTGATCCACACCTGTTATAGCAACGCTCTGATCACTGATAAGAACGATAGGTGCATTTGAAGTACCTACAGCCCGTAACACACTGGGGCGTTTTAACGCACGCGTCAGAATTATTATTTTTTTACGAAATGAGCGAAATGATGATATTTAATGGAATAAGATGAGGAATGGCATCACCTGCGACTAGCGCGGGTATTTCGCCAATGTCAAGTAATTAATAGCAAGGACAAATTCAATAAATACACGTAATAAATAAAAATGAATGATGACAGTGATAAAGATGGCGGATGAATTCCCGCGTCAGAATTATTGACAATACTAAAATGTACCTACTACATTGACAGACAACGAAATGTCATTGACAGCGAGCACTCGCGTGGCATTTGCAATAAGAATTCAATATTTGACTATTGAAATTTTTTCATCCGCCATCTTTATCTCTGTCATCATCCATCATTATTTATAATGTGTATTTATTGAATTTGCCCTTGCTATTAATTACTTGACACGGGCTGAAATACCCGCTAAACGCAGGTGGAGCCGTTCCTCTTCTAATTCCATTAAAATATCATCATTTGACTCAATTCGAAAAAAAAAAGATGAATAAGAATATTAACATTATTGTGTTATTGGAAAAAAGTTTTATGCGCGTGGTTTGACGCCCCAGTGTGCAAGGAGCTCGAATTGGATTGAAGAAATTATTTTTTAGGGTTCCGTACCCAAAGGGTAAAAGGGGAACCCTATTACTAAGACTTCGCTGTCCGTCCGTCCATCCGTCCGGCTGTCACCATGCTGTATCTCATGAACCGTGATAGTTAGAGAGTTGAAATTTTCACAGATTATATACTAAAATACAGAATAAAATAAATATTTAAGGGGGCTCCCATACAAAAAACGTGTTTTTTTTGCCGTTTTTATAGATAATGTCACGGAACCCTTCGTGCTCGAGTCCGACTCGCACTTGGGCGGTTTTTTTTAGTCCCAACACTAGTCTGCTACCCTATTGTGCCATTCGGTACTTCAAAGGGATGTTACTGTTACTGACAAGTGGCATAATAGTTTATCCTTTTTAACGACTTTTGTAGTAGGTATAACTTTTGTTAGCAGATGCATTGTTTTTTTTATCTATACTAATATTATAAAGAGGAAAGATTTGTATTTTTGTATTTTTGTATGTTACGAATAAAGTTAAAAACTACTGGACCGATTTCAAAAATTATTTTACAAAATTAAAATGTCTTTCATCGAATACGCTGCGGAAAGTATTGATGATAGAACAAAAAAATGTTCTACAATATTATAGAACACATCAATATCTACAAAAAAGTCCGCAAAACCATATGTCCAACTTTTGTAGTTTTGTCACTATAACTACTTTTTTACATTTTAAAAGTTGACAGTAATGCCATTCAAAATCAGACAGTGTTATCCATACCTTTGTATTAATTCTTATCCAAATAAATTATTTCATATTCAAGACTGTTTCAATACCTGTCGATTACTTTTGAATTATTGAAATCGGTCATTCCATTCAAATGATATTACGAAATTAAAAATGTAAACAAAAAATACACGCCGCACAGTGGGCCCAAACTGAAAATTGGTGGACATAGGCAACAAAGTTCCAATATCGATGCGATTTTTTTTTATATGACGTGTTAAGATATTCCTGACAACTTTTATTCAGATAAAATTTCTTCTAAAGTTGATAGTTTGTCTTGAAAAAAATAAATTAGATTTTTTTGTATGGAGCGAATCACGTTTCATTTATTTTCTTCAATTGTACAAATATGTTGGGTTTGTGGCGTGAGTATATGATAGCTAGGGTCATTCTGTATCCACGAAAAAATAAATCAGCGCCGGCCATTTGCGGCTGCGCGAGTAATCATTCGGTAAAAAAAAAAAAATTTGGAAGATTTTTTTTTCCATTTAAAATAAATTCAAAGTATCTTTTTTGTCTCATTTGGCTGTTTTGACCTTCTTTTTAGTTAAATATATAGTTTTAATAGCGCATAGGAACTTATAACTAGTAATTCTGGTAGAGATTTAGTTATTATTGCATGTTATCGGTAGCACCTGCATTGTGATTGATGACTCATTTGTTTGTGCGCTCGGCTAAGCGCATAACTAATGAGTCATTGTTAAATGCTCGTCTCTGATTGGCTGACTAAAAACTCACTGTTATGTCCATAACTTGAGTAATTAACACTTACTATAAATTTAAAGACATTAATTAAGTCCATCTAGTTTCGCTCTTACCGCTTATTTGTAAACACAGTGAAATACTTTTATTTTAATATTTGAACTATGGCTGGATTTTGTACCAACCTAGATATTTTTGTGAAATTAAGAAATGGCGGTGATCTGAAAAATCATACGTTTCTATATGAAAGTATCATTTCTGTCTTGACTACCGAAGTTTTTGAAGAAGACAAGAACCGAATCAAGGAGTTCTGTCGACTTATTTGTGTAAATCTAAATAAAAAGTGGATAGAGTCAAGTAGAAATCAAAAAACTTTTATGAATCGTGAAAGTAATCGCAAGTGGTTGGAAAAAAACATCAACTGGCCTGTTTGTGGCAGTGTTGACCTGAGAAGTGAGATGGGCTTCTCGGAGGCAGCCTTATCTGAGCCTAAGGATATTGATTCCCATGTTCCCACTCTTGCAGTATGTACTGCGGAAGCGGGAACATCTACAGAAAAAGAGCACAGAAAACCGTTCGAAGAGTTAAGTAATAAGCAAAAAAAAAGACGTACTACTTCCATAGTAGAAGAAAATTCCGAGGAAGAGTTGCGGTACTGGTACATAACAAAATTGAAAGACAACGGCAAAACTAATCTGGCGAAAGTTGTCGAATACCTTTCCAGTAATCCAGATGCGCTATCCAAAGTAGACGAGCAACTATTCAAAAAGCAGAGCTTGAGTACTGTTTCTTCAGATAAATGTTTAGCTCTTTATACATCAGTTGCGCTCTCGAAATGGAAGTACTTAGCTCTTCGACAATTTCTGAAAGAAGAAAACTGTGCTGCCTTTCCATCTTATCCAAAGCTTGTAAATGCTAAGAAAAGATGTTACCCTCCACAAGAGAGTATGGAGATTACCGAAAAAGGAGCTCACATTAAATTGCAAGCGCTATTGGACCACACTGTGGAGAGGATTTTACTAGATATTAATTCTGTTGATAGGTCTCAAAATGAAGAACTCAAGTTGACCTGGAAATGGGGACTTGATGGTTCTTCGTCGCAGAGCAATTATAAACAGAAGACGTCAAACACAGCTGTAGAGTTCAATGATTCATCAGTAGTCATGATAAGCATCGTACCTCTTCGGCTAGTGTCTACTAGCCCATCATCTGGGAATGAAAATATAGTTTGGGAGAACCCCACACCTTGCTCAACTCTGTACTGTCGACCAGTAAAGTTCACTTTCACTTCGGAGACAGCTGATTTTATAAAGTCTGAAGAGTCTGAGATGAAAAAACAAATTGATGAACGAATATCTACACAGTGTGGTAATATTATTGTGTCACATGAATTGCATATGACCATGATTGATGGAAAAGTGGCCAATATTATTGCTGAAGTACCATCATATGCAACGTGTCCCATTTGCTTGGCAAAACCGAGCGAAATGAATAATTTAGAAGCTTTGACTGCCAAACCACTTCGTGAAGAAATTTACAAACAAGGAATTTCTTCACTGCATATGAAAATTCGGTGTATGGAATGTCTTCTCCATATATCTTATAATCTGGATTTTCAACGATGGTCAGCTCGAGGCGAACATAAGGCTATGAAACAAGCTAAAAAAAATACCACGCAACAAGAGTTTCGTGAGCAAACTGGAATGCTGATTGATATAGTCAAACAGGTATTATTTAATTTTCGCTCTTTTTATGTATTTTGTGTAGTAAATCTCTATGTATTGTATATTACAGTATTGTTTTCCCATTTTAGGGTTTTGGAACTACAAATGACGGGAATACTGCTAGGCGCTTTTTCCAAGATTACAAAACATCATCCAGAATAACGGGAATTGACGAAAATCTGATTTTCAGATTTTCCGTTATTCTACAAGCCATATCATCAGGCAAAAACATTGACTGTGAAAAATTTAGAAGATACTGTAGAGAAACAGCTGATGTATACGTGCAACACTATTCGTGGTACTACATGCCAGTTAGTGTACATAAACTTCTAATGCACGTTGCAGACATCTGTAACCACTTTGGTATTTTGCCAATCGGTGAGTAAAAAAAATATATAGTTTGATTTATTATTTGGCTCGATTGCATTTTGAAATTAAAAGTTATGTACTTATTCGTTTTAGGTACCTTATCTGAAGAAGCTTCGGAAGCCCGTAATAAGGACTTCAGAAACGTCAGGGAGAGGCACACTCGGAAGTCGGGGAGAATAGCAACAAACGAAGACATCCTACATGGACTTCTAATAAGCTCTGATCCCCACATATCCTACATAAGGCCTAGATTAACGAAACAGGCTCATAATGAGTTGTTGCCTGAAGCAATTCAGTTGCTACAGACTACTGAGCCTCCCTGTGACAGTGAGATTATGGAGGAAGAAGAATACCTCATAGCAGAGTCCGAAAATTTGCCGGACCCACTAGCACTTCTGGAATAAGAAATGATGCGATCCGGCTTTAGATTATTCCCACAAAAGCCCATCAGGGCTAGGAATATGACAAACAGCCCTTTTCAGGGCTACAATTACTTCACAGTTTCATATTGATCATACGTACGATAAATAATAATAAATTAATCTATAATATACATACGCTTGATTATGTAGATAATTATCAACGACTTGCCCGTACAAATTTAAATTATTTCACCTATCATTAACAAAATTAGTATAACCTGAAATTTATTACGATATTTATTCAACAATAGATAACGTGCAGTTAAAATAATAACACAGCCAATCAGAGACAAGCATTTTTCGGTGACTCATTAGTTATGCGCTTAGCCGAGTGCACAAACAAATGAGTCATCAATCACAATGCAGGTGCTACCGATAACATGCAATAATAACTAAATCTCTACCAGAATTACTAGTTATAAGTTCCTATGCGCTATTAAAACTATATATTTAACTAAAAAGAAGGTCAAAACAGCCAAATGAGACAAAAAAGATACTTTGAGTTTATTTTAAATGGAAAAAAAAATCTTACAAAACTTTTTTTTTTACCGAATGATTACTCGCGCAGCCGCAGATGGCCGGCGCTGATTTATTTTTTCGTGGATAGAGAATGACCCTAGCTATCATATACTCACGCCACAAACCCAACATATTTGTACAATTGAAGAAAATAAATGAAACGTAATTCGCTCCATACAAAAAAATCTAATTTATTTTTTTCAAGACAAACTATCAACTTTAGAAGAAATTTTATCTGAATAAAAGTTGTCAGGAATATCTTAACACGTCATATAAAAAAAAATCGCATCGATATTGGAACTTTGTTGCCTATGTCCACCAATTTTCAGTTTGGGCCCACTGTGCGCCGCCGCGGACGACGCGCCAGAAGGTCCACGAAGCGCAGCGAGCAACGCGGCGACCGAGCGGGCACCGAAGTGCGGGAGAGGGTTTTGCGTAAGGAAAGAGTGCTTTTCTCATGGGCAATTGTATGTTGCTCTTTCTCGAGTAGGATCTCCTGAAAATCAATATGGTTTTTCTGCCACCTACAAATACCACTGCCAACATAGTGTAAAGTGAAGCTTTAAGGTAAAAATATGATAAAATAATTTTTTTATTTATTTTCAATAAAAATAATCTAGGCTGGAGAAATTATTTTACACACATTAAACTTAAGGCTAATTTTAAGAACTCTGACCCCCACATCAGAGGTGAGCACGCGGGCCGGGCCGATAGAGGTCCGGATAAAAACAAAAAAAAAAAAAAAAAACAGAAAATAGGCTCTCCCCTATAACATTGGGACGAAAATACATCGGCGAAGTGTGGGTGAACTTATAGCACCTGTGTCTATCCCCTTCGGGGAATACAGGCGTGATGATGTATGTATGAACATAGTAGAAGATGCAAGCGACGTAATTGATTGACTATGCCTAGGCTTGTTGATGTGTTGTTTTAATATTGTCGAAAAAAAGAATGAATTGTCGAATTAACGAATATAACGAAGATTAACATTGGAGGCTTTTATACCTATTTTGAATCATACTGTATATTCGATTCACTAGTAACCTTTTTTGTTTTTATGCCATCGATAAAAAAAACCTTTATAGCCATTCGAACAACACTGGCGGCGTTTATGAAATAAAAAAATACTCGAGGACCATCGTATCCAAAGGTCCGGAATCACGTCAGTGCTACGTCCCACCACCTGCCACCTCAGGTGAACGAAGCCTTTAAATACATGGAGTTTTAGCACCCGCAAAGCGTACACGGATCACAGTCAAAAGTGTAGCTTTTGTAGCATTTTGATGTTTGAATTTGATACCAATACCAAAACGAGCTGTTTGACTCATAAAATGTTCATTTTTTGACGAAAATGACAGCGCGAACGAATTCTACCACGGATATTCAATCTTTATATATATTGATACAGAGTTTGTTTTGATATTTCTAAGAATGTTCATGCGCGAATTTTGACGCCAGTTTGCCCGGGACCTAAAATTATTGGCCGCCTCATATGGTACTGAGTGGTATACTCTTTTCAGTCACCAATGATTTACTGCAGTTGTGCGCCAAGACTATATCACTATAGATGATTATGTCACGGAATGTATTGATGTTGGCTCTTTCTCTCGTATGAAAGTAGTCAGAGAGCGACCGAGCAAATCCGTGACGGTCTTGTCTTGATATGCGTCCTAACTAATGTTTAACTAACTGATGTTTTTACTACGTAACGCTACGTCGCATTTAAATCCTCTAATTGTCGCCGCCGGAAATTACGAGCCAGATCCTGCGCACACATCATCAACACGACGCTGCCGTCCGCAGCACGTGTTGATTGATCCTCCCGACACTATCACTGCTCTCCTCGACCCAGGCGTCGAGAGGGCCGGGCGCAAACAGAGTCGAGGAACCCCCTATTCCGCTCGTAGGTGCATCTTTGCACCTAGGAGTGTAGTCACTTCCCCTCCCCTCACGGTAACTGCCCAAGCCAAGGTCGAGCCCTCTGTTGCGCCCTTGAGCTAGTTGCCCCCCCTTTCCCGCCCTAAAGGCCTTGGTAGAGTCGCACTCTGCTGTTAAGTCTACGGCCAACAGCGTAGTCCTTTAAAAAAAAAAACGTAACGCTACTTCTAATTCTTCAAATTCTTTGTCTGTTCACTTCGCATTCAAAGTACTCTTCTGTTCATCTATTGTTTGGCAGAGTACAATCAGGCTAATTAAGTAGGGATTATAATATTATATCATCAGAATTGTTTTCCATGGAAAAGTAGTACTTGAGTAGCTAATTAGGTATGCAAAATTATATAAAGATGAGTATTATTTTATTATTATGTGACTAGGCTGATTAATTAAGCAATTTTAAAAACAATTTTGACTGTATTGTGCCCTCTAAAGGATATTTCATAAGTCCGAAATACTACTTTACTGTATGCACGAGGATCGGGTATCGTGCCATTCAATTGTCGGGTGGTACAATTTTTTATCAAAATTCGAACACATTTTTAACCGACTTCATTTTAAACCATTATTCATCGGCTATTTCTAAAACTTGTAATATCTCGAATCCTATGTAACATTTTCATGTTCGGTTTTCGGCCGCACCTCGTAAATGTCTTGTTTTGAAGGGTTAATGTTGTACCTTACGGTCACGATACCAATGAAAAATATTCAAAGGTCTTCATTCAGTGTCTGTAACTTATGAAATATGACAATAAGGTATAATCTGTCTTCACTAAGCATCTACGTGTGCGCTACCTTACCACGATACCACATAAGTGTACCTTATTATTTCGGACATCTAATACACCATGTATACAATCGGGTTAGCGAATTCACGTGTTTATTTTTATCTGGACTTTATGTTAATATTAGTTAAGGTTGTTTTTCTGAGGCGAAAATTGCACGCGCCTTAATTCGCTCGCTTTATTAATTATATCTTGTTGAAACTAGTAATAGTTTTGAGACAACAAAATCCCCGTTAACCGCCTTTGTGAACTTCCGTTAATAAAATACGATAATATTTTTTTTGTTAAAACCACCATCGGTGGCATGAAAACAGCGCTGTCATCCCGTCCCTGCAGTCGGACACCAAGAAATAATTCGTTCGTAATTATATTACCAACAAAAAATAACCTAACATCGACCGAATAATGTAATTATGTATGTTTTCTACCACCGTAAAATGGGTAGTTCAATAGGAACTAAGTAAAAAAAATTAATTAAAATAACCAAGTCATTGTGGGCAAAAAACAATGTGTTTGAGTGAATTAGTGTAGGGGCGAGGGGATTACATGATCGGCGCGTTAAGTTATTAGATACTTTAAAGCTCTGGGTACATTTAGGCGTCAATAGGCGCGCTACATAAAAAAAAAATTAAATCCATACGAAAACTTACTTTTTTTTTAGACAGATAAAGCTCATTCTTAAACGAAATATTATTGATGGTGGGAGTTAATTTTGTAGTGCTGTCGCGTGCCGTCTACCACAGATACACTATCTTTATGTACACAGTTATGTACACAGGAGATTTTGTATCTACTGAGTTAACTGACAAAAACTGATAGTAACATTAAAACATTTCTGTAGGACAGGTGGTGGCTTTAGACGCCCCAATGTGTGTAGGGCTCTAAAACATTTTTTAATATTATAAAAAACATCAATACAATAAAAATAAGATAATGTCTTAAAGTATAGATATGTACTTAGGGTAAGATTATTTCTGACTTTCGATACATTATGTATCAAAAGTCAAAAATAATTATTTCTAATGTTATAACAAATGGAGTATAGATATTATAACGGAGATGGCATTTCGAGCCCGCGCTGCGGTAAATTTTTCTGGTTTATCTGACTCCGCCATTGTTATTTTCCCATATAGTTGCCGTATACTACAGGCACATGAGATATCAACAATGGCGGAATAATTACCGCGGAACCATACGAAGAATAGAGTCGTTATAGGTACTCTAGATACTCTATGGTCAGCAGTAAATGATTTATGACTAGTTCACGAAGATAATTGTCAACATATATTTAAAAAAAAAAACGTTCCAGTACGAGTTGGACTCGCGCACCGAGACTTCCGTAGGTACCTAAACTATGAAAGCAAACTATGAAAGCAACTATGCTCTAACGAAAAGATAAACGGGATGGAAAGACAAACTTTACCGTCGGTATACTGTTGTCCCCACACAAACTAACTGCATATAAGTTTGTAAAGTCAAAAATCTTTTTTTATGCGTTGTTCCTATGAGTTTACTTGTGCTATAAAAAATTCTTCTCGTCATTCTTGATTCTAGGTCAACAAGAAGTACCCTATAGGTTTTTGATTCCCGTGCGAATGTACTGAAAATGCAACATAGCTCTAATAGACCACAGACTTGAGTCTTTGTTATAAATACCAACTGGATATCTGTACGCGTTCCCGAGAAAAAGCGTCAGACAGACAGACTGACAACAAAGTGATCCTATAAGGGTTCCTTTTTTACTTCTTGTTTACCATATAGCAGTGATAGCCGAGTGGTCGAACGTACGCCTTGCAATCGAAGTGTTCAGGTTCAAACCCCGGCTCGCACCTCTGGGATTTATGTGCGAATCTCATTTACATCCGAGATGATCACTTGCTATGAAACGGTGAAGGAAAACATCGTGAGGAAACCTGCACGTCTGAACGAACTTGACTAGTTTTCGATAGATGTGTGAAGTCTGCCAACCCGCACTGGGCCAGCGTGGTGGACTATGGCCCGAATCCCCCTCGCATTGAGGGGTGACCCGTGGGACCTTAAAAGGGCTGTAGTAGTAGTGTGTAAAGAACCCTATAAAACATTATTGTATACAACTTTAGTCAATCTTGAACTGAATTCTGAAACCTCCGGATTCGTCTTCAGATAGAAATCGACTTTCGGTTGGAGTTTGAAACCACATTGTTTTGGGTCCGCCGGACCAGCTCATACAACTGTACCATAAACAAACAATATATAAAATTCCCCGCGTCAATCAAATCAATATGATTTAGTAACATCACGGCGTACCATTGTAAGGGTGGGCACAATGTAAGGTGTGTAAGACTACTAGTGTTACTTGAACAAAGGTGTGTTTGCGGTGCTGGGAATGTTCCGTGATTGCTTCTTGTTCTTGTGCTTGGTAGTGAAGAATGGGACAAAGTGGAAGTGAGAGCGATTGGTACTTCATACCAAGGGGTGAATTTGTTGTAAGCGACATTGTTTTTTACTTTACAGGAGAGCATACTCTTTCGACGCAGAAAACTTTGCTGATTCCAAATACCTATGTAATTATAAGTCAATAACGCCCAAAAGTGTCGCTAAGTGTCAAAAGTGTCGTAATCGTACTAATACCTATTATAAATGTGAAATTTTGTGGGGATGGATGGATGGATGTTTGTTACTCTCTCACGCAAAAACTACTGAATGGATTTTGATGAAACTTTACAGTGTTATTGTTTATACATCATAATGACGTAATGGGCTATATTTTATAACTATATTCAATATTTCAGGTCTGTGCGGATGAAGTCGCGAGTAGAAGTTAGTTCTCTACATGCATAGTAAGGCTTTGAAAACAAGGAGAGTCAAAACGGGTTCGACTGTTTTGTTGGCAATAGCAAATTGAACCGTATAAACTCATAGTGAAAGCACATTTTTCTACTTTACATCATCGAGGACGCGTATTGACGTGGCTTTTAGCACGCAAATTCAATCTTTATGTTTCTTAAGTAGAGTATATTTTAAAAAATGACAAGTTAATTCGCTAGCCCCGACGAGGGCTGGACTACTTACCTATGTGGTCCCAAACGAAACTACATATGTATTATGGTTATCATGCAACGGTGCTGATCCCAGTTACACCGACACCATAAAAAGGCAATGTGCTGCTTACGGGAATTGAACCTGCAACCAACCGGTGCATTGAGCCGAGGGTTACGATGAAACCACTATGCCAAGCTGTCATAATTATTTTTTTCTTTTTTTGTTTAATGACATTTTTTATCCTCATAATAAACTTTACATTTCATGTAATTCAGTAAATTGAAGAGCAGTTGGTAGGTACTTTAAATATCTATGGGTTGTCGAAAGTCAAGACTGTCACGGTTTCGCTTGCTCTCTGTCTCATTTCATACGAGAAAAAGAGACCAAAATCAACATGTTCCGTAACATGAGTCTTGTCTTGGTGCTCATGCTACAACTACTGTAATATTGCTGTGGTAATGGTGAATCAGCTCATGAATTAAGCCACTCCCGTATCTGTGAGATACAAATCCGATTGAATATCACAAATGAAGACGCTTCGGCACTAGAATAAGTAGGTAGCCGACGCGCGGTCATTTATCAAATGATGGCAGAATGTGACGTGGTTCATGGAGCCACTAATGCTGGATAAGAAAGGGCAGATTAAAGGTTGTGCTGTTAACACGTTGGCTGCTAAGGTTGCTGTGGCTGCGTGGCTGTAGAAAAATAAAACTAGTTATAGGTACTCTCACATCCATAGAATGTGAGCCTAAGTACTTCAAAAAACTAATTACAATCAGCAATTTTCCATATAAAGACTCTTGTAAAACTGATTGAATGAATCATAGATAATAATAGATGTTAATTTTAAATGTAAAATTCAAAACAACAGAAGGTATTGCTCAATGTTTCTTATATTATTATCAGTTTTTAGAATTAAAAAATTTGAATTGACAGTTAATATTAATAGGTAGTGGTAAGGCACCTACAACTTTTCTGTACCCTAATAAGGCGCGTTAAAAGTGTTTACCAATACCAAAACAGGCTTTAAACAAAAAAAATCAAAGTAACTAACTCCGTACAAAAATCTAAGAAGTTTATATCGAATGTTTTCATATCCAACACCAACACATCATAGTTAAAATCCGAACCATGATTCGGCAGAATTGTGCGATTGAAATGTTACCGCTTACCAATTTACACTCCCCTCTTGTCATTGGCAGTGATGCATCAAAAACCACGAGAGATTTATAACTACCAGCTCCCATAATGAAGGTCAAAGCTATTGTTTCGTGTAAAAAAATTCAATAGCGCCTTTTGGTTTGTGTGTTTTGATTTGACTATACATTTTCTGAAGAGTCTGACGGTACGGGCTTTGTTGTGAAATACACTCAGTTGCAAGGAATCCGGGTCACCAGCACCTTAGTATTTCGGAAACTTTACAATTAACTGAAAATATCGCCAGAAAAAACATACTTGTCTTACGATTCCAAACTAATCAAAGCGTGTACAATATACTGTGGTGTTAGCACGCATGACAAGACAAGACCTCTGTCACGATTGGCTCGATCGCTCTCTGTCTCATTTCATACGAGAGAAAGAGATATAATCAACATCTTCTGTGACATAAGTCTACTCTTGGCGCTCATACCACAACTACTAGTGCCTCTACCAGTTACATCCAAAACAGGGCAAATTCCAAAAAGTCCATTAACGAAATTTTTCACTAGCGGGAATCAAACCCGCAACCTTGTTAAGTGAGCAGAACGACCAAGTCGTCGTAAATATAAATATATTTTGTAATTATAAACGATAGTGATCCATAAACTAAGAATGTATATAAAACTTATTATAATAAATTGCATGTTCCTTAAATGTTAAGGGTTATTTCAGTGACCTAGATTCATTACTCCCGAGTGTAATAATAACTGTTTAGTACCTGTTTAATTTTGAGAGCGTTGAATACGTAGAAAAATGTATGTATAGGATCAGTAGCAAGCCTCCGGCAATATTTACCTACGTTTATTAGGATTTAGTGACCGTGCTTATCGCCAGTGACACGACAAGACTTTACGTGTTTGATTTTGTCACTCTATGTGTGACATAGCCATAGAAAAAAAAGCTAGACGTGCTTTGCTCCTAAGTTGCTTATTACGACACACAAATTATCTACTATTTGACAGTATTAAAAATATTGCTGCCCTGCTCATACATTAGTAGTAGAAAGAAGGACGAAAATACGCTTGTTCAGTGAAGATTTGAAAATCGATCTCATAAGGCATTGCCTACACAGGCGTGCCAATACTAAAACAAACTCTATTAACACATAGCAGAAGTTAATTTTTCAACGAAAAGAGTATTTTACGCGTAGCCTCTTGACTTTTACGAAGTAATTGAATCTTTATTATTGTAACCACAAAGTACATAATCATTTTTTATAGTAAATTCGTTCGCCCCGCGGCGTTGCACCAGACAAAATAATTATCAGTTCAGACATCGTGAGTATCATGAAAAACCACAAAGTTATGAATAACAAAAGGCGGCCTCAAAAATCACCTTCTAATTTTACGAACCGGAATAAAAAAACACAATGATAATTAATAGAGGACGTATTAACTCGATAATTTCGTATTGTTAGCGTCCACCACTTCCCGGACTGGGGTCGATCGGGCTCAGATCAGGTGATAATCATTATTGATGATTGCAACTCCACAGAGTGTTTCAGAAGTCCGAAATAATACTTTGACTTATGCATCAGTATCGGGTATACATCTGAATGGTATAAAATTTAGATCCAAATTCGACCATGTTTTTTGAACTTTTTTTTCATCGTCTATTTCTTTAACTCGTAATATCCCAAGTCCTATGTAAAATTTGCATGTTCTGTTTTGTTAATATTCGTAGCCATCTCTTATAAATTTAGTTTAAACTGCTGAATAGGTGGATGTAACCAAAGGCCTTAACATGATACTGTGACAAATTTTCAAAGGTCTAAAACTATGAAAGTTAAGTATAATCTGTCTTCACTAAGCATCCACATATGAGCTACTGTATGTGCACCCAAAGTATTATTTCGGACTTCTGATAAACCCTTTATGGATACTTGGATCTTTTTGTTGCAACCTATTTTGTTTGTGGTCCAATTTACAAGCGTTTTGACCCCTGCTGGGTGGAGCCCAGGGATTTTTTAATACATATCGAGGAGTGAAAGTCCATTTGACCTAAGCGACATATTTGTGTGGTATTGGCGTATATATTATACGTCGCAGGTTTTTCATAAAATTAGGTTTTTGATCAAAAACCTAGGTTTTTGATGAAAAACCGGAAGATGACACATTTTGAACTCAATTTCATCGTAAACCTGTAACAATCCAGATTATTTATCAAAAACCTGAACTAGTTTGGGTTTATGATAAAAATCATAACCTAACCTAACCATCAAACTTTATCATAAACTCAAACTAGTTCAGGCTTATGATGAAATTGAGTTTAAGATGTGTCATCTTCCGGTTTTTCATATCACACAAATGTGTCGCTTAGGTTATAAAAAAGATAGAAATAAGAAAATTTTGTAGACCCCAGATTAAAATAAAGAATAGTCAATAAGGACTCTGATCATGACGGAGGTTAGCTCGCAAGCCGGGCCAGACATGGCAAAGACAATAAAAAAAAATCATATGTTGAAAGAAATGGGGATGGTTCATGTGTCTTGTACCTTAGACCGCGCCAACTTGAACGGCAAAGAAGTGGTTACTCATGGTTCTTGGTTGACGGTCCATTGCCGACATTCCTACCATTACATAATGACACGGCTAATGTGATCGTCTGTCCGTTTAAGCCCTGCACAAAAGGGGGCGTCGACACTTGCGCGTAAAATTTTCTGCCACTCCAAAACAAACTGTATTGACATAATGAAAAAGTTCATACTTCAACTAAATTACACTAACAGCGCGAGCGTATTTCGACGCGTACGCCGTGGCATTCCCCACAGAAATTCAATCTTTATTCATACTAGCACAGAGTTCGATTTGATATTGGCAAAATCTGTACGCGTTTCTTACACGAAGACTAAGGGTCCTCTGGGATTTTCTGATTTCAAGCGCAAATATATTATATAATATATTGAACGATGAACGCAAATACTGTTAGAACACACATATGATGCTAGACTAGACTTATGTCACGAAATATGCTGATTCTGTCTCTTTCTCTCGTATGAAATGAGCAAGCGAATTCTTGACAGAGGTCTAGTCTTGACTTGCGTGCTCACCCCACTGCACGTCTGTAAAACGGTACGTGATGTTAAACAACACCCACTGTACAAGGATGGTAGACTATGGTCCAAAAGCCCATTCTACTCCATAGGAAATGCATTCCGAATGGGTGGTAGAGACACTATTATTATTATTTATTTTTGAATGACGATTAATTAAAGTGTCTATTGTTTTTTTTTTTTTTTGAAGGACTTACACTGTTGGCCGTGAGGTGGCCTTTACAGCTTTACCGGAGGAGTGGCGAGCGCAGAGTGCACTCCAACCAGGGCCTTAAGGGCGGAAAGGGGTGGCAACTAGCTCAAGGGCGCCACAGAGGGCACGACCTCGGCTTGGGCAGTTACCGTGAGGGGAGAGGTAGTGACTGCGCTCCTAGGTGCACTTACGAGCGGAAGAGGGGGTTCCTCGACCTCGCCGGCGAGATCGGTGTCTGTTTGAGGCTGGTGTAGGTGTGTTGGTGGCCCTCTCAACGCCCGGGTCGAGGAGGGCGGTGATCGTGTCGGGAGGATCAATCAACACGTGCCGCGGACGGCGGCAACGAGTTGATGATGTGTGCGCGGGGTCTGGCTCGTAATTGCCGGCGGCGACAATTGGAGGATTTAAATGCGACGCGGGCCTGTATTGTTTACATTAATTAAAAAAAACTGAAAATCCGGGGAATGCGCCCGATATAATAGCAATCATTAAGACCAAAATATATGTTAAAACTGTAGGTGCATCTCTGCTTGATCCTTCCTGGAATTCAGGCGTGATTACGTATATTATTATTTAAAAAATAAGCACGTTTTTCATCGTAATATAATCCATGAATTTATACAATGTTGACTACATTCGATAGACAACAAGTTCGCTTGGTTCGTGCCAAGGATATTCAATCTTTATGTATATGTCCGTGGGCAGCAGACTTACATTTCTTTATAAAGTCGACTGAACCCGCTCATCTCAGGGCGTTAATCAAGCTTCAAAAAAATGCATTTCTAATAGCCCACAACGCTAGCTTAACATGGCTTGGCGAACTTCACACATCTGCCAATAAAAGTAGCGGTTTCCTCACGATGTTAACCTTCACCGTTCAGCAAGAGATATGTATTTTACAAAAATCATCATATCAGCAATAAAAATAAAACAGGTACAAAATATTTAATTTTTAAATAACATTATCATGTTTTTACAACGCAAAGTTGTCGTCGTGGCTCGTTAGTTTCATGAAATACACTTCACATTGTTACTAGATATACGCTTTTTATACTACAGGGTGTTTCGGAAGTCCGAAATAATACTATACTCTTTGCATGACCATCGGGTTTACAACAGAATGCTAATAAAAATATTCGAACATGTTTTTTCAACTTTTTTTCCTCGCCTATTTCTAAATGTTGTAATAATATCTCGAGTCCTATGAAAAATTGTCATGTTCTGTTTTCTAAATATTGGTGGCCGCACCTTGTAAATATAGTTTACATTGTTTAAAAGGGTTAATGAAGGCCACAATACGATACTAGTGACAAAAAATCAAAGGCTAAAAACTATGACAGTAAGGTATAATCTGTGTACACTAAGTACTTTCATGTGTGCCACCTTAATGTACCTAAAATATTTTTTCGGACTTCTGATGCAACCTGTATAAGTAATTACGAATTATCATGATATAAACAATTTAACGACTTGCATCTTGAGTACATACCTATAGCTACCGGAGATAAATCAAGACATCTAACAAAGGAGAATGGGCGAAATGTACCCACCGACCAATAACGACCAGACGTATATCGTTGGAAAGCTCTTTTTGCGACTATCAATTGTTATTATGGTGGTCAATCTCAAATCGTTGTGTGAAAAAAGTTATAGCTAAAAGAAATCCTTAAAAAAAACTATATAAAAAAAAATTTACACATACATTTGATTTTGCCATACATTTTGCCCATCCTCCTTTACTTAGAATCATGTGCGTATAAAAATAAACCCGGCCAAGTGAGAGTCGAACTCGCGCACAAAGGGTTCCGTACCATTATCTATAAAAACGGCCAAAAAAGCACGTTTGTTGTATGGAAGCCCCCTTGAATATTTATTTTATTCTGTATTTTAGTATTTGTTGTTATAGTGGCAACAGAAATACACCATATGTGAAAATTTAAACTCTCTAGCTATCACCGTTCATGAGATACAACCTGGTGACAGACGGACGGACGGACAGCGAAGTCTCAGTAATAGGGTTCCCGTTTTACCCTTTGGGTACGGAACCCTAAAAAGGAGTACTCCACCCTGCTCACGTTGAAAGTGATGCAACCTATAAATCTATGTACTAACTGACAGTGGCAGTCGACTTACTATTGTAAGTGTGTGCGAAATAGACGTACGAGCGAACTAACTTAGTAGAGTGCTTCACTTTTTCTCTTGCGAGATTTCGTCCGACCGTTTTTTTACGTTCATGACTTGTGGTAGTCTGCGTGAAAGGTGATATAATAGCCGATAGTTTAGTTCACAAGGGCTGCTATCGTTCTCGACAGGTTGCTGGTTTGAAGCCCGTCTGCGGTGTTGATATACTGTAACAATGCTAGAAATCTTTAAAAACTTAACTTTAGAAAGTGTATTCAAATGTAATGTAGTCTCTATCAACATGAATATTGTATATTCCTAAATATTAAGTAGGCATAAGTTACCCTTTTTAACTGACATCAAAAAAGAAGGTTCCGAAGTAGTCCCTTTTTTCTGTGCTTCCTTTATAGGCACCTTTATAAATTTTAACATTCAATCTCTATGCTAAATCAATTTAACACAAACTGGAGTCAAACCCACAAACTTCCTATTGCAATCAATCATAATTTCGATTACAAAAAAAGACCCGACCCTAACACACTAATGAATTATCGCATAAACAAACATTAATATTCATCCACGAGTACCCTAATCGTATAGACATAAAGTTGTAAATATATCTCGCTGACTGTAACAATATTGTCTGGTATTCGCCTCTTGAGAAGGCAAAGAAATCCTCCGTTTACCGTTTAGGCGCTTAATGGCGTGAGTATTTTTTATAATAAATGCGAATACGTAATAAATTATGACATGTAACACCCACTCTTTGAAGGAACGAGCCACATGAAGAAACGATCCGAGATAGCTACCAATGGTAGTCGAATTGAACTCGAAAACAAAACTTCAAATCTAATTTGGCGAGTTAATTTACATGAGTATTTTTTACTCTATGCTTAGTACTTTGGATACATAGATACTAAATTTCTATATGAAAAGCCACTCGACCACATTAATCGATGAAATTTCATTGAACAATGTGTCCCTATTGATAGTTTTGATATTGGAAAAAAAAAAACTTGCGCTTTTCGACGCATCACGGTTTGACGCGTTACGATTCGAATCTCGCAACTATCTCATTATCTTAATTATATATTTAAAGACGGTACACCCAAATAATTGTGATAAGTTTTATTCAAAAATAAAGTGCAACGCGATTCTATGTAATTTAAAAAACTCATCGAGGTCAAACAGACATTTTAGTATAAAGGATATTGTAAACAGCAATTGCGTATGTATATACACAATTGCTGTTTACAATAGTGTAGCAACAGTGTAGTTCACTCACTCCAAGTGTATATAAATAAAGATATCGATATTAAAACTCACTAAATTCTCTCTCGATATCAAAGACAGTCGAATTCCAATAGTAGCCGTCGGCGGATCCTTTGTAACGTGAGCCGGCGTGTGCAGGCGCCGCCCCGAGCGCTCACTCATGCGCAGACGACAAAAACGCGTCGCATCCTCGAATTACCATTACTAGATGGAAATAGACCATAGCTATAGATACTTGTAGAAACATAAGTACTTATAACATGTATCATTATTTGCCGGCTATGTCCAATAGTACGATTGAGATGTTCCGACGGCTCTAAAGCTCTAATAACACAGTTAAGCCGGCTGCCCGATGACTGACGTTCCAGGAGAAGTTCTTGTACAGTGGCAGACCATTTTGTATGGACTACAGACAACAGTTTATGAATAGTAAATAATTTAATTTTTTCAGTAGGTACTGATATTATCAATTAAATGAAATGAAATGAAATATATTTATTATTAAAGGGATGGTGTTTACAATGTGGACTAACTAGTCCCCACAGGCCCCAGATTCCGGCTGGCAAGAAAAACTGAAATTGAAATCACTGAAAAAAAAAAATACATTAATAACAGTAACAGAATTATCTTGTCATTTATTCGGCTTCATGTTTTTATACATAAACGCAATTACTTCAGTAAGCCCTGCGCACATGGGGGCGTCAAAGGGGCGCGTCAGAATAACTCAATACAGTTTCTCTTAGTATAGCAAAAGAATTATGCGGAGGTCGACGCGGCTGTCGCTCCCAACGAGTGGTTCCGTCATTTTCAACAATGATTACCACTTGCTGAACGGTGAAGGAAAACATCGTAAGGAAACCTGCATATCTATAGAAAGGCGTCTGAAGTTCACAAACCCACACTGGGCTAACGTGGTGGACTATGGCCCGAATCTCCCTCGTATTGGGGGGGAATGTGCCCGGTATAATGGCAATAGACTCGCCTCTTATTACAATGGGACCAAAATACATCAGCGAAGTGTGGGCGCACTGCAGTGCACTTCTGCCTACCCTTTCGGGGAATACAGGCGTGTATTTATATTTAGTTCTGTGTATTCAGTGGTACTGCTAGGTATTTACCCAGGCAGGTACTTAAATGATACTTTATCCTGCAATACTCATAACACACGGCACTGATTGATGATGGTACATAAATCTTCAAAGTGATTATAGACGCAGTAAAACTCCATTAGCTGGAATCGAATCCATGGACCCGGCCGTGGACCGCTCATACCTTGAGGGGACACTCCTTTATACGGAGTGAAATAATAAGCACCATTTGTTTGCTTAGACTGTTAAGCCCCGGGCTGCGAAATTTTTTCCGACACCAAAATGAACTTTATTGCCTCATGTTTAAAGCCCATTCTCCAACGAAATGTCATCGACAGCGCAAGCGAAGTTTGGTGTCCCTTGATATTTAAAGAAATTTAATTCTTATAAATAGTCTTACAGAGTACGTATTGGCAAAACATATACAGAGCGCGTCTCGATACTCGACGATTTTGTGGGTCCGGGTTTTAACTTTACAAGTATTGCACTTGCTATACCAGCGTTGTCGTCCATTTACAATATGTTTTAAAGGGATTATAACATGGCTGTAAATCATCGTTATGCTGTTCTGCCTTTCTGCTCACTATACCGGGTGGTAGTGGGTACGATTTCCGTCAGTTCCAAATTTTGAAGATGGCTTTCTTAGTCCAGTATCCAGAATCCAGATACGGAAATGGGTTTAAAATTCTATAAATTTTGGGGTTTCCCTTTAAAATTAGGTCAGTAAAGTCAGTATTTTCGATACTCACGGTCAGTATTTTTGACCATACACACTGTTTCGACCCCTCATGACCGAGTAGACATAAGTTTTATCTCTTTCAACTGTCACATTTGTCGAGAAAATGACGTCACTTCGAGCTTTTTGTACTGGAAATGACTCGGTGTGTTTGGTCTGTATGTAACTAGGTTCGTCCCTAGTTAATTGTAGGGTTACTAACGCATGAGAAGTTCACCAACATGTTCTGGTAGACTATGACCCAAATATCCCTCGCATTGAGGGGAAACATGCCCGGTCTAATGGCAATAGGCTCGCTGCCTATTTATTACATTAAGACCAAAAATATATCGGTGATGTGCAGGCCGTGGGACTTCGAGGAATACAGGCGTAAGGAATATAAACGATGATGATGATTTTCATGATATTGACTTGAATAAATACATCATCATCATCATCACGCCTGTATTCCCCGAAGGGGTAGGCAGAGGTGCACTGCAGTGCGCCCACACTTCGCCGATGTATTTTGGTCCCAATGTAATAGGGGGCGAGCCTATTGCCATTATACCGGGCACACAGGTTTCCTCACGATGTTTTCCGTCACCGTTTCTTAGCAAGTGATAATCTCAGATGAAAATGAGATTCGCACATGGAACCCAGAGGTGCGAGCCGGGATAGAACCTGCGCACTTTGATTGCAAAGCGTGCGTTCGACCACTCGGCTACCACTGCTTGACTTGAAATGATTGATAAGTTGTTAAAAATTATTGTTTTCACTAAAACTGGCGCACCACCAACTAATACAGAAGGATTTCTGCGTAAGTCATAAAAAGTTAAGGTTTTTTTACCCTGCGCCCGCGCCGCTCCGAACTGGAACAGTAAACTTTTAACAAGTAATTTAGTAAAAAATATTAAATTCAAATCAGCAGCTATTGTTTGAGCTATAAACGGTCACCCTAGTACACTGGGGCGTCTAACCGCGCGCGTCTATGTTCTAGCCAATACCAAAACTTACTATAACTTACTGGACTCATAGACAAATTTATTTCTTCAACGAAATGAGATTGACAGATGAACTTTGTGGCGTATGGGCGTGGCTTTTACCACAGATATTCTGTCCCTATCGACACTTGAAAGGCAATCCTTACTACTACTACTACTACAGCCCTTTTAACGTCCCACTGCTGGGCACGGGCCTCCCCTCAATGCGAGGGAGATTCAGGCCATAGTCCACCACGCTTGCCCAGTGCGGGTTGGAAGAATTCACACATCTATCGAGAACTATACAAGTTCCCTCAGACGTGCAGGTTTCCTCGCGATATTTTTGTTCACCGTTTCATAGCAAGTGATAATCTCGGATGAAAATGAGATTCGCACATAAATCCCAGAGGTGCGAGTCGGGGTTTGATCCTGCACACGTTGATTTGCAAGACGTGCGTTCGACCACTCGGCTACCACTTTTTACTAAGCGACACAAAATCTCAAATTGAGTTATATATACCAAATGACGCACAAAAATCTGTCCGTTCGAATGGTACGATTTTACGTACGCTTGGTAGGAATGGCTTTCAAGCGTCGTTATGTAGGTACTCTTATCATATAGGTACGTATAGTCTGTACTACTTTAAGAGGTGAAATAATAAAGATTTATGTATCTATAATTTATTTTTAATAAAAGTAGTAACAATGATAATGTTGACACCGAATTCGATTTGGTATTGGCAAAATTTTATACGCCCTTACTCTAAGCGCCCGTATCTTAACGGCTCAATATGCGGAGCTATAAAACGGCATGTTAATATATTAAAATAGTTTGGTTGTTTTTTTAACTGTGTTTATTTGATTACTGTTTGGTTGCGTTTCGCGGGCATCAGTGCGTGCGGCTTGATTTTCTGACAAATTTATTTGACGTTGGAGTTCTTGAACGTGTTAAAAATGTATGTTTTATTCATACATACGGGTAGATAACGTAACTGCTGCATCTACCGTCAAAACAGCTGTCAAAATGTATTATAAAAATACGCATCATGTTCTCCTTCTCATAGGAAAGGAATGAAATAAGAAGTAGGTATTGCAACACCTAAAGTAAGCACGTATTCTTTCTGTGTCAATTAATTAATAGCATTAACGAATTCAATAAATAAATAAAATACCGGCCAAGTGCGAGCTCGACTCGCGCACAGACGCTTACGTACATGAACTGTGAAAGCACCAAGCATTACTCTGACGAAAAGATAAGCCCGGATAGAGAGACAAACTTAACTTTGCATGTGGTGTTGCAGGTGTCCATGGGCGGCGTTAATCACTTACCATCAGGTGAAACGTCTGCTCGTTTGCCTCCCTATCTTATAAAAAAAAGTAACTACAAAATAAGTTTGTAATCGCAAAAAAAACATTTTCTAACAATAAATTTATAGTTTTTGGATTTTTTCCTTTACTTGCGCTTATAAGACTTTTTTTTTTAATGGACTACGCTGTTGGCCGTGAGTTGGCCTTTACAGCTTCACCGGAGGAGTGGCGAGTGCAGAGTGCGACTCCAGCCAAAGCCCTAAGGGCGGCAGAGGAGGGCAACTAGCTCAAGGGCGCCACATGGGGCACGACCTCGGCTTGGGCAGTTGCCGTGAGGGGAGAGGTAATGACTACGCTCCTAGGTGCAAAGATGCACCTACGAGCAGAAGAGGGGGTTCCTCGACCTCGCCGGCGAGGTCGGTGTCCGTTTGAGGCTGGTGTAGGTGTGTTGGGGGCCCTCTCGACGCCCGGGTCGAGGAGGGTGGTGATCGTGTCAGGAGGATCTATCAACACATGCCGCGGACGGCGGCGTTGTGCTGTTGTGTGCGCGGGGTTTGGCTCATAATTGCCGGCGGCGACAATTAGAGAGTTTGAATGCGACGCGGCTTTTTTAAAATAGCGTTCGGACGCTATTTTGATATGTTTTCGAATGGAGACGAGGCCAAGATCGGAATGTAAATCTACGTTACGAATGAACCATGCGGCTCCTACGGCTGTGCTATAAGACCTTGTCTCTTGCCAAATTTCATTATTCTAAGCCAACGGGAAGTTTACCTAGATGTTTGGATTTTTTTAGAGCACCAAGGAATCGGAGACATGTCTCTTTTACAAATTTCAACTTGATACCTGCACGCGTTTATGAGAAAAAGGATCTTGACAGACCAACAGACAGACGGACAATAAAGTGATCCTATGAGGGTTCCGTTTTTTCCTTTTTAGGTACCTACCTATGGAACCCTAAAAAAGAAAGTAAACAGTGGTAGCCGAGTGGTCGAACGCACGGCTTGCAATCAAAGTGTGCAGGTACAAACCCCGTCTCGCACCTCTGGGTTTATGTGAGAATCTCATTTTTCGTCCGGGAATACCACTTGCTATGAAACGGTGAAGGAAAACATCGTGAGGAAACCTGCACGTCTATAGAAAATGCGTATGAAGTTCACCAACCCGCGCTGGGCTAGCGTGGAGGACTACAGCCATAAAATCTCCCTCTTATTGAGGGGGAATGTGCCCGGTATAATGGCAATAGGCTCGTCCCCTATTACATTGGGACCAAATTTCATCGGCGAAGTGTGGGCACACTGCACTGCAACTTTGCCTACCTCTCAGGGAATATAGGCGTGATGATGTATTTGTATGTTTATTATAAATAAAATGGCGGATTAGGTAATCACTATGTTTTAGATAACGTCATTTCTGGCCTGCATTAGTCATCTTCCGTCATAACAGCTGTGAAATTGTATCGCAATACTGACATGTTTTTTGGAAGGTAGGTACCGCTCATTTTTTTAAATTTTTAATGTGGACTTATTGTATTTTATCATTAATTGTATAATTAATTGACACTGGCAAAAAAACCGCACGCAACCGTCTTTATAGTGTGAATATACCCTTGCGTATGTATTCACAGGCCCACTAGTCGTAAAACCTTCATCGATAATAGGGAGTGAATATTTCCTTATTTGCATTTCGAAATTAAATCGGCCGGAGTCAGTTTATCTCGGAATAATTAAACAATCATCTTTTAGCGCAGGCGTCGCCTCGTAAATCATACGTCTTCGTGCATATATCAAGGTGGGTTGCGTTCACACCAAACCGTAAAGCTGCGACCTATATGCCTATATAGGCCCGGAGCTTAAACATTTATACATCGTCAAAATAAGAACAAATTTTTTTTACATAATAATCCAAGTTACACCCAGACCAGCACAAATTCAGAAAAAAGTTTTTTCTGATATTTACCGCTGACGGGAATCGAACCCGCAACGGCCAGGTACAGTTAGTCGAACTGCCTACTCTCGAAACACTGGACCAAGCCGTCACATTGAAGTGTCAACGCTCGCACATTAAAATTTGATGCACGAGCAATATTGACACATAGAAAAAGGTGATTCTACAACGATTAAAAAAAACGAACGAAGTTCCTTTTGAAATAAAAAAAGCATATGCTTAAATAAAAATCGAAACAGAAACCAAAACCGAAACCGAAACCGAAACCGAAACCGAAACCGAAACCGAAACCGAAACCGAAACCGAAACCGAAACCGAAACCGAAACCGAATCTGAAACCGAAACCGAAACCGAATCTGAAACCAAAACCGAAACCGAATCTGAAACCAAAACCGAAACCGAAACCGAAACCGAATCTGAAACCAAAACCGAAACCGAATCTGAAACCAAAACCGTAACCGAAACCAAAACCAAAACCGAATCTGAAACCAAAACCGAAACCGAAACCGAAACCGAAACCGAAACCGAATCTGAAACCAAAACCGAAA
Source organism: Ptilodon capucinus (assembly GCA_914767695.1). Taxonomy (NCBI): domain Eukaryota; kingdom Metazoa; phylum Arthropoda; class Insecta; order Lepidoptera; family Notodontidae; genus Ptilodon; species Ptilodon capucinus. The sequence continues at coordinate 11,304,881 of OU611807.1, forward strand.
CCGAAACCGAATCTGAAACCAAAACCGAAACCGAAACCGAATCTGAAACCGAAACCGAAACCGAATCTGAAACCAAAACCGAAACCGAATCTGAAACCAAAACCGAAACCGAAACCGAAACCGAATCTGAAACCAAAACCGAAACCGAATCTGAAACCGAAAACGAAACCAAAACCGAAACCGAATCTGAAACCGAAACCGAAACCGAAACCGAAATCACACACACAATCGAAATCACACACACATTTACAAAAGTGTCGTTACAACTTTTACTCGCACACACACATTTACAAAAGTGTCGGTCGACACTTTTAGTCTTAATTTTTTCTATCTAGCCCCCTTTCGCGACGCGCCATAAGAAACTACGTTCCGAAACGTAATGACACTGAAAGCGCGAAAGAATTGTATGCGTAGGGTCGTGGCTCTAACGACATAAATTAAATCTTTATGCTTATTGGCACAGAAATCGTTTCGGTATTGACTTAATATATTATTCATTAATATTATTTATTTGCGTAGTGCTTTACAGTTCGGTGTGATATGAGGTAGAGTTAGTAAGTTATTATAATGGAGAATTTCTAATTTACGCAGTAATATAACGTTTGTGGGTTTGTAACGTTTTATTTTGACAAGCTATTTTCCAATAGGTACAATAACATGGCAAAAACAGTAATTAACTGCAGTTAAATAAGTATATAATAACGTCTACCTATAGTTTTTTATGAGGTTAGGAGTTGATATAGTTACAGCAGTGGTAGCCGAGTGGTCGAACGCACGCTTTGCAATCAAAATGCGTAGGTTCAAACCCCGGCTCGCACCTCTGACAGCTGAAGCAAGAAACGGTGAAGGAAGACATCGTGCCCACGAGGCTACCACAACTTTGAAGAATTAACTGTTTTTATAAATGAATACAGTTCATGCGTTATTGGCAAAAAAATAGGTTTTTATCTATACATACATACATACATACATATAAATACAAATAAATAAAATTGGAGTGTCTGTTTGTAATATCAAAATAACACTTTTTTACTAAATGCGTATGAAAGTATATACGATACCTATAACGAAAACGCAATTTTAAATTTTTTTGTCTGTCTGTCCGTCTGTCTGTCTGTCTGTCTGTTTGTTTGAGGTAAACTTCTAAACGGCTGAACCGATTTCAATGGGACTTTCACTGACAGATAGCTGACGTTCCAAGGCGTAACTTAGGCTACTTTAATTTTAGAAAAAGCATTAGGGTTCCGCGGGAAAAACATAATACCCATATTTCCGGGTAATCTCCATAAAGTCCAAGCGGGCGAAGTCGCGGGCACAGCTAGTTATAAATAAAACGCAGACAAAGTCACAGGTACCAGCCAATTTTATGATTTACATTACCGGAAATATTAATTATCTTATAACAATGTGAGTATACTTAATTTTTGAAAAAAAAAATGAAATATATGCATACCCTTGAAAAATAATTTGTTCGCTTGTCTGGTTATATGGGTAATAAAATCTCCTTATCAAATCATCGCACAGTGGTATAGATGTACCTAACTTTGAAATTTAAAACAAAAATGCTGCAGCGTTGTACATAAAGCCCCCAGAACACAGAGACGTTAAAAATCGTGCGTCAGAATTTTTACCAATACCAAAACGAATAAGGACCCTACCATAACTTCTAAAGGTTGTTGTTTCCATACCAACTGGTTTTTTATTCGTGTAGGCAAAAAAAAACACTAAGTCAAAGTCAAATCATTTATTTTGTATAGGCCAATGGGGGCACTTACAAATTGTCAAGTTAACATTTTTTTCTTATATACAAATAGTCACGTCTTCTGACTGAAGACGTGGCCGGAAATGGCTCAGGATCGGGATCGGTGGAGGGAGAGAGGGGAGGCCTTTGCCCAGGAGTGGGACACAAAATAGGCTAAAAAAAAATAAGACAAATAGTCAGATTCTATCAGCGGTTCAGAATACTGCTTCCACTGAGAAGAGCCGCTAAAAAATCACAATGGTTACTCTTTTTAAAATAATAAATAACAAGGATTATGTGTAATACGTTCCCAGGAGCAGCAACGCCATGAGAGCAGGTAGCACTTTTGCCTCAATACTAGAGAAGAATTATATACTGGCATCACGTGCCACTAGTAAGTACTAAGTACTCTGTACTAAGGTAACAGTGAAAAACTTAAAGTACTATACAATACATTGCCTGAAGACAGGTGGTGGTAAGGAGATGTAGAAAAAGAAAAATCGATTCTTTAATTAAATTACATCAACAGCGTCTAAATTTTGTTGCATCGGATGGCTTTTACCAACGAAATTAAATCTTTATTTATATTTATAGAGAGTACGTTTTTGGTATTGACGAATACTCTGACGCGTGGCTTTTGACGCCCCAGTATGCGTAGGGCTATACAAGAAACGGTTATTTCATTACGTTTAGGTAAATATAAATACAGTTTTGTTGATGTATTTAGACGTGTTAATTAGTTTAATTGTCTATGAGTGGCCGAGATAATGTTGCACTAATGAAATCAGCTTTAGTCTTTTTTACATTTTAATTTTGGAGCATTGTTAGGCTAGTTGTAGGAAGAAGGATTTTTCCATCTCACGGAACCAACCAAAATTTAATTGGTCACCCATATATATAAAGAAAACATCAATTATAAGCTGTTTGCAGCATAACATGGCAATTAAATTCCACCGCATCAGCGCTTTAAGCGCATTACACTACGCTTAGGAGGCGCTATATAGTCCCCCCACACTGGGCGTTAAACGTCGCGCGTTAACGAATTGTACTGATACATAGAACAAATCACATCGTCAATGAAATGATCAGTATCATTTTATAACGTTTCACTGACCGCGGGAGTGAGTACCAAAACCAACTCTGTGTCAATATTCATAAAGATTGAATTTCTGTGGTGAAAGCCACGCCTCCTCGCGACAAAATTCCCTCGCGCTTTTAATGCCATTTCGTTGAGGTAACTTTTTCTATTGATTGAGGTTTATCCGCCATCTTTATCACTGTCGTCAACCATTCTTATTTTTCATGTCTATTTATTGAATTTGTCCTTGCTTGGCGTAAATACTCGCTAGTCGCAGATGTAGCCATTTCTTCATCTCATTCCATCAACATTTCATAAAGATTAAGAACACTTATTCTATGTGTCAATACAGTTCGTTTTAGTTTTGGCAATAAATTTGACGCGTGAGTGGCGACGCTCCTGTCAGTTAAATATCGCTCCAACAGAGCTATTGGAGAGCAAAGACAATTCACCGGAAGAATCCACCTGACTACATAATTTTTCCTAACAACAATGATCGCGTATACTTACTTCTACAGGTTGTTTATTACATAATATCATCATTTGATTAATTTCATAAAAAAAGTAAAACAGAAAAACATTGCTGCCTGACATAGACATGATTTTAGTTTAATAGAAATCCATATCTATTAGAGATATTCTTGTTTCTTCTTTGATTTTGCGAAATGAGTGAAATTATGATATTTTGACGGAATTATATGAGGAATGGCCCTACCTCCGATTAGCGGGTATTTCAGCCAGTGTCAAGTAATTAATAGCAAGAGCAAATGCAATAAATACACATTATGAATAAAAATGGACGATGACAGTGATAGAGATGTGTCGAAACAAAAGAAAAAATACGACTAATTTGACGTTTTGTTTCTACATAACTCTAATAGGGATTGATGTCTATCAAACGAAAATCGGGCCCCAGGTGGTTTTAATGGGACAGTTTGTTTTGGTATGGGCAAAAACCTTCTCACTATAGACGTGCCTGTTCCCTACGCATTTTAAAAGCACAGTTCAGAAATACGGCTTGGTTTAGTGGTTGGGACGTAGTCCGCGGGACTCACTGAACCATGTGGTTGCGGGTTTGATTCCCGCTAGTACCAAATTCCGGGAAGGGCCTCACGGAATTGACCCTGGGCTGGGCGTTGCTATGATGGCTCCAGTCCATTGTATGGTACCCATAAATAACGTTTACTTTGGGCTCATACGATTAGTTGTTTGGTGATATTTATTTATTCAAAAGTTATCTGGTATAGGTATATGCGTTAAACTTATATACATCATCACGCCTGTATTCCCCGAAGGGGTAGGCAGAGGTGCACTGTAGTGCGCCCACACTTCACCAATGAATTTTGGTCCCAATGTAATAGCGCGAGCCTATTGCCAATATAGCAGGCACATTACCCCTCAATACGAGTGAGATTTGGGCCATAGTCCACCACGCTGGCCCAGTGCGGGCTGGTGAACTTCACACGCCTTTCTATAGACTGCAGGTTTCCTCACGATGTTTTCCTTCACCGTTCAGAAAGTGGTAATCATTGTTGAAAATGACATTCGCACATGACAATTATCTCAGGGTAATATCAAATGCGTGTAATGAAAGTGCGAATTCATTTCGTATCCAAGGATCATACATCGTACTCAAAACACACACCTTTGGGTCTCAGGTTCGATTTCAATAGATATGCAAATAGGGACGTGGAATGTAATGAGTTGCCGGCAGTTATTTAGAACCTCGCCGTAAGTCAAACTCTCCTTTCGAATTGTACCCGGGGCTTTGGGATCCGTGGAGTCGATAATGTGAGCTACTTTTTTTATTTTATAGGTTTCGCATTTGTGGAGGTACAATTTAATTAATACACAACTGTGTTGTGTATTGTTAGTTAGTGTGTAGTGTGTAATGTTAAAACAATATTGCGTCCCCATATGTGTCTTTATTCGTTGTTTTTTGTGTTTGTACTATGTTAGTTTCTGTGTTTTCATTATGTTTTCGCGAGTAAACGGGACTATATTTTGTACATAATATCACCAACCAGAAATGGGCTAGCGTTGTGGACTACGGCCCAAATCTTACTCGCATTACACAATGCGAGTAAGATTTGAGCGAGAATTCCCACTCTGGAATGTGCCCGGTTTATTGGCAATAGGAGCGCTACCTTAGAACAGACGTCCGGAGTGTGAGTGGGCGCACTGCAGTAGGTACAATTCTGCCTATACCTACGGAGAATACAGGCGTGATCATGTATATATTAAAATAAAAAAGTTAATTTCATTATATTTACAAAACAAATTAAAATTTAAGAAGTTTCATTGGATAAAATGGCTGCACTGATTTCCTACCTACAAAAACTGTATTGAAATTTAAAATAAAAAACGGTTTGAAATAAAGCCAGAAGCATCCGGAACCGTCAAGACGCGCGCGCATATAATGTTTGCCAATATAAAAACAAAATGTATTGACCAATAGAAAAAGCTCATTCTTCCATGAAATAAAAAAGTGATTTGCAAAATATTTGTATCAGCAATGCGACTCCACCGCACTCGCCGTGAGCCCATCTCACACCTCGTCCAGCCACAAAATTAATAACACAATGAGTTTTTTTAGTTCTCATTACGCTTTTGTACTTATTATTATTGAACTGAATTTTGAAATGTTATTTATGACTATTTATATAACGTATGCCGATCATTATTCAATGTTTCCACAAAATTAACACTTCATATTCATTGTTCATTTTGTTTTCGATGCCATCGAGTTTTGTATTTATGCTCGCTCGGAACCTCGGGTATCGTACGCGTCCGATGAATTATATCTATGGAGGTTACAAATCGTATAATGGGTTTTGTAAGCTATATCGATGACAAATTGTGACTGCTAAGCGGCTCGCGATTAATTCTTCTAGTGAAGATTTCTTCTTTTTTAAGAAATTAGTGTAATGATGATATTTTAGTGGATTAAGATGAGGAATGGCTCCACCTGCGTTTAGCGGGTATTTCAGCCAGTGTCAAGTAATTAACATCGAAATCGAAACCGAACTCGAAATCACACACACATTTACGAAAGTGTCGGTCGACACTTTTAGTCTTCTTTTTTTCCGTCTAGCCCCCTTTCGCAACTACGTTCCAAAAATGGATGATGACAGTGATAGAGATGGCGGATGAATCTAGTGAAGCTTTATCTTCCCAGATTACTGACAGTTTTTGGCACAGTGCAAGAACTGTTAATAACTGACAGTAAACTATTGAAACTAAAATACTTTAAGCCGTTTAAGCGGTGGCGGCAAGGACCCCATGTAGATATTATAATGGAGATGGCATTTCGAGCCCGCGCTGCGGTAAATTTTTCTGGTTTATCTGACTCCGCCATTATTGATTTCTCATATAGTTGCCGTATACTACAGGTACATGAGATAACAACAATGGCGGAAAAGTCGCCGCAGAGCTAAACGAAGAGTGGAGTCGTTATGGGTACTCTAGATACTTTATGATAGGAACTTCAAACTTATACTATCTTGGCTGTAACTGTCGCTTAGATTCATCCGCCATCTTTATCACTGTCATCATCCATTTTTATTTATAATGTGTATTTACTGAATTTGCCTTAGCTATTAATTACTTAACACGGGCTGAAATACCCGCTAAACGCAGGTGGAGCCATTCTTCATATTATTCCATTATATATCATCATTTCATTCATTTCGTAAAAAAAGAAGAAGAACTGTCGCTTTAGGTAAGGAATATTGGTTTTGACCATTGAAACCCGGGCACACAGAACAAGACAGAAGGCGCGTGTTAAATTTTTTCTCAATACCAAAATGAACTCTGTGGTCATATAAATAAAGATCACATGTCTGCGGTAAAGTCCACGCGACTTCACGTCAAAATTCGCTCTCACTGTCAATGACGTATCGTTGAAATATTGCCCGTCATGTCAAAGTGTAGCGTGTGTTGCCTTACTAACGTATTATTATCTTATCTTTATTATTAAAAACAGCTCTAAGGCAACACACTGGAGCTATATGTACCTATGTATTTGTAATAAGTTTTGGCGATTTAAAAAATGATCAGCCCACTGAGTTTCTTGCCGGATCTTCTCAGTCGATCCGGTGGTAGCATAGAATCGATCAGGTGGTAGAATATAAGAAAAAAAATGTAAACTTGACAATTTGTAAGTGCCCCCATAGGCCTATACAGAATAAATGATTTGACTTTGACTTTGACTTTGAAGAATGAACTTTTTCTATGAGTGAATACGGTTTGTTTTTATATTTGCAAACAATTTGACGCGTGCGTCTTGACGCTACCGCATGATTCTGGCTTTGTCTTATAACGTTTCTTATTTTTAATTTAGTCAGTTTCTTTAGGTATTGTTATTTTTTTTGTTTTCTTAAGTATAGTTTATTTTTTATGTTTTTGTTACATCTGGCGAAGTCGTTCCCTTTTGTTCTGAAAGTCAGAATTTTATTTTATAAATTCTTTATTGTAGGTGTATCATTCCTTGAAATGCTACAACATTAGAGGACTAAAAAGTGGAGATGGTAACGCAATCTAGCCCCATGATAATTTTTTTGCTTTATTTAAGTAATGTCAAAATAACAGTTTTTTTACATAAACACGCCGGAGATAGTCCGGATTGGACCCTCATTGACAGAGTGGAAAGGGGGGGTCCCCTTTCCACACTGCTTTGGGGGTAAGTTTCGATGTTTGTAAATAATCCGTATTAAACAAAAACTAATAATCAACCTAAATGAAAACTCCTTAAAAAGCATAAAAAAATAATAAACATAAAAATGTTCATAAAATGAAAACTGCTTGGCCGTACAATTTAAAATTTTTATGGGACCCAATGGCATCTATTCCGCATCAAACAAAAAAAGAATCATGTAAATAGGATCATAACTCGCAACGTAATCGGTGTACATGCATAAATAAAAAAAAACATACCGGCCGAATTGAGAACCTCCTCCTTTTTGGAAGTCGGTTAAAAATAAACGCTACCTATAATAAAAAGGAAATTACTTTGAATGGGTTTTGGCACTAAGAGTTGTCAAGTCCAGTTGTTAATTTATCTAAGGGCTAAGAGTTCTTCGCGGGCCAGGCCTTAAAATCCGGGTTTTACAGCCCGACAATTATGCCACTTTTTTTTTCTTTTTTACCTAAACTTTATTGTGGGCCAACTTGAGACCAATACCACCATATTGTTGATTGTTTGATTTAATAGCTTTTGTAAGGATACGAGGTTTTATTGCTTGTGCTGTTCGCGCGATGAGTCCTCTTTGGGTTTTGTAGCTACTACGCACGGTGAGGTGACTATGATGGGCACAAGCAAATAACAGGGAATATCATTTTTTTTTAAATATTATCATATCTATGCCTTTGGTATTTTGAATTCGAATCATTGGAATTTATGTCGAGTCAGACATAATGTCGATCATACGATAATTACCCCCCCAGAATAGACTGAAAGATAAAGTTCATTTGCAACGAAATGACTTGACAGCACGAGCTAATTTTAAGAGGGGGACGTCGCCTTTACCATAGAAATTCAATCTTTATGTATATTGACACAGAGTTGGTTTTGGTATTGGCAAAAATGTTAACGCTTGTCTCCTCAGTGGGCTGTTGAATATAGTTTATGTAAGCCTGAATCGAAATCAACTTTTTTTTTAATAGCCTATTTTGTGTCCCACTCCTGGGCAAAGGCCTCCCCTCTCTCCCTCCACCGATCCCAATCCTGAGCCATTTCCGGCCACGTCCTTCCCGCAAAGATGTCATCGTGCCACCGTTTCATTGGTCTTCCACGGCGTCTTGTACCTGCGGGTTAAATCAACTATTCAATAAAAAAATAGTCTGTTCTTGTTTGACTATACTGGAAAACGAAAATCTCAGTCAAATTCCAACTAACCACATTTTATTATTGTGCCTAATTGAAATTACCAAATAAGATCTACATTCTAAATCAAACCTTTTGCTACATATGTTACAGTTGAATATAAAGTGGTCACCGCTTAGGACGCCAAATGATTTATTTATATTCGTCATAATAAAAAGCCGCTGTTGTTTTATTGGAGTTTGTATTTTATTGTCTAGATAATAAGGGAGTAGTTTGATTGCATATATGTTAATTTTATAATAGTGGTTAAAATTATGATACTGAAAGTATTTTTAACTCTATCACACGAAAACATTTTAACGGTTAAAATAAAAAAGCTTTGCTTTTTTCTTTATTATATAAATTAACTAACTGTGCTCATGATTCCGTGCGTACCTTGTAACTTATGAACCCTAATATTTTTTACGTAGATACATTTTTCTTCCAACTTCTCCTTTTTCGATTAAATTCGTACGGGTTCCAAGACAATTTAGCTTTTCCCCGGGACTCGCCGAGGGTAGATAAGCGATAATATAAAGCTAGATAAGCGATTGAGCTGAAATTTGGATGACAATGCATGCTTAGTTATTTGATGTCATTCTAATTCCAATATGGCGGATTATCCAAGATGGCGGAATAGTTATTTTTTTCTGCACTACCACAGTATGGGTATCAAATGAAAGGGCTTGCTGAGGAGATTACGAAAACTAAAAGCAATTTAATAAAAGCTTGTTTTTAAAAATGTCGCTTAAGTAATAGTAACCCCTCGATATGCATTTAGTAAAAAAAAATATTATTTTAGTACTACAAATAGACACTTTAATTTTTTTCATTTGTTTGTTTCGTCTATACTGAAAACAAAATTACTGAGATGTACAAGCCATTTTATAGTTTTTTTTTTGTTTCATGAAGCTCAGTTTGACGTTTATATCAGAAATACTTCAACAAAACCACGGCATTGGAACCATTTTTTGTATCTACCGCTACCGTCAAAGAACCGTCAAACGTCGATACACTTGAAACACTTATAAAAACAATTTATTACACACTCGGATGTCTATTCTCCAAGAAGCAGAAAAAAATATAACACCCCCAATAGTAGGTACCTACAATAAAGTAGGGATTTTTAGAAATTAAAAGTTACGCCCTGCACTCACTGGGGCCAAGCGAATAACCATGCCTTAAATACGTACTCTCTGTCAATACACATAAAGACTGAATTTCTGTGTCCAAAGTCTAAATTCGCTGGCGATATTATGATTAGTTAAAATATGTACATCTCCCATAAGTAATTCTTCTTCTATTAGACATAATGAATGAAGTAATGGAATAAGATGGGGAATGTCTGCACCTGCGATTAGCGAGTACTTATGCCAATGTCGAGTAATTAATAGCAAGGACAAATCCAATAAATACACATTATAAAATTACAAATAAAAATGAGTGATGAACGTGATAAATATTACATGTGAATAGCGTTCGTTTTGACATTGGCGGAAAAGTTACCGCGCGTGCTTTGACGCGCACGTCGACCCAGGACTGTGAGGTTTCTTGGAATTTTTTACGTTCAGTTCTCACGGAATACTGACGTATGATAGAGTTAAAAGTAATAAATTCTTGATTACAGGCAGAACGCCGTCGTTGTAAACATATACAGGGCGTATCAGCGGTCCGAAATAACACTTGACCGTTTGCACGAGTATCGACTATTCAGCCGAATAGTACAAACAAAACATTGAAATTTGATGATTAATTTTCAATACTAATCGGTGCTAATTTAAAAAAAATGTAATATCTCAAGTCCTATGCGAAATTTTCAAGTGCTGTTATCATCATCATCATCTTTTACCTCAATGGGTGAATTTAGTTGATTCACATTTAGGAATCTCTACTTTTTAATACCACATGTTATAAAAACTGGTTGCAAAAACATAGCGTGTACGAATTTCTATCAAATTTATTTATGTACGTTACTTCGGACTTCTGATACGCCTTCTATAAAACGTTTTATGGTAGGCGTAAATATGTGTCGGTGATCGTTCAGGACGTTTCGGTGTTTCGCTAATGTTATTGTACGCAATGCGACTTAAATACAACTTTTAAGTCTATTGTAGGTATTAATTCTAAATAGCTTCTTATTGAAATAAAACTATTTTACGGATTTAATCGCGTTTATTTACTATATTATTTTCCCGACGTTTCGGCTGCTTTACAGCAACCATGGTCACGGGGGGACTGAGGTGTTAGACGTCCTGATGTCATAGTTAATAACTGGGTACCCTCATATTTAGTTGTTGTTTGCGGACCGATCCACGCAGAAAGTACTCACAGTGTCTTGAGGTCTTGCAATGGTACGCTTGGTTTTGGATTTAATCATATTAATTACTGGATCCCAAGTTGGTGGTAGCACCCAGCCGTCTTCCCTATTGAAATTAGGATGTTTTTTAGTTTCAATGGCCTCACGTATCATCCTCAGCTTTTTATTCTTAACGTCGAAATATAAGTAAAATACCAAACCCCACTAGACGGATGATAAACCACTAAACGGATATTATCTCCCGGAGCCACCATCTCATAAAGTATAATATTATTATTTCGATAGTCTGACCACGCGAATTAATTCTACTACTACTACAGCCCTTTTATTGTCTCACTGCTGGGCACTGGCCTCCCCTCAATGCGAGGGGGATTCAGGCCATAGTCCGCCACACTGGCCCAGTGCACCAGTTGAAAATTTGGTATTCATTCGCCACAATTTGCCAATAGTTAATTTTGTGTACTAAACTATTAAATAAAACAAATATTTTTGACGTGCTATTATAAAAATAAACGGTATCCATAACCTATTGTGGTATGATTTGCCTTGTGTAAAATAATGAGTTTTTTAAAATTTTACTATCCGGTATCCGGCCGGATACTGAATAACTATCCGGTATCCAGCCGGATACTAAATTACTATCCGGTATCTGGCCGGATAGTTACCGGATATTCGTTTCATCTCTACTTTTAACCTACACACTTTGATGGCAAGGCGTGCGTTTGACCACACGGCTACCACTACTTGATTCGAATAGTTTTTATAATGTGTAATTATTGAATTTGTACTTGCTATTAATAAGTCCACGTTGGTATAAATACCGCTAATCAAAGGTGCAGCTATTCCTCATCTTATTCCATTAAAATTTCATCATTTCATCTATTTCGATAGAGAAGACGAATAAGCCATGTTATCGCGTGGATTTTGCTACATACCTACTCGTACTTTCATTCTTTATGTTCACATGTACAGTTAAATAAGTGTGCCCGCGTATTGTGTCCAGCTGAGCGATAATGCAACATAATTTAACTACAAAAAAATTGTTAGAAACCAAACAACATGGTTTTTCAATAAATTTTGAAAGCTGATTTGATAGAAACACGTTTAAAATTTATTTAGGTATGCAATATGACTGCAAGAATAAAATGTCCTTATTAAAATTTCGTAATCGCAGGTGTTAGCTTAGTCGTTACTCAATACAAATTATTCTGAAAGATTTGACGGTTTTCTGGACACGTGCCGGCCTAAACTAATTCACATCTCTATCGTAAGGCTGCGGTCTCACAAAAGACATTTATACGAATCATGGAGATATCTCAACGGAGATGGTAAATCGAGCCCGCGCTGCGGTAATTTTTTCTGGTTTATCTGACTCCGCCATTTAGCCGTATACTACAGGTACATGAGATAACAACAATGGCGGAATAATTACCGCAGAGCCATACGAAGAGTAGGTAGAGTCGATATGGGTACTCTAGTTTCTCTATTATACAAATGAAATTAGTATTGTTTGTTCATAATACAAAAGCTTTTTACTAAATGCCTATCTATCATGTATATACCACATTTAATCAAAACGTTTGTCCATCCGTCTTTCTGACTTCTGTCAGTCTGTTTATTTGTTCCTGGTTATCTCTGAATCAACCAAATCGATTTTGACGGGACTTTCACTGGCAGATAGTTGATGTTATAGGAATACCTTAAAAATATTTCTTTTTCATTCCACGAGAACAAAGTTGTAGTAACCTATTATTCTTATGCCTCTAGAGTTCAAATTATGAAAAATATTTCAACCAAACACAGAAAACATTACAACACATATTTACATACATTGACACACACCTGTATATATGGGGGTAAGCAGAGACTGCTGTTTGCCACATGCTACGATCCTGACACAACTCTTTCGCTTCAGCCACAGTCATACATCTTTTCATGCACTTCCGTACGTTGAGGGTCCTACGGACCTTTTCGGAAGAGCCCGTTAATCTGGTCGTGAAAGGACCTCCTGGGGCGACCTCATCCTACTCTCCCACTCACGCTTGCCTGGTATATTTCTTTCGTCAGTCTACTTTCATTTCCTCAATACATGGCAAAACCACCTCAACATACTTTTCTCAATCTTAGTCACCACAGCATATTACAACACAAATTTTCCGTTATAAACTGTCTTAGAAACGCAGCCTAACACGCAAACTTATCAAAGGTGTGAACACACCAATTTGTAAGGGCCATACACATCTGCGGCTACAAAAGAGCTTATTGTTCGATATTGTTTATATTTTTTGTTTCATACAGAGCGAGTTAGCGCTACTTACGAGTGTATGTTAATGTCGTTAATTGGTTGGTGTGAGTGAGACCGAAGTGTTTACGGGAAAATGATGGGAACAATGAATATTCGTCCTCGACAAGGCATGTAAAAAGGCGCATGAAATAGCTTACATTGCATTCATCAGGGGCATAATTCTCGCACGATCGACATTACCTCTAATTCGACATATGTCGTGTGAAAAGCCTTTCACCCCTCCATATGATTCAGCTTGGTATGCAAACTTTTCACATTTTTTTTTTACAGGAATCCTGAACGACTTCATTTTAAATTTTTATACAAAATAAAAATGACGAGATAAGAGTCAATTGAGTTTTTTTTTAATTATTCAACATTTACACTTTCGGTACTACTCCTCAGTAGGTTTGATTGTTACTTAATATTTTAGAAATGGAACTACCTTAACCTTGAAGAATTCTCTACCAACCATACATATACCTACCGATTGAATTGAGAACCTCCTCTTTTTTTTATGATTCCAGTTAAAAAGACATAATTTTAAAATTGTCTTAAAGTGTGTTATTGTCCATAACATTTTTATACTACTACTAGCTGTTGCCCGCGACTTCATCCGCGTAGAAGTCGAAAATGGTTCTAATAGGATTTTTAATTGGTTTTCCGTCTACCCCTTTTTAACCTGATAGGGGAAGAATTTCAGTAAAATACGAAACACGTCTTCAATCAATTCTGTTAAAAAAGGTTTGTGCAAAATTTGAATTAGATTGGACCAAGGAATCACGTTGTCCCATACAAACTTTGCTCCCCTTTTTCATCCCCTTAGGGGTAGAATTTAGGAAAATCCTTTCTTATCGCATGCCTACGTCATACAAAGAAAACATCCTCCAAGTTTCAGGTTTCTATGATCAGCGGTTAAGGACAGCCTTAACCGCTAATCGTAGAGACCTGAAACTTGGAGGGTGTGTTCTTTGTTCAACGCACAGGCGTTGACCCGTCAGCCAGTCATTCAGGACAAAGGATTTTATATGTATAGATAGTTCTATTCTTATTGGACTCCCAATAACCATAACAAGAATCTAATAGTCATTTGTATAAACTTGGCATTTACACTCGGCTGTAGGGCTTATTGTTATCTTATAGGGCCCTTCAGTAAAGCCCACAATTGAAAAGCGGTTGAGCACGTTATTATTTAATGTCCATAATAAAAACAGAATACCTGGAAAAAGCACCTTGGCTTGTTTGTGAAAAACTCCAAAATACGAGAGATTAAAAATTGAATCCGCGATTGAGCTCTCTCTATGCGCTCAAACGAGTAAAGCTCTGCGCTAATAGGATAGTCAACACGAGCGTCCAACTTTTTGTGAATACCAAAATGATCTTTATTTTTTCCACAAAATGTCATGAATGCGTCTTTAAATATATGTGCATGGAGTACATTTTAATAAAGTCAAGTGAATGCTCTCGCTCCAGTGTTTTCTGTGACCTTTGCCGAATTGTCTTCTTCTTCTATTTTACGAAATGAATTAATTGTTTTAATATTAATGGAGCAAGACACGGTGCGGTTGTGATTAGCGGGTATTTCAGCCAGTTTCAAGTAATTAATAGAAAGAGCTAATTCAATAAATACACATTTACCTATAAATCGAAATGGGTGATGAACACAGATCAGTGAACATGATAAAGAGTGTGGATGATATTGCAGTATTATTTTAACATTACTTTAAAATAAATACATCATCACGCCTGTATTCCCCGAAGGGGTAGGCAGAAGTGCACTGCAGTGCGCCCACACTTCGCCGATGCATTTTGGTCCCAATGCAATAGGGGGCGAGCCTATTGCCATTATACCGGGCACTTTCCCCCTCAATACGAGGGAGATTTGGGCCATAGTCCACCACGCTGGCCCAGTGCGGGTTGGTGAACTTCACACGCCTTTCTATAGACGCGCAGGTGAACTCACGATGTTTTCCTTCACCGTTCAGCAAGTGGTAATCATTGTTGAAAATGACGTTCGCACATGAAAATTATCTCAGAGGTGCGGGCCAGGGATTTGAACTTGCACCCCTTACGCTCAAGGCGGGCGTTCTTTCCCGCGAGGCTACCACTGCTTTACTTTGCTTTATGAAATTTAATTTAATTAACATTACAAGACATGTTTAAATAGGTAACAATTTACAATGAATACGAGTTAAAAAAATACCATACCCCACACCCAAATCACATCTTATGAAATTAACACAAAGCTAAAATCCGTACTCAAATCCTCATAATCTATGGAAAAGTACTAAAACCTACTTTCCAGTGACATTAACTGAAACAGTACACCTCAGAATCGTGTAAAGATACACCAAAAAGAAAATGTATCAGCTCGTTTAAAAATAATAGACCGTATGTGCCGTGTCGGGAGCGGAACCCGCGCGCGCCCTTTGATCTCCGCCCCCTTGTAAGACGAGTAAGGTAACACCTTAACTTATTAACGAAGCGATGACACAATGCGGTGACAAGAAAAACATTGTCTTCTGAAGATCACACAAATAAGCGTTACTGGGAACGATAGCTCCGAGCACACTTGAGAAGGTCCGGAACAAAAGCCGATAATTCCACTTTGTGCATTTTTTTCTGTCAGTCGTACTACTCATACATACTATACTAGCCTTGGGTCAAAATGATTGCCAATACGAAAACCAACTCTCTGGGGATATACATACAGATTGTATTCCTGCTGCAAGAGCCACAGGACCACGCGCTGTCAATGTTGTCGTTGAAGAATGAACTTTGGCGATTATTCAATACAGTTTGTTTTGGTATGGCAAAAATTCTAATGCGGGAGACTCGACGCCTCAGTGTGTTGAAAAATTTATGAGACTCATTAGAACCCGGTAAAATCGCATTATAAATACCAGAAACGTGCATAGACTAAGATAAATTGAAAACCGCCCAAGTGCGAGTCGGACTCGCGCACGAAGGATTCCGTATCTATAAAGACGGCAAAAAATCACGTTTTTTGTAAACCCCCTTAAATATTTATTTTATTTTGTTTTTTAGTATTTGTTGTTATATCAACAGGAATTCATCATCTGTGAAAATTTTAACTGTCTTACTATCACGGTTCATGAGATATAGCCTGGTGACAGACAGACGGACAGCGGAGTCTTAGTAATAGGTCCCGTTTTACCCTTTGGGTGCGGAACCGTAAATACGTAGAGAAAACTTCATTGTTCTTCTCCTTTTTTACGAAATGAGTGAAATGATGATATTTTGATGGAGTAAGATGAGGAATGCCTGCACCTGCGATATGCGGTATTTATGGCAATACTACAGCCCTTTTAACGTCCCACTGCTAGGCACGGGCCTCCCCTCAATGCGAGGGGGATTCAGGCCATAGTCCACCACGCTGGCCCAGTGCGGGTTGGCAGACTTCACACATCTATCGAGAACTAAACAAGTTCCCTCAGACATGCAGGTTTCCTCACGATGTTTTCCTTCACCGTTTCACAGCAAGTGATAATCTCGGATAAAAATGAGATTCACACATAAATTCCAGAGGTGCGAGCCGGGGTTTGAACCTGCACACTTTTGATTTGCAAGGCGTGCGTTCGACCACTCGGCTACCACTGCTTTAAGGCAATGTCGAGTAATTATAGCAATGACAAATTCAATAAATACACATTATAAATAAAAATGGATGATGACAGTGATAAAGATGGCGGATGAATCTCAACTTCATTCTTCAAACTAGTGTAAAAGACACTGACAGCACGAGGGAATTTGACTCGTGGGGTGTGGCTTATACCACAGAAATTCAATCTTTATGCATATGACACAGAGTTCGTTTTAGTACTGGCAAAATTATCATGCTTCATACAATATATAGGGCATTCGGTTTTTAGTCCACTACAATGCTTCTGTCGCGGAATCAGAATACCCATTGGTAACAGATTGAAATATGTAATTTAATTTTATAAATACGCAATAAATGATTTATCGCTGTACATATTTGAGTAATATTAATAACTATTTATAACAAAACCGAGTGGATGTGGTCGATCATTCAAACGCCATTTTAATCATAATACTGTTATTAATACTTAAATGTTATATGTTTATTGGACACAACTTCGTTGTTACATCGGTTTCTATTTCGTTTGGTGACAGGTAAAACTCATTAACCAAAAATAAAATGCGGTAATTTGAATTTTAATAGTTTTTAGGGTTCCGTACCCAAGGGGTAAAACGGGAACCCTATTACTTAGACTTCGCTGTCCGTCCGTCCGTCCGTCCGTCTGTCACCAGGCTGTATCTCATGAACCGTGATAGTTAGAGAGTTGAAACTTTCACAGATGATGTATTTATGTTGCCGCTATAACAACAAATACTAAAAAATTGAATAAAATAAATATTTAAGGGGGCTCCCATACAACAAACGTGATTTTTTCGCCGTTTTTATAGGTAATGGTACGGAACCCTTCGTGCGCGAGTCCGACTCGCACTTGGCCAGTTTTTTAAGGTGCTTAGTGTAAAAAACATTGTCATCTTTCCTATTTTTAGGGTTTCGTACTTAAAAAGGACTTATAGGATCACTTTGTTGTCCGTCTGTCTGACCCTTTTTCTCAGCAACGCGTGAAGGTATCAAGTTGAAATTTATAACAGAGACTGATGTTTGCGGTCTTTTGATGCCCTGAAAAAATCAAACTTCTAGGTTAACGCAATCAAAAGATACGGCTGTTTATGTTGCATTTTCAGTACATTTGCACGGGAATCAAACACCTATAGGGTACTTCCCGTTGACTTAGAATCATGAAATTTGGCAAGAAGCAAGGTCTTATAGCACAATTAAAGGAAAAAAGTCCAAAAACTGTATTTTTTTGTTAGGAAGTGTTTTTTTTGCGATTACAAACTTATTTTGTAGTTACTTTGTATACATCAGTATACCAACTGCGAAGTTAAGTTTTTCTCTCTATCCAGTTATTTTTTTCGTTAGAGTAATGCTCGGTGCTTTCAAAGCTTAGGTACGGAAGCCTCGGTGTGCATGTCCAGCTCGCACTTGGCAGGTTTTTATTTTGAACTTAGTGGGTTTTTCCTGTCACACGAAGATTTATGCTCTACATAACATACCCATGCATGTATTCCCCGAAGTTGCAATCCAGGGGTGCACTGCAGTGTAACCAAACTTTGCCGATGTATTTCGTTCCCAATGTAATAGGGGCGAGCCTATTGCTATAACAAACACATTCCCTTTCAATATGAGATAGATTTATGGCATAGTCCACCACGCTGGCCCAGTGCGGGTTGTCGAGCTTCACACGCCGTGCTAAAAAATTAAATAAAATAAATGAAACGGTGGCGCGATGATCTAGACATCTTTGCGGAGAAGACGTGGCCGGAAATGGCTCAGGATTGTGATCGGTGGAGGGAGAGAGGGAAGGCCTTTGCCCAGGAGTGGGACACAAAATAGGCTATTAAAAAAAAAAGGAAAACATCTTCTATTTTAAGTGTCCATTTTTTATTTTCTAAATCGATAGATAGATAACTTTAAATACATAACTCTTCATTGTTCCACCTATTAATTAAATACAAACTAAAAATTGACAATATTGTTTTTTTATAAATTTTCTACCACGATACATGGAACTTTTCCGTTGTGTCTATCTCAAAAACGTAGTAAAACACACACGGTATACATAAACTGGGCATTTTCCTTATTTATATCACAATATTGCCGTCTGTACCTATGTATATATTTTTTTTGTTAGGTACGTACAAGGAAAATATATAACTAATAGGTATTTAATAGGAATGGAATAATATTTATTACGAATGTAGGGTACCTGTATAAAGTATACTCACACAATACTCCATTTTGTGTCCAGTAATGCCTACGCAGTGATAGCCTCTTCGGTAGAACGCATGGGGTGGGGTGAACGCATGGGGTGCAAGTTTTTGAACTTGCACCCCATGCGTTCAAGGCGGGCTCGCAACTATGGGATTTTTGGATTTCATGTACGAATGACACTTTTAATCATAGAAATACTAGAGTACTCATAACGACTCTACTCTCGTATGGCTCTGCGGTAATTATTCCGCCAGTGTTGTTATCTCATGTACCTGTAGTATACGGCAACTATATCGGAAAACAACAATGGCGGAGTCAGATAAACCAGAAAAATTTACCGCAGCGCGGGCTCGAAATGCCATCTCCGTTATAATATCTCCATGTTTTCAATAATGATTACCACTTGATGAACGGTGAAGACAAATATCATGACGAAAACCTGCACGTCTCTCTAGAAAGGCGTGTGAAGATCACCAACTAGCAAGGGTTGAGGGTTATGGTCCTAATCTCCCGCGTATTGTGGGGGAATATGCCCGGTATAAAGGCAATAGGCTCGCCCCGTATTACATTGTGGCCAAAATACATCGGCAAAGGATGGGTGCACTGCAGCGTACCTCTGCCTATCCCTTCAAGCGTAAAATCAAAATGTTCCCCAAAACCGAAACGAACTTCGTGTTAATATACTCGTACATAAAGATTGAATTTATGTGGCAAAATCCACGCGACCACTACGCAACATTGAAGAATGAGCTCTCTGTATGAGTTAATTCAGTCTATTTCAATATTGGCAAAAATTCTGACGCGCGTGTCAAATGACGGCGACACGTAGTACTTACCATTACAAATAAATCCTTACACAAATTAATATAGGGTACATTTTCCAAAAAGTCATGTACTCGTAATACGTACTTCTAATAAATTCTGCTGAATCACACAAAGTTGTCACTTTTGTTCGCATTATAAACCTTCTGGCGCGGCGTTAGAGGCTAGAATTGACGGTGTCAATCAACACAAATATAATTGTCACGGCGTAATGAGATGAAAGCTGCGCGGCGTCTATTTTAAGCGTTCGCGACACACGGACCGTTAATTCTACAACCAAACTCAACCCCCATCATTTATAGAAGGCTTACCACCACATCCTAAAATATTGATATTTCTTTCTTTTATTACGAAATGAATGAAGTGATGATATTTAATGGAATAAGGTGAGGAATTCCACCTGCGTTTAGCGAGTATTTCAGCCAGTGTCAAGTAATTAATAGCAAGTAATTTATTCAATAAATACGCATTATAAATAAAAATGAGTGTTGACCGTAATGTTGTTAATTTTTTTTTTTACATAGTAAACAATTTACTAATAATAATAAAAAAACAATAAGAGTGCCGTGCAATGATTATCGATATCACTGTCCCCCATGACGAGAATCTCGTGAAAGCAGAGATAGATAAAGAAAGCAAGTATCTTGATCTGGCTCACGAGGTTGTCGACATGTGGGACATTGATGCGGCAATCATTGTACCGATAGTCGTTTCCGCCCATGGCTTATTAACCAAGAGCGTCGACAAACACCTAAAGAGGCTCGCGTTAGGCAGCTGGATCAAGAGACAGATTCAGAAGGCGGTACTTCTGGAGACGGCGCGTATTGTGAGGAAGTTCCTCTGTTCCAGATGCCGTTGGGGAACTGTTTTTTATATTTTTAAATGTATTTTTTATATATATATTTAAAAATGTAATTTATAAGACAGATAAGAAATAAAGGAATAAAAAAAAAAAAATATATATATATACCCCACAGTCCCCTATCATTGTCGGGCGGTAGGGTGCCCAGAACGCTGGCAGCATTGCCACGTTGAATGGCAATGCTGATGCGCTGTGCGAAATAGTTTCCAGCGTTCTGATCACCAGATGATTCGATCAGACGTTTCGCAATGTCTTGAAACATCCGGTGGGCACTCGGCCCCCATGAACCTAAGGTTTGTTTAAATAGTAACTGTTATTTGTTGTCAGATTTTGTCATTACAAAATTCTCAAAATTCACTCAGCAGTCAACTGTAAAACATTTAAAACAGTAGTATTAAAAACAATGCAACAATACAGGTGGTGGGAAGAGAGCCGTTTTCAACATCCGAACAAATGAAAATCTGATAATAAAACTATCTAAGGATACTGTAGAGACGTAACAACTTTCCATTGAAAAAAAATGATCAGCCCACTGAGTTTCTTGCCGGATCTTCTCAGTTGAGGTCGCGTTTCAATCCGGGGGTAGTATAGTAGTATATAAGAAAAAATATGTTAACTTGACAATTTGTAAGTGCCCCCATAGGTCTATACAGAATAAATGATTTGGCTTTGACTTTGCGCGAACGAAGTAGCGGATAGAAGCTAGTAGATATTTTTCAGTTTATTCGAAGTTCGTGAGCTCTGTGTGTACTTCTAATTATTATAAATCTGTCACCAACAACACGACACGACACTTTGTAGTTTTTTTTGTTCGAATAAAACGAGATTCACACAAACTGTTAGTACTGTTAATTAGATGTTCGAATTTATTTACTTTATAAAAAAAACTACACGCAAATTTGTCTGTGCAGACATCGATTATTCAATATTTATATTATACTATTATATATATATATATATATATATATTATATATATATATATTATATAATATTATAAAGCTAAAGAGTTTGTTTGTTTGTTTGGTTGAACGCGCTAATCTCAGGAACTACTAGTCCGAATTGAATAATTCTTTTTGTGTTAAATAGTTTATTTATCGAGGAAGGCTATAAGCTATATATAATCACGCTACGACCAATAGGAGCGGAACAGCAACGAATAATGTGGCAAAAACGGGAAAATTCCCGAACATGAATCGGGTATTATAGACTTATATAATCATAGACTTTATAACATCACTCTACGCCAAAGTAACTATTAGCGCGGGTAAAACCGCGGGCACAGCTAGTCTTTATATACGAGTATTATAGCCTATACCTACTTAAGGAACCGGGGCGCTGGCGAGGGTTTTGGATGGAAAGGCGAGTTCACTCGAAGACGTTTTATTGTAAACTAACTTATTCTAATATAATAGTACACGAAATGTGACACAGAAAGGTGGCGTTGATTAAACAAAGAGCATGAAGTCTGTAACATGATACGTGGGAACGAACAATTATAACTATTTATTAAGAGGTTCAAGAGCCGATGTTGTCGTCGACCCTTGTGGGGTAATATTAATTCCTACGTCATCTGCACGACCGCTATATGAATTGGGTGGACAGAAGGTCCTTAACGTGATGCATGAGGATGCATAACTACCTATGTTATCCTGATGTATAAACAATAATACTGTAAAGTTTCTTCAAAATCCGTTCAATAGATTTTGCGTGAAAGAGTAACAAACATCCATCCTCGACTTTCACATTTATAATATTAATAGGAGGTAGGATGTTGTGGCTATTGAGCGACTTGGGGTCCAGGGTAAGGTTGAGGGTACCAGACCACGAGGAAGATCGCCTATGAGGATGACTGACCAGATAAAAGCGGCAGTAAATGATTCATCATCACTACACCTGGATGCACGAGGAAGGTGGCTATCAGAGAGGAGTGGCGGCGTGTTGTGAAGCTTGCCACCAACACCTGAAGTGATGACCAGGACCAGTCTGACAAGAGTGATACCGACAAAGAAGAAGGATGTTTCGTGTACCCACAGCGTAAAACGAGCTGTATCGACTTATAGAACAAGGTCATTCTTTAATGAAATTACATTGATAGCTCGAGCTAATTGGAATGCGTGGTGGTGAGTCTTTTGTCACAGAAATTCAATCTTTATGTATATTGGCACAGAGCTCGTTTTGATATTGGCAAACATTCTGATCTGACGCACTTATAAACTTAGGTTTAACTTTCAAACTCTCAATAAACTGCTTTGCTAGAGTACTGAATAATATCTCACAGGATCCTGGTGTCTTCAAATCAATCACCTGGTATGATATGATACATTCAGATTTTTTTTTTTGTTTGGCATACCGTACCTATGATAGAGTCGGTTGCTTAGTAAATACAATGTTCTGCGTAACTCTTTCCTGTAAACAAAACCCATACTGACTTCTAAAACTAACCTAGCGACATCTATCGTAGGTTGATGCTAAAAAGTTCCTATTACTCAACTGAGATTGACCAAGTATTACATTAGTAAAGTACTGTAGTACCTATATGGTACATGGCAACTTCAATTAGTTCGTTCGCCTTCAAAAAGATAAGGTTTTACATCATGAAAACTGTTTGTTTTAAATAAAATAATGTGGAATTCTATTTAATACATTAATTAATGTGCCCTTCGATATGTGAGTTTATCGTGTTTTTTGTTTCGAACCGTTATCGACCGGAAGTTGTCGATAGGTTATCAGGTGTAGAGATCGCGGCCGCTTTGAGTAATTCACTAGTCGTATACTGTGACTACTGCATAAACACTCCTCTATAGTCTATGCGCCAAGACTAGACTTATGCCTCTAAAATATAACCACTAGTGGGGTAGCACGCATGCCAAGACTCGACCTCTGTCATGGATTCACTCGCTCGCTCTCTGTCGTATTTCATACAAGCAAAGAAGACAAAATCAACATGTTCCGTGACATGGGGATACACTGGAGCGTTAACCGCGCGACAAAATTTTATACGAATAAGGCATGGAGTACATTTAAAAAAAAAGCGCTCGACTCAGTTAGTGCAGGGCGCAATGATAACCTCGCATAGTTAGAAAAACTTAAAAAAAATGTGCCAATTCTGCTTATTTATCAGTTTTAGAGTTCTGTACCTACCTCCAAAGGTAGGAAAAGGAAGCCTTATGGGATCACTTTGTTTTCTGTCTGTCTGTTGGAAACCCTTTTCTTAGGAACGCGTGGAAAATTCAAGTTGTACCTAATTATTATCAAACAATAAGGTCAACAATCCTTTGGAGCTGTTAAAAAATCAAACATTTTATTTTTATAGTGTGGAAATCCTCTTGGACTCCCGCTCGCCCCGATGGAGACGTACGGGTTGTACTGGACTCATCCGGGTATCTAACCAACTACAGCCCTTTTAACTTCCCACTGTTGGGCACGGGCCTCCCCTCAATGCGAGGGGGATTCAGGCCATAGTCCACAACGCTGGCCCAGTGCGGGTTGGCAGACTTCACACATCTATCGAGAACTAGTCAAGTTACCTCGCAGACGTGCAGGTTTCCTCACGATGTTTTCCTTCACCGTTTCATAGCAAGTGATAGGTAATCACGGATGAAAATGAGATTCGCACATAAACCCAGAGGGTTTGAACCGGGGTTTGAACTTGCACACTTTGATTGCAAGGCGTGCGTTCGACCACTCGGCTACCACTGCTTCCGGGTAAAATCACAAAAAATCAAACACCTATGTCAACGCAATCAAAATATATAGTAAATATTAATATATTATATATTATTTAATTTATAGTTGCATATTATCACACTCGCAAGGAAACCAAAGCCTATAGGGTACATCTCGCTGACCTGGAATCATGAAATCTTACAACGAGCTACGTCTTATAGAACAAGTAAAGGGTAAAAACTGTGAATTTTTTGTTGAAAAACAAAAAAAAAATATCCTCTAGTTTCGATATCCGTGATAAACTATTTACATAGCTACCAGATTGTGCAGATCCCTCGACTCGCGAGTCCAACTCGCACTTGACCAGTTTTTAGGGTTCCGTACCCAAAGCTGTCCGTCCGTCCGTCTGTCACCAGGCTGTATCTCATGAACCGTGATAGTTAGAGAGTTGAAACTTTCACAGATGATGTATTTATGTTGCCGCTATAACAATATATATTTAAGGGGGCTCCCATACAACAAACGTGATTTTTTTGCCGTTTTTATAGTTTATAAAGGTACGGAACTCTTCGTGCGCGAGTCCGACTCGCACTTGGCCGGTTTTTTATGTTCGAGTCACACATACGCAGTCGGCAATAACTTTTAACATGAAAGCTGTTTGTTGCGTAAACGTTTGTGAACCTATTTTTATTTATAAAACTGTTATCGGCCCGGTTTAATGAGGCCCCTTTACGGAGTCGTACCTCTAAAATTAGGGACTATCGATATACATAACTAAACGTAGATACCTCGAAAAACGAAAACGAAGCAGTGGTAGCCTCGTGGGCAAGAACGCCCGCCTTGAACTTAAGGGGTGCAAGTTCAAATCCCAGGCCCGCACCTCTGAGATAATTTTCATGTGCGAATGTCATTTTCAACAATGATTACCACTTGCTAAACGGTGAAGGAAAACATCGTGAGAAAACCTGCACGTCTGTAGAAAGGCGTGTGAAGTTCACCAACCCGCACTGGGCCAGCGTGGTGGACTATGGCCCAAATCTCCCTCGTATTGAGGGGGAATGTGCCCGGTATAATGGCAATAGGCTCGCCCCCTATTACATTGGGACCAAAATACATCGGAGAAGTGTGGGTGCACTACAGTGCACCTCTGCCTACCCCTTAGGGGAATACAGGCGTGATGATGATGTATTATTATTACGTAGATACCTAACTAGTGTAACACTAAAATTATCGATATTGAATTCTATCTCAATGGAGTATCGTTCAAATCAGAATAATAATTGTAGTGCAATGAATTTATTCTGAAACATCTTTGTATGTAACTCCGGGCCCACAGGGGTGTCGAGATCTCCCCGTTAAATATTTTGTCAATACCACAAAGAACTTTATTGTTATATATATAAAGATTAAATTTCTGTGTGAGCACAGAGTTACGGGGCGCAAATTACTTTGAGTACAACGCGTGAAAATTTGATCGCGTCATCGTTGATATTTCGTTGAAAAATAAGCTTTCTCTTCGAGTTAATACAAGTCGTTTTGGTATGAGCAAGATATCGATCGTGCTAATTTGGACGCGTCTGTCGTATCGGGGCTTTAACTATAAAGTTTAATTCCTACAAACAACCTACTACTACTACTACAGCCCTTTTAACGACCCACTGCTGGGCACGGGCCTCCTCTCAATGCGAGGGTGATTCGGGCCATAGTCCACCACGCTGGCCCAGTGTGGGTTGGCGGACTTCACACATCTATCGAGAACTAGACAAGTTCCCTCAGACGTGCAGGTTTCCTCACGATGTTTTCCTTCACCGTTTCATAGCAAGCGATAATCTCGGATGAAAATGAGATTCGCACATAAATCCCAGAGGTGCGAGCCGGGGTTTGAACCTGCACACTTTGATTTGCAAGGCGTGCGTTCGACCACTCGGCTATCACTGCTATACTCGGCTACCACAAACAATCTACAATTGCGTATTTAAGTACAATACAGTTCTACAACGCCACAGTAAATAAGTGAGAAAAATTATAATATCATCATCATCACGCCTGCATTCCCCGGAGGGGTAGGCAGAGATACACTGTAGTGCGCTCACACTTCGCCGATGCATTTTGGTCCCAATGTAATAGGGGGCGAGCCTATTGCCATTATACCGGGCCATTCTACCTCAATACGAGGGAGATTTTGGGGTTATAGTCCACCACGCTGGCCCAGTGCGGGTTGGTGAACTTCACCTTTCTATAAACGTGCAGGTTTCCTCACGATGTTTTCCTTCACCGTTTCATAGCAAGTGGTAATCTCGGATGAAAATGAGATTCGCACCTAAACCCAGAGGTGCGAGACAGGGTTTGAACCTGCACTCTTTGATTACAAGGCATGCGTTTGACTCAGCTACCATTGCTTTATAACGCCCGCCTTGAACGTAAAGGGTGCAAGTTCAAATCCCAGGCCTGCACCTCTGAGATAATTTTCATGTGCGAATGTCATTTTCAACATTGATTACCACTTGCTGAACGGTGAAGGAAAACATCGTGAGGAAACCTGCACGTCTGTAGAAAAGGCGTGTGAAGTTCACCAACCCGCACTGGGCCGGCGTGGTGGACTATGGCCCAAATCTCCCTCGTATTGAGGGGGAATGTGCCCGGTATAATGGCAATAGGCTCGCCCCCTATTACATTGGGACCAAAATAGATCGGCGAAGTGTGGGCGCATTGCAGCGCACCCCTGCCTACCCCTTCGGGGAATAGGTACAGGCGTGATGATGTATTTGTATTTTATTTTGATATTTTAAAACAAAATTCGTCTATAAAATCTTAGTGTCATCAACTATAATTTATCCATGGTAACACTAAACAATATTACTTGAAATTACCCCTGAAACTGCCATGTTGACTAATAGCACTGAATTTTATTAAATGTAGCTAACAGGACATGTTTTTCCTACTTAAGCATGCGCAAACTGTGGCGTCAAAAGATACTCGACAGAGTTTTTCTCAATACCAAAACGAACTGTAAAAGTTATTTTGGTAAATTTAGACGCCTCAGTTATGCGGAAGGCTTCAGTACTAGGTGACTTTAGTACTTGTGGGGCCTGGTCTTACTTACCTATCCAATCGATAATTTTGAATCTGTGAAACTGGGTCGCTTGGGACTTCTAAATCGGTGTACAGTCACAAAGAAAAACCATCACACTTAATTTTCTGCCCCAATTTTTTAATTTTTTTTTTTCATTACGCAAATAATTTAGATATTGAGAACTAACTTAGATATTGAGTTAAACTCTACAAAGATATTACAAACTAAAATGTACCTATGAGTTTTAGTTCATACCCACTCCCAGTAACGACCCTTTTACACAATCTATCCCGTCCTTCAACTAAAGATACTAGCTTAACGTGTATAGTATCTACGACTATTCAAGTAACGGGCAAACTTGAAAAATGTGAACAAATACGAAGTATTATCTATAGCCCAGTTATTTGGAGAAGTCTGCCTTCAAATAATCGATTTACCACCAGGCATCGTCAGTGTGTTTACAGTAGGTAACTTACTACGCTATATTTCAAGACTTAAAACTTTATTTCAACACAATAAAATATGACCCTAATCATATAACAAAACATACCACAAAATCTATTCCACAAAAAAATTGTTACGCCGTTACAAGCATAAGAATTCCAGTTTGAATTGTGAACAGAAATGGATCTGCCGACTCTTTCGCTTGTATAAATAGTTTAGCGGTAAAACAGGGACAGAAGATTCCAATAACCGTGCTAAATTGAAATGTTTTAGAGAGATACGCGTTTGTGATTGGTTGGCGTGGTACGGGGGCGTGGTAGCGTCGCAGCGCCCTACGTGTCTGCCGGTCGCGGACAGTCTCGCGTCAAATCGAACAGTTGTATGCTCGTCTGACTGTTTGACGTAACTTCGTTTTGGACGCGACGCGCCGCGCCTGCACTCGCGGCTAGTTAGGAGGTAAATTTAAAATTGGAATAACCGTTTTTGATGTGCACCAATGGCATGATTTACGAGAATTAAAAAAGTTTTATTAGTTTTTTAAGGTTTTATGCCATTAAAGTTATTTGATTTTCTGCAAAGTACATTTTGTACGTGATAGTACAGGATTTTATTATGAAAACGGAGAATAATTCTTTATTCTTTTTTTAGGTTGCTTTATTAGATGCTGTGAATGTAGTGGTACCCATATAAAATACTTTAAGTGAGTAAGTAGTTAAAATGTGTTGCATTTGTGCGATTATCTAGTGAGCGTAGATACCTGCGTAAATACTTATTAAAAAATATTTCCCTACTACAACACGAGTGTCACAATGTTACATTTAAAAATTGCCGGTATTCCCCGAAGGGGTAGGCAGAGGTGCACTGCAATGCGCCCACACATCGCTGATGTATTTTGGTCCCAATGTAATAGGGGGCGAGCCTATTGCCATTATACCGGGCACATTCCCCCTCAATACATTTAGGTTTAGAAATTTATACAAATATCATTTTCTAAGCTTTTTTCTGAAAAGATACAATTATGTCAAGAATAAACAGACCAAAGGTAAAGAACAGCTTCAGAATACATCTGTAATATTGAAATGTTAACAAAGGTTACTGAAAACACTTTAGACACTCGAAAATGCATTTTAAATAAATGTATTAAGCTCTTTTGTTGTTTGCGTTGATATATTTGGCGAGGGCTGATATTTAGAAACAACATTGAAATATCCATTAGCTATTAGATTTTGTTCGTCTTGCAAGAAATTAATTGAACCGTGAGATGTAATGCAATATGTTTATAACATTATACTTAATATTTACATTAAAAACAAAACAATGAATAAAATTAAGAATGGATGTATATACGGATATTAAGCTAGTGTGCTCGTAATCAATAGTGGCCTGCGTGGTGGACTATGGCTCAAATCTCCCTCGTATTGAGGGGAAATGTGCCCGGTATATTGGCAATAGCCCCCTATTACATTGAGACCATAATACATCGGCGAAGTATGGGTGAAATGTTGTGCGCCTCTGCCTATCTCTACAGAGTATAAAAGCCTATGTTATATATCTTATATATAAACATCAGAATAATATACAAGCTATAATTTTCTGGTATTAAAAAAAACTAAATTCTAATTTATGATAATTATTAGGAAAGAAATAAATAATCATAATCTATTTTATATCCAGTATGAGGTTCTTAATTTAATGGTGAGACACGCACGAGTGATAAAACAAGTTGAATTACCAATATTCAAAATGAATTTGAGTAAACAAATATAGGATGTATCAGAAGTCCGAAATAATACTTTATCGTTTGCATTAGTGTCGGGTATAGGTACAACTGAATGGTATAAAAAAATTATCGAAATTGGAACATGCTTTTTCGATGTTATTGTTGCCGAAAATTTTGAAATCTACCATTATCTATATTAAGGCCTCCCACACACTGGGGCGTCAACCCTCGTTCGTACATTTTTTGACATACCAAAACAAACTGTGTTGACTCATACATAAAGTTCATTCTTCAACTAAATGACACTGATAGCGCGAGCGAATTCTGACGCGTGACCTCTACCACAGAAATTCAAACTTTATGTACATAGACACAGAGTTTGAATATTTGACGCGCGAGTGTTGACGCCCCAGTGTGCTGGGGGCTTAATAGTCGTCCCTTGTAGCTATAGTTTACATTGTTAAATAGAGTTACTATTAACCAATATAAACTATTTTTTACATTTTGAAGTGAAACATCTATAGGCGAAGGGTAAACCTGATTTTTCGCGTGGCGAGATTTGCCGACGCTTCGCCACAACAAAATGAAATCAACCTTATTACTTAATTTATAAAGTATAGTTTTAAATGCGGCCACGCTTCGTACTCCTTGGCTTCTGTGTTCTTTCCGTCGCTTAGATTCCGCCCACCGGCTGACTCCGCTTACTCGCTGCTACGACATTTATGTTTCAAATCTGCCAGGCGTCCCGCGACGGCTCATTTTTTACATATAAATGGGGTTACTATTTAACAATATAAAATATAGCTACAAGGGACGACTATTAAGATATGCCTTAAGGCCAAACCCCGAAACTTGTGACAAATATTCAAAGGATTGTAACTCGGAAACTATGATAGTTAGGCATAATGTGCCTTCACTGAGCATCTACATATCACCTACCGAATATGTACTTAAAATATTATTTCGGACTTCTGATACACCTGTATATGTAAACGGAAAAAGTAAAAAAAATTATGATAACCACCATAATTTTAGTAGGTTTTTTTTCTATGGCCTGAAATCCCCCTCGCATTGAGGGGAGGCCCGTGCCCAGCAGTGGGACGTTGAAAGGGCTGTAGTAGGTAGGTAGTAGAAGTATAGTAGTTTTTATAGTAGGTATTTACCGGCACTCGTTCTCCACCCTCTGTTAACGCTAGTCATGTTGATCGTGCCGAAGTAGTTCTCTTGTTTCACGGCTCCCCGGCCCCCTCCCTATACGCCCTGAACATATTCGGGCTAACGAATTTACTTGACTTTTTGAAAATGTACTCTCTATCAATATGCATAAGGATTAAAGCTCACTGAGGCAGTCGGGCGTCACTTCGCACGCTACAAAATATAAGACAATACCAAAGAAAATCGAACTCTGTGTAAATATAAAAATTGAATATCTGTGGTAAAAGCCAAAGTTCGACTTCGCTGTCAATTTAATTTCGTTAAAGAATGAGCTTTTATACCAGGCAATACAGTTCATATTGGCAAACAATTTGGGCTTAATCTAATTACAACTTTATTTACGTCGCCAATTTCTAGAACTCGTGATAAATCGTGTCCTATGTAATATTTGCATGTTCTGTTTTGTGAATATTGGTACCCCTCATACCTAAGTGTTGTTACACTGCTGAATAAGGTTATGGATGTACCTACCCAAAGGCCAGAACATGATACTGTGACAAATATTCAAAGTTCTCAGAAACTATGATACTTACGTATAATCTGTCTTCACTAAGTATGCACATATGAGCTACCGTATATATACAAAGTACCCCAAGTATTATTTCGAACTTCTGATACACCCCAATTACATAAAATCAGTTAAACTCAAAATGGCTTAACCATTTTTTTTGTATCTATTAAAAATGTAATAAAATAACCATTTTTTATTACAGTTTTAGAAGAAGAAAATTAACAGTAGGTAGATGAGAAGTTCACCGTGTCATCTAGTAAGCGAACAATATGTCGCGCGAAGTTTAACGCGCCTGTGTACCCCGGGTTTTTCTCTAACGACGGTCCGCACAAATTTGTGCGCCGATCAATAAAGTCAAGATTTCTTTGGTGCTCAGGGTAGACTTACTCCCAAATTTATGGAATTTTATTTTTTTATGTGTTCTACAATGCAAACTTAAATAGATCGTAATTTGTAATTTATAAAGTTACATCATAGATAAATACATCATCACGCCTGTATTCCCCGAAGGGGTAGGCAGAGGTGCACTGTAATGCGCCCACACTTCGCCGATGTATTTTGGTCCCAATGTAATAGGGGGCGAGCCTATTGCCATTATACCGGGCACACTCCCCCTCAATACAAGGGAGATTTGGGCCATAGTCCACCACGCTGGCGCAGTGCGGTTTGGTGAACTTCACACGCCTTTCTATAGACGTGCAGGTTTCCTTTACCATGTTTTCCTTCACCATTCAGCAAGTGGTAATCATTGTTGAAAATGACATTCGCACATGAAAACTATCTCAGAGTTGCGGGCCTTTTTTTTTTTTTTTTTTTTTTTTTCGTGGGGAAATCCTCTATGGATCCCCTTCCAGCCTCGGGGGAGGAGGAAGGGGTATGTGGGAGTCCCCGGCAGATTGCCGGTATACCCACTAAAAACCCACGGTGTACCACTCGCCGCTATGGAGGGATGCAACGGGATCGAGAGTTGCGGGCCTGGGATTTGTACTTGCAACCCTTACGTTCAAGGCGGGCGTTCTTCCCCGCGAGGCTACCACTGATTATAGATCATAGACGTGACACCATTGTGTTTTAATTTTCTAGAATAAAAAATATACCCTTCTTAAATGGTCAGGGATGAATTAGCACACGCATCATTGTAGCTCAGTTGTAGGAGACAATTAATTAATAGATCATCATTATCCAGTTTTATAATGATTTGATTTTAAAATATTTTTGTTGATTAGTTTCCATAAATAGCTCCATAATTTATTAAATTAATCATGTGATCATAACATTGAGGTAGGTACTTAATGCTATGAAAAAAAAAATGACGCATTATCTATGGCTGAAAAAAAAAAGTTTTTAATTATCTAAGTGAATTCTTACTATATAATCAAGCAACCGGTCAATGATTCGATATAATTATTTTGTAGCTAAATATTAAACTGGTTTCATATCAATTTATATTTCCGCATAGCAACGCCATCTAGTGGTGACAGTATATAACTATGTAAACGTAAGCACTATTCTATCATCTTTAATCGAGATGTGACGAAGAAAACCTTAAATTGGTCGATTTTTTTTTACATATCTCGTACAGAGATGATTTCGATCAAGCGAAAATTCGGGTCCCCCCCAAGTCTGCTAACACTATCGTCGCCGCATTGTGGAGTTGCTCGACTCCGTTTTTAAGGCATAGAAGTTAAGTAACTAGAATATGACTAGTGAAATGGCATCATGGTGACAATATATAATGTCTACACTGCTCATATTCTAGCTACCAATGAGAAAATATGTTCTTTTTAACCGACTTCAAAAAGGAGGAGGTTCTCAATTCGACCCGTATGTTTTTTTTTTTTTTTTTGTATGTTACCGCATATCTCTGGCGTCTGTCGACCGATTTCGAAATTTTTTTTTAGGTTTGCTAGGGAATTCTTCAAGGTTGGTCCCATTTCCAAAATATTATCAGAAATCTAACCCCTTGGGGGTGAAATGGGGGGTTGAAGGTCACATAATTTCAAAAATATTTTTTGAACGACTTGAAACTTTGTATACATATTTAACATACAAAATAAAAAAACACGTCTTTCAGGAATTTTGAAAGAAAAAATATGTAGGGGGTGAAATGGGGGTCCAATCCGGAATACAGCATATCTCCGGCGTTAGTGAACCGATTTCGAAAAATCTTTTTTTGTTTAATACGGACTGTTAACAAAGATCGAAACCCACCCCCAAAGGGGTGGAAAGGGGGGGTGAGGGGGGGGGTGATTTTTTTTTGGCTGTTAATTTTTACTTTTTTAGGGCTGTTATAAGGTGATAATATTTGCAAATTTTCAACGATTATTGACACTAAAAATCGTGAAAAAAAATTATTTTTACCAAAAAACAAAAACCTAGGTGCACTAAAAAGCTACAAATAACCTTACAATTCATTACATTTGGAGTCGGTGCCAATTCATGTGTGTATTTGCCTTGTCCGACGTTGATTGGCACCTACTCCAAATGTAATGAATTGTAAGGTTATTTGTAGCTTTTTAGTGCACCTAGGTTTTTGAAGTCGGTTTTTGTTTTTTGTTAAAAATAATTTTCATGCCTTAAAAAATGGAGTTATAGCAACTCCACGACGGTAGTTTTAGTAGACTACCTATAGTACCTACCTACTATTTGTTCTCTATTTCATAAAACATAAAAAATAGTTCCCCACCGGCATCTGGAACAGGGTCCTAGTTACCAGTGGTTAGGACTCCGGAGATAGGAACTTCCCCTCAATGCGCACCGTCACCAGAAGTACCGCCTTCTGAATCTGTGCCTAGATCCAGCTGCCTAACGCGAGGCTATTTAGGTGTTTGTCGAGGTACTTTGCGATTAAGCCATTGGTACTATTATTATATCGAGGGGAGAAAGTACGAGATATGTCGAAAAAATACGACCAATTTAAGGTTTTTTTCGTCACATCTCGATTAGAGATGGTACCTAGATACTTCTGGGCGATATTGACTTTTATACATATTTGCAATCAGCAATTTGTTCTGCGACGAATGAGAATGCTTTCCTGTTAAGTTAACAAAATGTCGCTGAAGTCAAATAGCGACACCCCTCGATAATATTATCGACCAGACGTGTCAAATAGAGCCTTGGTTTAAAGAGGCCGCGGGTTTCATTTGCGGAGGCTACTGGGTTGAATTGTACCCTCTCGGGACGTCTTAGCAACAAGCCGAGGGGTTGTTTTATGTCGGGGGAGTGTCGGGGAGTACTCGGAGGGATTCCGCCCAGGGGGATGAGGGCGTAATGTTTTTTTTCAACCCTCCTTCGTGCGCAATTCGATGCAGTTGTAATCCGCGTCGCGATGTCTTTGTGAACATGTTTTTCATATACGTTACGTACATGAAAAACAGCCAGTGTCTCTACCTAAATAAAACAAAGCAATAAACAGTTATGTAAATCATTTTATTATCGTTTAGTTTTATAAACAAAAAGAAAAAAAACAGGCCTAGTTCGAGTGACGACCAGTGGCGCACCGTGGCTTCCGAACTTAAACTTAACTGCAAATATAATAAAATGTAATTTTAAATATAATTTTCCCTTTACTTGTGCTATGAGACCTTGGTTCTTGCCAAATTCCATGATACTAGGTTAACTTGAAGTATAATGAGTCATCTTTATATAGAAACAGTTCCCTTACCACCGCAGGTCTTGCAACAATCTTTTTACTTTCAGTTCTTCACTGGTAACTCAGTACAAACTGTATTAAAACGCGATCGAAAGACACAGCGGTTCATGTTGGGTGCTTAGTACATTTTTAAGGAAATCAAAATACTATAGGGTACTTTCCGTTGACCTAGAATCATGAAATTTGCTAAGAAGCAAGGTCTTATAGCACAAGTAAAGAAAAAAATCTGTAATAATTAAATTTATAGTTCCAACGCATAAACAATGTATTTTTGCAATTACAAACTTATTTTGTAGTTTGTTTGTATGGGGACAACAGTATATCAATGGTAAAGTTAAGTTTGTCTGTCTTTTCGTTAGATTAATGGTCGGTGCTTCCATAGTTTAGGTACCAAAGCCTCGGTGCGCAAATCCAGCTCGCACTTGGCCGATTTTTTTTATGTTTCACGCTATACGATAGCGGCAATTGCTACATAGTAATCTCGTCTTTGTAACACCGACACTTAATTAGTATAAAAACGCTTATTAAAATTTACTTCAACACACATTCGTTATAAAAGTTTTTAATAGTTACCTACTGAGGGGTTAGCTTAAGACCCCTCGGCACACTGGGGCGTCAACGATTAAAATGAACTTTATCGCCAATATGAATAAAGCGGCTTTCAGACTTCGCTATACTATTGTGCTATATAGTATAGCAAAGAAGGATGCTATATAGTATAACATAGCATGGCGTTCACATTATGCGATATTTATTAATTTATAGTTTTTTGCACAATTATACAGAAGTAAAATATGTACAAGATAAGCTTAATGCTTCAGGCATTTTCTATCAGCCAACCTTAGAGTGATGTAGAGAGAGAGAAAAAAATCAAATAAAGTGGGTGCAAGAAATAAAAAAAAGTCGGGAATGCAAACAGAGAGAAGGAGTCGAGAAAAAAAGAATAAGAAAAATACTATGGTAAAATATTATCGCAAGCATTTATAGTATATATAGCAAGCTCAGTTGACGGGACGGCCAGGGGTGAGAGAGGAGGAAAATGGCGGCGCGCGATATAGCATAGCATGAACTCAGCGCATCGCACCAATTTATAGCGTATAGAAAGCCAATAATATGTAGTACAGTATACTGTGAACGTGTCCATAGCAATGTATTGTGCGCGATATTGTTGTGCTATGAGCTATATACTATAACTATATACTATATACTGTCGTAATAATCAGGCACCCCACGCGTCAAAATTTGCTCGCACTGTCCGTGTCATTTCATTGTAGAATGTACTTTTTTACAAGCTTTATATTAACTTGCAATGTATGTCCGGGTGGAATCTTGCAACTGAATTTTAGATCAGTTATCTTTAACCGATTGAGCTGAAATTTGATGTACACGTTTTTTTTTATGACAATGCATGCTTAGCTATGTGACGTCATTACAATTCCAATATGGCGGAGCATCCAAGATGGCGGAATAGTTATATTTTCTGCACTACCACGGTATGGGTATCAAATGAAAGGGCTTGCTGAAGAGAACACGAAAACTAAGGACAATTAAAAATAAAAGCTTGTGTTTAAAAAGTTTTTTACCATTAATTTTTCTACATGATAAAACAGTTCGTTTCACAAAAAACACGCCCAGGCGATGACGCCAAAGTGTGCGGGGCCTCGTGCATCAAATCTTTATCGTATCGTTATTTATAAAGCAGTGGTAGCCGAGTGGTCGAACGCACGCCTTGCAATCAACGTGTGCAAGTTCAAACCCCGGCTCGCACCTCTGGGTTTATGTGCGAATCTAATTTTCATCCGAGATTATCACTTGCTATGAAACGGTGAAGGAAAACATCGTGAGGAAACCTGCACGTCTGAGGGAACTTGACTAGTTCTTGATAGATGTGTGAAGTCTGCCAACCCGCACTGGGCCAGCGTGGTGGACTATGGCCTGAATCCCCCTCGCATTGAGCTGAGGCCTGTGCCCAGTGGGACGTTAAGAGGGCTGTAGTTAGTAGCTATTTATTTAATAAATGATTAATATGTTTACTGGAGTAAGATGAGAAATAGCTTTACACGCTATTAGCGCGTATTTCGCCGATGTCAAGTAATTAATAGCATGAACACATTCAATCAATACAAAAAACCAGCCAAGTGCGAGCTGGACTCGCGCACCGAGGTTTCCGTACCTAAACTATGAAAGCACCGAACATTGTTCTAACGAAAAGATAAACTGGACTTCGAGACAAACTGAACTTTGCCGTTGGTATACTGGTGTCCCCATACAAAGTAACTACAAAATAATTTTGTAATCGCAAAAAACATTTTCTAACAATACATTTGCAGTTTTCGGATTTTTTCCTTTACTTGTGCTATAACACCTTGCTTCATGCCAAATTCCATGACTCAACGGGAAGTACCCTATAGGTTTTTGTCTCCCGTGAAAATGTACTGAAAATGCAACATAAACCACCGTAACTTTTGATCGCGTTAACCTAGAAGTTTAATTGTTTAAGAGCAATAAGGGACTGCAGACATAAGTCTCTATTATTAATTTAAACTTGATACCTTCACGCGTTTCTGAGAAAAAGGGTCTTGACAGACCAACAGACAGACGGACAACAAAGTGATCCTATAAGGGTTCCGTTTTTCCTTTTTAGGTACGTTCATTACCCGTTTTTAACCCCAAAAACGGGTAATGAAAGTGATAAGGATGGTTGGTAAATCCATTTCTAGTACCTAGTATTAAGGTTTCCACATGCGTCAGGAAACTACTTAAATGCCGCATAGTGTGTCTCTCTCACTTTTGTGATTTATACGAAGAAAGGAATAACAAAATATACATATCTCACATTATGTCTTATCACAGCTTGCTGTGCTACCCAATCTGTGAATATCTGAAAGGATTACAGAGCCGTACACACCCTGTTATCGGAACTATGAAATGTCAATAAAAAAATATCGTAAAGATTTTAAACATAATAAAGCCCTGCGCTGACATGCGCGTTGAAATGCGCGCGACCAATTATTTGCCAAAACCAAAACAAACTGTATTTTCTCAAAGATAAAGTTCATTATGCAACCAGTAATGCGTGCAATATTTGACGCGTGATCTACCTACAGAAATTGAATCTTAACACATTGATACAGAGTTCAATTTAAACGCTGCAGTAGATGCACGGCGTGGCCGGTTAATATTTTAAACCAGGAAACGCTTCGTAGTTTAATTGATATGTTGCAGCTTTAATACCTACATCGTTAAATTAACGATACCCGCTGTTGTTAAGGGAACCCCCCGCACTCTGGGACGGGAAAACGCGCACTTCGCATAGCGGCCCGTCCCGGCTTCGCACGAGTTGACATTTTTTTTTAATAATAATAATAATACATCATCACGCCTGTATTCTCCGAAGGGGTAGGCAGAGGTGCACTGCAGTGCGCCCACACTTCGCCGATGTATTTTCTGTATTTTTTATGTAATTATATATTTTTAAATTGGGGTAAATAAATATAGCCTATGTTCCATTTCTAACGGCAAAATATTTTTCCAAATCGGTCCAGTAGTGTATAAGTTTATTCGTTACATACAAAAATACAAATCTGTCCTCTTTATAATATTAGTATAGATGAATACTCCTCGCATTGAGGGAGACCCATCTCCAGTAGTGGGACGTCAAAGAGGCTTAATATTAAAAATAGAAAACTAACCCAAGAAGGAATATTTCTTAGTTTATATAAAAAAAAATAATGGTAAAAAAAACTTAAAAAAAAATAGCTTTTATTTTAATTGCTCTTACTTTTCTTGTTCTCAGCAAGCCCTTTCATTTGATAGGTACCCATATCGTGGTAGTGCAGAAAAAAATAACTAGTCCGCCATCTTGGATGATCCGCCATATTGGAATTAGAATGACGTCACATAGCTAAGCATGCATTGCCATCCAAAATAAGCGTGTATACCAAATTTCAGCTTAATCGGTTAAAGATAACTGATCTAAAATTCAGTCGCAAGATTCCACCCGGACATACATACGTTGCAAGCTAAGTTTGTAATAATGATAGCAATTAAGCCGCACTCATAGGTACTAGGGCATCAAAGGTCTATAAAAAACTGGGAAGTACTAAAACGAAGGCTGTGTCAATACATAACTATTGAGTTTCTGTGCCAAAATTCGCTCCCGCTGTTAATGTCAATTCTTTGAGCAATTAACTTTTTTTATGAGTCAATACCATAGAGTACCTAGAGTATCCATAACGACTCTACTCTTCGTATGGCTCTGCGGTAAATATTCCGCCATTGTTGTTATCTGACGTACCTGTAGTATACGGCAACTATATGGGAAAACAACAATGGCGGAGTCAGATAAACCAGAAAAATTTAACGCAGCGCAGGCTCGATATGCCATCTCCATTATAATATCTCCATGGTCAATACTGCTTCGTATTGACACAAACTTTGACACACATGCCTTGACACCCCTATGTGCATATAAACATCGTTTTCCCTAAGCGACTATTTTCTTAAGAGTATAAACTCCAAATCGTTATTTTTACAACTCAATTAGTAATATATTGACCGATAACGGAGATTTTATTACGGCGTTGGAACCATTTCGCGAACCAATTGTTAGGCGCGCCACTTGTTTGTTTTATAGCGTACCGACTTTAATCCGGTTGACTAGTGCTGTTTGCTTATCAAGAGAATTCGGCCTTTTTGTTACGGTACGTATTTCTAGGTTTAAGATACCTATTTATTCCCACTAAGAATTGCATACATTCACTTAACATGAGAACTTGAAAATACTATTTATACAACTCAAACAATGAAAGAGCGTACATGCAAAACACTTTTTAACCGACTTCAAAAACGAGGAGGTTATCAATTCGACTCGTATGTTTTTTTTGTATGTATGTTACCGCAAATCTCCGGCGTCTGTCAACCGATTTCGAAAAAATATTTGAGGTTTGCCAGGGAATTCTTCAAGGTTGGGGATATACCCTTACGTATGAAGGGGTGAAATGGTGGTCCAATCCGGACGACAGCATATCTCCGGCATTAGTGAAACGATTTCGAAAAATCTTGTTTTGTTTAATACGGATTGTTAAAATAAACGAAACTCACCCCCAAAGGGGTGGAAAAGGGGGGTGAGAGGGGGGGGGGGTGTTATAAGGTGATAAATATTTGCAAATTTTCAACGATTACTAACCGTCCGTCTGTCCGTCTGTCACCAGGCTGTATCTCATGAACCGTGATAGTTAG
Source organism: Ptilodon capucinus (assembly GCA_914767695.1). NCBI lineage: Eukaryota > Metazoa > Arthropoda > Insecta > Lepidoptera > Notodontidae > Ptilodon > Ptilodon capucinus. The sequence continues at coordinate 11,345,207 of OU611807.1, forward strand.
AGAGTTGAAATTTTCACAGATTATGTATTTCTGTTGCCGCTATAACAACACATACTAAAAAACAGAATAAAATAAATATTTAAGGGGACTCCCATACAAAAATCGAGTTTTTTTTCCCGTTTTTATAGATAATGGTACGGAACCCTTCGTGCGCGAGTCCGACTCGCACTTGGACGGTTTTTGTTATAATTACCGTATCTATATGCTTTCAGTAAAAAGCTGTTATTTTGGCATTAAAAAGAGCAACGACGGCTCTGTTTAGTGGTCTAATTGAGTGGCCGCCTGGTTCGCTGAACCAAGAGATTGGCCTTTTCAGACCTATGCCTGGTTGGGATGTAACTGGGATCTCCCCCAGTTCATTGTCTGGTACCCATAGTATTTTTTTGCTTAGTTAGGGATCAAACGATGAGTAGGTATGTGTTTTGTGCCGATTTTTATATATTTAACATACATACATTAAACTCACGCCTGTATCCCATAGGGGTACGCAGAGAATACCGTTTGCCACATGCTACGATCCTGACATACTTCATTCGCATCATTCACAGTCATACATCTTTTCATGCACTTCCGTCGGTTGAGGGTGCTGCTATATCCCCAACCATCCATCTGGTAGGGACCTTAGGGGTCATGGTTACAAAGGGTGGGGGCCCGGCGTGACAGTGAAGCGACCCCGAGGAGGTCGGGGGCGTGGTGTGGCCCACGCCGCCGTGTAGAGGAGGTGTCTGTTCGCGCGGATAGCCGCTGGCGGGGTAACGGATGTGTGCGAAAGCGTTCCCGGGACACTGCGATATGGCTGGTGATTGGATCACCATGGGTTTTTCTTGAATATACAGCGTCTCTGGGACTTCCACATAATCTCTTCATCTCCTCCAAGATGAATGGGTTCATATCCATAAAGGATTTTCCCATGTAAAAAATGGTTCCGCTATATATTTAAAGTTTATTTATTTTTATAGATTATTATGAATTGTACACAAACCAAATTGAAGTTGCATTCTGTAAACTCTACTGTGACTCCAACCCAAACAGATATTCAGCACATAAATACAAGTTAGTTTAATTATAAGTTATATGAAAAGACACCGACTTCAAAGCGATCCCCTCATTACAAGATATTCTTTGAATCATTATATATTTTATGAAACAATTTTTTGCCTACACAGGAAAACTGACTGAACAAACTCGAAACGCAGCTTCCGAGTTTGTTCAGTCAATTTCCCTGGCTTGGAAAAATATATTTATGTTACAAAAAAACGTCTACGCTCACTCTTTATGCATTTTCTATAAATTTATATACTCATCCCTGCATCCGACGGGGGTAGAAAGAGACTACCGTTTACCACTTGTTACGATCATGGTATATCTCTTTCGATTCATCCACATTCATACATCTTTTTATGCAATTTGAATATGTTTTAAATAATTATTTCTTATGTGATCAAGAAACATAAAAAGTATTTTATAGACGATCCAAAGGCATTTTTGATGCGAATAAATAATTATCTCAAACATCGGATTATGAACTCTAATCCCCGTTTTTGCTGACAAGTGGAAGCGCCTTAATATGCCTGATAAAATCAGTTGCACAACAAAATGTTTCAGTCTCCGATTGAAAATGGAATGAATTTAAAACTGCCGAAGATTATCGAACTCCGACTGTATATATACCGTAGTTAATATGAAGATGCTAATTAAAGGCGGAATACTTAACTATCATAGTTTCTGAGTTACAGACCTTTGGCACAGGTATCGTGTTGTGGCCTTACGGTACACACATAACCCTATTTAAACTACATTTATGAGTGGTGACTACAAATATTCACAAAACAGATCTTGAAAATACGACATTCCATCTATCTATCTATCAGCCAGGGAGGTCCACTGCTGGACATAGGTTTCCCCCATAGATCGCCACAAATTACGGTCTTAGGTTTTATGCGCCCACCGACTCCCGGCGACCCTGATGAGGTTGTCCATCCACCTGGTCGGGGGTCGTCCCACATTCCGCTTCCCTGTTCGTGGCCGCCACTCTAGGACTTTGATGCCCCAACGGCCATCCGTTCTCTGGGCAATGTGTCCGGCCCATTGCCACTTCAAACGTGCAACCCTTCGAGCTATGTCTGTTACCTTGGTTCTTCTGCGGATGTCCTCATTTCTGATTCTATCGCGCAGTGATTTTAAAATTGGCATTTTAAAATGGACTGTGGGAAAATCATGGAAAGGCATGTTCGAATTTCGATACAAAAATGGTACCATTCTGTTGTATACCCGATACTCATGCAAATGGTATAATATTAATTCGGACTTCTGATACACTCTGAATATACCATTGTTCCTAAAAATAATGCAAACCTCCTTCAACATAAATGAAATAAACAAAAAGCCTATTCAAATATATTCGTTGTCGAATTGAATCGAGGCACGTATAAAAATAAAAACTGACTGCGACTATTGTCTCTTTAAAAGCGAACCCTAAACGCTCTCCACATACTGGTGCGAGCGAATTATTTATAGTTTTTTTTTACTCTGTGCCAGTAGAGGTAAAGATTAAATTTGATGACAGCTTAGATTCATGCGCCATCTTTATCACTGTCATCATCCATTTTTATTATTACAAGCTTTATATTAGCTTGCAATGTATGTCCGGTAACCGATTGTACTGAAATTTGGTATACACGCTTACTTTGGATGACAATGCATGCTTAGCTATGTGACGTCATTCTAATTCCAATATGGTGGACCATCCAAGATGGCGGAATAGTTATTTTTTCAGCACTACCACAGTATGGGTATCAAATGAAAGTGCTTGCTGAGGAGAACACGAAAACTAAGGGCATTTAAACAAAAGCTTGTTTTTAAAACGTATCTTTTTAACAATAATTATTTATGTGTATTTATTGAATTTTCCCTTGCTATTAATTACTTGACACTGGCTGAAATACCTGCTGTACGCAGTACGCCATTCCTCATCTGATTCCATTAAATGTCATCATATCACTCATTTCGTAAAAAAAAGAATATGACGAGTCTAATGCCTTCAAGGTGACAATGTCTAATACCTACACTGGTCATATTACACCTACCATTTGTAAAACTTGTCGTTTTCATGCCTTAAAAAGTGAAGCAGTGGTAGCCGAGTGGTCGAACGCACGCCTTGCAAATCAAAGTGTGCAGGTTCAAACCCCGGCTCGCACCTCTGGGTTTAAGTGCGAATCTCATTTTCATCCGAGATTACCACTTGCTTTGAAACGGTGAAGGAAAAAATCGTGAGGAAACTTGCATGTCTATAGAAAGGCGTGTGAAGTTCACCAACCCGCACTGGGCCAGCGTGGTGGACTATAGCCCAAAAATCTCCCTCGTATTGAGGGAGAATGTGCCCGGTTACATTACATTGCGACCAAAAATGCATCGGCGAAGTGTGGGCGCACTGCAGTGCACCTCTGCCTACCCCTTCGGGGAATACAGGCGTGATGATGTATTTTTTTTTTAAGTGAAGTCATAGCAACTCCACTACGATAGTTTTAGGGGGGGGCAGTTTCTTCTAAAACTTTATTTAAGGAGCTTGGTCAGCATTGACCATGTCGCTCCATAACAAGCTACTTACTAATACTTACTATACACAGGGTGTATCAGAAGGCCGAAATAATACTCGGCCGTTTGCATCAATACCGAGACTACAACCGAATGGTATAAAAAAATTATCGAAATTCAACCATGTTTTTCGTCGTCAATTTCTTTAACTCCCGAGTCGTACCTATGTAAAATTTGCATGTTCTGTTTTGTGAATATTGGTAGCCGCCCCACATAAATGTGGTTTGCACTGTTGAATAGGGTTATGGGTGTACCCAAAGGGCAGAACACGAGACCAGTGATAAATATTCAACGGGTTATAACTCAGAAACTATATTAGTTAGGTGTAAACTGTCTTCACTAAGCATCCACATATGAGCTACCGTATATGTACCCAAAGTATTATTTCGGACTTCTGATACACCTTGTATATCATACATTATAATGCATAATTAAACCAAATCTATGGAACAGTATAACTTATATAATGCTTTGGCTGCATCAGCACTTGTAGCATGAGCGCCAAGATTAGACGTATGTCACGAAATATCTTGATGTTGTCTCTTTCACTCGTATGCAATTAGAAAGAGAGCGACCGAGCCAATCCATGACAGAGGTCTTGTCTTGACATGCGTGCTGACACCACAGACATTGGTTCAGCCAGATCACTAACTTGGGGAACAGTTGTTTATTCAAAATCGCTGTAAGAATACTCCTACACGGGACAATTTAAACTTAGGTAACAACCTTGTTAAGCGGATGTTTTTCGAGTTGGAATTTTACAATACAATTTTATTTTAACTTGTATGCTTGCGCGATTTAAACTTTTCTTATAAAGCCAAGTTAGCCAACTGTTACATGAATATTTATTCTCATTATTACTGCTTAAATAAATAAACTAAATAGCTGCAACTGCAATTGTTGTGTTATTGTTATTTTAATAAAAAGTTTAATTAAATATTATGTCTTATTTATGTTACATTACACACCATACACACCTACACCATACATACCTTATAGCAGTGGTAGCCGAGTGGTCGAACGCACGCCTTGCAATCAAAGTGTGCAGGTTCAAACCCCGGCTCGCACCTCTGGGTTTCATGTGCGAATCTCATTTTCATCTGAGATTATCACTGGCTATGAAACGGTGAAGGAAAACACCGTGAGGAAACCTGCACGTCTGAGGGAACTTGACTAGTTCTCAATAGATGTGTGAAGTCTGCCAATCCGCTCTGGGGCAGCGTGGTGGACTATGGGCCTAAATCCCCCTCGCATTGAGGGGAGACCCGTGCCCAGCAGTGGGACGTTAAAAGGGCTGTAGTAGTAGTAGTACTTACCATACAAGTACGTTTTCTTTATATTCTTCCGTGTTTATCCCACAGATCCAACTATACAATCATCTGACAGCTGTCACGATCACATGACGGCTGACAGTGACACATCGTGTCCACTACTGCAATTAACGGGTATTCTGCGCCAATATCAAGCAATATAATAAATAAATAGCAATGACAAATTAAATGAATATTCATTTAGATATAATAAAATAAAATTCATTCATAATATAGGAGTTAGAGATGGCGGATTATTCCCATGAAAATAATTACTTTGCTATTCTCATTATACAGTTCACATCTAAGAAGCCCGGTTCTAACAAACAGTTATGAGAGTAGAATCTAAACCTTTAACGCTTAAAGTTCAAAAACAGTTATTTATTTTTTCAAGAAAAAATACAAAATTTAGTTTTATTCGAATGACAGGTGTCAAAACGGGAGGCCCGTTTAGATATCAACTACTTTAATATGTAGCAGAAACTATGCTTAAGCTACAAACATAATCGACGGCAAAATTGGTGTAAATGACTTAAGCACCCGGCACACTGGAGCGTCCGAAAAATACCGAAGGAACTCTGTGTCAATATGCATAGAGATAAAATATCTGTCGTAAAAGCCACGCCCTCACGCGTCGAAATTCGTTCGCGCTGTCATTGTCGTTTCGTTGTAGAATGAACTTTCTTTGTCCACAACGCTGGTCCAATGCGGGTTGGTGAACGTTTCGTCAGAGTCTCGTTTGTTATTCAGCAGGGTGTACCACGTGCAGGTGAGGTTGACTTGGATCCTTAAATGGATTTGTTTATTTACTAACTTTTTTTATTTTAGTAGTCTAAAACCATTTCGCATTATTACCTTTCTGATGAAATTGGTTTGGGGCACATCGGTTGGATAGTTTCAACAGGCTTTCACCAGTATCAACAAAGTCAAAGTCAAGGTCAAATCATTTATTTTGTATAGGCCTAGGGGGGCACTTACAAATTGTCAAGTTTACATTTTTTTCTTATATACTACTATACTACCGCCGAACAGGCTGTATCTCATGAACCGTGATAGTTAGAGAATTGAAATTTTCACAGATGATGTATTTCTATTGTCGCTATAACAAAAAATACTAAAAAACAGAATAAAATAAATATTTAAGGGGGCTCCCATACAACAAACGTGATTTTTTTACCGTTCTTATAGATAATGGAACGGAACCCTTCGTGTGCGAGTCCGACTCGCACTTGGTCAGTTTTTTTTATATCGATTATTATTTTTGAATAAGTTACTTTGAGATACAATATAAAGTATACTTCTGTCATGTAGTCCATTTTGTTATTCGTAAAAGATTGGTTGCACGCATTTTGACGCAGTTGTTCGAGCAGGATTTAAAGCTATGTGAGTTGTGGAGTGGTATTAAGCTCTCCGGCGTGTTTCCGGCAGTAATTAGTGGTGAAAACTCATTAATTACATTCGAGTATAACAAATGGTCGGATATTTGCGTGAGTTCACTCGAATATCGTTCTTATAGATAAATTAAAAAACCGGCCAAGTGCGAATTGGACTCGCGCACCGAGGGTTCCGTATAAACTTGCGAGTATTTAAAAAGGTTGTCCACAACAAGTATCGAGTCTCAAGGATTTTACCAAAAAAAAAAAACAAAATGCGGTTTAACTATAAATTTACTCTTTTGGGATTTTTTCCCTTTGCTACTTGCCTAATTTCATGTTTCCATGTTAGGGGTAGTAAATGTAGTGAATATGAATGTGACACTGAAAGCTATCTAGTGATCGTCTTGTTAGATCTGTGGTAATTAGAGAGAGCATTGATAAAACACATATTTGTAGGATGTGATAATATCATGTTTTATCACTGCTCTCTATATTATAGATTAAAAGTCAGATTTTTGCAATGCTGCCCGCGTTCTGTTTCCGTTTGGGACATAGGTACACTAAAAAGCCCTTTTTTACGCATTTTCTTAAGGACCGGTACTTGTGCCATTAACCGGGTAATCGAAAAAATTTGGAACAAATGTAAAAAACTTATGTTTTTAGTATTATTATTTTTACAAAAATCTCGAAAAATTCAAAAACGAGTGGATATTCTATAATCTGAAATACTTTTTAGCGAAATAACGGGTCATAGAGCGTTTCGTGCCAATAGCTGGTGGTTTTACCCTATTGCCTATGTAAATATTTTGTCTTGTAATGTAAATAAAATCCTATGATATAATAAAACTGAAATTAAATTTCGTGTCAACGTGCTATGGAAATTTATTTAGAATTTTATTTTATTGGGTGGCATACTTACTACTACAGCCCTTTTAACGTCCCACTGCTGGGCACGGGCCTCTCCTCAATGCGAGGGGGATTCAGGCCATAGTCCACCACGCTGGCCCAGTGCGGGTTGGCAGACTTCACACATCTATCGAGAATTAGTCAAGTTCCCTCAGACGTGCAGGTTCCCTCACGATGTTTTCCTTCACCGTTTCATAGCAAGTGATAATCTCGGATGTAAATGAGATTCGCACATAAATCCCAGAGGTGCGAGCCGGGGTTTGAACCTGCACACTTCGAATCGAAGGCGTGCGTTCGACCACTCGGCTACCACTGCTACTTGGGTGGCATACTTAAATGCTGTTAATTAAAATTAAATAATTATTTTGATTTAATTAAACAAAAAAAATATAATTAAGAAGTTTGATCAGATATAAAAATTAATTTAAAAAGGAAAAAAGTATTTTATTATTAAAGTATTTGTTATTGATACATCTTGAAGTACCTGTATCGTGGGTAGGTAGGTAAGTACATATCGACCCTTGAAAGGCAATCCTTACTAAAGACAAAAAATCGAGTTATATATACCACTAGCTGTGACTTATGACTTATGGGTGTACGAAATAGGGTATTATGTTTTTCCCGCGGAACCCAAATCCTTTTTCTAAAATTAAAGTAGCCTAAGTTACGCCTTGGAACGTCAGCTATCTGTCAGTGAAAGTCCCATTGAAATCGGTTCAGCCGTTTAGAAGTTTACCTCAAACAAACAGACAGACAGACAGACAAAAAAATTTAAAATTGCGTTTTCGTTATAGGTATCGTATATACTTATAATACGCATTTGGTAAAAAAGTGTTATTTTGATATTACAAACAGACACTCCAATTTTATTTATTTGTAGTAAGTATGTATGTATAGATTCGAACGGGCAGATTTTTCTGCGTCGTTTGGTATACACTTATTTTACGACTTTTGTCGTTTAGTAAGGATTGCCTTTCAAGCATCGATATGATATTCAGGATGTTTACAATATCAAAACTAATAAACCGACTTACAAAGGAAGAGCGGAACAATACGAAGAAAAGATCACTTTACTTGCAATGTGAAGTTATAACATTGTTAGCTACTATAAGTACCCTCCATTTAAGCTGAACGCTTGTGTAGAGAGCATCAGTAGAGAGTTAATTTCAATAGTTAAATGGCCAGTGTTGGGAACAAACCCGGTCCTTCTCGATAACTATAGATAGTAGCCCGTCTAACCTATTAGGATCTACACGAATAAATTAAAATTGTAATGTCTGTTTGTATTGTCAAAATATCAGCTTTTTACTAGATGCATATGAAAGTGTATACGATACCTATAAAAGAATGCAATTTTAGATTTTTGTGTCTATTTGTTTGAGGTAAACCCGCTAACGGTTGTACCGATTTTGATGGGAGTTCCACTAGCAGATAACAGATATTATAAGGATTAACTTAGGCTACAGTTATTTTAGAAATAGAATGTGGGTTCTGCGAAAAACAAAAATAAACATTTTATCCGGGTAATCTACCAAACGGCTGGACCAATTTTGAAGGTAGTTACTATATATATCCCACGCGTACGAGGTCGAAGGCTCAGCTAGTTAAACATATTTTGGTAATATAAACATACCAGGCATTATCTGAGTGTACCGCAGTGCACCCCTGCCATCAAATACGTACGTGACGGGACATTTAATTTCATTTTGAGACCTATTTGACGTTCTATGTTTTGTTGATAGATTCTGTGGAAACCAGGAGAACGGAATACGAAATAAAATAGTATGTCTATGCCCAACGGGGCTGACGAGACAGCTTCGCAGAGTAAAGTGAGCCTTGATATATGAGACGGAGAGATCAGTTCTGAGTGCAGGACGCCGCAGGAAGCTATGCTGAAAGAGCGACAAATTTCCGAAGAGTCCTCCGCGGCACCCGACGAATGCGCGGGATGCGGGGGCAGAATACAAGACAGGTGAGTTTGAACCTCAATTGCAACGCACAAGGGTTGATTTTAGTTAATTAGAGTAGGTACTTACATCTAACTTCAGTTACTAAATAATCTAAACCTTGGGTCCAACGAAATTAACTTCACTTTTTTTAAACGTACTCTGTGGATAAAGCTCCCCACACTGATGCGTCAAAATTTAGCCAATACCAAAACGGACTTTATGTTAATACACATAAAGATGGCATTTCATCCACGCGACTAAATTCGCTTGCGCTTACAGTGTCATTTAGTTGAAGAATTATTAACTTTTTCTGTAAGTCAATACAGTTTGTTTTGGTATGGCAAAAAAAAGTTGTAGTTGACGCTCCAGTATGCCGGCCGTAAGCAGATTGTTCAACGAAATATCATGCGAGCAAATTTTGAAGCAACCACGTGAGATTTTTATCACAGAAATACAATCTTTATCTATATTGACACAGAGTACATATTTTAAAAACAAAAAAAGTTGGTACGCTCGCTTCTTTAGCTGAAGAGTGAAAAGACTTTTATATGAATGAAATTACTTTCATTCATTTAAAAGACCTTAAAGAACAACACAATATTTCATAAAAACATCTACGAATTCTGATAAAATTCTCGTCGATTTTTTTTTACTATACCGTGGAAGAGAAGTATTTCAAATTTAGTTCAATATAAAAATATATTAATTTAAGTTATGAAGTAAGAATTAATGATCAAAGATATTTTAATACGTACGAGGTTTTTATTCCTCCACGAAATGAATCGAAACCAACTTTATTGGCTCACAGAAAAAGTTCATTCTTCAATGAAATCACGTTAATAGCGCGAGAGAAATTCGAAGCGTGGCTTTTACTACAGAAATTCAATCTTTATGTATATTTTCATAGAGTACGTTTTTGTATTGAGAAACATTTTGACGCCTCTCTCGAGTGCGGGGCTATAAAAAAATTACTATATTTAAACGGAAACAGCCTATATGTGACGACGGCTTGGGGCGATTTCCACCATTGTAAAATTTCGGACAAGGCCTTTTTGGAATTTGCCCTTGTACGGTCCCATGCTTGTCCCGTACACGCTTCTTGTTGCTTGGTTAGTTTGTTTGTGGAATGAAATTCACATAAAGTTTATAAAAGTATATTGGGCAATGGGTTTGGTGGTCGTGATAAGTGAGCACGCGCGGTTTCCTTGCTAATCGATCATGAACTGGTCTGTATTGCAAATGATACCGATCGTCTCTAAAATGCTGAGTTGATGATTTGTATATGTGCGGTTGTGCTGCACCGTACAGCCCTGTTTTGGGTGTAAGTGGGATCGCTCCCAGTACCTATATACCAAGCGTTGCTTAGTTTGGGATCATACAGTGAGTATGGCGACGGGTAAAAAGAAAGGTGAAGTGACTCAAGCGCCATATTGAGTTAAATATCAGTGATCTGCGTATCGTTCTCCGTCTTTTGAGCTGGGTTTCTTGCAAAGCTTTCAAAGTCAATTCTTTTTACAAGCTCTATATTAACTTGCAATGTATGTTTGTCCGGGTGGAATCTTGCAACTGAATTTTAAATCAGTTATCTTTAACCGATTGAGCTGAAATTTGGTATACACACTCATTTTGGGTGACAATGCATGCTTATAGCTATGACGTTATTCTAATTCCAATATGGCGGATCATCCAAGATGGCGGAATAGTTATTTTTTCTGCATTACCACAGTATGGGTATCAAATGAAAGGGCTTGCTGAGGAAAACACGAAAACTAAGGGCAATTAAATAAAAGCTTGTTTTTAAAAAAGTATTTTTACCATTATTTTATAACTCTGTATCTTTCTATAGTTGTTTTATCTTCAATGGGGTTAGCACGCAAGACTATACCTTTGTCACGGATTCGCTGGCTCTGTCTCTGTTTTATTTCATAGGAGAGCAAGAGACAGAATCAAAATATGCCGTGACATAGTCTAGTCTTGGCGTACATGCTACAACTACTGAATTACCCTTCCCGTTGTCATAGATATTATCTCCTCGCTGTGGACCGACAATGGCACGGGGCTTGTCTCCGGTGCTGCGAATGTCGTCTGCCTCTGGACTCCGAGCTGACTTGCTTCTCTAGAGATGGAAATATATACTGCAAGGAGGATTATTACAGGTATTACCTAACCTTAGGTACACTTGTCGTTTTCACTAACACCAGGACACGCCTAAACTTGGTGCCTAAATATTAAACTATTATCAGTTATAGTAAATTAATAATTAGGCATAAAGCCGTGTTGACATTTTTGCTAATACTAAAATGATCTGTATTAGTACGTAGACAAAGTTCATTCTTCAACGAAACGGTATTGAAAGTGCGAATTAATTTTGATTCGTGGTCGCGTGGATTACACCACTGAAATTAAATCTTTAAGTACATTATCATAGTGTTTGTTTTTGTATTGGCAAAAATCTTTTGAGACCCCAGTGTGCTAAGAGGTCGTCTCGTGTTATTGAAAACGGGAAAATACCTCACAGAATCCTTGGCATAGAGTCCTATAATATGCATTCTAAGCTGATGTAGAGTTCTTATTTAGAAAGTAGATGCTTTGACTGCTTTTGCATTTTGTTTATCTAAAGCTCTATTCAACATGTTTAGCCCCGGGCCCAGGAATCGAGACGCGCGCTGCAATATATTTTCAATCCAAAACGAACTTTACTAACTCACAGTAAAAGTTCATACTCCAATGAAATGTCCATCGATGATGCGAGTTTAGCAGAATGGTCGCGTGGATTTTATCATAGAAATTAAATCTTTATGTGTAAAAGAAATGCAGCACGAGGCTGACACCCCTGTGACTTAACAAAACTTTAAAAATTCACTACATGGATGTGTTAAGACGGATTAATAACAAGACTAGAAGACTCCCTGTGAACGGGTTAGCATGTATGTCAAGACTAGAACTCGGTCACGGACTCGCTCGCTTTCTCTGTCTAATTTCCTACGAGAGATAGAGACAAAATCAACATATTGACATAATTCCAATCTTGGCGCACATGTTGAATCTACGGTTGTATGCCCGCTTCTCTTGCAAACGCAGACTTACGTAACATTCCTTTTGCATGTGATTATTGATAATTATAACGCATGTTAGTTTAAGCAGATAACTCCCCAACCTTACAGATTATCTGAATTAGTTTTAAGACGGATGTGTAATGAATAAACGGTATTAGTATTTAGAAATAACGTAGGTAAGTTGTTTACAATCCACTGCGAATTTTATTAAATTTTCATCAAGCAAAATGCGAATTGTGATTCTGCAAATGTTAGCGAACTTCTTCGTCATTTTTTGTCAATGTTTTCAGAAACACTCAGGTCTACTCCTTAATCTGTAGGAATTAAGCCACATCAGTCGAGTTTAAATTTAGCGAAGTATTACTTGGTTTATCACTTCGTTGTCCGTCTATCTGTTTGTATGTCTATCTTTCTGTACCTTTTTTTCTCACTCATTATGGACGCAAGTAGCACCGCTTCAGTGTGTGTGGTTATACGCTACTTTTTCTCCTAAATCCTTCGCGGGCGAATCCGCGGACATAGCTAGTTCTCTAATATGACTTCACCATGGAGATATTATAACGGAGATGGCATTTAGAGCCCGCGCTGCGGTAAATTTTTCTGGTTTATCTGACTCTGCCATATTTGTTTTCCCATATAGTTGCCGTACAGGTACATGAGATTACAAAAAGAGAGAGCTATACGAAGAGTGGAGTCGTTAAGGGTACTCTAGATACTCTATGGACTTCATACACTGAGGCGTCAACCCTCGCCCGTCAAATTCCTTGCCCATACTAAAACCAACTATATTGGCACATTAAAAAAGTTCATTCTACATTGAATTGACGTTGAGCGTGAGCGAAATTTGACGTGTGATGGTGTGGTTCTTAAATTCAATCTTTATGCATATTGACACAGCGTGCGTTTTGGTTTGAATGATGGTGTATGTTCTGATATAATCATAGTACGTCATGGTTACGTCGGAGTCGACACGAATTGTTATGTGGGCGCTATTAGGGAGCCCTCGACCCTGTCACTCAAAGTTCACACACACGTGTACTTTCTCACACTAGCCCCATTACCACTACCTGTCTTGCAGTTATAATTCTAATATTACTTTAAGTTTTTGAACGTTAACTATGCACAAAATCTGTCAACAATTGACAGTAACTATTGGAACAACAGTATTGTAAGGCCCCTGTTTAAAAGGGGCGATCCATTTGCGAGTAAAACCATCGGCTCTAAATCGGCGGCCAAAGGTCTAATCCGCCAATGAAGCACTTAAAAGTCTGCGGACTTAAAAACCCGCGGACTTGCTCGCTGGCTCTTTGTGCATGCTTGAAATTCGTTCGAAATTCGAAAACTCCGTCTGGGAGCACGCCATTACTTCGCCAACGATGAGAGTAGACTGTTTGGTACGCAAATGGATCACCTACGCGAGTCGACGAGCCAACGAGCCAACGGTTTAGACCGTTGGCTCGTAAATGGATCACGCCCTTAATAAGCAAATATGCTCAGTTGGGCCTGCACGCGCGACAAGATGCCTCTGTCATGGACTTGCACACTCGCTTTCTGTCTTATTTCATAAGAGAGAAAGAGACATACTATCATATTCCGTGTCATAAGTCTAGTCTTAGCGCACATGCTACAAATTTTCAAAACGTGTCCGACTATTTTACTTATGCTACTACTCTATAGCCCTTTTTCTGATGTTCCTCCACGGCACGGGCCTCCCCTCAATGCGAGGGGGATTGAGGCCATAGTGCACCACCCTAGCGAAGTGTGGGTTGGCAAACTTCACACTATCGAGAACTAGTCAAGTTCCTCAAATGTGCAGGTTTCCTCACGATGTTTTATTTCGCCGTTTCTTAGCAAGTGATTATTTCACATGAAAATGATTTGATGACAATGAATTTACTTACCATACAATAAATTTTCAACGAAATATCATTGATGAAGCCGTGAGTACAATACCCCATACCAAAATGAACTCTGTAGTAATATACATAAAGATTGAATTTCTGTGGTTAATGCCAGCCGACTACGCGTCGAAATTGGCTCACGCTGTCAATGCTATGTTATTGAAAAATGAGCTTTTTTAGCGAGTCATTACAGTTAGTTTTAGTATTGGCAAGAATTTTGACGAATTTTAAGGTGCATCTAAATTCGTTCGACAATTCATTGAAAAATGTGCTTTCTTTATGTGTTAATACGATTCGTTTTGATATTGGCAAATAAATTGATGGCGTCCGCTGTGACGCGGCTATTTGCGGAGTGCTTTTTTTTTACTGTGCTTTATGCACAGTCTGCCATCTTTCTTCTGACATAATCAGAAACCTTATTTACGTTGACTTTTTCTAACTTGTATGTTTTAATTTTGTTTTATTAAATGATATTATTTTGTTGAGTTTTGTGAAATTTAAAAGTTTTCTAAAGTTAATTTGTATTATTATTGAATTCAAGGAAGATTAGAGTAGGCAGATAAGTATTTGAGTTATATTTCTTGATGTATTGGTTCAGGATATTTTATTAAATATATCGGGAATATTTTTATTTTTTTTGCGAAGTGGCATTTTGATGGGATCCAATCAAACCAAAGATTTTTGGTATTATATTAGTCATAAGTTTTTAGAATGTTGCGGAGTGCTTACATAGGTACAGCTGATAATACCGGCCCTATGTTAACATGCTGGTAACATACGGTATAATTGTTTATGCGGCTTCAGGGTAAGGGTACGTCAAGATACTTGTGATTATTGATGATTAATTATATTGAATAGGGTTGGTTTGATGGGTTGATTGACACAAAAAAAAAGCAGCCAAATGCGAGTCAGACTCGCGCACGAAGGGTTCCGTACCATTATCTATAAAAACGGCAAAGAAAATCACGTTTGTTGTATGGGAGCCCCCTTAAATATTTATTGTATTCTATTTTTTAGTATTTGTTGTTATAGCGGCAATAGAAATACATCATCTGTGGAAAATTCCAGCTCTCTAACTATCACGGTTCATAAAATACAGCGTGGTGACAAACGGACGGACGGACAGCGAATTCTTAGTAATAGGGTTCCCGTTTTACCCTTTGCGGTACTGAACCCTAATAACTTCAATATGTAAGTACTTATAAGTATGCAAGTACCTTTTGACAGGGTGTATCAGTAGTCCGAAATACAATGGTATATGCATAGTGAAGGCGGATTATAGTATGTCCTAGCTGTCAACAACAACAGTTTCTGAGTTACAGACCTTTGAGTATTTGTCACGGGTTTTGCTTGCATTGTGGCATTTAGTCACACCGATCTCTTAGCTAATCCCGTGGCTACTAATATTTATAAGACAGAACTTGAAAATTTCGCATCGAGATAGTAGAAGTTTGGGAAATTAGAGGTGAAAAGAATTTTCAAATTCTCCCAATTCTCGCTTAATTGACATTATCTCTATTTCTACATGTCTCGAAACAAAATGTCAAATTGGTCGTAATTTTTCGTTTTGTTACTACATATGTCGAATTAGTAATGATGTCGAACTTGTGAGAATCTGGCCCCAGAATGGAACAATGCATTATCTATCGGTCTATCTGCCCATCTATCTATATTTTTTGTATATAGCTAAAAAATATATAATACTAGCTGACTGGGCGAACTTCGTACCGCCTTAGAATTAGTGACTTTCGTATGTCACTAATTCTAAGCGCCACCTACCGGGTCCAAGTTTAAATCTAAACAATCCAGGAACCCATTGAAATATACACAAAAAATTTCATCTAAATCGGTCCATCCGTCTAGGCGGACTTCAGTGACATACGCACGTACAGTAGAATTATATATAATAAAGATTTATTAACAATAACTATTTACAAAATACATAAATCAAATAGTACATACAATCCACATTAGTTAAATTACCCAATTGATGTGAATATAGTTGAACTGAAATAATACTAATGGACATCGAAATACGAGACGATGATTTCATTACGACCGAATAATCGAAAACATTCATTAACATTTTACATCCGGTAATTAATAAATATGATTGAAACAATCGAATTACAGATTTATGTGATCAGAATTTTGGTCAAATTAAGTTACCGTATAAAATGATAACTTTTACACGAAATGCGTGTATTTACTACTGTTTGATTGCTAGTGGAAAATTTATACAAATAAATAAATATGAAGTGTCTCTTTGTGTTGTCAAAATAAAAGCTTTTGAAAGTTTATGCGCTACTTTTATAAGTAATGGAAAGAGACCATGAAACTTTTTTTTAAACACAGATAGCAAAAATATGCGTTTTCGTTATCAAAGACGCATACTTTTTTTTATTTCAATCTACTCTTTTGTGATTAATGGTAGCCTCCCTAGCGTACTGGGGCGTCAAAAGCGGTGCGACAACATTTTTGCCACTATCTTAATGAAATTTGTATCGGCTCATACAGAAAGTTAATTGTTACAAAAAGTTTTCGTTTAAAAAGGCTTAAAAGACACAGACTAAAAAGTGTCTACAAGCAAGGATTACTTGCATTTGTATGATATCGAGGGTTAAAAGGCTATTTGACATTAAGCGATTTTTTTTTAAACTTTACAGAAGAGCATACTCATTCGACGCAGAAAAATTCGATGAATTCAAATATGTAAAGTCGCCCAAAAGTGTCGCCCAAAATATAAAGACTGGCAGTGTTAACATAGCAAAGAACTTCCACAGCGTAAACTTATAAGAGTGATTCGCTGACTCACTTCGGCCGGTTTGGCCTTCGCATCTGCAGCGTTGAATGAACTGGGAGATATCAGCCTCTGACCATGATCCTTCTTCATTCTATTCTTCTGCAGATGGTTTTTACAACTAAATTGACTTGAACCCAATCCTCCAAGTGTCCTGAATTTCCATCTTCAACGCTCAATAGTACAGGTATACGCTATACGCCGGTTCCACAACCGATTGCATCATTTCTCATCCGCATTTGATTCCACGTTGTCTTGTTAGCAATACACGACCCTCCACCAACAATGTGTCCATAGACGACTTAAACCCTGTCGTGTCTACCGATTATATCTATACCATTAACATGATCATTAACTTTCATTGCTAGTGGCCTTGTCTACAACTCAAACAGTAGCAGACATATATCTCTACGCTGACTTGTCAAAAATAGAAAAAATGAGTTGGTCATGTCAGCTGCATCTTGTTTTCTATCACGCGGTGCTTACTCTAAGGCTGGTAGATGTGACGTCAGCGACGGTAGCCCGATGTGACGTAATTTGCTTGACCAATCTGACAGTTGGAAGGGATAAAACTTTTGTCCCTGGGGCCATGCTAAGGCCGCTCGAGTAGGTGTATCTCAATCCTTGCTTATGAGCAAAAATAACTGCCCCCCTTGACCGTGACCTCAGCCTCTGAACTCCGTAGTGATGCATAGCTCCGTGAGTTGCAACGTCTCCGCACTTCTTCTACATGAATGGGGGATCAATAATATTAGGGGCGGTGAAGACCTTTTGAACCACTCGTGCTGATCGTGAAGGTAAGTTTATCATAATTAGATTCAGCGCAAAACAATCCATAACTATTCCCGCATTCCTGCCGTTGTATCAGACAATATGTACAGAATTTTAAACTTAAACACTCATTGTTACAGACTATTTTGCGTCAAACGATGCGCTCGCTGCGGCAATGGCATCACAGCCAACGAGATGGTAATGAGAGCCAGAGACCTGGTGTACCATCTCACCTGTTTCACTTGCGTCGCGTGCGGCACCCAGCTCTCTAAGGGAGATGTCTTTGGGATGAGAGACGGTCTGGTGTATTGCCGACCACATTACGACAATGCTTGTTTGGATGACTACTGCGATGAAGATATGAATAGTGTTTATAGGTGAGTGACTGGGTAAATAGTACTCCTTTATTTGATGGCTAGCAAGACACTATGTCTTTTCGATTAATTCAATTGGTCAGATCTTAGGATCCAAATTTAAGATTTTAGGTCCTAAGTCTAAAATTTCAGAAGTTATAAGTTAGTTAGGCCCCACTCGTCGCAAACCAAATCGTGCCGTTAGAAAATACACCCTTTGTTCTCCGCCAGTCGCCATTGAGTTCCTGCGACGCATGTAGGGTAAAACCATTGGAAGTAGTCCTTACTATCTAATAAATACAGGTTATTTTCGTCCAACAGTGAACCTCAAAGAATTATAATAGGCTCAGAAGAGGCTATATAAATCACTACTATAGACTCAAACACAAATATAATTATAAACCCATCAATGTTGACTTTCATATATTTTGCCAATTAAGCTGACAGATTTAGACCTAACAGCGTATGGAATTCGCTCCGTGAATTCTTTTAACAAATCCTAGAAAATTCAATCAAAATTCCTTAAGTAGCCGTAACAATAGGTGAAGATGTTATCAAAGTGACACAAGTATTATGCTCGTTATGACCCAGAGGTAGTTTCTTGGAAACGCTTGCTATAAAAGCCTGCGCCCACAGACTCTTCAAGACACGTGCAACCAATTTTTTGCCAATGCAAAAATTAACTGTATTAACTAACACATGAAACGCTTTTTTCAAAGACATGCCATCGATTACGCGAGTGTATATTGTCGCATGATCGCGTGGCTCTTACCAGAGGAATTTAATCTTTACGTTTATTATTAAAAAGTATATTTTCAAAACGTCCAACATTTTTAACATTTTAATTTATACAATAAACCTATAATAGTGGTAAAATCAGTGGTAACTTAGTTGGTAGCCTGCAACGTGAGGGGTGCAAGTTCGAATCCCAGGCCCGGACCGCTAAAATGTTCATGTGCGAATTTAAGTTAAATAACGGTTACCACTTGCTGAACGGTAAAGGAAAATATTTTTAGAAAACCTGCACGTCTATATAGGCGAGTGAAGTTCACCAACCCGAACCCGGACTCACATTCAAGCTCGCCCTCTATTACATTGGGATCAAAATAAATCGGCGAAGTGTGGGTGCACTGCATTGCACCTCCACCTACCCCGTCAAGAAATACAGTAAACACCAAAAGTTCATAATTGCAAATTGATGTTACCACAGGTGTCAGGACCTCCACAGCGAAGGTGATTCTCCTCAATATTACTCAGGACCTGGACAGAAGGGGCGGCCCAGGAAAAGGAAGATAGCTCAAGGCTCACCAGATGATATGCAACTTCAGACCATGAGGATGGCGAGCACCGCACTGGGTGAGAACCTACCAATTGCTCTTAAGCCCGGCACGTTGAGAAGTCAAAAATCACGCTTCAACATTTTAGCTAATCCCAAAACGAACTTAATTCACACGGAAAAAAGGCATATTAGTTCCTTAATTACATAAATAAAAACCTAAGTACCCTATAGCAATACTCATAAAGAATAATTTACTGTGGCAAAAGCACCTTATCATACAATTCGTGTTATCGATGACATTTCGTTGTAAAACATCCTTCTTTTATGAGTTAAGCTTTAGATTACAGGGAATTTTAAAGTTTGTCCTTGATATTAATTACATTGGCATACATACCCGCTAATCACTGCTACAGCTATTCCTGATATTACACCAAAAAAAACATAGTTTCTTTATTTTCGAATAAAGAAGAATACAAAGAGTTAATCCCTACAGCTCATTTTGTTAGTATTGGCAAAAAGTTATGACGTTTCTGTAAACACAAGACCTTCCCGCTTTGACTACGGAACCCAAAAAAAACACCCTTCATTCCCTTTGAAGCCGCTTGCAAGAAAATGTACAGATAAACAGATCCGGTCTGTGACTACCTACCTACTTATAAATATTTCATAGAATTTGCTCGTTCAAAATTTTAGCGTGCAGAAGGGAAATCCGAGCGCCAGGCCCGATGTCCCAGTTGTCAATCCCGTAATCACGACTAATGAATAGGCGGCGTACTGTCAAAAGTAGCTATATCTCTTTCGCTCCCTTTGATTGTCCCCGCGTGTGAGGGAGAGGCTGGTGCCTGCGGGCCTTGGGTCTTTTTGTCAGGGTCGAGCGTCTGGATTATTCTTTATAACGTCGAAATGCGGCACCTACTTATGAAGGTGGATTCAGGTTGTATGACTTGGCGACCCTATTAATAATGGCACAGGATGGAATGGGCCAAGACAACAAGAAATTTAATCTGTATGTGTATTGGCCACAGAGTTCTTTTTGGTATTGGCAAACACTTTGACGCGCGACTTTTTACTCCCCTATGTGCTGGGGAGACAGAATTGTACTTTTTTTTAGAACAATGAAGTAAGTTTTAATCTCCGGTCATCCGTGTTTTCTATACTAATATTATAAAGAGGAAAGATTTGTATTTTTGTATGTAACGAATAAACTTAATAACTACTCGACCGAATTCGCTTGATAGACATCAATCTCTATTAGATCTATGTTGAAACAAAAGAAAAAAATTCGACCAATTTGACGTTGCGTTTCGACATATCTCTAATAGAGATTGATGTCTATCAAACAAAAATCAAGTGTGCAGGTTCAAACCCCGGCTCGCACCTCTGGGATTTATGTGCGAATCTCATTTTAATCCGAGATTATCACTTGCTATGAATCGGTAAAGGAAAACATCGTGAGGAAACCTGCACGTCTGAGGGAACTTGTCTAGTTCTCGATAGATTGCCAACCCGCACTGGGCCAGCGTGGTGAACTATGACCTGAATCCCCCTCGCATTGAGTGGAGGCCCGTGCCCAGCAGTGGGACGTTAAAAGGGCTGTAGTAGTAGTAGTAGTAAACGAAAATCGGGCTCCTGGTCGCGACGCACCCTGCAGCTATTTTGATTAGTTTTTTAACCGATTTCAAAAAGATGGTCGTTCTCAATTTGACTTGTATGTTTTTTTCATCATTAACTCATTAGACTACTGTACCTAGGTGACGGTAGTTAAGTAAGTAAGTACTACTATTTTTTTTAATCGACTTCTGAAAGAAGGAATTCTCAATTTTGTTCCCAAGTTACCGCATATCAGCCATACTCACTAGATATTATATTGTAACCAAAATACATCGGCGAAGTGTGGGTGTACTATAGTGCACCTCTGTCATCCCTTTGGGGAATAGAGGCGTGATGATTTTGGAGTTGCACACGGCGCGTGAAAGACCATTGCCATTTTGCATACACGATGCATAACACGCGATATTTTTGATTATAACGTTCGATAAAGCACGTCTAACTAAGAGGCACACTTGTGGTTCTCATTATCACCGTCACGCGCGCTACTCGAGTGGCGCTGTTGTGCCAACATGGCCGCCGTTGGCGGGAAAACTCCTAAAGGGGTGAAAAAATTACTGCACATTTGTTTATCGAGATTATTAAATCCTCGGATACACTGCGCGCAGCAAACTTTTTGTCAATTACAAATTGAACCCTGTTTTAATAAAATTTATCTGACAATGACAACGGTCTTACCGTTTGGGAGTTTATCACAAAAAACAGACAGACGGACAAAAAAAATGGTATTATACATTACATTTAGTCAAAAGATGTTATTTTGATATTACAAACAGACACTACAATTTAATTTACTAATGCAAAGTTCAGGATTTACCTCCTCCATGTTTACCCAAAATAAGGGATACATAAATATATTTTAAATAGATACCATAATTACATTATATTAGTATAGTGGACCACACGTGTAAATGGCAATTTCATTATGCCAGTATCATTATTAAAAACATGAACCAACAAGTCAGATAAAAAAAAAATAAGCTCACTCCTGACCGTTTTATTTTTTTTATTGCGCACTCGGACAGGTGACGCATCCTGCGGTCAGTTAAAAAATATATTTCGTTAACTAAACCGTTTATTTTCATATTAATTGTTTTATTCGTAAGGGTGTGCCGTATAACTGCATTTTTTTGTTCCACCATTAGTTTTTAATTAGATATATAAATAGTGTTATCGCGAAGCATCCAGTGGTGCTGTTGTTTTTATATTATATATTTTTAGTTCGTTAAACTGATAAGGGTGGATTTTTACATTGGAAATTATTTTGTTAGCTGTTACGATCCGTTCACTTTCAATCCAGCTGTCCGATAATAACTTTGTTCCCAGCTCGTTTGAACACTATATTGCCAGACAACACATACCTACTCACCATCAACACACCTACACCAGCCTCAAACAGACACCGATCTCGCCGGCGAGGTCGAGGAACCCCCTCTTCCGCTCGTAGGTGCACCTAGGAGCACAGTCACTACCTCTCCCCTCACGATAACTGCCCAAGCTGAGGTCGTGCCCTCTATGGCGCTCTTGAGCTAGTTGCCACCCTTTTCCGTCCTTAAGGCCTTGGTTGGAGTGCACTCTGCGCTCGCCACTCCTCCGGTAAAGCTGTAAAGGCCACCTCACGGCCAACAGCGAAGTCCATTAAAAAAAAAACATACTCATCGAATGAGCCCAAACGGAGTAAAGCTTGTTCTATGGGTACCATATAATAAACTGGGGGCGATCCCAGTTTCACCCAGACGAAGGCTAATTCCGAAAAGACCATTTCTGAAATTTTATTCTAGCTGGAATCGAACCCGCAATCGCCTGATCAAGCCGCATTATATATACAGGGTGTATCAGAAGTCTGAAATAATACTTCGGGGACGTATACAGTAGCTCATATGTGGATGCTTAGTGAAGACAGTTTATACCTAACTACCATAGTTTCTAAGTTATAGACCTTTGAATATTTGTCACAGATATTGTTTTCTGGCTTTTGGGTAGACATAACCTTACCAATATTCACAAACAGAACACGCAAATTTTGTATAGGTCTCGAGATATTACGAGATAAAGAAATGGAAGACGAAAATACAGTTGGAAAAACATGGTTGAATTTCGATTTTTTTATACCATTCGGTTGTATACCCGATACTGTTGCAAACTGCCAATTATTATTTAGTAACACCCTGTATACCTATCCGTAGATAAAAAAAAAACAGTGAGCAAACTCAGCATGAGCGCGCACCTATCAGTGTGACAGACGGTAGAGATAAAATTATGTCTACGCGCAGACATCATTAATATTTTATCTCTACAGATGGTCTGACTTGTCGAGCAAATGACGTCACATAGAATTATGTCTGGTAGAAAAAGCTCAATGTGACGTCATTTTCTCGACAAGTTTGACAGTTGGAAGAGATAAAACTTAATAAGTTTTTGCGACATAATATGTCTTCGCGGTCATAGTGAGTATGTTGTTGTCGAGACTTATTTTCAGCTATGTAGTTCAGATGTATCTTATTTCCCAACGAAAAACAAGTCAGTAAAGGTATAGGTATAGTATGACATAGACGAGTCGATATACCAATCTGCATAGTTGATTGCGACAAATATACAGCGTCAACTACTAGACAGGCAAGCGAGGATATCCATTTACAAGATCCCAAATTTTATTGATCGCGGTGTCCAAGTTACGTGCTGCGAGTTACGTTGTCTGCTGGGAGACTGGCTATCACGTCCGCCGGGATAAGACCTATGTCACGAATTATGTCGAATCGTGTCTGCATCGTTCGTTGAGACAAAATTTATATCCCAGATATTTCCTTGTTACAATTGGCTGTGAAAGCCCTGAAAAACGACATGGTTGGTGGTTTATTTGATGGATTGGAATTTCACGAAGTTTCGGTGTCATTAATATGAGAGTTATATTTTTAAGATTTCGTTCAATGTGATTAGTCAAGACAGATTTAACTTTAATTGGCATGGTGGGATCAGAACTAAAACTAAAACGAACTCTGTGTCAATATTCGTAAAGTTTGAATTTCTGTGGTAGAAGCCACGTCCCCACGCTACGAAATTCGCTCGCGCTGTCAGTGTCGTGTAGTTAAAGAATGAACTTTCTCTATGAGTCAATACAGCTTGTTTTGGTATGGCATAAAATTAGACGCGCGGTGGTTGACACCCCAGTAGTTAAAAATTATTGAATATAGTTGTTTTTTATTCTATTAAAATCCTACTTATTGCTGGTTGCCCATCACTTAAGCCCCAAACGAAAGAGAGGCGCCTACAACCGCAATAAACCAAGTACTGGCCGTGGCTTCTTTACTTTTTTTATAACCAATCGTTAATATCGAGGCCTTTACGACCCAGATGCTTTATTACCGGTGCCTTTTCGAGAAAAAAAAAGTGAGTATATTTTTTGAATTCAGTAACATGTTAATTTCGACTATAAAAGTAAAACATTAACTTGCGGTAACTTAGCGGCGCTTTTATAGTATTTCATTTTATGCCCCCTCACCACGTACCTACCGATAGATTGTACAAAAGTTATAGAATTAATTATTGTTTTGTTTTTTTTTTTTTTTTTTTACTGCTTAACGGCATTTGTTTAGATTATATGCAGTCGCCACTATAAGTAATTATAAACCATACACTTAGACACGACCCCCAATGTCAATAGAACCGATTTTAAACTTTATTGACATATTCATAAGAATGATAATAGAAAGTCCAATGTATGTCTATGCGATCATGCTTAGCCCGCAGGTTCCGTTTAAGTCCTAAACTGTACGCTTCGAAGATGACTTCGAGCTTTTTGTACTGGACATGGCTCGGTGTGACGTCATTTTCCCGACAAATCTGACAGTTGAAAGAGATCAAACTTATGTATACGCGGCCATGCTAAGCCTACTGTGTCCATATCAAGAGTTCAGGGTAAGGTGAAATCATTTGGTGAAATCATTATTTCGTTTTTAGGGTTCCGTACCCAAAGGGTAAAACAGGAACCTTATTACTAAGACTTCGCTGTCCGTTCGTCCGTCCGTCCGTCCGTCTGTCACCAGGCTGTATCTCATAAACCGTGATAGTTAGAGAGTTGAAATTTTTACAGATGATTTATTTCTGTTGCCGCTATAACAAAAAATACTAAAAAACAGAATACAATAAATATTTAAGGGGCTCCCAAACAACAAACGTGTTTTTTTGCCATTTTTATATATAATGGTACGGAACCCTTCGTGCGCGAGTCTGACTCGCACTGGGCCGGTTTTTTTTATCCGAGACTGCTTTGACAAATCTGGACGTGAGACTTTAGGACTCTAGTCCCTCCTGTACCCTTGCTACCACCTGTCCTCAAACAGACACCGATTTCGCCGGCGAGGTCGAGAAACCCCTCTTCCGCTCATAGGTGCATATTTGCACCTAGGAGTGTAGTCACTTCCTCTCCCCTCACGGTAACTGCCCAAGCCGAGGTCGTGCCCTTAAGTCTACTTACTCGCAACTCCTCCGGTGAAGCTGTAAAGGCCACCTAACGGCCATCAGAGTAGTCCTTTCAAAAACAAAAAAAAAACAGATGACCTGCAGTAATGTTTATAATATTACTTTCAGTCATTGACAGTTAACTCAGTCAAAAACGGTTACTATTGAAACAATAATACTTTACTACCTACGTAAGAAGGCTTAGTATACACATTCTGACTCACACTAAGCAGGGTGTTTCAAAAGTCCGAACTACTATAATGTATAATACTTTGACGTTTGCATCAGTATCGGGAATACAACTGCATGGTATAAACAGTTGATCGAAATTCAAACAAGTTTTTTAAACTTTTCTGAGTTGTCAATTTCTTTAACTTTTAATAACTTGAGTATGTTAAATTTGCATGTTCTGTTTTGTGAATATTGGTAATCGCCCCTCATAAGTGTAGTATAAACTGCTTAACAGAGTTATGGACGTACCCAAAGGCCAGAACACGATACCTGTGACAAATATTCAATGGTCTATAACTCACGCACTATGTTAGGTATAAACTGTCTTGACTAAGCATCCACATAATAAGCTACCGTATATGTACACAAGGTATTATTTCGTACTTGTGATACACCCTGTATACTCTAAAACGTTACCCAAGTCAGAACCACCTAATATATCTAATTATAAATTTAATAATTAGCCTGATGCGGATCGGTGACCCCGCAAGATACGCAACCAACCA
This sequence comes from Ptilodon capucinus, assembly GCA_914767695.1. Lineage (NCBI taxonomy): Eukaryota > Metazoa > Arthropoda > Insecta > Lepidoptera > Notodontidae > Ptilodon > Ptilodon capucinus. Next base: position 11,371,305 of record OU611807.1, read on the forward strand.
CCCAAGTTTTGTAGTCCGTTGTTTATAAAAAACCACAGACTTTTTACGTATGAGAAACATTATTGTTACGGTGCCCATTACTTATATTTTTGCGGGACGGTAATTTTGTGAGACCCTCAACAACAGTGGGACTAGAACGCGCACAAGGCAATACTTATGTGACGCAATAGGTCGACGTTGTCTCTTTCTTGTTCATTAAGAAAGTGACAGCTTAGCACGATTGCAAGTCCTGTTGAGTGAGCAAAACATTGTCATAGCCTTTTTATTTGCCTTTCATAGTATGTTAAGCATGTATGGAATCGTTCACACGGTCGAGTCCCGACGAGAGGCCAACTTGTAGTCACCCTACCCATTAACTATTATCTGTTTGATCAAAATGTGTCCAATTATCGGTACATTCATCATTTCGGAGTTATTTGTTTTGACGTTTAGCTTAGCTGGACCGGCGCGGGCGCGGTGTCAGCCAAGTCCATTTCCGTTGTTCCTAATGAGTGACTCTAGTTTTGTGTATAATTGATTTCCCTGGAAACAGGGGCTATGTGGAGTTAGTTAAGTTTATACACGGTTCGGTTAGACTAGGAGACGGCATAACGACTAAATATGTAGCAGTTTTTATCAAGGTTTAGAAATTATAGCGCTCATCCGCCATCTTTTTTTATGTTCATTTGAATGTTCCTATGAGTGACTTGACACTGGCAAAATATCTGCTGATCCCGGGAACCTTATGTTATTGCATTATAATTCATATTTTCATTCTATTTTTCAAGAAGATACTTAAAATTTGTCAAACGTGCCGTTTACAATATGGTGACATTTATTCCGCCTCTTGGCCAGTATGTACTAGCTATGTCTAATGCTAGGAGCTCGATGTGTCGTAATTTTCTCGACAAGTCTGACAGTTGAAAAAGATAAGACTCATGTCTTCGCGGTCATGGTGAGCCTGTTACTAGATATAGAGACTTGACTTCTAGATACAAGGTCAGTGTGACTTCTGCTCAAATTGTATTAAGACACCGGAACTATACTTCCCGTCAGCTCCCATTAGCAAAAAAGTTGGGTCCCAGTGTCTTGGTTCGGCGATCACCACCACAGCCTCCGGAATCGCGATCGATCGACAATCGATTGCTTCCTCCGAGCAATTGCTAGAAAAATAGTAGGATGTGGCTACCGGGTGGTGGGCTGGCAAATTAGTGGCATAGTTTTGAAATTTTAATATTTCTTTTATCTCTAACTAACTGTTACCTGTGAATGTGTCCATAAGATTTTAGGAGAGTTACAGAATGTACTTTCAGCTACTTGCTAGTGGAAGTCCCGTTAAATCGGTAGAGCCGTTCTGGAGATTACCTAAAACCAACAGACAAGCAGACAGACACATTTTTTAATTAGAGGCTCCTCCGCCTCAGGTCGCGAGATGGCGCTGCAGTTGCGCCAACAGTCTGTATTTGTTATTAGTACTGTATATACTTCCCCATGTTTTTAGTATGATGCTGTTATTTTGATATTACTACGGTCACTTCTATTTTAATAGTTTTTAGTGCAGATATAGATAAAGGAGCCCTCTTACTTTGGATTGATTAAAATAAACGTTATGTTGAAAACAATAAAGCTGAATATGGTTAAACAACACAAGGTATCAACAAAAAAATTTGTAAGAAATTGGTTATTTTGGAACTGTGATGGAATATAAACTGACAGTCTCTTATTTTAGGGTGTTATTTTGAGCATAAAACTGCGTAGTCATATAAAATGGTTCAGCATTGTATTATATTATTTTTGTTGCAGAGATTCTTCACCGAGGTGACCTTTCATCTTCCATGGAGTCCTTAGCGTATGACTCCTCAGTCGCGTCTCCTGGAAGCGTCTCTAGTCATACTCAGAGGACCAAGAGGATGCGAACCAGCTTCAAGCACCACCAGCTTAGGACCATGAAGTCTTACTTCGCAATCAATCAGAATCCTGACGCGAAAGATTTGAAACAACTCGCACAGAAGACTGGACTATCCAAAAGAGTGTTACAGGTAGTCAAGACATACGCGTTGTTTGGGGGGGAGGGGAAGGGGGTTAAATAATAATAAAAAAAAAAGATAATAACGGCAATTTTAAAAAGCTGTGAATAATTTTCAAAGAGTTTCCCGTACCGGGAATCGAATCCGAGCCTGGGTGAAAGCCAGGTATCGTAGCCACTAGTCCATACGGGATTGTAAGAGGAGTATTAAAAATTTCAATCAAAATAAACATTCATTTATATAGCTTGTACCTGCAAAGAAATTTATAAAAAAAAACTACACGAGAGAACTCTTACCAAGAATGCATCATACATTACGAGAGCGATATTAGTTAAAATTGATAAGTTATCGTTAATTACTTGTTAGTGATATAATAAATACTTACTTAACTAATGAGACTTCGGACTTCAGTGTCTCAGATTACGAATAGAAACGAAACACGTAGGTGCAATTAGCTTTTCACATATTTAATTAACTGTCTTACATTGTAGTTGTCCCAGATGTATATCATTTGGGAGCGATTAAAATTAAAAATCATTTCAAAGGGAAATTTCGGATGTTTTGATTTCATTGGATACGTCTGCAGATACTGCTTATAGCAGTAACAGTGAGAGGAATGATTGAGTGGAAGGCTTCCCAAACCCTTAAAGTAAACCCATAAGCCCACGTCATAAGCCTTTTGTCAACATTTTGCCAATACCGAAACGCATTGAGTCATAGGCCCAGATAAATAAACGTTACTTAGCACGATCTAAGCCAAAGTACTAAGTTCACGAAATTCCATTAAAACTAAATATCAACTGCCAAGTGTCATTCTCACAAAAATACCATTGACACCAATAATTTACCACAGAATCAGTGCGTTCATTTTTTGAAATATGGCCATTTGTTTATAAAGCAAACAAATTAAGATTTCCATTGTGATCACAAGTATTAAAACATTTTTTATTATATGTAATACATTTATATTGATAAATAACTGTTAATATTAAATATTATACATTAAATTTTCACAATATTAAACCCGACACTTTACAATCTCTGAACGCTTCTTTTTATGCAAAAGTATTACTTTCGATTTTGACTTAGCTCGTGCTCGGTTAAGCAATGTTTATAGTTACGTCTATTTTAGTACACAACAGGTGCTTGGCTTAGACACGTCAAAGTAATGCTTCGCCAAGTCGTACTTTAGACCAATGGCTTAGCAACGACTATTTATCTAGGCCATTTTTTAATACATTCACAGTGCGAGCGACATTTGACTTGTGGCATAGAGTAAACAGAGAAGACCAACGACTCCACCCTGCGTTTGGCTCTGCGGCAAGTTTTTTGACGTTTAACTGACATCCACCATTGTAGTTGCCGGGTCAAAAAAATTGCCGCATGTCAGGGTCGATTGGGCTTCTCCTTTTAATCTATGGTGCGTGGCTACCACGTGGTGGTATTGTGGTTACCACCGAAATCCAACCATTATGTACATTGACACAGAGTTCGTTTTCGTTTTGGCAAAAATTTTGACGCGCCCATTTAAATATATCTCCTTTCTCATTGAATGTTTCTCCTCAGGTATGGTTTCAAAACGCCCGCGCTAAATGGCGTCGAAATATTATGCGGCAGGAGTCTAACGGCCACTCTAATGGCCACATGCCAGGGTCCGTGGGCACCAACGCCGGGCCCAGCATGCTGATGTCAGAAACCCTGCCCCCCCTCGAAGACCTCAGGGTTCACACACCGCACCCACATCCGATCAATTTCAACGAGCTGTACTGACGAATGGAGGCCTTCCAGGAGTTGAGCACTTCATAATGGCTTAAGACTTGAAAGGCGAGAGTTTGGTAGGTTTGATAATGATTGGTTTAGTTAGAGTTCGAGTGTTGGCGGCTCGGCTCCCTGTACCAGGTTCTGTTCCCGTCAGTGGTAAATTTTGGAATTTGCGTTAGTCTGGGAGTTACTTGATTTGCTCCCAGTCTATCTATGGGGCAAGCGGTTATAAAAATGTATAAGTAGTTTGTTTAACAAAATCGAAAAATATGGAAAAAGAAAGATGATCTGTTACCAATTTAGCAGTATTATTTTAATATTGGTGTAATTATTTAATAGTTTCCAAAGTTATATTAAAACAAAACTGCTGTAGGGGTGTTACAGATTAGTATTGAGGTGCAAAAGCTTGTTAAATTTTAAAAACATAAAAATAAACTATTCTTACAAAAGACATCATTGAAATAAAACTATTTTACGGATTTTATCGCGTTTATTTACTATTTTATTTTCCTGACGTTTCGGCTGCTTTACAGCAACCATGGTCACGGGGGGACTGAGGTGTTAGATGTCCTGATGTCATAGTTAATTACTGGGTACCCTCATATTTAGTTGTTGTTTGCGGTCCGATTCACGCAGAAAGTACTCACAGTGTCTTGAGGTCTTGCAATGGTACGCTTGGTTTTGGATTTAATCATATTAATTACTGAATCCCAAGTTGGTGGTAGCACCCAGCCATCTTCCCTATTGAAATTAGGATAAAGCAGCCGAAACGTCGGGAAAATAAAATAGTAAATAAACGCGATAAAATCCGTAAAGTAGTTTTATTTCAATGTATAGTATTCGCGTAAATATAAGAAAACAATAAAAGACATCATGTTCGAAAATTTTTGGAACAATTATTTCATTGTATTAATTTTATATTTAAATGTTCATTATTATTTGTAAAAATATCTGCGCTTATTCCGTTGGCACCAAAGTAAATTAAATGTTGCCGTTCTGCTCACATCCGTAATATATGAGCGGGACAGCATTATTTGTAGTGTTGTCACAATGAGTTTAGTCTGAACTTGGTGCCAACATTCGTTAGATAATAATTTTATATTGTCAACTTATCGTGACACGTAATAATATGGCGATACTAGCTGACCGGGCGAACTTCGTACCGCCTTAGAATGAGTGGCATACGAAAGCAGCGCCACCTACCAGGTCCAATTGTGAATCTAAACCATCCAGGGTGCCACCCAAACGCATACAAAAAAAATCCTTCAAATCGGTCCAGCAGTTTAGGAGGAGTTAGCTCACAACGAAAAGTGCCATTGATTTTTAGGGTTCCATACCCAAAGGGTAAAACGGGAACCCTATTACTGAGACTTCGCTGTCCGTCCGTCCGTCTGTCCGTCTGTCACCAAGCTGTATCTCATGAACCGTTATAGTTAGAAAGTTGAAATTTTCACAGATTATATATTTCTGTTGCCGCTATATCAACAAACACTAAAAAACAGAATACAATAAATATTTAAGGGGGCTCCCATACAACAAACGTGATTTTTTTCTCGTTTTTATAGATAATGGTGCGGAACTCTTCGTGCGTGAGTCCGACTCGCACTTGGCCGGTTTATATATATATTGATATGGCATTTGAACGGAGATGGCATTTGAAGCCCGCGCTGAGGTAATTTTTTATGGTTCATCTGACTCCGCCATTTTTGTTTTCCCATATAGTTGACGTATATTATATGTGCGTGAGATAACAAAAATGGCGGAAAATCGCCGCAGATCGTTATGGGTACTCTAGCTAGATACTCTACACGTTATAATGTTACTACGCGATTGGTATCCGAAGAATACATTGCTGTAGTTGTAAAATATTTAAAACACATTCCAGTAGTCCTTATTTTTTACGAAATGAGTAAAATTTCATGGAATAAGATGAGGAATGGCTGCACAGCGACAAGCGGGTATTTAGCCAATGCCAAGTAATCAATATAATGAACAAGTCTAGTCTTACTTATTTGATCTTAAGACTAGATCTTAGATAAACCATTGCCAACCTTAAAAAAATCGCCGCAAAGCATTACAAAGAGTGGGGTCGTTAGGGGTTATCTATCTACTCTGAGGATCTATGTCGATTCATCCACCCTTTTTGACTTAATAATTATTGTTTTTTTTCTTATTATTTATTACTCGACATTGGCATTAAATATAAATAAAATAAATACATCATCACGCCTGTATTCCCCGAAGGGGTAGGCAGAGGTGCACTGCAGTGCTCCCACACTTTGTCGATTTATTTTGGTCCCAATGTAATAGGGGGCGAGCCTATTGCCATTATACCGGGCACTTTCCCCCTCAATACCAGGGAGATTTGGGCCATAGTCCACCACGCTGGCCCAGTGCGGGTTGGTGAACTTCACACGCCTAGACGTGCAGGTTTCCTCACGATGTTTTCCTTCACCGTTCAGCAAGTGGTAATCATTGTCGAAAATGACATTCGCACATGTAAATTATCTCAGAGGTGCGGGCCCGGGATTTGAACTTGCACCCCTTACGTTCAAGGCGGGCGTTCTTGCCCACGGGGCCACCACTGGCATTCATACCCGCTAATCGCAGGTGCAGCCATTCCTCGTATTATTCCATTAAAAATTCATTATTTCCTAAAAAAATATGAAGAAGTATATATGTCAACCGATTTTTATAATAACCTTATATATTTATGCACGAAAAAAAATGTAAATAAAGTGATACTAGTCAGTGTTAGTTTTATATGGGTGTCGATTCTATTGGCACGAAACATACTGCCATACTCTTTGCCACCATAACTTTTGAGCGAGATGGCAATATTTTTAGTGCTCTCAAATATAGTTTAGTTTATTTTGTAAACAACAGAATCGGCATCATTAAGTACTTATTTAATTTATTACACGTGTATAAAAACTATTAAAGATAGCATAGGTGTAATCTTATAGCGGATATCATTAATTCTAACATAGCCATTAAGGTATCTGCTCATTACCCCGTTCTATAGAGCGACCTTGACAGAAGTGACCCAAGCAAAAAAAAAAAATCATTTTTATTTCGCATCTTTTTGCCTGCCACCAAAATCGGTCCAATACGAGGGAGATTCAGAATCAGAATCAGAATCAGAATTTTTTTATTCATGTAAACCAATACAGGCACTTATGAATCGTCAGTAAAAAATAAATAGTATTAATAGTATCTCTACCACCCATTCGGAATGCAATTCCTATGGAGAATAATGGGCAAGAAACTCCATGGTTGCTTTTTTCCAATAAGGATTTACATGTTCATTTTGATTTGATTTACACATTCCGAATCATAATCCACCACGCTCGCCCAGTGCGGGTTTGGTGAACTTCACACGCCCTTCTTTAAACGTGCAGGTTTCCTCACGATGTTTTCCTTCATCGTTCAGCAAGTGGTAATCGTTATTGTAAATTACATTTGCACATGAAAATCATTTCGGAGGTGCGAGCCCGGGATTTGAACTTGCACCCCTTATGTTTAAAGCGGGCGTGTTACCGACGAGGCTACGACTGCTACTAATCTGTTTCATTTAAATTTCATCATTTCAATCATTTCGTAAAAAAAGTAGTTGAAGTAGGTACATATTATTTCATACGTCATCTTTATCCCAGTATGCATTGCCCACGGCTGAATCTAGCAGTTCGAGCGTAGACCGTTCGTCTTCCTACACTGAGTGGTAGCAGGTTCGATTTCCATCCGTGGCAAAATTCGGAAATTACCTTGTAATTTTTTTTTTTGGTGTAACTGGGATCGCTCCCAATCCATTGTACGGTACCCATGGTACAAGCTTTGCTTAGTTTGGGATCATACTATAAATATGTGTTTTCTAGCGATATTTGTTCACTTACTAGTAGTGATGTGCCGGATCGTTAAAAATGTATATCCGCGGATACGGATCCGCATATTTGCAGTCCAGATCCGCGTATACGGATCTTAACAATTTTATAAGAACTTCCTTTAATTAATGTTTGATAACCTTATCACAAAGATTTGTCATTGATCTCATTAAAATATAGTTCATTTAATACCTGTAAGTAAATTTAATATTGGCATGGTAACATGGTTTAATATTGTCACTACGATAAAGGTTTGCATTATAAAGGTGCCAAATATTTTAAAAAAAATATCTCAATGGAGTTTAATAGTTTTACATTGCTACCTAATCACCTATAAGTATATTATAGAATTTCATCTTTGTCGATAAAATTAATAAGATAAAAGATCCGGTAAAAACCTAACGGATACGGCTACGGATATCTGGCACATCACTAGTACTAACATCTAATATGTAGCTGATAAACGGTAGTCTTTAGTTTGTAGAAAAGTATAACATTAGACGTATGAACTTAATTTATACGTAGAATTGGTCTATCTAATATATTGACAAAATAGAACTTTGTTTTTTATTCTACCCGCAATCATCATCTTTTAGCGTGATCCTATCGTAATAGTAAGCATTCTATTACAGCTCTTTTTTTAGCGTCCCACTGCTGGGCACGGGCTTCCCCTAAATCAGGCCATACTCCACCACGCTGGCCCGGTGCGGGTTGGCAGACTTCACACATCTACCGAGAACTAGTCAAGTTCCCTCAAACGTGCAGGTTTCCTCACGAGGTTTTCCTTCACCGTTTCATAGCAAGTGATACCTAATCTCAGATGAAAATAAGATTCGCACATAAATCCCAGAGGTGCGAGCTGGGATTTGAACCTGCACACTTTGATTGCAAGGCGTGCGTTGGACACGGCTACCACTGCTATGGTTTAAGAAATTAAGCTCTGAGCACATTACGACGATTTTTTTGCCAAAACCAATACGGATGACGATTGCTTGGTGTATTGGTTTGAGGGTAGGCCGCCTGGCTCACCGAACCGGGTGGCTGCAGGTTCGATTCCCGCCATTGGACACTTGACCTCGTCACCTTAAACTCAATAGACTAGTCATATTGTAGGTAACATTGATAAAAGATATTGTTTTCACGCCTTAAAATAAGAATTCATAGCAATTCTGCAATGTGTTAGGAGACTTGGAGACCTTGTTTCTTGGCACTTCTGTGGGTTTAGACTATACCTCTGTCACGTACCTATTCCTTATTCACTATCTTTCTAATCAAATACAAGAGAAAGAGACATAATCAATATATTCCATGACATAGTATAGTCTTGTGCTACAAATACTGTTGTGTTTATCTTGTAATTTTCGGTAAATGGCCTTTACGAAGTCTACTGGGATCGCTCTTTTTTTTTTACGTAAAGTACAAGCTGTGTTTGGGGTCACACGATGAGTATGTGTTGTCTGGCGATAACATGTTGAATTTAGGTATGTGATAAAGCTGCTCGTTTCATTTTGTTGAAATATGTGCTTCTTCGTTGCGTTATTACAGGCCGTTTTGGTATGGCAAATAAAAATGTCAAGCGCGTTTTACCGCACCTATATTTCTACCGTAATTCTACGCTAAACAAAATAACCTTCCCTATAGGACAGTAAAAAGTTCATTAGATAAAATAATTCAATTAAGTAACTACTAATTAATCTGCAGCTTACGGCTAAGCCGGCTGCCCGATTGTTACGGTTTCAACGGAAATGGATGTGCCGCCGTCGCCGTGGCAGAACAAAACATAAAAAATCTGCATAAATTTTCACAAAAAGCGTATTAGCGCCATCTAGGGAAATTCCGTAAAACTAAAGGAAAACGAACGTTGTCTCGGGCAGTAGTAGTAGTAGTTGAGTTTAATGATTAAAGATGGCGCTAAAAGCAAGCCAAAGTGAAAAGAATCCCTCGCTTTAAACTAGAGTACCTTTTATTTTATTACAGGGGCGAGCGACTTTACTAGACTATTTATTAAAAAGTACTCTGTTCCATTATCCATACAGATTTAATTTGTATGGCAAAAGCAGTCCTGGATTAGCCCATATATAAGCAATTGCTTAGGGCATCCCGTCTAGGGGGACACGAGAGACGATCGAGAAAAAAATTAATCCGGCCAAGTGCGAACTTGACTTGCGCACCGAGGCTTCCCTACCTAAACTGTGCAAGCACCGGGCATTACACTAACGAAAAGATAAACTGGATAAAGAGACAAACTTAACTTTGCCGTTGGTATACTGGAGTCCCCATAAAAAGTAACTACAAAATAAGTTTGTAATCGCAAAAAAACATTTTCTAAGAATAAATTTAGTTTTCGGTTTTTTTTACTTTACTTGTTCTATAAGACCTTGTTTCTTGCCAAGTTTCATGATTCTAGGTCAAAGTACTCTATAGGTTTTTGATTCCCGTGTTAATGTACTGAAAATGCAACATAAACCGCCGTATCTTTTGATTGCGTTAACCTAGAATTTTGATTTTTTTCGGGCACCATACATAGTCCAGACATAGTCTCTGTTATAAATTCAGGGGTCGAAACGGGTCAGTAAAGTCAGTTTTTGGAATGGTGGTCAGTAACAGTTTTTTCAGAAAATAATCAGTAATGTCAGTATTTTAGACTCAGACTCAAATATGGTGAGCGTCGCGACGCTTTATAGTGAGCGCCGCGACGCCATATAATGAGCGTCGCGACGCCGGATAGTGATCGTCGCGACGCCTTAAAATGAACATCGCGAGGACGTATAGGAAGTGTCGCGACGGCTTATGGTGAGCATCGCGACGTCGTCTAATGAGCGTCGCGAAGCCTATTGGTGAACGTCCTGACGCATTATAGTGAGCATCGCGACGCCTTCTAATGAGCGTCACGACGCCTAATGGTGAACGTCCCGTCGCTTTATAGTGAGCATCGCGACGCCTTCTAATGAGCATCGCTACGCCTTATGGTGAACGTCCCGGTTTTCACTATCCGGCCGGATACCGGATAGTAATTCAGTATCCGGCCGGATGCCGGATAGTTATTCAGTATCCGGCCGGATACCGGATAGTAATTCAGTGTCCGGCCGGATACCGGATAGTAATTCAGTATCCGGCCTTATATAGTAATAATAAAATAGGATAAAATATTAGCATAAATTATAAATTAAATAAAAATATTGCATAGATAAGATACCATAATAAATAAAAATGTAAATCCGTAACAATAAAAAAGGATATAGCATAAGTATAGAGATAAAAGTCATTAAAAATACTGTATTTTTTTTATGAGATAGGGAGACAAACGAGCAGACGTTTCACCTGATGGTAAGTGATCAACGCCGCCCATGGACACCTGCAACACCATGTATTAACAATATTATACCATAAGAACCAGAATGTAAATCCGTAATAGCGTAATCCGTAAAGAACACCAATCATGCCAACGAATTCGAGTACACAATTAAGGACTCTGATAATGTTAGAGGTTAGCACGCGGGCCGGGCCATCAAGCGCCCGGATAAAAAAAAAAACTCGCCTAATCGATAGCGTGACATTTGAAAAATGTGCTGTTTGCAGAAGATGGTGCAGTTCATTTTGGTATAGGCAAAAAACCAAGGGCTTTTTGGGAGTTGGCAGATTTCATAAGTGATGCTCATTTTTAAAATGGGTAATGAAGGTGATAATGATGGCGCGTGACTCCTAAAATTCATGAACAAATTCATGTTTTTTTTTTAAGAAAACAGTTAAAATATAGTTATCTGTGGTATAATAGTGATTATCTTTTTTAATGCTCTTTGGTAATTATTTTCTTTTTGCTTCTGCATACTTCTGTCACAGTCCCTGTTTTTTATTGTACATTATATTGCTATTAATTTAATTTTACTAATTACTGCACTTAAGATTGACGGAATACGGTAGCAGACGAAAATACTTATAGTATAACATAACATATAAAAAGATAATTGTATAAATGATGCGGTCCAAATCCCCGGAGAAGCAATGCCGCCAGAAACCGGTGCGGACGAGCTACAGGGCAGACGGCAACCCGGAAACCGCGCCGCAGTACTTTCAGGTATTCCATGATTCATTGGTTAAGGTGACCAGGGCCCCAAGTCTACTAACACTATCGCCGTGGTATTGCTTTGACTCCATATTTAAAGGCATGAACACAACATATTCGCAAAATATTCGCTCGCACGCTGACACGCGAACATAGGCTCCGTGTATTTTAATCTTTTTACTTGGTAAAATGTCGAAATTTAACGCAGAAACGGCTATCGGCGAATTGTCAAAGAAATTTACATCGCTGACGTTGAAGATCGCGGCCCAATCGACACTGATTGAAGCACAAAATAAGAAAATTGAAGATCAACAGCAAACGATTAATATGAAATTTGACATCATAAATAATTTAGTGGAGGTAATCAGAGAATTATCTGCTAAAATCGACAAACTGGCAGGATCGACGAGTGTGAGCGAGATAGAGGAACCGATTAAGATAGCAACTACGCAAGGTGCGAGTGAAACAACGGTGATTGCAGTGGACGTCCCAGTGATATCGCTAAACAATCCTAATGTGACGGTACGCGCGCGCCGACCGGTTATGGCGAACCAAAGTCAAGCTAAGGGCGCGGCCACACAGTCCAATAATACTGATAAAAATAATCAACGGCAATTTTTAAAAGAAAAGACAGGTGATTCCAATGATGGTTGGAAGGTTGTTAACCGGAAGAAGACCAAGTTAGCTGCCAAAAATATTTTGAAAGGAGGGAATTCGCAGATTTCTTCATTCCATGCCATACAAAGAAAGAAATTTTTACATGTATGGTCTCTGCATCCAGATACCTCAGTGGAAGCGATACTGGACCATGTCAAGTCCATTTGTACTTCGGAAGATGTAAAAGTTGAAAAAATTATCCCAAAAACAAAAAGGGACTACGCATCATTTATGGTAGGAGTACCCGAGTCTGAGTTCGAGCAAGTAAATAGTGTGGATAGTTGGCCAGTTAACACTCAATTTAATGAATGGGTGTGGTTTCGGAACTCACAAAAATCCACCAAGGGAGTGTAGAAACAATGTTATACCCATTCAAATGTATTACCAAAATGTCCGAGGATTGCGAACCAAGACTGAAACTTTATACACTAATTTGTTGGCATCAACTTATGACCTTTTTGCAATTACTGAGTCTGGTCTGAATAGGTCTATAAAAGACGGTGAACTTATTCCGCCTGGATATAAGATATTAAGATGTGATCGAGCAGACGGCAGGAAACAAGGAGGTGTGTTCGTAGCTGTATCTTCGCAGTTCGATATCGATCAAGTGCGGGTTGACAATGTAGATGCGGCCTTATTTGAATTAGTTTGTGCGAAGATCAGCTATAATAATAAATTATTGTTTGTTTGCTGTGTGGTATATATCCCACCAAAATGTAATTATAGTGAATATATGCGATTATTTCACATTCTAGAAAATGTATGTATTAAAAATGACTCAGTTATTGTGATGGGTGATTTTAATATGCCTTCGGCGGCGGTAGAAGTGCAAAGTTATTATGAATATTTTACTGCGTTCTGTGGATTTCGGCAGGTAAATAACATATGTAATATTAATAATCGTACTTTAGATTTAGTATTGAATACGGTTTTGATGGGTGAAATAGAGGTTAAAATGTCGGATGAACCGTTGGTAGGCATTGACGTTCATCATCCGCCGTTGGATATTCGATTAACATTAAAATCGAGCCGGAATGCAGGGCAGCGCCCGGTACAGGAGGATACAAACGGTGATAGTGGTCGCCTTAACCGATGGCAATTTTATAAATGTAATTTTTTAATGTTGTATGAAAAATTTGGAATGTTGGACTGGAATGCATTATATGAAATTAAAAATTCAGAGGAAGCGTTGACCTATTTCTATAAAATAGTTAACGACGCCATTAGCGAATTCACCCCCATAAAAAACAGGTTAAATAAACCTAGAACAATTGATAGTTACTCTTATCCCGAATGGTACACACCTAATTTAATTCACGAAATAAAGAAAAAATCGAGGTATCATAAAGTCTATAAAGCAACGGGATTACCGTGTGATTACGAAACGTTTTCCAGGTACCGGTTATTGGTTAAACGTAATCTTATGTCGACCTATGAAGAGTATCAGCGTAAAGTACAAATAAACGTCATCAATGACCCGAAATCTTTCTGGAAATATATTAAAAGTAAACAGTGTGATCGCAACAAATGTTTCATTAAAAAAAATGGAATTGTATTGCCTAAAGCAGAGTGTGCGGAGTTTTTTGCTTCATATTTCCACTCGGTGTATAGTAAAGAGCGGCCGGTACTGGATCCTGCGCAGGCAGAGTGCTCGGTGGGTTCGAGCGCTGGCGCAGCTCGTGTGCACGTGGGCCAGCTCAGCGCAGGCGAGGTGCGCTCCGCGCTCGGTCGGCTTAAGCCCAAGCACTCGGTGGGGCCTGATGGTATACCCCCCTATATAGTGAAAGATTGTCGCGAGGTATTCTGGAGACCCTTGTTGCACATCTTTAATCTTTGTTTAACGGAAGGTTTGTATCCGGACAGATGGAAAACCACTAGAGTTATACCAGTTCCGAAAGGTAGTGCAACTGATGACATTAGTGGTTACAGACCAGTGGCGGTGTTGTCGGCATTCGCCAAAGTATTTGAGTCAGCGTTGCATACGTGTATTTATGCGCAAATCAGCTCCCAACTGACTGAGGCGCAGCACGGTTTCCGGCCTGGGCGAGGCACGGCGAGTAATATGCTGTCGTTTATGACGTTTCTGACACCCGCCATAGATGCTGGAGGACAAGTAGACTGCGCTTATTTTGACTTCCGGAAAGCTTTCGACACTGTAAATAATGACGTCCTACTGTCGAAGCTGGCGGTACTGGGGTTCACCCCACCCTTACTCAGATTCTTCGCGAGTTACTTAGGCGAACGCCGACAGTACGTGGACTATGTGGGGTATGACTCAAGACCATATTTGACGTTTTCAGGCGTAAGTCAGGGGTCGAACCTTGGGCCATTAGAATTTATTTTAATGGTTAATGACCTACCAACGGTCGTGCGGCATGCCGAGTGTCTGCTGTTCGCAGATGACCTTAAGGTTTATCTGTCAGTAGCGGGCCCTGGGGATGCAGAGCGACTGCAGGGAGATATTGACCGAATAGTGCAGTGGAGTTATACCAATAAGCTGTATTTCAACGTAACTAAATGCGGCATAATGAGTTACAGTCGGGCTAGAGCTCCACTGCATTATGCATATGAGATGGAAGGTGCATCGATTCCGCGCTTTAACTATACCCGAGATTTAGGAATTGAAATGGTACCTGAGCTAACGTTTCGTAAACACATTGTTAATAGTTGCAGTAAATCTTTTAGGAATTTAGGATTTATATTGCGAAATTGTAAGGATTTCAATAATAGTACAGCGGTCAAGATTTTATATAACGCCCTCGTTCGTAGCCACCTTGAAACAACGGCTATTATATGGAATCCCCACGAGGCTAAATATAGTCTTATGGTGGAGAAAATCCAGAATAAATTAACTCGTTTCTTATACCTCAAGGAGTATGGAGTGTACCCTTTATACCCACTGATGTACCCAAGTCTTTTTGTTCTTGGAATGGTCGGGTATGTGCGCCTGAGCGTTCGGCGTGACGTATCGCTGGTGACGTATGTGTGGCAAGTCCTACGTGGACAGCGGCACCACCCGGCCGTATTAGCGGAGTTGCGGCTGTGCGCCCCCACTGGTTATGTGGGTGCGCGCCGTTACCCCTCTACACTCAGTGAGCCAGTGGCGAGGACGAATTTACTCAAATTTGCTCCTTTGTCGCGCGCCATTCGGCTCATTAATGTAATTGCTATAGATATTGACATATATAACTGTAGCCTGCCGAAATTTACAGAAACCGCACAAAGGTCTATTGTAAACAGACCTAATGTGTAAAATCTATTGTTATTGTTTGTTATTATTTCTCTCTCTTGTTCTTTTTGTTTCTCCTTGTTTAAGGGGTAAAGAATATTTATGTGTAACAGTATATATATAAATATAATTGTAGCTTGCAATATCGCATTGGAATAATCTGTAAGGATATTGCAAATGAGTTTTGAATAAATAAATAAATAAATAAATAAATAAAACATCTTTTTATTCTGGTTACCATTACACAAATATAATTTTATGCCTTAAAAAATGGAGTGATAGCAGGTCCACAACGATAGTGTTAGCAGACTTGGGGCCCTGACCGCTTGGTCAGGGCCCCAAGTCTGCTAAAACTATCGTGAGCAAGTGCTCAGCTTGGTCAGACCTAGAACCTACTAAGAACACTTTCACGCGTGCTAAATTTTGCGCTACAAAAAGCTAAATGCACGTACATGGGCTTATTCTGACATTTTTTATCGAACGATATTTGACCTAAGCGGCATTTTTAACTTTACAGGAGAGGATACTTTTTTTTTTTGCTCATATGTGTGAGCAGGCTAATGTCATTGAGACCATACCGCCTTTTCTTACGTTTTTCTTCTCTTAGTTAGGATAAAATAAAGTTCCAGGAGAGGATACTCATTCGACCATGCAGATATTATAACGGAGATGGCATATCCAGACCACGCTGCGATCTTTTTTCTGGTGTATCTGATGTTGTTTTCCATTGTTGTTTTCCCATATAGTTGCCGTATACTACACGTACACGAGATAATAAAATGGCGGAATAATTACCGCAGAGCCATACGAAGAGTAGAGTCGTTATGGGTACTCCAGTGACTCTATGCATTCGACGCAGAAAATTTAGCTGATTCCAAATATGTATTTAAGTCAATATCGCCCAAAAGTGTCGCTTAAAACAAATAGCCTTTTGTTGCTCTCTGGCGTGTACGCTCGAACCGGTGGTGGCGAGTCTCAGAGACACATATTGCTCAATACAATAGCTGGAACTCCGACGAAGATCGTTCTTGACTCTTAAGATCTAAAGTACTATTTGTATAGTTGGTCACCTTTTGTATTTCACTATGCTTTGGAGAGTATTGGATAATCTTCATTTAACTTCTACCACCCCATATTTAGTATGGTGGACGTCATGAACTGATGGTGGACGTCAAGAACTGGTACTGGAACTTCCATTCAGATTAAGGTAGTTCAGTCGGCTTTGGGCTTATTTTGTTAGTTATGATGAGATCTTACTCCAGAATTGATTGCACGAAGCAGATAGTGGACTTCTGGAACATAAAAAAGCACAGTAACAATAAGCTTTCCATATTCTAAATTAAGGTTGAATTTTGTTCTCTTTAAAATATATCCTCATTTTACATGAAAAGTTAGCCACACTTGAATCTCCTTTTAGGCGGGTATCATGCGTTTTTGTCCGAATACAATGGCGGACTTCTCATTTATACATACCAAGATGCACTGACAATACAATGTGGATGCATCATGAAAAAGAGCCTAGTACAATACAAATAGAGTGCCGTTCCGTTGATCGTTGACTTGACGCAGTATTGCATAATGCGATGGCTTCTCTGGTTGTCCAAGCGATTGCCTTTACGGGTTTACTTTTGCATTTAAGAATTCGCTGGTTATAATTGGATACTTGAACGTTATCCTGCACATACTGAGAGCGAATCGACTAGCATTTTTTTTTTAAATGTACGCAGTTTTCATACGTTTGTTTGATACATTAAAATTACATTTCTGTATCATTAGAAAAACTAGTACGCGACTAAATTCGCTCGCGATATTTCGTTGAAAATGTGCGTTTATTAGAGTTACACAGTTCCTTTTGGTGTTGACACAAAATGGCGCTTCTTGACGACACTGTGGCGGCAGGGCTTAATTGTATTCCTATTAAAAATGTTTCGTAAGTAAAGTTTTTTACCTGATTCTGAATCCTCGTTTTAATGTGTTCAGATCTCAATAAACGTGATCGAAGCCAGAAAGCTGGCATGGCTTAATCCTCATTCGGCTAACTCCTATGTCATCGTGGTACTAGGAAAGAAGAAGCGAAGAACTGGCATCAGAAGGAACATGCAAGAACCTTGTTATAGGGAGGTAAGCGTTGAGAGAAATCTCCAAAACATAAGTATTCCATGGGTTTTTTGGGACTAAGCCCGCCACACATTTCCATCACTGTTACTCCTGGAAACCTCCCCAAGGGTCAAAGCTCAGTGTCTTAATTGTTAATTGATACCGTTGTCAATCCTGGCTTACAGGAGTAACAATGGTGGGAAAGTTTGGCAAGACGAGATGGTATGAAAATAGCTGTAAAATTGTGCCTATTGTTATTTAAGTTATTACTTAATTATGCAAAAGAATATTTTGATTGCATTGGCAGTACTTCATGTTCGAACAATACGTCAGCATCAGAGAGATTCAACGCTCGAATATCTGGCTCGCTGTAATGGAGCCGAGATGCTGCGCCCCCCCTCAAGTCCTTGGAGAAGCCAGCATTGACCTAGCTGCGGTGTGGGCACAGCCTTGTATGTATCCATTCCATTCAGAATCAAACCATTGTAGACATAAGCTGTTCTTGTTCTCATTGAAAAGTTAGAAGCTTCTGGTGCATTCGACGCAGTTTGCGACTTACTATCCAAAAATGAAGCTCTTACTCTCTGACTCGATCCACTGCAGACTGTTTCAAATCTTAAAGTCTTAAAGTTTATTTATTGTTTTATAACAAGATCGTTAAATTAAATAAGGACATTCGTTACACAATATACTTATGCTGAACTATTCATGCATCTTCCTCGCAGAACCTCATCAGCGAAATCTTCACCCACTCATCTGCAAATAAATCCAACCCAGGGTGTCTCCAGGAGGTAGAGCATTAGACCACGGAATGTGTCAAATCTGTATTTTTTGTAAATAAAAGTATGAGTCAGTGACTTGTTCTATTTGCAGACCATCAAGTGTTCCACAAGTGGGCACAGTTAAATCTACCCCAGAACTCTGGGGCCGGTGCCACGGGCTTCCTCAAGATAGACATATCTATCATATTCAGAGGAGACATTCAAGTTATGCCGGTTGTTATGGATGACGGCAAGGTGGATGAGTGAGTGATTTGACATTATGATATTAATAATATATCTTCTTCCTCCAGCAGGCTTAGTATAACCTCGTAGACATAAGTTTTATCATCTCCAACTGTCAGACCTGTCGAGCAAATGACGTCACATCGAGCGCCTTCTATACAAGCGCCCTGTGACAAGTCTGACAGTTGGAAGACATACAATTTAGTTATTCTGCACCTCTGTTCTATCTTCTCTTGATATATGTACTAGTATACCTTAATTAACGACTCTTGAATTGCTTTCTCCTACGGTACAAGCCTTTTTTAATAATCATTTAATGTTTTTTATGTCACTTTCTTTACCAACCACATAATATCTATATGGCTGAATTTTCTTCTTCTTTCCAAGAAACATGCTGTTACCTTATGGGTCTGAACAGCAGCCTGCCAATTATGTAGTTACCATCTATGGGGTGTTCGGTCTTCCGAATCATGGTCACGCGCAAGGTGACAAACGCTACGGCAAGCCACCCAGCACTTTCATCAGAGTGTCTTTTTGTGGACTGACGGTAAGATTTGTTCATCTAACTGGCATTCCGTCTGCCAACCCGCACTGGGCCAGCGTGGTGGACTATGGCCTGAATCCCTCTCGCATTGAGAGGAGGCCAGTGCCCAGCAGTGGGACGTTAAAAGGGCTGTAGTAGTAGGAACTGGTATTCCAGAGTGCTAATTAGTAACTGTACCTTACGATTTCAGCCACGTAAAGTTAGGTTACCTGTGATACTTGTTTACTTTAATAATAAAGTTCGCATCACTGAAAACCGTGCTGACAATAGTGCTGTCACTATTCGGTGCTATCACCAAAAACCGTGATAGTGCGAATGAATAGATGCGAATTACGAATATGACATCCATTTTGGAATCCATGATGGTGGAAGTGAGAATAACAGTATGGGTATCATGATCATGGTTATTGGGGATGCCCATTACAAATATGATGGCTTCACTTTAAGGCAAATTTAGCACCAATGTGTAAATTAATACTATGTTCTTCAACTGTTTAGGGTAGAACAGCTGTTCAACATCGCAGCAACCATCCCACGTTTTGCGAGCAGATTTCAATTGTAGAGATGTTTCCTAACATGAGTGAAATGATACGTTTCGAGGTCTGCTCCGCCGATGGTTGCTTCAACAAGGTGCTCGCTGCCACTGACCTCAAACTTGGGCACATCTCGCATGATGGAGAAAATGGTACACAACAGTAGTACCTAGTGCTTTCTACATTTTACGTATTTTAGTACTTTAAAAAAATAGGTATTTCTGCATGCAAATATCCGAATCGGCGGGACCTATTTTGTTGGGACTTTCATTGACAGATAGCTGATGGCATAAGGACGAACTTGGGTTAAATTTCTTTAATTTTAGAACAAAAAAATCTAAATTCCACAAATGATGTCGCGGATGCAGCTAGTTTTTAATAAAGAGTTTCGCACCACCGTCATGATGCATCAATATTATTGCCAGGCTTTCTTCCAACTTTCGGACCATCTCTCCTTCACATGTACGGGGGCTTGGCGGGGGTCAGTGAGGAAGGGCCCTTTTATAGAGGCGCCTTGTTGATGTCACTCAGGACCGTAGTGCCTTATTACAAGCAGACTTTGAAGTCTGTCAATGTGGAACCCGTGCCGCCTATACGACCGGTGAGTTCTGACAATTCTAAGTCTGTTCTGAAGCTCACCAACACTCTCTAAGACTGATCAGCCCCTTACCACCACCGGGCTTGCAACAATGTTTTAAATATTATTTTCAGTTTTTGACAGATAACGCAGTACAAAATCTGTCAATATTTGACAGTTACTATTGAAATATCAATGCTTTAATTGGTGGTGATAATTTCCCTGATAAGTTGGTAAACATTGGAGTCTAGCATATCATTCAGGTAAATAAAGATGATGGTTAATGATAAGTGTTTTCACAGGATAATTTATGGTTGTTGGAGGACTTTTGTATACTCTGTCCGGTTCTGGAAGTTTCCATGTTGGATAGGCAAATCTGCGGGAAGTATTGTGGTGTAGCCGTGACGGTTGGTGAATTGCCGATAGAAGACGATGGTGATGAGGGTAAGTAGATATCTGTCACATCTATTTGCTTAATGCTGCGGACTTATTAAGACGGGTATCCCCTTGTCAGATTTATCGAGCAAAGGACGTCATATCGAGCTTTATCTACTGAAATTAGCATGAGCACATCAATCAACTCATGCCAGGGGTATCGATAAAATCAGTAGACAAGGTAGGGGTTAAGTTTTCGATAGCCATATTGTCCAAGTGTTATGCTAAGCGTACTGATCTTATAGGCGTGCTAACTAATTTTGGTGGCAAGTTAGGCACCTATATCCAGAAAATTAAGCTGTGAAAAAATATTATTTTTATTGGAGCTCTACCTTTTTCTTTGTCTCGCTCTATTTTTTCTCTATCTTATGACGATCCTTTTGCCTAATTTCAGAATTTTTCACCATGATGACCGAGTTGAGTAAGTGTATATAAATATTTAACAGCGTCCGAACAACGTTCATCACTATACTTATAACACGGTATAAGGTCAATTTTGTTTCTTTCACTCATAGAGTATCTAGAGTACCCATAACGACTCCACGTTTCGTATAGCTCTGCGGCGATTTTTCCGCCATTGTTGTTATATGAGTAAACAACAATGGCGGAGTCAGATAAAATAGAAAAATATACCGCAGCGCGAGCTCGAAATGCCATCTCCGTTAAAATATCTCCATGCTTTTACTACTATGTAATGACACTGCGTGAGTTACTCGGTGTGACACAATCCGTGACACAGGTCTAGTCTTGGCATGCGTGCTAGCTGCGAGACCGGTAATGGGACTAGATTAACTCTTAAAATTAAGCATTCCTGCTAAAATTAGTTTGTGCTATACGCATTGGTCTTATAGCGGTGACTAACTTTGCATGGATAGCTTTACTTAAAACTAAGGCTGCTTTAAATGACACTTAAGTCAGACTGCAAAATAAGTCAGAAGTCAGTAGACAGAGTATCAGTTTAGTATTTGTGAACTCAACATTATCCATCATTTTAGAGACGAGAAAACTTCATTACACCGGATCAATGGAAGTATGGAAGTCAGTTCCTCTATACGGATACCTGAGCTTCGCCAAAGCATTTCCGGTTCTCCAGCTGGCGGCCCGACTCCCAGACTTCAGGTTCAGGATGTACAGGAACAACATGGTGCAGGGCATCGTTGCTCACTTGGTGAGATACACAACGGGAGAATAAATTTATATCTGAAAGTATTGTATCAGTGCATCCATTCCTCATTTTATTCTACTAAAATTTCTTCATTTCATACATTTCGCTAAAAAAGAAGTGTATTTTGATTAGGGTAAGTGGTTGATGAACTATTGGCGTATTTGGCGTCTCCTAGTTCCCTTGGTTTAGTTAGTCTACTGGTCTATTGGGCTACTAGTCCACTGGGCTAGTCAGTATTTGAATAGTTGAAAGTAAAAGATCAACTCGAATCAGTGTGTAAACTCTAGATTTTTGGTTACGATAATCGATTTACCAGTGTACTTTTCGTAATACAAAATTAAATTTTATTTGCAAATAGGAGCAAACTTTATCCTACGTCGAAGATCGTCTAAAAAGAGTCCAGTATACATCCCCAAGTGAGCTGATCGATGAGCTGAACAGGGCTATTGACACGACCGGTGCCAACCTGCTTAAGTACTTGGATATTATTCAGTATTCAACGCCGTCTACTGGAAGTTTGGATGAGGTGACTTTGAGGTACAGTACAGAGCTGGACCAAAAACAGTTGGGATTGCAGAAGGATGATATTGTGAGTTTATTACTCGTATGTATTTATGAATTTTACTGTGATCAGGTCTGTAATGAAAACCAACGTAGACTCACCTTGATGCCTACCCCGCAGACTTTTTGCCAATATAAAATTAAACTGTATGACCAATAGATGAGTCACATTTTGAACCGCCTTCAAAAACGAGGAGCTTCTCAATTCGAAGCGTTTGTTTTTTTTTTACAATGTAATGTTTTCGATATGTTGTGATCAGATTTTGGCCTGGTGGAAATAACCACAGAAATTGGATCTTTATTTTTACACAGAATAGATTATTGAAAAGAGAGAGAATTGAAAAAGGTCAAGTTGAGTGCGTGGAGAGTTGTTTTTGTCCTTATCTATCCAGGAAAAAATCTATCAGCAGTTGACGAAAAGGACTAAATGTACGTTGGCTATGAATCTGATCAAGTCTGTTATGAAGACCAATGAGTCCACTATGACCACAAAGAAGCAACTGAAGCTTATGTTAGCTGAAATAAGAGGATTGGCGAAAAACTTGAGGAGTCTCATTTATAAGGTGGTATAATGCTAAGTGTTGTCTATAGATTAGGTAGAGCAGAATCATAAGGATATATAACTAGAACAGTGTAATTTGATTTACCTCGAGTTGTATACAGACAAGTCTACATACAGCCTCGTCATCATGTATCCTGTCCATGTTTACTAACCTGTCTGCCAAGTGAGCTACAAAAACCTAAACTCAAAGTTTGCTAAACGTCCTAAGGTGGACAGCATATTTAGCATGTTATGGACTAACAGATTTTTCTTCTCAAATGATTGATGTGGGCGAGAAAAGAAATAAGGAAAAAACTAAAGTAGAAATAGGCTGGTCCAATTCCATGAATTGACTCGTTAATGCGTTCAAATCCCACTAACACTGCACCTCCTAAGATGATCACCGGTGATGAGGAATCTTTTCAAGTAAAACCTGGCTACAGTTAGCCAAAATCTGGGTCTTATGAGAATAGGAGGAGGAGGCCTTTGCCCATCTTTAGTTTGATATTCAATAAACTGTAATTTGTAAATAATTATGATATTTGACTTTTAAATACTTTAGACATCAGACGGATGGCCTGATTTGGTAATCTGGTTGTTAAACGGTGGCTCAAGAGTAGCTTACTACAAAATACCAATTTCTGATGTCATCTATTCTGTTATACCAGAACAAAATGGAATGAACTGTGGACGCATACAGACTATTTATTTGAAGGTTTGCCTCATTATGTTTTAACCAGCGAATTCAATTTTGGTCTATGACTTCTATTCACTTTTAAAACATTTTGAGGATTAATATGGATATTCTTTCAACACATAATGGTCGAATGCCCTGTGAACTGCCTTTTAAAAACTGCGGCCAATATCATTATGTCATTAGGGTGTCATGTTGGATACTTTGGTGCGTTTTATTGGGCCTATTATAATTATTGCTTATCCAGACCAAGCTATTTCCAGTCCTTTCCAGCCAATTGCGGTTAATCGTTTAGAGTTTGATCCAGAGGTTATGAAATTTATGCACACTATATTTTTGTAGCCACTTAAGTGTACAAAGCACCCGAACACGATGTCAATTAACTGCCACTGCATAGCAGCTAAGGTAGAAGTGATGCTGTGGGTGGGACTATTCAGACAGATCCAAGCGTTTGAGGAAAGCCTGCCAAAGGGATACCTCTTGAAGATTAAGGACTATGACATGTGTGTTAAAACTACGACTATGGTAAGTGGGCTCAGTGAAAATCACCAAGCGTTTTAAGCGTGATTCTTTAACTAAAAATCTAAAAGGTTCCTCCGCTTCCAGAATTATCCACCTTTTTACTTAATACATAACATCGAGGGGTGAAAGGCTATTTCACTTAAGCAACATTGTTTTAACTTTACTGGAGAGCATACTCATTCGACGCGTAAAAATTCGCTGTTTCTAAATATGTGTATAAGTCAATATCGCCCAAAATTGTCACTAAGGTCAAATACCTTTTCACCCCTCGATATTTTTAATATCTTCCAACGATCAGATATGTCGAGCAAATGGTCATTCGCCATCTTTATAACGTTCATTACCAATTTTAGGGATCAGTTCCTAATCCGGAACCAAAATAGGGTCACTTTATTGTCCGTCCGCTATTTCTCAGGAACGCGTGAAGGTATCAAGTTGAAATTTATAACAAATATTTAAGTCTGCGGTCCCTTAGTGTCCTAAAAAACTCAAACTTCAAAGTGTTAACCTAGAAATTTGAGCAACGGCATCAAAAGATACGGCGGTTTATGTTACATTTTCAGTATTTTTGCACGGAAATCCAAAACCTATCGGGTACATTCTGTTGACCTAGAATAATGAAATTTGGCAAGAAGCAAGGTCTTCTAGCACAAATAATGGAAAAAATCCGGAAACTGTAAATTTATTGTTGGAATGTTTTTTTGCCATTACAAACTTATTTTGTAGTTACTTTGTATGTGGACACCAGTATACCAACGGCAAAGTTAAGTTTGTCTCTATCCAGTTCATCTTTTCGTTAGAGTAATGCCCGGTGGTAAGCACCGACACAGTTTAGGTACGGAAGCCTCGATGCGCGAGTCCAGCTTGAATTTGCTCTTGCTATTAATCCTTCCATTCCATTCCTCATCGTATTCCATTAAATTTCATGATTTCATTAATTTCGTAAAAAACAAAGATGACGTTACATCGTAGAAGTAGAAAAAAACTCGACCTGCCATCATTTTCTCAATCAGCCTGATAGTTGGAAGAGGTAAAACACATGTCTACCCGATTATGCTGACCCTGCAGCTTAGATTTTCTGAACGTGTAGAGACGTATTCACAATATGGATGTTACCCCTTAAGTGACGGTATGTTTGAGAGTACGAGATTGATTTTTCAGATGGTGGAGTGCCGTGCTTTTATCTGCAAAGGGAAACTCAACAATGACGTTAACATAGCCCACCAAATATGTCCATTTGTAAGAATCAATGTATTGAACGCTGTTAAGGAAACCGCTGTACGTATACCCTCATTTACAATCTATTTACTGATGGACTACAACCCCTTGAGTCATAAAAATAATCTTGTTCATTCAGAATCAGAATTTTTTAATTCATGTAAACCAATATAGGTACTTATGAATCGTCAATAAATAATAATAAAAGTATATCTACCACCCATTCATAGGAATGCATTTCCTATAGAAGAATGGGCAAGAAACTCCATAGTTGCTTTTTTTCCAATAAGATTTTCATTTTTGTGTGGTTTTCTTAATTAACAATTTGATATAAATTTGAGTTGCTACAAATTTGCTATAAATTTATTTGGATTTGGTGACAGCAGCAGCTGTTGTGATAGCCTAGTGATGGACACACGCTCGCAAATCAAGGCGTGCTGTTTCAAACCTTGATCACAGCCCTAGTGCTTTTAGATTTGGTGTGAAATTTCACCAAATAATTACCACTTCCTGAACGGTGAAGGAAAACATTGTGAAACCTGCAGGTTTGCAGGCAGTTTATGTGAACCTAATCAGGCAGTTGACCAACCCACACTGGATCTTACATGTACTCTAGTATCTTTTACATTGTACGTGACTTTAAAGCCAGCATCTAAACGCATCATATTAATGGCAGTAAATGCAGTAAATGTAAACGTCGTATCTCAAAAATTGGCCTACATGATTATTATTTTAGACTTGAACAGAAAAACAATCCGCGTCGAATGGTCCATGTCTCGTCTACGAACGACGATAAACAATAATGATACAGCGTTAGATGTTTTCTAGGAGTTAATATTTGGAATATTTTTGGAATCTATACAATGACACGCACAAAACAACTGAAAAAAGTGTTCCGCTTAACAGCGGCAGCACACATATACATTTTTCATTCATTTTACATTTCACAACACGTACAAATGTGCAAAAGAGATGGCATGATAAAACCAACGTGAAATAAGAGATAGCTTGCGCTTCTATGTGATCTAACATTCATCTGTCAACGAAAACGTCCTAATTAGGTAGTATTCGAGTCTTCACTTTTGCGCGCTCATAACATATCTGTTTACTAGAATATCATTGAATCTTTACCGTAAATGTTTTCAGAAGATGCAGAAGACTCTGACTCCTGTTTGGAATCAGGTGCTCAAGGTGCGGAGATTGATTTATGCGACTCAGGAAAGGCTTGCGGTCAGTCCACCGAATGTATTGGTCGAAGTATGCAGCACTGACAATACTGTAAGTTATTTGGAGGGCAAGCACGATCATTCATAGTACTACGCCCTGAGTGCACTAAGACGATGAGGGATCCGTTACAGTCGTTATTTTCGTTATAAATCGTTACAACGTTCGTTATTAGTCAACGCGACCCTAGTTATGGAACGTTACGACGATTGCTAATATGTTTTGCGACGTTAGTTGTTAGGCATCGTGACGCAACTTATAAAGCGTCACTAATTTAAGGCCGCGATGTTCATTTCAAAGCATAGCAACGCTCACTATAAGGCGTCACGCACGACGTTTGACGCTCACTATACCTAAGGCGTCACGCACGACGTTCTTTGACGCTGAGTATTAAATTGTGACACTCATTTGAAAGTGTCGTAATATGTAGTCCAAGGCTTCGCGCATGATGTTCAGTAAAAAGCGCCATGACGCTAATTTTCACGTCCCAACTAATTTTAAGACGCCATAGAGCAGTATCCTCGATTTACTGATTACTGACCAAATGCGGAATACTGTACTGCGCTCCAAGACACAAATTAGTGACGTAGGTCAAAAAGCTGCAAAGCTAAAATGGAACTGGGCTGGACATCTGCCGCATGTCAGAACAACACTGGGCGAAAATAACTACAGAGTGGATTCCCGGCAAAGCAAGAAGACATTGCGGCAGGCCCAGAAGGAGATGGCGGTATGAACTGGACTCCCATCGAAAGGAGCGGCCTATCTTGGCTCTAACATAAAGATGAATGGAGGAAGGGGAGGGAGGACTTTGCCCAGCAGTGGGACGTTTTAGACTCATAATAATAATAATAGAGCTAACTATAAGCCGGCATGACGCTCATTTGAAGACTTCGCGTAGAATCTCATTTATTAACTAAATTACCTATGAATAGTTTTATAGTGAAAATCTCATTGCATAACATGCCTCACTCATACACGTGTAATAAATCATCTATACAAATAAATAAAATTAAAGTGTCTGTTTGTAATTTCAAAATAACAGCTTTATACTAAACTAGCTGTGCCCGCGACGTCGCCCGTGTGGACTTTAAGGAGATTACCCGGTAAATTAATATTATGTTTTTCTCGCGGAACACTAATCCTTTTTCCAAAATAAAAGTAGCCTTAGTTACTGCTTGTAGCATTAGCTATCTGCCACTCAAAGTCAGCCCCGTCCAAATCGGTTCAGCCGTTTGGAAGTTTACCCGGAACAAACAGACAGACAAAAATTTAAACATACGTTTTCGTTACCATTTACGTTCGAATTTCAGTGTCAATAATCGTTGAAAATGTGCAAATATTATCACCTTTTAACAGCCCTAAAAAGTAAAAATTTACAGCAAAAAAGAAACACACCGCACCCCCCTTTCTACCCCTCTGGGGGTGGGTTTCAATATTTGTCAACAATCCATATTTAACAAAAAAAAATTACAAATCGGTTTACTGACGCCGGATATATGCTGTAACCTAGTCCGGATTGGACCCCCATTTTAACCCCTACATATTATTTTTTTCAAAATTCCTAAAACACGTGTTTCTTTTTTTTGTATGTAAAATACATATACAAAGTTTCAAGTCTATCAAAAAATATTTTTGAAATTATGTGACCTTCAACCCCCCATTTCACCCCCAAGGGCGTTGATTTCTGATAATAATTTGAAAATGGGACCAACTGTGAAGAATTCCCTAGCAAACATTAAAAAAAAAAATGAAATCGGTCGACAGACGCCGGAGATATACGGTAACATACATTAAAATAAAAACTAAGGTCGAATTGAGAACCGCCTCCTTTTTGAAGTCGGTTAAAAAGTTTGTACGGGGTAAATGTAATGTAAATGTAATAATAGCTAAAATATGACTAGCCCAATGGCTTCAAGGTGAACTATAGTCTATAGCCTAATGTCTAATCACTACACTAGTCCAATTTAGCGTATACTTTCGATATGAGTCGAATTAGAGATAATTTCGATCATTGTCGAGCATCGCCCCCCCGTATACAGGTATCAACAATACAAAGGGTCACTTGGACATCGACACCCCATTCCCATATCATCCTTTCTTTATGACGTGCGCCAGAATAAAAACCAGCGCACGTGTCCAAAAATTGCATCTGTAATTATAACAGCTGCGGCTCACGGTTAACTTTGAGTATGTGTTAGGGTTTTGTGAGTTGTATTAGTATCGTTCCACCGCCGTTTATTATTTCTACTAGCGACATCTATTGCTGCGAGGTGTACTAGCCGGCTGCTGAATTTATGCAACAGCGTAATTTTGCTAATTCTATCATAAAATATGTTATAGATGAAGACTTTCATTTTTAATTGATTCAATTTTGACAAGACACCCAGATATTTTTGACACAGTTATACCTATGTTTCTTCTAAATTGTAGCTTGACACGTTATTTCAATTCAATCTCATACGTACTCTCCGTCACTGTTTAATACACCGGAAAATGTAGCGGTATCCCTTTCTAGATAGGGGAGAGGGGTAAGAAATTATTTATAATACGTGAACTCTGGCCGGCCGTTCATCTGTTTGCAATCACAACTACTCATCTCAACGTTTTTTTTTTCAAGGGAAAGGTAGAATTGATCGGCCGCTACCAGGCTTCGCCGCAGTTAGAAGATAGACCAAGTTATGAGTTCGCTCCGAAATTAATATGGTATGATATAATTAAAGGCACGGAGCACATGGGCCAAGTGCTGATGTCATTACAATTGTTACAGGTAAGACTATACCATTTAGACTTAGTATGCAGTCAGCAACTGAAGTGTTAGGATTACTTTAGGTGCTTTACAGTAGCTGATTAGTTGATGACAGACAATACGTTTTTGAGTCTGACCTTTGAATATTCTGTCACAGCGCCATAAAATGGTATTACGTAAACTGAGTTTATGGAAATTGATCACTCCCGAAATTTTGCATAAGACTAGCTCAATTTGAAGAGCCTATTTTCTCAAATAAAAATTTATTTCATAAACTATACCTAACCCGCATACTAAAAAATACGCGCATCAAAAGTATGAAACAGGGAAATATTCTCATCATGAGGATCAAAGGATAACCGTGGTCATATGCTACTTTGCCCTAAAACTTATGATAGCTTACCACTGTACCATCCAGACACCGATACCTTATTTGTCCAATTATGATAAGAAGTTTAGAAGGTATGAGGGATCAGATGAACATACACACCGACCGACCGACGCGTAGTCGGGACAAAAACATGTTCGACTTTTGATTTGATTTTACCCTATAGTCATGCAAGAGTAAAAAAAAAACTTGAGAGGTGTCAAGGGACCCCGGATGGAACGTAGTTCCTTTTGAAATAAAACAATCGAAATCACACACACATTTACAAAAGTGTCGTTACAACTTTTACTCTCACACACATATTTACAAAAGTGTCGGTCGACACTTTTAGTCTTAATTTTCTCCGTCTAGCCCCCTTTCGCAACGCGCCATAAGGAACTACGTTCAAAAAACATATTTTCGACTTCTATACCACCATACTTTACTTACTTTTACATCATATTTATTTATTTATTAGATAAGCTGTATGTCTTAAGTTGTACGGGCTCCGACTCAGCCTCTCTGATATTATTGTATGGTAGATGAGGTTAGTGAGATAGGTGTGCCCAGGTGGTATTTCTACTGAGCTGACCTAACCCAAAAGGCCAAATTAAAAAAAATCTGTTTCCTAAATTAGCACAGCTGGGAATGACTGTAGGGTAAAATGCTACACATAGCACCATCTATGACTGTTACACAGAACGAAGTACAAAACCTGCCCTACTCTGTGGCAGTAGCGTAACTTTTACCATACTTTTTCGTTGATGCGACGCAAGGTTATTGTGAAGTTAAAAGGGAACTGTAGTTCACAAGCTCACCGCTAGAGGCGTTCTGTGGGTTATAATATAGGTTGAGGGTTACAGATGACTTTATTTGAAAATGTACTCTGTTATAGTGTGAATAAAGCTTGAATGTATGTGGCAAAAACCGTGCGATGCATCGATGACATTGCGTTGTAAAACATACTTATTGTATTATTTAATTCAGTTCGTTTAGGTATTGGCAAAGGCACGCGCACGTGTTTGAGCTTGGGATTATTTTGCACAAATTAAAAAGAGAGAGGATTTTATATCAATGAAACCGACATGTAGAGACTTTAGATTTTTTTAAACCAATTAAAGAAAAAAAAAACTTTTACGATCTCTTTTCAAAAAAGTTCCATTATGATACTTGTTCACACTTTTGTTTTTGTTTACCCTTCCGTTTTATAATAGGACGCTTGAAAATGTTAATTTGGTTACAGGTACCAGAAACGTTACTAAAGAGTACGATCTATTCTCCAGTTGAGGAAACCTATGCGATACCAGAGGTGAAAGAGATGATCGCAGATTCGTCCAATGTCGAGCCACTGCCTGATGAACTTGTGCCAAAATCAACCACATTCAAGTAAACACACATATTTATACAAGTTTTAATCTCATCAAAAATATAAATGTGAAATGAGAGCCAAGTTCAATATTATGATATATGCCTTGGTTGTTGACTTCAACGTCAAAAGAAGTGAGATCATTATGGGTGCCAAGTTCAGTGGTCAGCCAAGTTCAGTGTATTTTTATATCAACTTAAATACATCATCACGCCTGTATTCTCCGAAGGGGTAGGCAGATGTACACTGCAGTGCGCCCACACTTCGCCGATGTATTTTGGTCCCAATGTAATAGGGGGCGAGCCTATTGCCATTATGCCGGGCACATTTTCCCTCAATACGAGGGAGATTCTTGGGCCATAGTCCACCACGATGGCCTAGTGCGGGTTGGTGAACACGCCTTTCTATAGACGTGCAGGTTTCCTCAAGATGTTTTCCTTCACCGTTTCTTAGCAAGTGATAATCTCGGATAAAAATTAGATTCGCACATAAAAACCCAGAGGTGCGAGCCGGGTTTTGAACCTGCGCACTTTGATTGCAATGCGTGCATTCAACCACTTGGCTACCACTGCTGCTTTATATCAACTCAAAATATCATTTCTTCTTATATCTTAGGATAATATATTGAAGCCTAAGGTCTGACTTGGCTAGTTCTAATATAGCTTGGCTAGTCTAGATCCATCTACAATGGAGTACAAAAGTGTTCTATATAATAAAAAAAACCTTCTCATCGTATGATCCCGAACTAAGCAACGCGTGTACTATAGGTGTATCAGAAGTCTGAAATAATACTTTAGGTACATATACGGTAGGACATATGTGGATGCTTAGTGAAGACAGATTATAACTAACTATCTTAGTTTCTGAGTTATAGACCTTTGAATATTTGTCACAGGTTATGTGTTCTGGCCTTTGGGTACATCCATAACCCTATTCAGTAGTGTAAACTACACTTATGAGGGTGAACTACCAATATTCACAAAACAGAACATAGGAATTTTACATAGGAATCAAAGTATTATTCCGACTTCTGAAACATCCTGTATAATGGACCGATCTGTCACAGGGTAGACGTCTACTGGTGGGGGCTACGTGACGTAAACAGCGCCAGAAGACCATGCGTGAGCCTCGAAATAGATGAGCTAGTTATCAGATCAGATATCATCATCGATAAGAAGTCAAACTGCAACTTCCCAAATGGAAGACTTAATCACACTTTCGAAGCGCCACTTGACGAGGTCTATTGCCCCCCTCTGAACATAAGACTTTATGACAATAGTACTTTTGGAAGGACCTTGTTCCTAGGGTCTAATGTTGTGAAAAATCCAACCAAGTACATTGTTGATTGGGTGCCAAAAACTGAAAGGGAGGCCTCGTTGACACGTGCATCCATTGTATCATCAGATTTCTTCCAAGGCAAGTTTTTTCTGAAAATTAACCAATTTCACATTTAGGCGTTGACATTTTTATTTTACAAGCTTTTTTTACAAGATTTATATTAACTTGCAATGTATTTCCGGGTGGAATCTTGCAACTGAATTTTAAATCAGTTATCTTTAACCGATTGAACTGAAATTTGGTATACACGCATATTTTGGTTGACAATGCATGCTTTGGTAT
Source organism: Ptilodon capucinus (assembly GCA_914767695.1). Lineage (NCBI taxonomy): Eukaryota > Metazoa > Arthropoda > Insecta > Lepidoptera > Notodontidae > Ptilodon > Ptilodon capucinus. The sequence goes on from OU611807.1 coordinate 11,404,116, forward strand.
GCGACGTCATTCTAATTCCAATATGGCGGATCATCCAAGATGGCGGAATAGTTATTTTTTTCTGCACTACCATAGTATGGGTATCAAATGAAAGGGCTTGCTGAGGAGAACACGAAAACTAAGGACAATTAAATAAAAGCTTGTTTTAAAAAAGTCTTTTAATCATTAATTTATTCATCTAGATATCATACCTATCATAAACGTATTATGTAACTTAATAAAATACATAAGAAGACAGTTGTAGATAGTATAATATGTCTGATGATCTTGTAAGGGTTCAATATCACTAACGTCTCATTGCGCGAGCCCTACTCACACTTGACCATTGTTCTCTTAATACCTCAATCGGTTTTTTCCACAGTGGGTCAGTTGTTATATGTTAAAAAAAGCCGCACATCCACCACTAATAGCGAGTTTTCTATAAAAACCAATTTCCCATCAAAAACTAAGAGATCGACTTGGAAAAGACTATTTAGTAGGAAGGAACCCGATGAGGAAGAATACGTGCTCCTCCCATTGTTCTCCAAAGAGAGAGATCAGAAACAACAAAATAAGTATCCAAAATCACCGGAGTACAAGGATTGGTGGATGAGATATTTTGCGTCGCTGAAAGTAAGCCTTCCTTTAAAAATATTTATTGTGTAATGACCAATAAGCTTCACTTGTCAGATAATGTTCGCTTGCTCGGCAGCAGTCTGTTGTAAGTCTGGACAAGGCTTTTGATAGAAGAAAACCTAAGCAAATAACTCAACTCTTTTTGGATAAACTTTTTTATATATTCTTTTGTTCCAGGAGATTGAAGACGACTGTGGTTATAATAAAATTTCAGTACGTATTCACAACTAACAAAAACAATTAGACTTCTTCACAGGGAGCAGCAATAGACCAGCTGACACATCCAGCAATAGGCAAGACGATAAATTAAAATCATTTCAAATAATACCTGTAATTGATTAAAATTTCAGATATTCAATACGGAACTTGAACTCCAACCAGAGTTCTCCAAATTCAAGGATTGGTGTTCGACCCTCAAACTCTACAATGGGAACAAGACAGGGATTCCTGAGAAGGATGACCAGCTGTATTGTGGTTTCCTTAAGGCTGGTATAGCGATATATAAATGGCCACCGACACATGGTACTGAGGTCGTCAGTTGCAATGGAGTGGACTTAGTTGACGGGTTAGTTTTTTTGTTATCAGATACAGGAATCCAAGGTAATCTAAATCCGAGGTAAGGGCCAGTTCCGATAAAGCGCAAACTTAAAAATTTTACTACGTAGCACTAATTCTTTGGCAACATCCAAGTTCTTTGATTTGCTTCTAGATTCTTCAAGGATTACCCTAGCAATGAACCAACGAAGTTCTTGATACGTGCATACGTGGTGAAGGCCACGGATCTGGTGCCTAGGGCGTTCACTGGCAGGTCTGACTCCTACATCGTCATCAGCTGTGGCAGCAAGCTACTCGGTGATCGGAAGAACTATGTCCCCAATGATTTGAGTCCCATATTTGGAAAGTACGTACAGTTTATAAATTGCTACGGTAGATTTACAATACCTCTTCTTCTTCCGTCCGCCTGTATCTATTCACTGATTTGTAAATTCGTAGAAGTTGAGTAAAAGAACTGTATGTATATATATAGCTTAATGAGGATATTACCTAACGAAGTATTCTTGCACACTTATCCCCACCCATTTGTCACCTCCAATTTTTTGCAGCCACTCCTCACCTTATTCCATTGAAATTTCATGATTTCATTCATTACGTGGTTAAAGAAGTGGTAAAGTGGTGCAATTTTATTGCAGAATGTACGAATTCCGTTGTACATTGCCAGAAGATTATCTTCTTACCATTTCCCTGCATGATTATGATGCGAGTCTACCGGACGAGGTGATCGGCTCCACACGAATAGACCTCGAAGACAGGATATACTCGAAACACAGGGCTAGAGTCGGACTGCCTAGCGAGTATCACATGTAAGCAAGATTTATGCTTACTTGTTGATTTAAAATAGGTCTTTATTTTTATGTTCAGCTTGCTGAACACTATACAGATCAGGAAGGACTTCATTATAATGTGCCTTTTAAAACAAATAGCAAAACTAACTGCCACGCATATATGCTATGACGTAAAAAATATAAGCTTGTAAAATAGGCGCTTTTATAAAGTATATATTCTATAAATATATATCAGTGAAAATAGGTTATAAAATTGTACCCTGATTATGATCAATATTGGATATTAATAATTAGGGTAAAATTTTAGTCTGATCAGTGTCTTTAGGCCCGTATTTGTTTTTTCCTTCAGTACTGGGTCTGCCAAATGGCGAGATTATGCTAAACCATCATCCATACTTGAAGATTTGTGCTTAAAAAATCACATACAACCACCGAGTTTTCCAGATGCGGCCACTGTCCTAGTCAATGGTGTAGAATACAGAGATACAGAAGGTATAACACAATTAAATTATAATTTTAAACAATAAAATTGTAAGAACAATTATGATATAAGTTCTTTACTAAAACCGTATCAGTAACCTCACCTCCCAATTTCATTGCACTATCGTTTATAGATTTAAAGGACCTATTAAAAAAATACATAAACAAACCAAAAAATAACCAAAGCCGCAATGCGAAGAAAACTCGGTGCAGTAAATTTGCGAGTGACAGTTATTTTTTCAGATAAAAATTACACATCAGCATCTGAACGTAAGGAAAATATCTGCCTTAGTCTTCTACGCAATTGGCAAACTCTACCGTTGTGCGGATACCATTTGGTGCCTGAACACGTTGAAACGAGAACTCTTATGCATCCTGAGAAACCTGGACAGGCACAGGTACATTATTATGTCTTAGGCAATGTTGCTTCAACTAAATTTTAATTAGCTGATAGTAACCTTTTAAAAATCTATTAGCAATCAATCGTAACTAAATGAAATTGCTCTAACCATAGTTCAGAAAATCAGGGCTTTACCACCACCTCTTAAAGGGTATTGGAAATTGGTGTTTCAAAAATAATCATTTTAAGATGTTGTACTGAGCTAACTGTCAAAAACTGAAAGTAATTTTAAAAATATTGCTGCAAGACAGGTGGTGGTAAGGAGGCTGTTGTTCTTACTTTTTTAAGTAAAATATTTTTTAGGGCTTGCTTCATATGTGGGTGGATATATTTCCACTAGACGCAGACATGTATATCCCGCCACCAGTGGATATAACTCCTAGAAAAATGGAAGATTACGAGCTTAGAGTAATTGTCTGGGACGTGCAAAATATCAAGCTTGATCAAGAATTTGCAAAGAAAAATCTCGATATTTACGTTAGGGTGTTAGTATGATGTGATGTAGTTTATCAAGGTACTTAAACTGTCCGTTTCTTGATATCAAAGTCCTTCAAAATTTGCTGCAGGACCTGAGACTATCAATGGTTTCATCGTAAAGCTACATTGAGTACGATAATTATGAAAAATGGTATAAAAAAAAATAGATAGAATAAATAGATGTAATAAGATAGAATGAATAAAGCAGTGTGGGCAAGAACGCCCGCCTTGAACGTAAGGGGTGCAAGTCCAAATCCTAGGCCCGCACCTTTGAGATAATTTTCAAGTGCGAATGTCATTTTCAACAATGATTACCACTTGCTGAATGGTGACGGAAAACATCGTGAGGAAACCTGCACGTCTGTAGAAAGGCGTGTTCACCAACCCGCACTGGGCCAGCGTGGTGGACTATGGCCCAAATCTCCCTCGTATCGAAGGGGAATGTGCCTGGTATAATGGCAATAGGCTCGCCCTGTATTACATTGGGACCAAAATACATCGGCGAAGTGCACTACAGTGCACCTCTGCCTACCCCTTCGGGGAATACAGGCGTGATGATGTATGATGTATTTTTAAAAAATATCCCACTGAATTTCTTGCCAGATGTTCTCGGTTGCGGTCGTGCTTTGATTTAATAGTAGCAAATAAGAAAAATAATGTAACCTTGATTCGTCAATGTAACCTTGATCATCCGAGATTATCACTTGCTAAGAAACGGTGAAGGAAAGCATCGCGCGGAATCCTGCACGTCGGACGGAACGTGACTAGTTCTCGATAGATGTGTGTAGTCTACCAACCCGCATCGAGCCACCATGCTGGCCTGACTACGGACTACGGACTACGGCCTGTATCTCGTTACGAGTCGTTAGAAGAGCTTTATTAGTAACAGTAGTATGATAATTTGTTCGAATCAAGACAGATGGATTGGCAACTCTGAGTTCGCTCAGTACACGGATGTACATTATCACACATCGACTGGTGAAGGCAGCTTTAACTGGAGAATGATTTTCCAGTTTCAATATGGCCATGCCGAAAAAAAGGTAAGACACTCATAGCAACTTAAAAAAATACGCGATATTAATACTAGAAGTCATTGATGATAATCCTCTTGGAAAAGAGTAACCAAGGCTTGCCCACTCCTCTCCATAGGAAATGCATTCCAATGGATGGTACAGATTTAGATTTTGTTTGTTAATTGAAGATTCATAAGTTATGTAAATACATAAAATATCTGATTCTGTAACTAGTCGATAATTCAGGGGCAGTTTATGAGTGTCAGGATAACAATCTGCTTCTTCGTTTTTTACGAAACTAATGATTAATATGGAATAAAATGTGGAATAGCTGCACCTGCGATTAGCGGTATTTGCGTCAATGTCGAGTAATAAATAGCTAGGACAAATTTAATGAATAGACATCTAAACAAATAAATAAAATTGGAGTGTCTGTTCGTAATATCAAAATAACACCTTTTTACCAAATGCAATGCAATTTTTAATTTTTTAAGCTTTCTGTGCGTTTGTTCAGAGTAAATTTCCAAACGGCTGAACCAATTTTGACGGGACTCTCACAGACAGATAGCTGATGTTCCAAGATACACTTTGGCTACTGAGTCTACTTTTATTATAGAAAAAGCACTAGGTGCTCGCGACATAAATGTATTATGCAAGAAATCTCTTGTTTTAGCTGATCATGAAAGAGAAAGGTCCATTTACGGAGGTAGAAGAACGGGTGCGTCCAATCCTCGTTGTTCAAGTCATGGATAGCGACGCAGCGTCTCAAGATGACTTTCTTGGTGAGCACCTTTTTATCAAAACAGTTATATTTATCAAATTTGCTTTCTTTTTACCCATACAGTAGTACTCTCGTTGGTAGAATGCTCGCATTGAATACAAAGGGTGCAAGATCAAATTCCGGGCCCACACCTCTGAGATTTTCAAGTGCAATTGTCATTTCCAATAAAGATTGCCATTTGCTGAACGCAGAAAGAAAAGATCGGGAAGAAACCTGCCCTTTGTATTTAAAAAAGACGTGTGTGTTTACCAACTCGTTCCTGGGCCAGCGTGGTGGACTGCGGTCCAAATCTCCCTCTCAGATATTGAGGGGGAATGTGCCCGGTAGAATGGCAATGGGCTTGCCCCCTATTACAAAATACATCGGCGAAGCGTGTTTGCTTTACAGTGCACTTTTGCCTACCTTACTGTAATTTATTTTGGAATAAGATCAACAATATTAACACTTTTTTGTGGTAATGATAGAAGAATGCAAGTGCGTATCGTATATCCAGAACTTTGTTGATAGTAATTTTAACTTGGCAGTATGTTTAATAGGTAACATTTATCAAATACCCGTAGATTAAAATAATTTGATATTGCAGCGTCTCTTACCTTAGGCTTAAGCGATATGCCTCGAGGTCTTAAACAAGCCAGCCAATGTACGCTTGAAGAAATAGAAAAGGTGAAGAAGATGGACCTCTTCACCGCCATGTCCACTCGAGGATGGTGGCCATTGACGGTTACTGATCGCAATACTGGATTTAAGAGATTATCTGTGAGTACCTCACAAAAAATCGTAAAGAAGAAAATAACTAATGATAAACTTAATCTATCTACATATATACGAGTATACGATATACATATTTATGAATGAATCTCTATTTTCCTTGGTCACGCTATAATTTGAGAACTTAACTTGAGTTTTGTAATACTTGGTAGAAGGTTCTTACGGAAAACAAGGTAGGTAGTTTAAAATAATTAAGGTTCTTAAATAGTATTATTATAACTTCAAGGGGACGCCCGTATTCTGTGGTGAGTCCATTTTCCTAGCATTTTACAGTTTTAGACGTCCAATTTATTGTGATTAGCTTGCCAATAATATAAATTTATTACATAGTAATACTTTTTATACTTTATTACGCCTTATGTAATCGTAATAGCAATTACGTTGAAAATAATAAATGTAAAGGCTTCACTAGCGACACCTAGGCAACAACTTTCGTTCGTGTTTTACCAGGTAATTCTTTTTGGTTCCTGAGATTTGTTTTACTATTGTTGAATCTAAAGATTGTCTGGCAACGTTGGCGAATATCAAATGTGGCCAACATTGGGCCAGACTCAATGGGAATAGGCCATAAATTAAAAAATAATGACGTTGTTTAAGTGTGTTGTACCTTAAGTGTAGTCGAAACGGTGTCGTAATTTTAGGTGGCTTCTAGTCGTCACCTAGCGGTTTGTAAAACATTTTTGTGGTAGAGGTGCGTAATATTTAGGCATCTCATTAAGGCTTCTCCCAGCGGTTGTGAACCCAAACATTTATTTTTTGTTACTCATAATCACAAAGAGTGACATCTATGTCAAGGCATCAGAACTATTGAGTGACATGTTCACTTTTATTACTCCCTACGTACTCAGGCTGTTTTAATAGATGTCGCTAATGACTATTATTTTATTATTGTATGTAATAATAAAGTACCTCTGTTCCATAAATACTTTGTAGAGCTATTGCCAGATCTGTGAAAATGTATCAATAAGGTTTTTTTTTTTGGAATGATATATTTTTAATTGATGGTGTTGGTGTTAAATGGTACCTATTCCGTAATACACTAAACCACGTCAAAACGCGTGCGTCGATTTTTTTGCCAATAACAAAACGAACTGTATCGACTCACAAAAAAAGATTGTTCTCAAACGATACGACACTGACAGCGCGAGCGAATTTTGGCTTGACTTGCCTTTAACCACCGAAATTCAATCTTTATGTGCATTGACTCAAGAGTGCTTATTTGTATTGGCAAACATTTTGACTCGTAACTTTCTACGCATTCGGCTTAACAGTATTTGACAGCACAAAAAATATTATCGCCCCGTTCATACACTACTGCCGTGAGAAGGACGGCAATGTTTAGTGTTATTTAGTTATAGAATTGGAACTACTACTACTACTACTACAGCCCTTTTAACGTCCCACTGCTGGGCACGGGCCTCCCCTCAATGCGAGGGTGATTTAGGCCATAGTCCACCACGCTGGCCCAGTGCGGGTTGGCAGACTTCACACATCTATCGAGAACTAGACAAGTTCCCTCAGACGTGCAGGTTTCCTCACGATGTTTTTCCTTCACCGTTTCGTAGCAAGTGATAATCTCGGATGAAAATGAGATTCGCACATAAATCCCAGAGGTGCGAGCCGGGGTTTGAACCAGCACACTTTGATTTGCAAGACGTGCGTTCGACCACTCGGCTACCAAACAAACCAAACATTTTTAATTTCAGGGTATAATAGATTTGGAACTAACATTACTTCCGAAAGAGAAAGCTCTACTGATGCCAGTGGGAATCGGCAGGGAGCCACCTTCTCCGTTACCGATACCTAAGTAAGAATACAAATTCAGTCTAAAGCATACTTTTGCCAATACCAAAACAGACTGTATTGACTCATTGAAAAGGTTCATTCTCCAACGAAATTGTCATTGACATCGTGAAGGCATTTTGACACGTGGTGGCGTAGCTATTACTACTATTAATACTATTAATAGACTCAGACTTAGAATAAGGAGACCCCTAAAACTGATGTCGAATTATATACAATGCAACCGGCAACTGCTTTATACAGGATGTATCAGAAGTCCGAAATAATACTTTGGGTATACGGTAGCTCATATTTGGATGCTTAGTGAAGATAGTTTATACGTAACCACCAACGTTTCCGAGTTATAGACCTTTAAATATTTTTTACTGGTATCGTGTTCTGTCCTTTGGGTAAACCCAGAACCCTAATTAGCAATGTAAACTACACTTATGAGGGACGACTACCAATATTTACAAAACAGAACATACAAATGTTACGTAGGACTCGAGATATTACGAGTTATAGAAATTGACGACGAAAAAGATTTGGAAATACATGGTCGAATTGTTTATACCATTCAGTTGTATACCCGATACTTGTGTGTCAAAGTATTATTTCGCACTTCTGAAAACTTAACCTAACTCACACTACACATTACATAGTCCCACCATTAAAAACGTACCATACATATTAGAAAATGTACCTAGATTAAGTTTAATATTTATTATATGCTAAAAAATTTTAAGCCTCTCCTTTATTTGTAAACATTATATACCCAGAAAATCCGTCAATCACTTGGTCGGTTTTTTTTTCTATTTTGATACATAATGTTCAAAGCTGTGAGCCCTACCTCCACAAGCGCGTGAAAGCGCGTGCGTCCATTTTTTCCTAATATGTATTTTTTCAATTTTTCCTATTTTTCTACGGAAGAGACAGATGATAGGTTTTACCGACACTCCTCAATCAGGCGGTTTCCATCAAACATGAATAAACGCGCTCATCTCAGTTTTTTTTATTTCAGCCGCGAGGATCCGTCCAGCGTATTCTGCTTCAAGGATCTAAACTTGACCAAAGACAAGTACACGATCATTGCGGCTGTGATCGTCGTTACCTTCATTTTAGCTATCTGGATATACTTTAGCGTAGTCCAGGACCTGATGGAATATGACTGAATAATATTAGATACGACAGACATTGTTGTTCCTTGACGACTAGACTATAGAGCAGCTGTCAATAAGGCTCATATTCGTGTGATGGAGCGCGTGGCTTTCACCACACAAATTTAGTCTTTATGGTATATTTGCATAAGGAAGTATGTTCAGGGCGTGATTATGCTGCTGTACTTAATTGCTGGCGCTTTCCGTTAGAAACAAAACGAAATGGCGGTTTTCTTGCTACTGAACTACGAAGTTGTAGCATGTGGGCCAAGACTAGACTTAAGTACGTCAAAAGTCACGTGTACAAATGTTTACACATACAAAAATGAACTCATATGTTAATAAGCTTAAAGATTGGATTTGTGTGGTTAATGCCGTACCACCACGCGTCAAAATTCGTCATTTCGTTGAAGATTGAACTTCTTCTACCTGTGAATACAGTTCGTTTCGGCACTACCAAGAATATGTCAAGGAAAATGTTGGTTTTGTCTCTTTCCCTCGTGGGAAATATGACAGAGAGCGAGCACGATCAATTTATGACAGAATAATTCAATAGGGGCCTTACCCCCACCTCTTAAAGTACTTTTGTTTTTTGACAGATTTTGTACAAAATTTCCTGTCGAAAACTAAAATTGTTACTGTAAATAAAAATATTACTGCAAGACAGGTTGCGGTATAAGGACAGGTCGCTCTGATAAAAATAACATCGGGGTTAGCATACATGCCAAGACGAGACTTATTTCATGAAATACATGGAGGCATCTCTGTCCCTCCTATGTAATAAGAAAGTGAAAGAATAACTCGGCGTGACATAATATATGGTCTTGGCAAGAGTGGTAGCCCTGCAGCGTTACTTTCTTTTCTCAAAGATTTTTGTTAACCAAACTACCTCCATGCTTTGAATATTTTAATTTAGATGCTGTTTTGATTCAAGGTGAAGGTTTGATAGTAAAGTATTCGTTATATATTAAGTTATAATACTTATTTATTATTCTACTCATGTATTTTTGGTAGTAGTTTAGACACTTTTAATAAACTTTATAATCATCTTACTAATTACAAAGTATTTTATTTACCACAGCATAAATATTTTCAAATATTAAAATTTAATAAGACCAGCTGTGCCCGCGAATCCGTACGGATATTATCAACCCTATTTATTTATCTACCATTAAATAAATGTTGTATAGATTATCCCTTATAACATTAGCTATCTGAATATGAAAGTCCCGTCAAAATTGTTGTACCCGCTTAGAAGATTAACAGAAACAAACGGAGAGGCAGACTGCAAGATAAAACAATTAAATATATTTTTTGTGTTACTTACTTTTTTACGAAATTAGTGAAATGATGAAATTTATTGAAATAAGATGAGGAATGGCATCACCTGCGACTAGCGCGGGTATTTCGCCAATGTCAAGTAATTAATAGCATGGACCAATTCAATAAATACACATTATAAATAAAAATGGATAATGACAGTGATAAAGATGGCGGATGAATCCTTTTTTGTGTTATTAAGTAATGTTTATACTTGCATATGCATTTAGCAAAAAACTTTTATTTTGACATTACAACCAAAGACTTCAATTTTATTTATGTGTATACAGGGTGTATCAGAAGTCCGAAATAATACTTTGGAAACATATACGGTAGCTCATATGTAGATGCTTTTTGAAGACAGTTTATACATAACTATCATAGTTGCCGAGTTATAGAGCTTTGATTATTTGTCACAGGTATCGTGTTCTAGCTATTGGGTACATTCATAACCCTATTCAGCTGTGTAAACTACACGAATGAGGGGCGGCTACTAATATTCATAAAACAGTACATGCAAATTTTACATAGGTCTCGAGATATTACGAGTTATAGAACTTAAAACCGAAAAAAAAGTTGGAAAAATGTGGTGTGACGATCAAATTTTTATACATTCAGTTGTATACCCGGTACTGATGCAAACGTCAAAGTATTATTTCGGACTGTAGATGAAGAAAGCCACCACCAACACCCTGTAGATGAAGAAAGTTCCATAATATGGGTTTAACTGGGATCGCCCCCAGTCTATTGTGCGGTACCGATACTACGACCTTTGTTTATTTTGGGATTATACGATGCATATGTGTTGTATTGCGATATTTAATGATTATATTTACCATATATTTTAAACTCTACCATCTAGCATACATAGAGAAGGCTCTACTAAAATCCTAGTCCAAAAGCTAGACCACCAGAAACAGACTAGCTTGTATTGTCAAGCTTGGATGTTACATGCCTGATTAAGCCCTGAGTGTTCGCATCACGCATGCTTCAAACCACAAGAGGATGGTAGGGAGGCGTGGTCCTACCTACGTTGTACCAGTAACTTGTTCACACAAGTCCGCGATGACCAGCGACAACGCAGTAGTGCGCTCCCAACTGTCCATACTTATTTAAACACATTTAAAAAAAAACAACAAAAAAGTGCCGTTCGGAATTTGAAAAGAAAAGAAAAAAATATGGTAAGTTTTTTTTTAAATAAAATTATGTGCCAACTATATTTAATTTTGATTTCAATTTATTTAAGTACTAGCTGAAGTAAGTAACTTAATACGCGTGAAATTTTGAAACCTTTGAAACTTTGAAACCTTATTACCGAATATAAATTTAATATTATTTTTTTACCTATAAGAACTTTATACAAAGTATTAGAAAACTTAATATTAATATATGAATGGAATCGGTAAAGTCGTTCTCATGTTATGACGTGACCAAGGTAAATGGGTATTCATTTTTATATACTATACAAATATATTGTTAATTTTCAACTGACTTCTTGTTTTACAGGTATTTGTTAAATATACGTATGGAGACGTTATTGCTCATTACTCTTGTATGCATTAGTTGAATTGTTTTAATATAATAATGTTACGTTATCTTATCTTGTTAAAAACCTTTATTGGGTTGTTAATTACGTAAAGCGGAAACCCCAATTTATAAATATCAAGTTTGCTTGTTAAACTATGCAGAATTTTGGGATACTGTATCTCGGAAGACCTTGAACTGCTTATAAACCTAAGGCATTTTTTTTGATAAAAATTAATAACCTACTTTTATTTTTAGTTTACAAAATTACTTGAATAATTAATGCTTATACTTCTTAATTATGACATAGTTTATCTCTATGATTAAAACAAGTAATAAAGTTCGCTCATTTTACTAATAAACCAATAATCCTCGTAGAAAAAAGCCAACAGCAAAGGTAAATTTAATATGTAACTTACTATGGAGATTTTTATAAAAATAATCAAGGAGCCCCTGTAAGGGGAGGTCTGCGAATTTAGAATCCTTAATAGATCCTTAATTTTTGACGAAATCAATGAAACGAATGAAAATTAAGAACAAATTCTACATACTGATTTTATTCTAAATACAGATTATGATTATAAATTGGTTATGATAGTTATAAAAATGGCGGGTGGCTTGACAATTTTGCTTTGCATTCCAAAGGGGGCCTTACCACCACCTTTATAAGTATAGTTCTTTCCATACTAACTGTAAATTATTGACAAATGTTGTACTGAGTTAACGGTCAGAGTCCGAAAGTAATGTTAAAACATTTGCGGATTCATCCGCCATCTTTATCACTGTCATCATACATCATCATCATCACGCCTGTATTCCCCGAAGGGGTAGGCAGAGGTGCACTGTAGTGCGCTCAGACTTCGCCGATGTATTTTTGGTCCCAATGTAATAGGGGGCGAGCCTATTGCCATTATACCGGGCACATTCTCCCTCAATACGAGGGAGATTTTTGGGCTATAGTCCACCACCCTGGCCCAGTGCGGGTTGGTGAACTTCACACGCCTTTCTATAGACGTGCAGGTTTCCTCACGATGTTTTCCTTCACCGTTCACTGTCATCATCCATTTTTATTTATAATGTGTATTTATTGAAATTTCCCTTGCTATTAATTACTTGACACAGGCTGAAATACCCGCTAAACGCAGGTGGAGCCATTCCTCATCTTAAAAAAGAAGAAGGAAAGCATTTGCTTATATCCTGACAGTGTTCAGAAGAGTCCGTCACACAGAACTCGTTCATTAGTATCTTGTAAAGTCTCACCGACCGACCAAGTGTTTTACATACTCTGTTGTTGGCATAATCATCGATGGAGGCCATATTTTTTTAAAAGTGAAGTGAAGTGAACCCGTTGCCGAGAGCCTTAAGTAAACGGAAAGATTTCCGTCGAAATTCTTCAGAAACTGATTTAAGAATACAGACAATGATGAAACCCATCAATACTTTTCGAATCCGTCGTTAATCGTCAATACCCCCACTGATATAAACAAAGCGTAGGTACGGAATCATTGAGCCCGAATCGCAGTTGGCTGGGTTTTTTTTTCTTAAGTGTAATAAGGTTCCTACTTTTCTGTGACTAATAAAAAAGGATTTTAGTATATAAGTATGTATTGCAACATCAATTAAATACTCTTCTCTATTAAATTTGAATCAAAATTCCTCGGTGAACTACCCCTCTCTCTACTGTTTCGTGCTTCCCTCCTTTACAGGCATGAAGATGTATTACTTTAACCTTTTTTTAACCTGTATTGTCCCACTGCTGGGCAAAGGTCTATTGTCTATTATTATAGAAATGGAAGACCAGCGCTGGTTCGTGTCAACCAGCACATGCTGAATTGGGTCCGTTTGTGGCGAGCAGATCTTTTTAATTATTATTCATTTATTTTATTTTTGTAATTTTTGTATCCTATTTGCTGCTAGCCACAATAAAGCTTTTTTCTTTCTTTCTATTCTCCCCCACACATCTCTTTCTTTTGCCAGATCTATCCATCCTCCAGATAACGGTCCAGGTAATAGCACCACCTATTCCTGGGCCAGCCACGGTGGCCCTATCCGTCATATGGAATCCAGTCGGTACATATTTTTTGCCCATCAAGTTACTTTATTAAATTCGTAAAAAAATGTACCCCATTGAAAGTAATTATAAATGCAATCCAATTGCCACATGTATGACGGAGCGTGAAATGATAACGGCTTGACCGATTTTGATGTGGTTAAAATGAATGGGTCATAGTTTATATTTCGTATGAAGAATTTTTTTCTTGGTAAATCCACGGGAAAGTTTGGAATATTTTAATGGTATTTTTGTATTTAAATTGGCAGAACAAAACGACTGTTGGATCAGCTAGTCTTCTATCTTCTTCTTCGTAAGCAAAACAATTGTTGTTCGTATATCTTGCTAAAACTCAAAAACAGCTTGACCAATTTGAATATAGTTTTTGTTTGTTCTGTTAAAAAAAATGTAGGTGATATGAATTTTTCACAGTTTACATTAAAATTATAATCTACATTAATATTGATGAATAAATAAAGCCTGACTATTCACGCCATGTTTAAATTTGCATTTAATTTTAAGCCTGAAAATGACTAACGATTTCACTACATTGAAATGATTATATATATAATGATTATGGAAATTAAGTGGAAAAACTTCTCATGCATGACATTCTGATAAAGCAATGCCACCAGAAATATTATTTATAGACTGATATTTGTGGAATATTGGGGAAAACGTCGTGAGGAAACACCTGCAAGGAAGCACTGTAGGCAGTGGCCCGCTAAAAACAAGGAGTTCCTCAGCCAATTTTCTTTAAGACAAGCAAAATGGCGCTTCACAACACGCGCGATGTATTTTCAAGGCACATTCTTAGGGTTCCGTACCTAAAAAGAAAAAAAACAGAACCCTTATAGGATCACTTTGTTGTACGTCTGTCTGACAGACAAACAAATCGCAGCTGTGGCAATCAACAACAATTCAATCTTTATGTTGCATAATTACACAGAAAATTTCCGTGCATTCAAACGCTTCAGCCATACCTATTATTGAAATACAGTCTAATGCAGCTTACATTGTTAAGGCTAGCTATATAGTGGACTAGCATCCGTAGTGTCTTCTTTATTCCAATGGCAATTAAACCTATACAATTCTTTTATTTTTCCCGTTTTGCAAAGATCGTCGATAATTTTTCTTCCAACTCCTCCTAACCCTTTGATTAAATTCATGTGGTTTTCAAGACCATTTACGTTTTGGGACTCAGCGAAGGTAGGCTGTAGGTTCTGGATTACAGGAGTAACAGTGATGGGAATGGGTGGTGGACTTAGTTCCAAACAAAGAGTACACTTTCAAACATGTGGATTTGTGACTGTACTTTTACATGTGCAACAATGCGTAATACTAATCAGAGCAATATAATCGGCGATAATTAGAAACTAGGTTGTCGATTGATCAATATTCATGATAACGACCAGCCGTCTCTTATATCGCCACCCTTTAAGTGCTAATTATGTACCAACCTAATGGATTTACATAACCGAGCAACACGGAGTTGCTTTTTAGGGTTCCGTACCCAAAGGGTAAAACGGGATTTCATTACTAAGACTCCACTGTCCGTTCATCTGTCTGTCTGTCCGTCTGTCATCAGGCTGTATCTCATGAACTGTGATAGTTAGACAGTTAAATTTTCACAGATGATGTTTTTCTGTTGCCGCGCTATATATATATATCAAGAAATACTAAAAAACAGAATAAAATAAATATTTAAGGGGGGCTTTCATACAGCAAACGTGTTTTTTTGCAAATTTTATACATAATGGTGCGGAACCCTTCGTGCGTGGGTCCGACTCGCACTTGGCTGGTTTTTACATTTTAACAATACCAAAATGAACTGTATTTACTTTTAGAAGAAGTACATTTTTCAGCGAAATGTCATCGATGACGTGAAGTAATTTTGAAGTGTGATCGACTTGCCTTTACAACCGAAGTTCTATCTTAATGTTTGTTTATAGAGTACATTTCTTAAAAAAGAGTAGACAATTCGCTAGCTTCAGTGTTACCTATATGTCTGATCTTAAACTAAGCAAAGCGTGTGCTATGGGTAGGTAATATACAACGGACTGGGAGCGATGCCAGCTACACTCAAACGAGAGCAATTCGCTCTCGTTTGAAAAGGCAATTTTTAAAATTTGCCGCTGTCTGGGACTATAGGCGCGATAGGCTTGCCCCCTATTACATTGGGACCATAATGCATCGACGAAGTGTGTACGCACTGAAGTGCACCTCTGCCTACCCCTTCAGGGAATACAGGCGTGATGATGTATTTTTCCGCTGACCGATATCGAACCATAGTAATAAGTTTAAATAATAGCTGCAAGTGTTCCAGAAATCTGATATTATACTTGAGTAGATATATTATGCACACATGCATATCAAGTGTCGTATAAAAAAATAACGACGGTCATAGCACAAAGGCACAAAGAGCGACTGTTCTAAGGTTTACAGTTTACACGTCAAATAAGAAACACAGTACCATACTGTATAAGAAATGTTAAACCTATGAGAACACCATGTTGTTTCAATCTATTAGAGTGACTCATGGCGGCTTATTTACATAAGTTTTGAAAAGACCGCGTATACATAAGTTTTGTCACTTTCAACTGTCAGATTCGTCGGGAAAATTAGGTCACACCAGGCCATGTCCAGTACAAAAAGCTCGAAGTGGCATTATTTTCTCGACAAATCTAACTATCAATACATCTACACGGTTATGTTAAGCCTTCAAGAACGTGCAAAGTTGTTAATGGCCTGTGAATATTTTCTACCGAAAAGAAATTGCAGTTACATTTATAACCTCTCAGCCGTCGTATACCATTCAACTAGCAATATTGCGTAATCTTACTAAATACGTTACCGTGTTGCGTCAGATTTATGGTTTTTTTTATAATGACAATGCTTTATGTAAAGTATAAACATTGACTTTATAAATATAATAAAAACATTGCGTGTAAATAATATTAATCAGATGTTATCCTCTGATCTTATCGCTTATCTCGCGAGATTCTTTATAAAGTTACAACCGTTGTAATGTGAGTCAGTACGAGAAAGCGAGCGCACGATTCAAGACATTATGTGTTCGCTCTGAAATATATCGGAACATTATTAACACAGAATCAATTTGAAGAAACTGAACAATGATAACGAAAGAAGAAACACCGATAAAAAATATAGAAACTAGCGAGAATGACATCGAACAAACAAATTTGGACTCTAAAGTGGTGGACTACGACCAATTGTTGTGCAGCGCCGGAGAATTCGGAGTCTACCAACTGTTCCTGTTCTTCATGACCCTACCATTCTATTTTTTTGGAGTCTTCGTCTATCTCACTCAGTTCTTTTTAACAGCAACCCCCACAAACCACTGGTGCTGGATACCAGAGTTGGCAAACTTGACCGACATCGAAAGAAGGGACCTAGCAATACCCAAGGATAACTCACAGTTCGGATACTCTAGGTGTCAATCGTACGTGGCTAACTGGACTGACGTGCTGGCGACTGGAATCAAACCCAACGACACGTGGAATGTAGCCTCATGTGAATATGGATGGGAGTACAATACTTTAGAGATCCCTTATCCAACAATATCGACTGAAATGGACTGGGTGTGTGACAAATCCAGCTACCAGTCCACTGCTCAGTCCGTCTTCTTCATCGGAGCCATTGTTGGTGGATTCTTAGTTGGATGTATAGCGGATCGTTTTGGAAGATTACCAGCGGCTGTCATCAGCAATTTAATAGCATGCATCGCTGGTACAATGACCATATTCTCCAATAACTTCATCCAGTTCACCATCTGTCGATTCTTCATGGGAATGTCGTACGACAACTGCATGATGATGGCGTATCTCATAGTTCTGGAATACGTCGCGCCGAAGCATAGGACATTAATCACAAATTTATCTTTTGCTATTTTCTTCACCATTGCTGCGACAGCCCTCCCTTTCATTGCCCTGGCAAGTGGACACTGGAAAACATTAGCTTTGGTGACTAGCTTACCAATGGGACTAGCACTATTAGCACCTCTGATCATGCCCGAGAGTCCAAGATGGCTGCTCTCGAAAGAACGAGTCGAGGACGCAATAAAAAAAGTCTTAGCAATAGCGAGAGTAAATAAAAAAGAAATATCACCAAAACTGATTGAAAAATTCAGAGCAGGTGCTTTGAATACCAACAACGAAAGCGGGAGCATCATAGAGTTGTTGAAGAGGCCGTTACTTAGAAGAATCTTCATATGTACATGCATTGAGTTTGTATGTTGCATGATGATTTTCGATTCATTGATCAGGACAATTGGACAGTTGCAGTTCGATATTTTCGTGTCCTTTGCTTTAACTTCGTTCACTGAGTTGCCGTCACTGTTGATATTATCGTTCGGCTTAGATTACTCTGGAAGGAAGTGCATGATGAGTATGTCTTTGCTTATGTGTGGTATTTTCAGTTTTATTTTGCCGGTCGTGGGTCCCGGCGTGCCGTCTGTCATATGTGCAGTGATAGCCAGGTTTTTTATCAACTTGTCTTGCAATACGGCTATTCAGTGGGCAGCTGAACTACTGCCAACATCCGTGAGGGGTTCGGGATCCTCAGTGGCACATATCTGTGGTTACATTGGGATTGTTCTGGCGCCATATGTCGCATATTTAGATACGTATGTGTATTATCTCCCTATGGTGGTTATAGGGAGTGTATCGATATTTGCATCAATCGTAGCCATGAGCCTGCCGGAGACGGCGCAGAGGGAAATCCCGCAGACATTTGAAGCTGCCGAAGAAATGTTTAGCAACCAAAGATTTTTGGACATACCTTGCTTGAGGAAGAAAACTGTTGATGACAGCGAAGTAACTGGCCATATAAATTCGAGTTTTGAAATGAATTGATTGGTAAGTTGTAATAATATGTAGTAAGTTATAGAAAATATATGTTTAGCACTTCGTTTTAATTTATTAATAGTGTTATTTAATTGTGTTACATTAGACAATTAATGATAATGATACCGGCAATTTACTATGTACAGATATTTGTTCAAACAAAAACACCTGATTGCTTGGTTAAAAAATGTAAACTTACCATTAAATCCAGAATAAATGTTACTCTGTATTCTGTTGTCAATATTTAATTGCTTTGCGATCTTAGAATGTGTTTGGTTTCGATGGTTCGTTTCTTCTACTTTCTGATTGGTCTTTTTTACGAAATGAGTGAAATTATGATATTTTAATGGCATAAGATGAGGAATGGCTCCACCTGCGTTTAGCGGGTATTTCAGCCAGTGCCAAGTAATTAGTAGCAAGGGCAAATTCAATAAATACACATCTATACATATACATACATACATACAAACATACAAATAAATAAAATTGAAGTGTCTGTTTGTAATATCAAAATAACACTTTTTTACCAAATGCGTATGAAAGTATATACGATACCTATAACGATAAAAGCAATTTTAATTTTTTTTTGTCTGTCTGTCTGTCTGTTTGTTTGAGGTAAACTTCTAAACCGATTTCAATGGGACTTTCAATGACAGATAGCTGACGTTCCAAGGCGTAACTTAGGCTAATTTAATTTTAGAAAAAGCATTAGGGTTCCGCGGGAAAAACATAATACCCATATTTCCGGGTAATCTCCCTAAAGTCCACGCGGGCGAAGTCGCGGGCACAGCTAGTTATAAATAACAATGGATCACGTTGGTTTGTAGAATGTGCACGTAACGACAAATATTTAGTTCTTAAAGAAAAAAAAAGTGGAGTGGAGTTAAGAAAAACATAGCTGCAACTGGCTGCAAGACAGGTGGTGTTGTCGAGCTTTATATGGATTTGAAAAACGAAGCTGATGAAAATAGTTTTCATGCTGTAACTGCGATGATGTCAATAGACAAACATAGAGCTAAATATACATTTTATTGATCGAAATACGTAGAAGTAATTTCAATATAGTCGTATCGCCGTATTCGCAGGACCGAGCAGTTACTTCATTGATTAAGGCCTAATAAATGTTGTTTTAATTAAGTACGCTGACACGCACCACCAAATGTGGTAAGAGGGAATTGGAGGCGGCAATCTCAGCTTGCAAGAAATTACTTATTTATACAAATAAATAAAATTGAAGTGTCTGTTATTACATATCAAATTAACACCATTTTACTACATGCCTATGAAAGTATATACGATACTGATAATGGAAATGCAATATGTAAAATGTTTGTCTGTTGTAAACTTCCGAATGGCTGAACCGATTTCGACGGGACTTTCATTGGCAGATAGCTAATATTCCAAGGAGTAACTTAGGCAAGAATTTATTTTATAAAATAATTAGGATTCCGGGTAATCTTCCTAAAGTCCACGCGAGAGAAGTCGCGGGCACAGCTAGTTGAAAATAAAAGACACCATAACGCCTGTGTTCCCCGAAAGGGTAGGTAGAGGTGCCCTGCAGTGCAACCACACTACGCTGCTGTACTTTGATCCCATGATGAAAGTGATGAAAATTATCTCAGAGATGCGGGCCCGGGATTTGAACTTGCACCCCTTACGTTCAAAGCGGGCGTTCTTGCCCACGAGGCTACCACTGCACATATAATTAAGTTATAAATAAATATCGCCAGACAACACAAATACGCATCGTATAAGCCTAAGCAAAGCAAAACATGTACTATGGTTACCATACAATGGATATGAGGTGAACGTTTCACCCAGACCAGGGCAAGTTCCAGGCCTTATTTAAAATTTTCCACTGCCGGGAATCGAACCAGCAACCACCCAGTGCAGTGAACGGTTACTAAACCAATTCAGCCGAACGCAAAGGCTTAATAAACTGCCTCATCCATACTACACATTATTTAGCATACCTATATCCATGTTCAATATACTATGATTTCAATCAAGATTGGAAGCCCCATCGTGTTTTTGTGTTGGTGACCGAATGCTATGTGTTTTATTTATATATCTATTCAAATAAACAAAATTGAAGTGTCTCTATGTATTTTCAAAATAACACCTTTTTTTAATATTAAATTATATACGATATCTATACAAATAAATAAAATTGGAGTGTCTGTTTGTAATATCAAAATAATTTTATTTTAACAAATGCATATAATTGTATACACGATACCTATTACGAATATACAATTTTTATTTTTTTTGTCTGTCTTTTTGTTCCGGGTAATCATCCAAACAGCTGAACAGATTTCGACGGTACTTCCACTGGCAGATAGCTGATGTTCCAAGGCGTAACTTAGGCTACTTGTATTTTAGAAAAAGTATTCGGGTTCCGCGGGATGAACATAAAACCATTATTTCCGGGTAATCTCCCTAAAGTCCACGCGGGCGAAGTCGCGTGCACAGCTAGTCTATAATGAAAATTATTTTTTTGTCTGTCTGTTTGTACATGGTAAATTTTCACTGGCAGATAGCTAATGTTACAAGGAAAAACGTGGTTTACATTTATTTTAGAAAAAGCACTCTTCCGGGTAATCTCCTTAAAAAGTACACGCGGGCGAATTCGCGGGCCCAGTTAGCTAGTAGCCCGGTTAGCTATTAGTATATAGAGTTCTATATACTACTAATTAACCGGGCGAAATGGGCTACTAGCTAACTGGGCCCGCGAATTCGCCTTAGAATTCGCGGGCCCGCGCTCGCGCCCGCTCGTACCGCCTTAGAATTAGTGACATACGAAAGCAGCGCCACCTACCGGGTCCAATTGTGAATCTAAACCATACAGGAACCCATTGAAATATACTCACAAAATTTCATCCAAGTCCGGTCCAGCCATTTAGGAGTTCAGTGACATACACACGTAGGTGCAGTAGAAATATAAGATATACACACTCACTCAAACTCACACTGTGCGTATAGCATACGTATGGTCGAAACCAATAACATTTTTTGACACAGATAAGTGATAGTTAGCCGACCGGTAGTATTAATTAGTATAAGTTGGAATCATCGTCATCTTTATCACATTCATCACCCATTTTTATGTTTAACTAGCTTCTAAAACTGCGTCTGCGCAGACTTCGATTATTCAATATCGTTATAAATTATACCATATATGTTATTCTGATGATAAATAATGATACTGTAAAGTTTCATCAAAATGTGTTCAACAGTTTTTGCGTGCAAGAGTTACAAACATCCATCCTCACAAACTTTCATATTTATAATATTAGACGGTTACGTGTTTATCAAATTTGCTCTCGCTATTTATTACTTGACTTTGGCATAGATACCCGCTTGACGCAGGTGGAGCCATTCATCACATTATCTCATAAAAAAAAATGACGCACGTCTTTTGACACCCCGGTGTGTAGGAGGCTACGTACTCTACCATACTCTCAGCAAACTCTGTACCATACTTATATGTGACGGTATACGGAAGTCCAGTTATAAACGGGTAAGTTTTACTATAGCGGCAATAGGCTCGCCCCCTATTACATTGGGACCAAAGTACATCGGCGAAGTTTGGGCGCAATGCAGTGCACCTCGGCCTACCCCTTCGGGGAATACAAGCGTGATGATGTATTTATTTATTTGACTATAATACTCTTTATTTTATCACTTAAACGAAACTTTTGGGCTCTCCTGTAAAGTTAAAAAAAATTCGCTTGAGTCCAATAGCCTTTCAACCCTCGTTATCGATACAACGTAACATTGCGAACCGCACGCGAGAAATTGTGGAGTTTCACCTTACTTTTCGAGTAATTGAACCGCGGGTATAATTATTTACTTCAAGTATCCACAAACTATGGGGCGTGACTCCATTAAGTTGATGAGCGATGGTTGATAACCAACCAACAAATTGGTATATTGATTGGCCTGTTAAAATGGTACAGTCGCGTGCAATTCACGCGCGACTCCAACGCAAAAAACATTATCGGAATCGCTTTGATATGACAATGACAATATTTTTAATTGCGTTATAATGGGATCTTTTAATATCTTGCCAGTGTCACCATCAACCACTGACAAGTCAGCTTCCTTACCACCACTTGTCATTCAGAACTGTTTATAATATTCCTTGCAATTTTTCACCGTTAACCATGAAGATACTACAACGAGCCTTCGCTGCAGTAAATATTTCTGTTTGATATAGATAAATAGTCAGGCAGAGTCAGCTCCGCCATTGTTGTTTTCCAATATAGTTACCGTAACATCAATGGCGGAAAAATTACTGCAGAGCCATACGAAGAATAGAGTCGTTATGGGTACCCTAGTTACTCTATGCCGTCAAGTTATCGAATACTTTGTGTTGGTAGTAAGGCCTCAGATCATCTTTATCATGTCTTTTGACTAGACGTAGCGAGGGAATTTTAGGTGCATGTTAATGAGCAGGAGTTTATCAATTCATTCTTATATATTTACTAATCTTACTTCATATAGGTCTATTGTTTGTTGTACCAGTGAAATGTACACTCATGATTGTGTTGAATTAAAACCTTTTCCCCACAACCCAGAACACTACGATCAGAGTATGATCGTATCAGACAAGTCATTACTTTGCGCATGTTCGTTTTATTTCAATATTAATGAAATGATGACATTTAATGCAATAACATATGGAATGGCTCCACCTGCGGTCAGACAGTGTCAAGTGATTAATAGCAAGACCTATTTCGATAAATACATATTATAAATAAAAATAAGTGATGAATGTGATAAAGATTACAAACTTTGCCCACGTTTGAAAAACGTATCGCAATATACAGGATGTTTCAGAAGTACGAAATAATACTTTGACCTTTGCATCAGTATCGGGTATGTAAATGAATGCTATAAAATTTCCATGTTCCGTTTTGTGAATATTGGTAGTCGCCCCTCATTAGTGTAGTTTCCACTGCTGAATAGGAATATGGATGCATCCAAAGGCCAGAACACGATACCTATAACAAATATTCAAAGGGCTATAACTCCAGACAGTTTATGCCTAACTATGATAGTTAGGCATAAAGTGTCTTCACTAGGCATCCACATATGAGATACCGTATATGTACCCAAAGTATTATTTCGGACTTCTGATACACCCTGTATATTTACTGTTGCCGTGAATTGGCTGTCAGTTTGATCACGACAGGCCACCATGTTGGTCGGTGACAAAATTATATAGTGGGCGTATTTTCTTATTATTTTACACAACGAATATTTAAAAGGTGTCATGGTATGGAACGGGGTGAGGGCAGAGACCTTAAGGTTGTTCTCCAATGTGAGGCTTTCTTTTCAGGTTGTAAGCCGATGGCAATCAAC
Organism: Ptilodon capucinus; assembly: GCA_914767695.1. NCBI lineage: Eukaryota > Metazoa > Arthropoda > Insecta > Lepidoptera > Notodontidae > Ptilodon > Ptilodon capucinus. Next base: position 11,428,058 of record OU611807.1, read on the forward strand.
AGGTTGCTAGGTGGTAGAAGCGCCCGCCCGCCCCCGCAGTAGCCCCGCACCATCCACGCAGCGGCCCCCACAGAGACCCCCACGGGTACCAGCTATATCAGCCACTGGTGTTGGTGTCTTGCCACCATTTCCAACCATCACAGGAGTACTCCTGGAAGGAAGAATGGGTCTGGCGGTAAGTTAAATTCCTTTATTCAAACTTGAAATTCATAGTTTGTATTTGATGAGACTCAGCCTAAAAAAATACCATTAAGCCCGACGCACACTGCGGCGTTAACGCTTGTGCGTGAAAATGGTAGCCAGTACTAAAACGAACTCTGTTTCAATATAAATAAAGAACAAATTTCAGTCATAAAAGCCATGTGCCCGCCCGTCAGAATTCGCTTGCGCTGCCAGTGTCATTTCATTGTAGATTGAACCTATTATATGAGTCAATACAGTTTTACTATGACAAAAAAAAACGGCCAAGTGCGAGTCGGACTCGCGCACAGCGTTCCGTACCATTATCTATAAAAAATCCGGTCAAGTGCGAGTCGGACTCGCGCACGAAGGGTTCCGTCCCATTATCTATAAAAACAGCAAAAAAATCACGTTTGTTGAAGGGCTTAAATATTTATTTTATTCTGTTTTTTAGTATTTGTTGTTATAGCGGCAATGGAATTACATCATCTGTGAAAATTTCAACTCTCTAACTATCACGTTTCATGAGATACAGCCTGGTAACAGATGGACGGACGGACAGCGAAGTCTCAGTAATAGGTTTCCCGTTTTACCCTTTGGGTACGGAACCCTAAAAAATACGCGTGAGCTTTGACGCCCCAGTTTGGAAGGCCTCAATCTTCCGTAGTATTGTTAAGCATTTTCGTGCTGAAAAAAATAATTGGAGGTGGTTTGTTGAGGGTTAGAAATTTCTACACATTTGAGGGTAAATACTTATCTCTACAAAAGCAATCGTTTAGTCTATCATTAGTCAACGACAAAGAATTTTAGGAGCCACCTAAACTTACGATACCGATTCGGAGACGCGTATACTTAGACAGCACAAAGTATTACCACATTTGACAGACCTCAGACGCAAAAAAAATATAATAATGAAACTTTAAAAGATTATTTTTCATCCGCCATTTTTATTTATAGTGTTTAGTTATTGAATTTTTCCTTACTATTAATAAGTTGACATTGGCGAAATACCCGCTCTAGTAGTAGGTGATGCCATTCCTCATATTATTCGATTAAATTTCATCATTTCATTGATTTCGTAAAAAAGGAAGAAGTAACTCGCGGTGGAGATTTATGCCTCTTATAAGGAAATAATAGAAAATATCAGTTTATTTTATACCAAAGATTTTTTCTACCCAAGTGTCATCAAACCTTCTATACGCGTATGTTTAAAATTCTAACCCTGTTCCATACATTACGTTATATGTTACTAAAACAACAATTCCCGTTGACTCCGTTTAAAACTGTGGGCTGAGTAGACGTGCGACATTTAAGTCGTCGTCGAGATCTAAGAAGCCTGTTTTAACACCTGTCATTCATAACATCCGCCATCTTTATCACTGTTATCAACCATTTTTGCTCCATCAAAATTGCTATTAATTGCTTGATCCTGGGTAAAATACCCGCTAATAGTAGGTGAAGTCTTTTCTCATCTTATTCCATTAAATTTCATCATATCATTCGTTCCGTGGCAGTGGTAGCCGAGTGGTCGAACGCACGGCTTGCAATCGAAATGTGCAGGTTCAAACCCCGGCTCGCACCTCTGGGATTATGTGCGACTCTCATTTTCATCTGAGATTACCACTTGCTATAAAATGGTGAAGAAAAACATCGTGAGGAAACCTGCACGTCTCAGAAAACTTGACTAGTTTTCGATAGATGTGTGAAGTCTGCCAACCCGAACTGGGCCAGCGTGGTGGACTATAGCCCGAATCGCCCTTGCATTAAGGGGAGGTCTTTGCCCAGCAGTGGGCCGTTAAAAGAGCTGTAGTAGTAGTCATTCATTCCGTAAAAAAGAAAAGCAAGATGATTTCTTGATAAAAAAAACTTAAACGTACTAAAAAGTAAGTGTTTTTTAATCCGAAAAGTTTATAGTTTATATTTATTATTTTCTTGATTACATAAGTCACGACGCAACGCGATGATGAGTGTTATATCTTTAATGCCCTTAATAAACCAGGGCGAGCGAATTCACAAGCTATTTATAATAAATGTTCTCCGTGACAGAGATTCAATTAGGTATTGAATTTCTGTTATCGACGCGACCAAGAGACTAAATTACTTTGAAACGAGCTTTTTCTATGAATTATTCATTCGTTTTGTTTAGGCAAAAATAATATTCATTCATTTATATTGCCGAGCTTATTGGCCTTCGAGCACGTGCCCTGCTTAACGAGGTGGATTAGCGCTATCAGGGATAAATAAGCTCAATGCAGGTTTATAAACTTTATACATCTTCCGAGAACTGTTTGCGTTATTTTGGGTATGCAGCTTTCCGTACGATGTTTTTCTTCGCCACCCAGCGAGTATCTTATACTAATCTCAAATATGCTAATAATGAATGTGGAAGTCGTCGCCGTGTTAGGCCCAAACAGCGGTGGCGCGATCACCTCGAAGATTATTTGGACGAATGGTGTGATAGAGCGAAAGACCGGGATGAATGGGAGGAGGTGAGGGAGACCTTTGCCCAGCAGTGGGACACAAATGATATGAAAAAAAAACAAATATTTAGATCCATTTATAAACTACCTACAATGGTTCATTGTGTTTTGAGAATGTATAGCCCCATTAACTTTATATTGTATAATTGTTAATTAAGTAAAACACAAAAATGGAAATCTTTATTGGAAAAAGTAACCATGGAGTTTCTTACCCATTCTTCTCCATAGGAAATGAATTCCGAATGGAAAGAAAGAAAAGAAAGAAAGAAAAAACATTTATTCGGCAAAGACAAAACAAAGCAAACAAAGCACACAGAGAATATGAAACTTAAACTTAAATGGGTGGTAGAGATACTATTATTATTTTTTATTGACGATTATAAGTGCCTGTATTTGTTTACATGATAAAATAAACTGATTCTGATTTTGGTATTAGTGTTATTCAATGACAAAAGTCGTTCTTGTAATATTTTTGAATAAAAATGATAATCTCCCGTCTGCACGACCGGTACAAGTTCAAACCGTACATTTAAAATTCAACAATGTGTTCCGTTCCTCGGGTATTATGTTCGTACTTCCAGATCTTTACGTCTTTATCTCCCCTCTTAAGGCAAGTGGAGTCACGTAGGTAATAAGTTACTTGGGAGACAGTAAAAAATATACACCTTTTTAAGGGGTGTACGAAGTGATATTGACAATGGAGCTCGCTTTATTTATTACATTTCAGGGTCGGGTCTTGTAATAAACGCGGTTGACAATCGATCATCGAGCAAATTCAATCTTTATGTATATTGACACAGGATACTTTTTTCAATAAAAGTTATCACAGAATGTTTGCGAATACCAAAACGAACACTGTGCCAATATGTGTGAATATTGAATTTCCGTCCTTAAAGACATTCCCCACTTCATCAAAATTCACTCACACTGTCAATGTCTTGTCTTTGAAGAATGATCTTTATGTAAAAGTCAACAGGTACAGGTGATTTACTATTGGCAAAAAGATTGACGCGTGGATTTTGACGGCCCAGTGTGTGGGCGACTTAATTCGCTCGTCGGTGTGGGTGCACGGCGCACAACCATTGTTTACCTTGCTGGCTTCAGGGATGCACCTGACACCTAGAACTAATTAATTGTGTTCCAGTAACAACAACGGCGGTATCATCCTTTTATATTATACCTACCTAAGCTATAGTGTTACACTTAATTAAAATGCTTAGTAATATCGTTAATGAGGCCAAAGCCCTGGGCACAGTGGCGCGTTAAGACCCGCGCGTAATTCTTATTGCCAATACCATAACTAACTCTGAGTAAATAAATATCGCTCGACAACACATAGCAAAGCTTGTAAAGTAGACTGGGGGTGATCCAATTTAAACCCAGACCAGAGCAATTTAAAGAAAGAAACGAGCATACTCATTCCTTAAAGGCCGGCAACGCACTTGAGATGCCCCTGGTGTTGCAGGTGTCCATGGGCGGCCTTGATCACTTACCATTAGGTGAAACGTCAGCTCGCTTGCCTCCCTATTTCATAAAAAAAAAAACAAATCCCCTGGCAAGAATCGCAAGGACGCGTGTGAACTTTTTACGCGTGGTTAAGTTGTTTTATCCCAAGAAATTCAGTCCTTATGTAATCTCACAAAAAGACTAGTTAATTCATTTGCGCCTGTATGTGCATCGCTTAAAAGTTGATTGATGTAAAAAATTTGGTTGTATAATTATTCTGGGGTCATTCGCAGTCCACGGAAACCGTCGGAATCGGATATATTTTGATGAAATCCACAAATTTGTTTTGCGAATATTGACAGAATTATTTCCGTCAGGTTAAAGCCCCGAGCATAGTAGTGCACGTCATATTTTAGCCACCACCAAAACCTGCTCCTACGGGGAATATAGGTGTGGTGATGACGTATTAATAACAGAAAAATTAAGATCAGCCTATCGGTTATTATTTTCAGTGATTGTCTATTTATTTCAATTATTTTTCTTGTTGTTTTGCATGAAGTGTAGAAGACAGCATGGTCGACCATGACCTGAATCTCTTTCATATGGAGGGGGGATGTGGTCGGTATATGGCAACAGGTTCGTCTCCATGGGGATAAAAATACGTCGACCAAGTATGGGTGGACTTTAGCGCATCTTTGCTTACCCGTTCGAAGAAAACAGGCAGTGAAGTCAAAGTAGTATTAAAATAATATTGCTAATTATAGTTTTTGCCACGATGCTATGTGATCAAATACCTTGGATTCGTGCGTATATGTCTACCAGACAAAGTTACTTTAAATATATGTTTTATATTCCTGTTAATATTGATGGCGGTTATGAGGCATACATAAACCAACTTTATTTAACTGACAAAGTACTCATTGTGTACACATTAGGCCATGCTGTTGTGTATTATCATACCCAATGTCTAAGTACAATCCTTGTCATACTATATTATGAGAACGTTAGCCCACTCCTTTTTTATACGTGGGGAAATCCTCATGGGTTCCCGCCCACGTTCCACGGGGGTGGAAAGTGGTCTATGCCAGGGCTACAACCCCATAGTGAGCCTCCACCCGCCTCGATGGGGGCAACAAGGAATGTTGGCACTCATCCATCACCCCACCTGGAAAAGCCCCCTACCCCTAAACGTACTCTGTGTGGACGCCTTCTCCAAACGATGAGTCACGTCAAACCGCTGTCTTCCCCGGGATTGTGTATTTGATGTGCAGAACCTTCAATCTTTCCGTCTGCCACCCCAAAGAATCAGAATCAGATATTTTTTATTCATGTAATTCAATACAGGCACTTATGAATCGTCAAAAAATAATAATACTATCTCTACCACCCATTCGGAATGCATTTCCTATGGGAAAGAATGGGCAAGAAACTCCGTGGTGCAAATATTAATGATATGTGGAAATAATTATAAGCATGCCAGTTACTCTAGGTTTTTATGCACCTCAACCTCCAGGGCACTAATGCTGTGCAAAGGTAACAAGATCCATGAGCTGCCGCCCATAAACTTGACCTGCGAACGCATGAGGTCTACGTGTGACGAAGAAGAAGAGTCTTCTTCATCCAGCGGGGGGTATTCACATTTGACTGAAACGGTTTCAGAAAATGTCGATTGATGTCTATTGAATCAATCTTAAATCTGATGTCAAAGGGTATCTTTCCGTTAACTAAAGGCTCGCAGAATCGTGTTTCGTGTGATGGCAACTGCTTAACATTGTCAAATAATCAGTCGTAATAAAACCAAAAGAACGCCACGATGAATTTGAACGACACTACTGCCAACGCGGCTGCCCCACAGCCCTGGGATGCAGTGGAGTCGTTGTGACTGACAATCCGTGATAGACAATTGTCGTAAACATGGTTTGCGGGGATGCTGATTACGAATATAGCATCCATTCTGAGATCCATGATGACGAAATAGAAAATCACAACAAGTATGTCGTGATCGTGTTTTTGGGGATGTTAATTACGAATATGGCGTCCATTTTAAAATCCAAGATGGTAAGAGTGAGAATCGCAACATATGTCGTGATCATCGTTCTTGGGGATGTTGATTACGAATATGGCGTCCATTTAAAATCCAAGATGCTGGGAGTGAAACATTACAACATGGGTGTCGTGATCGTGGTTTGTGGGGATGCTGATTACGAATATGGCGTCCATTTTAAAATCCAAGATGGTGGGAGTGAGAATCGCAACATAGGTGTCGTGATCATGGTTTTTGGGGATGCTGATTTTAATTATGGTGTCAATTTTGGTATCCAAGATGACGAAAGAGAAAATAACATCATGGGTGTCATGCTCATGGTTTACGGGTCGATCAATTCCTTTCATTCGATCCCATTTTGGTATCGAAGATAGTGGAAAGTGTAAGTCACAAGATAGGTCGTGTTCATGTTTTTGGGGATGCTGAATATGTTTGTGGCGTCCACGGAAAACTTATAGGATCACTCTGCTGTCCGTCTATCTGTCTGTCTGTCAAGACCCTTTTTCTAAGAAACGCGTGGAGGTATCAAGTTGAAATTTATACCAGACACTCTAGTCTGCGGTTCCATCGTGACCTAAAAAAATAAAACTTCTAGGTTAACGCAATCCAAAGATACGGTAGTTTATGTTGCATTTGCAGTACATTTGCACGTTGACCTAGAATAATGAAATTTGGCTAAAAGCAAAGTCTTATAGCACAAGTAAAGGAATAAATCCGATAGCTGTAAATTATTGTTAGAAAATATTTTTTTGTGATTACAAACTTATTTTGTAGTTAGTTTGTATGGGGATACTAGTATACCAACTGCAATTTTAAGTTTGTCTCTCTATCCAGTTTATTTTTTCTTTAGCTCGGTGCTTTCATAGCTTAGGTACGGAAGCCTCGGTGCGCGAGTCCAGCTCGCACTTGGCCGGTTTTATTATAAGGGCTCGCATAAAGAGGCGCGGCAAAACGCGCGCTACTATTAAACAATTTTTTTTGTCCACACCGCCCTTTATTAAATAAAATGTCATCCATGACGAGTGTGAATAAAGATAAAAATATTAAAGTACCGCCAGACAGCACATACTCATCGTATGACCCCAAACTAATCAAAGTTTGTACTATTGGTCACATACAATAGACTGGGGGTGACCCCAGTTACACTCAGATGAGAGCAAATTTCAAAAAGGTAATTTCTTAAGTTTTGCCCTGACGGGTATCGAACCCGCAACCAACCAGTACAGTGAGCGGAACGCCGACACTCAAACTACTACACCATACCATCGTCGGCTAAAATAAATAAGATTGAAGTGTCTGTTTGTAATATCAAAATATCAGCTTTATACTTAATGATTATGAAAGTATTACGCTAACTATAACGTACACACATTTTTCTGTCTGTCGGTTTACTACTACAGCCCTTTTAACGTTTCACTGCTGGGCACGGGCCTCCCCTCAAAGCGAGGGGGATTCAGGCCATAGTCCACCACGCTGGCCCAGTGCGGGTTGGCAGACTTCACACATCTATCGAGAACTAGACAAGTTCCCTCAGACGTGCAGTGTTTTCCTTCACCGTTTCATAGCAAGTGATAATCTAGGATGAAAATGAGATTCGCACATAAATCCCAGAGGTGCGAGCCGGGGTTTTGAACCTGCACACTTTGATTTGCAAGGTGTGCGTTCGACCACTCGGTTATCACTGCTACTAAACTATCTGTCTGTTTGATTTAAACTCTTAAATGGCTAAACCGATTTCTTCGAGACTTTGTCTGGCATAGAGCTGATGTTGAAAGGGGTTACTGAGGCTACTTTAATTTTGGATCATAACCCAAGTAGGATTACTAAATAACCATGATTACGAAGTCGTGGGATAAGATTGTATTTGATAAAATCGAAATTCGACATGACACTATCTTGTTATTATTTTCTTCAGCCGAACAATAATATATTCAATGAACGAAGCGACAATCAGAAAATTCTACCCCTATGCGCTTAAGGTGTGTTAGATTATTAATACCCTCCTTTGAGGGAGAGCTTAGAGAAACTTATCAAACGTTCCAAGCCCTTCCTGAAAGGACATCAAATAATTATTGCCTTCGAAGGTCATTGTTTCAGATGACACCTTCGATACCGAGTTACAAAATCGTTGTAGCGACCTCTATTCGAGTTCCGAAAACCAATATATGACCTAAACGCGAACCTGGGTTCGTATCGCAACAGGATTGAGAAAATATTGTCTGAACTTATGCACGTTAACGTGAAAACAATTTAATTTTAATGGAATATGTTAATGTTGAAGAGAATATTGAAATCAAAATAAAAAACAAAACAATATTTTTTATTAGTGTAGGCCGTAATGCACCTACAATTTACAAATAGTCAGGTTCTACCATTGGTTCGGAATGCTGCTTACACTGAGACTCAATGGTTACTCTTTTTAAAATATTTTTTATAATAATAACAGCAAAAGATAATCTTTTTAAAAGGATAATTGCTTTGATGTGATGGCATTTGGTGTGTTTATATAATATTACGTAACAAAATGTTTATTGGTAATACATAAAATTGGATTATGATGAATTTTTAACTTCAGTGCTTATCCTACTCTTCATACTTACTTCTTACGTCTTTATACTGTGCTATCGTTTCCATTAAACTACGCAACCTTCAACGTTTGTATTATTCGACATCGCATGGTACCCATAGTACAAACCGCCTGACCATCCAACACATCTCATCTACAGTTTCATTATCATAGTATCACAGAACACTTGTGCAAAACCAATGTTGTTGAGGGTTCGCAATTACAATAAATATGAGATTAAAAAAAAGAATATATCTAAAAGAATGCTTCAGGGTATGGTCGGTGGTGTGTATCTTTAACTGATTTCATTATTTTGAGAATTTATATTATAAGTTTTAGCAGAAACAACATAAAAAAATATTATTATCCAGAAAAGTTGCTTCATTTCAGTGGATATATTACCTATATCATTCTCAAAATATATATACCCAAAATACCTACTTATTATTTGGTAATCCAATCTAAACATTTTTACCAGTAGGTACTCTGAAAAAAATCTCTTCAGATATTATTTTTACTGGTTCAAAGATTATTTATTTGTTTTCAAAGAGAGGCGATTAAGTACATGCGTATTGCGTTAATTCTTAATTTTTTATTCACAAACAAATACTAAATTGACGTTTATACATTCACAGATTTAAGAATAACTATAATAAGCCTAGCAAGAATGCCTATCCCCTACAACCTATACCTCATATTTAATTTATTTTAATTTAATATAATTTTAGTAGCCTTAGTGCGAGCTTTAAACTCAACTAAATAATGTTAAAGCTCACACTAGAGGCGGAGATTCGAAGCCATGTATGAGAGGGTCATTGTTTCTGAATGCAATTTCGATACCACGTTCAAAATCATAGCAGCGACATCTATTTGAGACCTAGGAAATGCGAGTGCATTCTGGATTGAAACTAAGATTTATATAGTATTATATTGCTTTACTATGCTATTTTAAATCTTTTATAATGCAATAATTGTTTATGAAGAAATTATAATTATTATGAAATATACTAACGTAGCTAATTGGTTGGGGTAATCTAGGCAATAATGTTTTTGTAGTTTAGTGTTTAATAGCGGTCAAAACTTTGCTTTACAGTTTAAAAGAAAATTACATCGCAGTGATTTACGTTTTATGAAAAACAAAAGCTGTTATCATAAAGTTTTTTTATAAAATAACCTGTACTTTCCTTTACGAAATAAATCAAAGTGTAGATTCATTAATAAGATGGTATTATTATCAATTAATTAAATGATAAGTACAAATTCAATAAATAAAATTAATACATTTGAGAAGGATATCGTGTAATAAAAAAATGCGAAGTTTGTTACGGGGCGTCGTGTTACCTACATACATTTATTATTATCCAATAAAGCGCATCTAATTATACAATAATTCGCGCAAGATGCAAGAATTTAAATTAAATGGTATCATAATACTGATAAGCATTCTTTTTTTAAATCGTAGTTAGTGAGGATTCGGAAAATCGAGAAAATCCGATCTGTAAAATTTACCAATCAGACAGTTTCATCGCGCAGACAGAAATGCTGTGATTGGTTGACAGATTCTACGGTCGGTCGGTTCGGCTCGTTTTGGTTTGCAAAATTGCACAGAGCACGAAATGCACTCGTGTTGCTACTGTGGCGCGCTGACGATTGAAAAATCCGCCGTCATATTACAAAATGTTAAAGCGTTTTGGCAAAAGTTTATGCATGATGTCGAATTGGAGATAATGTAGGATCATGCAAGAATAGCCTTCCTAGCGTTTACGACAGAAATCCTTATGCATATTGTTACAGAGTTCGTTTTTGTACTGGCAAAATTTTAACGCGCGACCACTGACGCCCCAGTGAGCAAGGGTATCGGATATGATAGGCGTCGTACCCGCCGATCGTCATATCTTCACGCAGTTCAACCGCAGCGCGCTTATAGATCGCATTCACGGTCGAAAAAATCAAACTATTTAAATAATTATTAACGGTTTCGTATTTTTTTATACTGTTGGACATATGAAATGGAAATTAGTTCGACACGCGAACCTAGACTGAGATATTGGTGGCGTTTTTTACACTTATACCCGAACGTAAGTTACTTCCGTAAGGATTTTGTACTTTCAGCTGGTGCGTCATGAGGGTATATTGACTCATCGTATTAACTTTGTGAGCGCTGCGCACTGGATAAAAGTTCACCATGAGCCAATATGACCTCACAACGAAGCGAAAGTGTGAAATAGATACCACGTTTCTTATGATGTGCATTAACTTTAAAAACTGCTTCTATTTACTAAGCTTTTACTAAACATATTATGAACAAGTAGTACTTAAAAATACCTTCTTGTAAAGTTATTCGTATTTTAATTTAATTGAGCTGTACGGCGTGAAGTGCGAACCCGGAACGACTCGCATCAAACGGCACGTCTAGCCAATAAGCTATTGATGCGTATATAAAAGTGCTTAGTTAAAACTGCCCCCCTTACCACCATCTGGGGGGTTATTCTCGCAAATTTGACATTATCTCTAAATACAAAACGAAAAACCATTACTAATTTGACGTTTTGTTTCGACATAACATTGAATTGGAGATGATGTCGATCATGCAAGAATTGGGCACCTGCCAACCCGCTCCGGGCCAGTGTGGTGGACTATGGCCTGAATCCCCCTCACATTGAGGGGAAGCCCGTGTCCAGCAGTAGGACTTTAAAAGGGCTGTAGTAGTAGTCATGCAACAATGTTTTTTTTTCACGAAATGAATGAAATGATGTTATTTAATGGAATAAGATGAGGAATGGCTCCACCTGCGTTTAACGGGTATTTCGGCCAGTGTCAAGTAATTAATAGCAAGGGCAAATAATACTTATTGTGTCAAAAATTCTCAGTTACTATGGAATTTATCATGTGGTGGACCCTAATTTTGTTTTCTTTATCAGGATTGGATGTGGACTATTGTTGGCCTGAAACGCCAGCATCAGGAGAAGGTGGCGGACCCTGGCGGGGAACTTCAGATCATGATGCCGACCGTGACCTCAGATCCGACTGACTCCGGAGACGTATGCTTGCTTGCTGAAAGCCCTTTCAGGATATTGAGGGTACGTACTTAATTTAATTATGTAAGAAAAATAAAAAGATTTAAAGTTACTTTACAAAACGCATAAAACTTGTTTCAACAACAAAAAAATCTGAGCCGTCGCGGGACGCCTGGAAGATGAGAAACATAAAACATAAACGTCGTAGCGGCGAGTGAGTGGAGTCAGCCGGTGGGAGGAGTCTAAGCGGCGGACGAAGCGTGGCCGCATTTAAAACTATACTTTATACATTAAGTAATAAGGTTGATTTCATTTTGTTGTGGCGAAGCGTCCGAAAATCTCGCAACGCCAAAAATCAGGTTTACCCCTCGCCTATAGATGTTTCACATCAAAATCATGTCACGTCATATATATACAGGGTGTTTCAGAAGTCCGAAATAATACTTTGACGTTTGCATCAGTATCGGGAATACAACTGAATGGTATAAAAAATTAATCGAAATTTGACCATGTTTTTTCAACTTTTATTCGTCGGCAATTTCTATATCTCGTAATATCGCGAGTCCTATGTAAAATTTGCCTGTTCTGTTTTGTGAATATTGTTAGTCGCCCCTCACAAGTGTAGTTTACACTGCTGAATAGTGTTATGGATGTACCCATAGGCCAGAAGACGATACCTGTGACAAATATTCAAAGTTCTATAACTCAGAAACTATGATAGTTAGGTATAATCTGTCTTCACTAAGCATCCACATATGAGCTACCGTATATGTACCCAAAGTATTATTTCGGACTTCCGATACACCCTGTATATATATATCTATTATATATCATATATCATATATATATATATTATATTGGATTTTACGGCTTTGCGTACTAGCCCTTTGAAGCCTGTAGTTAATTTTTCTTTTTTTTTAAAGACAGTGTCACTGTGTAACCTGTATTGCCTTACTAACGTATTTTTTTAAAGCCTCTTTTTTGTAACTCCTGAGCAAAAGACTCCCCTTTACTTCTCCACACATATTGGTCCTCCATTTTTAGGGTTCCGTACCCAAAGGGTAAAACGGGAACCCTATTACTAAGACTTCGCTGTCCGTCCGTCCGTCCGTCCGTCCATCCGTCTGTCACCAGGCTGTATCTCATGAACCGTGATAGCTAGAGAGTTGATATTTTCACAGATGATGTATTTCTGTTGCCGCTATAACAACAAATACTATAAAACAGAATGAAATAAATATTTAAGGGGTTCCCATACAACAGACGTGATTTTTTGCCGTTTTTATAGATAATGGTACGGAACCCTTCGTGAGCGAGTCCGACTCGCACTTGGCCGGTTTTTTTATAATCAGCTCCAAAGGCAACTCATTGACGCTTCACCTACCTGAATATTTGAAGTGAGTTATATCGATTTAAAAATATGATTAGCTCACCGTGTTTCTTGCTAGATCTTCTCAAATGAGTTTGCGCTTTGATTCAGTAGTTAGTTATACAAGAAAAACTTCTATTTCCGTTGTATTGTTTGTGCACAAAATTAGATCGATCGATTTTCGAATAACAAAATGTTTTTACCTCTTTTTTTGGGACTAAACCCGCCACACATTCCCACCACTGTAACTCGTGTAAGCCAGAATCGACAGCGGTGTCCATTGAAGACACCGAGATTTGACCCTCGGCGAGTCCCGGGGAAAAGCTAAATTGTCTTGGAACCCGCACGAATTTAATCTAAAAAGGTGTAGGAGGAGTTGGAAGAAAAATGTATCCACTTCCCTCCATTGCAAAGCGGGAGACAAAAATAACTGTATAGGCTGAATTGCCACAGAAATAAAGAAGGCACCACGGATGCTATTTGACATTAGTTGGACCAAACAATGTGAGCTGCATTATACTTGATTCCAGTAATAGGTATGGCAGAAACGTTTGAACGCACGGAAATTTTCCCTGGTCTCAAGCTGTTTTTACCTCAGTACACGTAACAAACAATTAAAACTTCTATAGTGCTGACGGCAAGGTTCATTTCACTTCGCATATCGTTATGTAGACACTCCGTAAGTTCGTGTAAAGGTGTCCGGATATGAAGCAGCAGATATCAAATGAGCCACAGTTTGCAGGGAAATGTCTTACTCGTGAAGTAACGGAGTGGCATTTGAAAGCCAACTTTATTTGCTTGTGTATACGGCTGAAATTGGTATAACGAAGAGCTGCTCGAAATGTCCCCAAGCGTATTCGAGAGAAAGTTTTCTATCAATTAGTCACTTCGTTTGGCTCCGCCGCCGGTGTGCGCTGACCCCAAACCCTTATCTAGAGGTTACCTTTTCTACGAATTAAGTATAAAGTGAAAGGCGTTTTCAAAAAAAAAATCTTAGACATATAATAGTGTAGAGCGTTATTAGATGCAATTTTTTTTTTGTTAAAGTGCCGGGTACTGGCCAGAGACTTTCAAAATCCCGGATGGTGGATAAGAAATGACGATTCAAAGCCGCGAGCACACTGGAGCGTCAAGAAAAGCGCGTTTAAAATCTCCCCAATACAAAAACAAACTGTATAGACTCAGAAAAAGTTAATTCTTCAACGAAATGACATTGACAGTGCGAGCGAATTTTGACGCGTGGTTTTGTAGCTTTTACCATAGAAACTTAATCTTTATATGTATTGACAAAGAGTACATTTTGGCATTGGCAAAAAAAAATACGCGCGCGTCTTGACGCCCGAGTATGCCCAGGGCTTTATTATAGTTATTATAGTTATAGTGGTAGCCGAGTGGTCGAACGCACGCTTTGCAATCAAAGTGCGCAGGTTCTATCCCCGGCTCGCACCTCTGGGTTCCATGTGCGAATCTCATTTTCATCTGAGATTATCACTTGCTAAGAAACGGTGACGGAAAACATCGTGAGGAAACCTGTGTGCCCGGTATAATGGCAATAGGCTCGCCCCCTATTACATTGGGACCAAAATACATCGGCGAAGTGTGGGCGCACTGCAGTGCACCTCTGCCTACCCCTTCGGGGAATACAGGCGTGATGATGTATGTATGTATGTATGTTATTTACGGATTTTATCACTGTTCACCAAAAAAGGGTATTAGTGGATGGTACTATACTATCTAGGGAAGTACTATAAGACCCTGCATTCACAGGCACGTGCGACCAAGTTTTCGTGGTATACCAAACTGTATTAACTCACATAAGAAGCACATTATTCAACGAACTTGTATTAATGACGCGATTGAATTTTGTCACGTGGTCGTGCGGCTTCCGCTATGCGCATTATATAACATCGCCAGACAACACATACTCATCGTATGATCCTAAACTAAGCAAAGCTTGTAATACGGGTGAGTGCAATCCCAGTTATACCCAGACCAGAGCAAATCCCAAAAAGGGAATTCCCAAAATTTGCCACTGGCGGGACTCGAACCCGAAACTACTACAGCCCTTTTAACGTCCCACTGCTGGACACGGGCCTCTCCTCAATGCGAGGAGGATTTGGGCCATAGTCCAACACGCTGACCCGTTGGTTGGCAGACTTCACACATCTATCGAGAACTCCTCAGACGTGCAGATTTCCTCACGATGTTTTCCTTCACCTTTTCATAGCAAGTGGTAATCTCGGATTCGCACATAAATCCCAGAGGTGCGAGCCGGGGTTTGAACCTGCACACTTTGATTGCAAGACGTGCGTTCGACCTCTCGGCTACCACTGGCACCGAACCCCTTTTTTGTTCTTTTTTTTTACAATTGTAAATCCATCATGGATACCAGTCTGCCACGGGGGAGGCAGGCTGGCGACGTGAGACTCCTACTCACTAAAACCCCTTGGTGTCCAGCACTCCGCTGGTTGTTAGGTCGCGGGAACGCGGTAGCATACTTCCGCAACCTAACGGCGGCTATCCGCTTTTGCGGAACCTATCGTTTGCGGGTAGCCCCCACCCATGCACTTCTCCGGGGAAAACGGTATCAGGTACCATTTACCTTTTTGAGGGCCAACTGGCACCGAACCCGCAAGTTTAAGTCGACCTACGCTCAAGCCACTAGACCAAACGGTCATCAAGAAACCTTATTAATTATTAAAAGGCTAATTGACTTAAGGAACACTTTGGGTGATATTGACTTAATACATATTTGGAACCAGTGATTTTTAGGGTTCCGTACCCAAAGCGTAAAACGGGAACCCTATTACTGAGACATCGCTGTCCGTCCGTCCGTCTGTCACCAGGCTGTATCTCATGAACCGTGATTGTTAGATAGTTGAAATTTTCACAGATAATGTATTTCTATTACAACAAATACTAAAAAGTATTTGTTGTTATAGCGGCAATTGTTGTTACAGATTAAAATAAATATTTAAGGGCGCTCCCATACAACAAACGTGATTTTTTTGCCGTTTTTTATAGATAATGGTACGGAACCTTTTATGCGCAAGTCCGACTCGCACTTGGCCGGTTTTTCTAAATCGAATGAGTATGCTCACCTGTAACTAAATGTCGTTTAACTCAAATAGCTTTTCACCCCTCGATATTATTTTTATGTATTTAGCATTTTAGCATGAAGCACATTAGAAAGTTGTGAAATAAATTCGCTCGTCCCAGTATGTGTAGGGTGAAATATAATGATATCGCATACTAATGGGCTGCAAGATACTCGAGATTATACAATCAGTCACTGCGCTAAACGCACTTAAACGCTACGATTACAGCCCATATTATGAGTCAGACCTCTTTAAACCTTTTAACGCCATCAGTACTTTCACTCAATAAACAGAGACAACAATATATAAAGAAAGAATACGGTAGTAGTGCATCTCGTTTTTTTTTTTAAATGTAACCGTCCTCAAAAATACGGTCTTTTTGAGATCGTTTAAAAGTGGAAATGCTTAACGCAATAAAATAAATCAATTTCGTATATTTTATTTAATAAATTATTGATGCCCACGCACTTCGAGCATAGAGTCCCGCGCTCTTAGTAAGCATTTCTGTACCGACTCGAGCATTTTAATAACATAGCCTACAATGCAAGCTCTATGAGGTAAGCAAGCACACACACACAGATAATAGGTAATTCTGATGAGTTAATTGGCTATCGTGGTAATATGATATCAGCTGATAAAATGAAGCGAATAGTCGTTGACATTGTCGTGACGAACAGTCGTTGTGGGATCACTCCGTTAAGACCGCGCATAATGATTGAGTAATATGCGAATATCATGTGGTTATTCCGTCGTGCGAATACCGTTCCTGTACTTCCGCTGACGACTTACAAATTATTTGCGGTAAGCTCATATTTATGTTGAAACTGCAGCCTGACTTCATCCTTAAGCATAAACCAGGGGTCGGCAACCTTTTGAGTCGGAACAGTATAAAGTTACAATTTAAAAAATTACAAAGTTTTTAAAGAGCCACAATTTTGTTGCTTGCCAACAATAAATAGTAGGTACTTGCATAAATAAAGGATTTAAATAAAAAACAACAAAATAGAAATGGTGCCTAATCCTCCTAAATCAATTCAGAATGTTTTTTTTTAAATTAATAATATTTGCGTATGGAACTAAAGAGCCGCAGCTTCACATCCAAAGAGTGCAAGCATTTGGCTCGCGAGCCACAGATTGCCGACCCCTGGCATAGACCGCTCGGCTCACTGCTCAGTATTCCTGAGACATTCCTAGCAGATAGAATAATTTAAATAAAATACGCATATTTCAAGTTAAAATAAGAAGCAGATTTTCGTTATGTGAATTGGAATCAAAACTCTACGGCTAAGCCTACGCATGAGCTACGAGTTTACTACGCTTGTGCTACGGTTACAGCTACACTAGCTACGGTTGCGCTACGTAGTATACACGCTACGTAAAGAGTGACTACGATTAAGCTATTTGGTCTAAATTGCATTATTAATGGTTTTTTTTATTTGAATCTGTTTGCTGTGGCTTTACAAAACACTTTTATTGAACAAATTTTTTTTTTTTTGTGGATGGAAAGTTGGACGGCAAGGCAATGCAGGCTTAATTATGTATTATTCTGCCACTCAGGTATTTAGGTTTTTGCCAAATTTGACAAGATAATGTTTTAGCCTCGTGGGCAAGAACGCCCGCCTTGAATGTAAGGTATGGAAGTTCAAACCGCGGGCTCGGACCTGAAAATTATCTCAGAGGTGCGGACCTCTGAGATGAGAAGGAAAACATCGTGAGGAAACCTGCACGTCTATAGAAAGGCGTGTGAAATTCACCAACCCGCACTGGGCCAGCGTGGTGGACTATGGCCCAAATCTCCCTCGTATTGAGGGGGAATATGCCCGGTATAATGGCAATACGCTCGCCCCCTTTTACATGGGGACCAAAATTCATCGGCAAAGTGTGGGCGCACTGCAGTGCACCTCTGCCTAATACAGGCGTGATGATGTACTAAATATTATTATTATTATAATGTTTAACATCATGCTTTTTCTTTACAATGTTGTTTTTATTTATTGAATTTGATGAAGCTAATAATAACTTGACACTTGAATACCCGCGAACCACAGCTGGACCAATTCCTCACCTTATTCCAATAAATTCACCGTTTGAAAAAAGCAACCATGGAGTTTCTTGCCCATTCTTCTCCATAGGAAATGCATTCCGAATGGGTGGTAGAGATACTACTATTATTATTTATTGACGATTCATAAGTGTCTGTATTGGTTTATATGAATAAAAAATATTCTGATTCTGATTCTGATTCTGTTTCATACATTTCGTAAGAAAAGACGAAGAACCTTTCACAAATTAACACACCGTCTGTCTGTCTACAAAGCGCTGCCCCAAAACAACCCACATTTTCTTTAATTAAACACAATCCGGAGCGTATTTCGTCCCGAATCTCAGCGCCAATGTGCAATTCACCAAAACTTTATTCCGTGCGGCCATTTCTCGTACAATTGGGTATTAAGTGAATGAAATAATAAAACAATAATGACACGTATAATAAAGTAACAATTGTCTTGACAATACCAAAATGGACGTTATTAACTGACTGAAGAAGCACATATTTCAATGAAATATCATTTATGATGTCAGAAAATTAATAGAGTATTTTTTATCGCAGATATTGAATTTTAATTAATTTTCTCACAGGTACATTTAGAAAAGGTCATATGACATTCACCCAAAATATTATAGAACTATTTACTGAAATATTTGTACTGAAAAATGTTACTGTAAAGTAATCCTTAAAACAATGATAGTAACGCTTTATTTATTATGTCCGATAATTACGAATTTATCGTGAACGCTTGAGAATCCTGTAATCCGGAAAAAAAATCGTCAGACAACACATACTCATCGTATGATCCTAAACTAAGCAAAGCAAGCCCGGTTCCACCCAGTCCTGGGCAGATTCCAGAAATTTCCAATGTTTGCAACTAACGGGGATTGAATCCGCCACCGCCTGATTCTGTCAGCTGAGTGGCCTACATAAGCTCGTGTGAACGCGTTCCGTTTTCTACTACAACACAACCGTTCCCGTTAAACCAGTAATCACAGTGCAGACGGCTTCACCATGTGAATAATGCCTTAAATCTTTAGAAATGTTTGTTCAAATCAAGCAGAGTCTCGTGTTATGTTTCTTCACGTACACTTCGATAAACATTGTATTTTTTTTGTTTTAGTGAATGCTTCTTTTTGAAACCTTACTGACACGGCTCCCCCGCCTTCCCCCGCCTACCATTCCCCAGCTGCCTCCGTTAAATGGAACTTCCGAATCGATATTCAGCGCGCATCCGAATGCATTTCGTCATCCTCTGATCGAAGATATAAAAGATTTAGTCTCCTCTTTTATTTATGAAAAACTAGCATCTACTCGCGACGAACGTATAGCATAGAATACGTATGGTCGAAACCAATAACTTTTTTGACACAGATACATGATGTTAGCAAACCGGTAGTATAAATTAGAATTTGGAATCATCCGCTATCTTTATCTCGTTCATCACCCATTTCTGTGTATAACATATTCGACCCCCAACTTTGTCCGCTATAAATTATAGCATACTAGTTGACCCGACAGACGTTGTCCCGTCTTATTTGACAGTTATGTAAAACAACTGACAATTATATAATATTAATATTGTGGTGGTAAAAAGCAGTGGTAGCCTCGTGGGCAAGAACGCCCGCCTTGAACGTAAGGGGTGCAAGTTCAAATCCCAGGCCCGCACCTCTGAGATAATTTTCAGGTGCGAATGTCATTTTCAACAATGATTACCACTTGCTGAACGGTGAAGGAAAACATCGTGAGGAAACCTGCACGTCTATAGAAAGGCGTGTGAAGTTCACCAACCCGAACTGGGCCAGCGTGGTGGACTATGGCCCAAATCTCCCTCGTATGGAGGGGGAATGTGCCCGGTATAATGGCAATAGGCTCACCCCCTATTACATTGGGACAAAAATACATACGGCGAAGTGTGGGCGCACTACAGTGCACCTCTGCCTGCTCCTTCGGGGAATACAGGCGTGATGATGATGTATAATATTGTCGTTAAGTTTTCTTAAATTTTCTATTTTTCCGCTCCACTTCTTTATTTTTTTTCTTTCATAAGAACCTTCTCTTGACAATAATTAACACAACAATAAAAGAATTAGAGAAATTGTTCAATCCGTTCACGCGTGGTGCGATGACCAAGAGAAATAGGGATTCATTTTTATATATAGATATCATAATATATGCTATAATTTATAGCGGACATATATATAACATATTATTCTTATGTATAAACATAAGTAATAAAAATAGCAAAATATTTATAAAGTGTAAAGATTCACCAAAATCCATTCATTATTTTTTTTTGTAAGAAACATCCATCCATCCTCACAAATTTTCCGATTTATAATAAAAATAGGATGTTACATACAATCTATTGACACTGGTGAAGCTGAACAATCAGGTCAAAACACGCGCCCAGTTTATTCCTAATACTAAAATGATCTGTATTAACTAATGAAAGAAGCTCATTTTTCAAAGAACTATCATTAACAGCAAGAGTGAATTTAGTAGCATGGTCGGACATTTTTTCCACTGTTTAATTTATTTATTTATAAGTAGAATTTCACATTAACACAACGATATGTAATCTGTACGTCTAAATACAATATATTCTAACAATAGTAACCGATTTTAACCTTTAGGTCCTCTGCCCTACTATTGACACGAGACCACGGCTAGCCTATCCTCTAAATATCACGGGGAGAATACTTTCTTGTTTCATACTTTTGTAGTAGTTGGGTTTTAGTTACTGAACTTACTTTTAGGGTTCCGTACGTGAAAAGGATCCATATAGTATCACTTTGTTGTCCGTCTATCTGTCAAGACCCTTTTTCTCTGGATCGCGTGAGAGTATCAAGTAGAATTGAATAACAACGACTCAAGTCTGCAACCCCTTGGAGCTGTAAAGAATCATAGTTATACATTTACAGGTACAAAAAAATCTATTTAGCTTACAGTTGTCGAACTAAGATTCTATCCAGTAGTATAATATCTTTGATTTCAGATGCTTCCATACGCTTCGAAGCAACGTAGAGTGTAGGGCAATTTTAACGGGAGAGACTCTGACTTAAGTGCCTTTTAGGTGCCCATCAGAGTTCAATGATAACAAAGATCGTACCTCTATCGGAAACTATAGATTGTGTTCGTGTGACAATGATGAGTTGGTTCGTTCAGAGAACTGCTCTCTGGGTTGCCTTGCCACTCGGCAATACACCTTTACGTAAACTACTCTTATTAAATATAATACATCAACACGCCTCTCATTCCGAAGGGGTAGGCAGAGGTAGAACGAGGACAGGTAGAAATAGGACGAGGTAGGCTGTACAAGTTTTTTGAATACGACAAGTTATTTTTAACGAAAGAAATCTAATTATAAGTTAACCACAATATATTTTTGCATTATTACGGCGTTCACTACACAGAACAATGATTGGACAATTAATAAGACATGATGCACTAATAAAGACAATAATATAAAGTTAGAAGGCAACAGAGGAACAGAAAGACCATGGAGAAGTTATTTTGAACAAATAAAAGGAAAAATAAACGTCAAAAGGTACCGGGAGGTAAAAAAGCAGGGAGGTAAAAAGCTCCATGACAAGGGCACAGCTCTTAAGAATAATAATTAAAAAAAAACATACGGGTCGAATTGAGAACCTCCTCCTTTTTGAAGTCGGTTAAAAAACGGCGTTCAACCCTGAATTCCAGTCTTTACCTCATTTTCTACTGGTACCTCATTTTCTAAAAATATTAAAAAAAATGTATAAAAAAAAATATATATTAAAGACTGTTCACGAACGGGTGAGATTTAGATAAAAATGTGTTATATTACAACATTATATACAAAAGTTACCAAAAATAACGCAAGATACAGAAATGTTTTGAAAACTGGGGGCAATAAAAAATACATAATTTAAAAAAAATGCATTACTATGCATTCGATATCCTGATTGGTAGGTGAAGGTATTGGTTGACTGCGCTGTTGCACAAAGGCGGTCATAAATCTATACCCGTGCCCATGCACGCAGCTTCCAGTCTGCGTCATTCAGCCGTCCGGTTCAGACGTCATTCACAGGTCGTCTTGAATCTCGTTATATAGTGACATTCCCATTTTTAATTACTCAGAAATCGGTATGCCATGTCTTCAGTCCAACTTGACAGTTCAAAAAGCCAGCAGAATATACAAGATGTCAAAATTACGTTGCCCTGGATGTCTAATCAGGAAGTTTTAGTGGTAAGTTTTTATTAAGAAATATATATACAGGGTGTTATGCACATGGACCGCATTTTGGATCTACAGGTGGTCATATGCTATCTTTCACCCATAGAATATAAATTCCATAACGTTATTGTTTTTATGATATGATTTTTCTTCAGTTTTTTTCTGTTTTCACCCACAATTTAACGTTTAATGCGCTATAACTTTTTTGTGTTCAAATTTTATGCAACAAAATAACTTTTGTTTTATTCGCGAATGTATATAAATAAAAAATAATTTCATAAAATCCTACCTACCTACTACAGCCCTTTTTTAACGTCCCACTGCTGGGCACGGGCCTCCCCTCAATGCGAGGGGGATTGAAGCACTCAGCCTAGGAACCATTAACATCATGCTATATATCAATGGAAAGGTTTTTTTATGTACTTTAACTTTTGTTATGGTGGGAAGTCCCAAGTCGCTGTGTGGAAAAAGTTATTGCACAATAAAGCCAGACATGACCAAAAAAGTATTTTTCTGCATAAAATCATGTAGCAACAAACAATACCTCATTTTATGTAGGTACTACAACTCAGGTAGTCGTACCGTAAAAATATCAATCTGTGTTAATACGCGGGCGCATACATATTGGATATTAAAATATCCGTAACTTGTCTATACCACTTGAGGCGTTCGAGATGTGGTGTTGGAGAAGGATGGAAAGGATAAGCTGGACGGAGAAAGTAACAAATCGGGAAGTGTTGGTTAGAGTGGGAGAACGAAGAAACATATTAAACTGTATAGAAAATAGAAGGGGGAGAATGATTGGACATTTAATAAGACATAACGCAATAATGATGAAAATAATAGAGGGAAAGTTGGAAGGCAGTAGAGGAAGAGGAAGACCAAGGAGAAATTACTTTGACCAAGTAAAAGAAAAAATAAATGCCAAAACATACCAGGAGGTAAAAAGGAAAGCAGAAGACAGGGATGAATGGAAAAAACTCCACCGACAAGGGCCTAGCTCTTAAGAATAAGAAGAAGTCTATACCACTGTTTTCTTATGTTTTCCTTATAGCGATGTCACATCTAAATGTCAAATCCATATTTTTTTTATCAATTGATAAAATATACGCAGGGACAGATATATCATTATTTTACATCGGATATATCTAGTTTGATATTTTTTTATGGATTTCACGTTTAGATTTGTCATATTTTGCTCTCACTGATCATATACATAGTGCTGCTAGCTTCAGTCTACATCCAATATACAGTGATGTTGCTAAAGGAACGTACAGAACCCTTAGTGTGCGAGTGCAACTCGCACTTAACAGTGAATTTAACTTCTATAAGTTAGTTTAAAAAAGAAAATCTTAATATTGATGATAAACAGAAAAATAAACACACCACTAGTGATGTCACCGTTCGATGGCGCGCGGGTCACTAACCCCATCGACCGCCACCAGGTAGCGCTGGCGTCCCGGATTCGACTCGATTGTGACATATATATATATGTTGGCTGAAAGGAAAAACTCACTATGTACAAAAATAGGAAAGATGTTTCTTTTACAATAATATCATGTATTGAAATTAAACTATTTTACGGATTTTATCGCGTTTATTTACTATTTTATTTTCCCGACGTTTCGGCTGCTTTACAGCAACCATGGTCACGGGGGGACTGAGGTGTTAGACGTCCTGATGTCATAGTTAATAACTGGGTACTGACTGACCATGGTTGCTGTAAAGCAGCCGAAACGTCGGGAAAATAAAATAGTAAATAAACGCGATAAAATCCGTAAAATAGTTTAATTTCAATGTATAGTATTCGCGTAAATATAAGAAAACAATATAATATCATGTATTTAAGATATTTTAATAAGAAAACGAAACTATTGAAAACGTAGTTTATTCCATTTTGACAAGCTCATTATAAATCGAATGGCAAATCGCAAGCCTGTACAATCTTGGTGGCCAGATATACCACACACCTCCACCACTATTTATAAAATAACTAAATAAATTACTAAAGCAATAACAGACAAATAATAACAAAATTTAACAACCACCAAAAACTTAACTTCTATAATTAATATGTTTTCTTGTCGTTCTTAATGGGTAACGACGTGTTGGCTGAGGCTCCTGTGCTGCTTCGCTAACATGCCTAGCAGCATTTTCAACGATAAGTGCCTCAGGAGACCCAGAATCGTGAAACACATCATTGTTAAGTTTTGTTTTCGTTATTATTTGTCTGTACTGGTATTCCCATACTGCGTTGAAAGCATCATACCAAAGCAATTATTTCTATAACCATCTGTGGTTTAGAATAATCCCTTCATTGTAAATGGGAGTAGACGCACCTTACTGTACTAGCTTCCTAAGCGTAAAGACTATATTTGTATTTAATATTAGACTGCCGTGAGTATAATTCTTCTCTAGTATTGTGGCAAAGGTGCGGTCTGCTCTCATGGCATTGCTGCTCCTGAGAATGTATGACTCGCAATTATCATTTTTCTTACCGAATCTTCTCAGTGGAAGCAGCATTCCGAACCGGTAGAATCTGATTATTTGTAAGTGCTTTTTGGCATACACGAATAAAAAAAAAATGATTTTGATTTTTGATATTTATTTAATTATTTTATAAATAGTGGTGGAGGTGTGTGGTATATCTGTGTAAATAAGTACCTTAAAATATCAACAACTTTCCCAGGAAAATGTCCCCGTGTCCATAGGTGCATTACTTTATAGAATTCCAACAAGCAAAAATCACTGAATCACATCAAAAGAATTATTGGAACGAAATTCCTTACGGCAGGCTTGGAGGGAATAGGGATTTTGCTAGGCGACCGAACTGAAAAAAATGTGATAGTAAAACCGTAAGAAAAAATCCGTGGAAAAAAAACCGTTAAATGAGACGTCTCTTTATTTGTGTCGTTTGATGGATGGATGGATGGATGGATGGATGGATGGATGGATGGATGGATGGATGGATGGATGGATGGATGGATGGATGGATGGACGGACGGACGGACGGACGGACGGACGGACGAACGGACGGACGGACGGACGGATGGATGGATGGATGGATGGATGGATGGATGGATGGATGGATGGATGGATGGATGGATGGATGGATGGATAGATTGATGGATGGATGGAACGAAGTCTGCGTGGACGAAGTCGCGGGTTTGTACCCGCGACTTCGTCCACGCAGACTTCGTTAGGACATTTAAAATACCAGCTTCTGCTGGTATTTTAAATGTCCTATCATATATGTCTACTTCGAAGGAACTTCGTTCCTACCTGGTGTCCCACGACACCATTTAGTTTTTAAAAATTTAAATTACTGGATTGCTTTTTTTTTGTTACTTAATGAGTTTTTCCTATCAGCCGACGATATTGATGCAAACGTCAAAGTATTATTTTGGACTTTTTAAACACCTGGAAATTCAAATGAGACAACCACCTCTGGTGCATTGTTCTCGAGGATCTGAATCTACATACTATTAGCCAAATTGATACGCGGTTATGGTTAATTTTTGGAGTTCCGTACCCAAAGGGTAAAACGGGAACCCTATTACTAAAACTTCGCTGTCCGTCCGTCTGTCACCAGGCTTGTATCTCATGAACCGTGATAGTTAGAGAGTTGAAATTTTCACAGATGATGTATTTCTGTTGCCGCTATAACAACAAATACTAAAAAACAGAATAAATTAAACATTTAAGCCCCATACAACAAACGTGATTTTTTTGCCGTTTTTATAGATAATGGTACGGAACCCTTCGTGCGCGAGTCCGACTCCCACCTGGCCGGTTTTTGTTTTATTTACCTGATATGTTTTTTTATTGAACATGCCTTTTGTACCATAAATAATTGCAAAATTAAATAGAGTTTACTGTAGGCTAATCGTATTTATATTAAAGGTTATCGAAAGGCTAAGCCCTGAGCCCACAGGAGCGTCAAGGCGGGCATGTCAATATTTTAATAGTTTTAGTGTACCAATTTTTTTTTTTTTTTTACAAGGGGAAATCCATTATGGATGCCAGTCTGCCACGGGGGAAGCAGACTGGCGATGTGAGCCTCCTACTCACTAAAACCCCTTGGTTTACGCCGCTCCGCTAGTCGGTAGGTCGCGGGAACGCTGCTGCATACTTCCTTATGCGGAACCCTCACTGCGTGGGTAGCCCCACGTACTCCTTTGGGAAAGGGCGCACTGGGTGCGCCTGTCCTACTTGAGGACGTTTTTGTGCAAGCGACAGGTATCCTCCCGTACCCTGCCGCTAGCAGGCCCTCTCTAGGGCGGCATTAGGTCGACAGCCGCACGCCGCCTCCGCCCGGCTCTCTTGCGGCGGATTGGAATGGTCAAGGGATCAACCTTCCGGCCTCTTTCTGTCTCCTTCTTGGCTCTCATCACCACCTTACAATACGAGGAGACAGCCTGCCATGCTGTTACTTCCAACCATGGCTTGGACCACGGTTGTCAGCGCTCCCTATTGCCTTGGCCAGGAGTTTTAGTGTACCAAAACGAACTCTTTATAAAGGCAGGTAAAAGGTGGAGTAACTCTAGCACCGTGTTGGGCGATATTCCTATACAAGGTGGAATTTTGTAATGCCATCTGAAGGGAAAGTACTATTAATACTGTAGATAGAAAATAGTACTCAAAGAAAACATTCCTTTATTTTTGCAAAGAAAGGAATGTACATTCAAAGGTTTTAGAAAATTCGCTTGTCACACCCAGGAATCGAACTGACTAAAATCTGAAAAAGTTACACACAGTACTTTTATTGCATCGATCGTTAGGGTCAATTGTAAGGATGAAATCACTCTAACATACTTGGTAAATTAAATGAAAGGAAAACTATGAAATCTTAAAATCTTTGGATTTGTTTGGGATTCCTGCAAAGTTACCAAACTGGCGCTAGTCAATTCGCTTTTCAATCAATATTTAAGGGGGCTCCCATACAACAAACGTGATTTTTTTGCCTATAGATAATGGTGCGAAACCCTTCGTGCGCGAGTCTGACTCGCACTTGGCCGGTTTTGTTATCTCATTTACCTGTAGTCGTATGGCAACTATGTGGGAAAACATAGATGGCGGAGTCAGATAAACCAGAAAATTTTACCGCAGCGCGGGCTTGAAATCCCATCTCCGTTATAATATTTCAAAGCACGTTTCTCATGGAAATGTCATAGACAACGTTAACGAATAAAGTCACGTGGTCACGTGGCTATTTCCGAAGAATTTTAATCTTTATTAATGTTAGCGCAGAGTACATTTTTATGAAATTTCAAGGGGATTCGCTAAACACGATTCGCATTACCATCCTCACCATCTGGATGAATGGCGTTCCAGTACAGTGCGATTTACCAGGAATTTTCTCCCTCGCACCACCAAATTGTGGAATGAACTTCCTGCAGCGGTGTTCCCGGACCGATGCGAAAAAGGTATCTTCAAGAAACGAGCATACTCATTCCTTAAAGTCCGGCAACGCACTTGCGATGCCCCTGGTGTTGCAGGTGTCCATGGGCGGCGTTGATCACTTA
Organism: Ptilodon capucinus; assembly: GCA_914767695.1. NCBI lineage: Eukaryota > Metazoa > Arthropoda > Insecta > Lepidoptera > Notodontidae > Ptilodon > Ptilodon capucinus. Next base: position 11,456,046 of record OU611807.1, read on the forward strand.
CCATCAGGTGAAACGTCTGCTCGTTTGTCTCCCTATCTCATAAAAAAAAACCCACCGTTGGGCGTTGCTATGGCGATGGCGATACGTGTACATGGGTTAAACCGAATTTACCGTTACACGTTGTCGTCATAAAACTTCCTTTTTCACGAAAACCATCCCTTGTTGAGAAACTTGTGAAAGAGCAAGAAATTGTACTTGTTCGCAAGTTTTGCAACCCGTTACTTGCTAAGGACTCCCTGAAACGTGGTCAACGTGTTTTCAATAGTTTAAATGTCACGCATGGGTCACGCGGCTGCTGGTGCCCGATTCCCGGATGATCGATATTATTTCGACATATTATGTCGGAACAAAACGCAATTTTTCGTGAAATCTCTTCCTACAACAACCTCATTCGTGAGACGGTGCAGTGGGGCTACTCTCGCAAGATCGACTTTATCTCTACTTCGGTGTATGTCGTAAACATAACGACGAAATTGTTTGTAATTTTGCATGGCGAATTAGGGATTGTGTCGTGTGACATTAGTGATAATGTCGATCATTCGAGAATTGCACCCCAGGCCAGTAGTGGTTTTTGCGGTGGCCGTTCGGATCCCTGCTGGCAGTTTGAGCAAAATTGGTTTTATTTTAATAACTTGCACATTGAAATAAAACTATTTTACGGATTTTATCGCGTTTATTTACTATTTTATTTTCCCGACGTTTCGGCTGCTTTACAGCAACCATGGTCACGGGGGTGTTAGACGTCCTGATGTCATAGTTAATAACTGGGTACCCTCATATTTAGTTGTTGTTTGCGGTCCGATCCACGCAGAAAGTGCTCACAGTGTCTTGAGGTCTTGCAATTGGACGCTTGGTTTTGGATTTAATCATATTAATTACTGGATCCCAAGTTGGTGGTAGCACCCAGCCATCTTCCCTGTTGAAATTAGGATGTTTTTTAATTTCAATGGCCTCAAGTATCATCCTTGGTTGGAGTCGGTGTTCTTTTGCGAGGATATGCGGTTTATCAAATCTCATATAATGGCGGGTGCGGTCCTGTACATGTTCACAGATTGCAGACTTCGTGCAACTTGCACATTCTTTTATGAACATTCATAGGGTTAGATAGAACATAAAAGTTGCAGTCAGGTTTGTTGAAAAGTAATCGATTTTTTTTCTAATAATAGATTTATTAAGAATCGATTATAAATATTAATTACACATGATGTTAGATTTATGTGAAATGAAATATTCTCAAATTGTTATTGCGTCGCGTCGCTAAAGCAGTTTGGTATCTTTCCAATGGTTTTGTGTCTTTGAAAAGTGATTGGTTAGCAAGAAAACGATTAACGGCTGTTATTTATTAAACTCATTATTTTATTTTGTTTTTATTACTAAAATAAATAGATAAGTGAGTATGCCGTTTTTCAAATCATAGAAAAATAAATTAATAATAAAACACGATTACTTCCTCTAAAAAAACTTTTTAACAAAAAATTAAACCGCCGAAAATATTAAAAAGCAAAAAATAATATACTTTTTTTATTTTTCTTTAATAACAAAGTTTTTAAACTAATATTATACCTAAGTCATTTTGAGTCGGCGCTAAACAATCAATGTACAATAAATGTAAAGAAATAACCAAATGAAATTAACAATGCAACGTGAAATCTTCAGCCACAAACATTAACATTCCAAAAAATGTGCTCTCGGAACGACCACTCGCACAATTTGTGCACTCACGTATGTGCCCGCACGAGTTGTTGTCTCGCTGACATTAACTTCGTGAACGCTCGGCATTATCCCGGCGAGGGGGCGTGTCGCGCCGCGCCGCCCGCGCCGCCGTGCATCACACTTTACTTAATTAATTTATTTATTTGTTTGGCGCCGATTCAAAAAATTTTTTTTTGATTTTTTTTTTATGTATGATCACGCATATCTCCGGCGTCATTCGACCGATTTCAATTTTTTTTTATAATGTTTGCTAGGGAATTCTTCTAGAGTGGTCATATTTTCAAAACATCAGAAATCAACCCCCTTATCGGTTAAATGGAGGGTGCAACCCCTATACTTACATTAGTTTAAGAACTTTGTTATTAAGGTTAAATAAATAAGTAATAATAAGTTAATTATTTTTTGCTTTTTAAAATTTTCGGCGGTATATTTTTTTTTTTTTAAGTTTTTATTTTATAATTTTTTGTGGCTAAAATCTACTACTTAATTTGAATCTACTGCTTATTTTGTTTGTAATACACAACTCAGCATTAAAATCCGGGAATTAACAATAAATCTCTCCTTCTTTTCCCACCCTTAGGGTAGGATTTTTTGTTCCTAATTTATATGGGACCAACTTCGAAGTTATACCCTAACCAATACGTGTCGAATTGTGAATCTCTTCTGTTTTCTTTGTTGGTTAAAAATGGGTATAATTCGAAGTAAAGTCCACGCGGGCGTAGGTATATCATGGTGTAGGTGCCAATCTACATCAGACTAGGCAAATACACACATGAATTGGCATCGACTACAAATATAATGAATTATAAGGTTATTGGTAACTTTTTAGTGTACCTAGGTTTTTTAAGGCGAATTTAGTATCTATTTTGTGAAAAGATGCAAGTATTATCACCTCATAACAGCCCAAAAAAAATTCACCCCCCACCACCCTTTCCATCCCATCGTTTTGATATTTGTTAACTATCCGTATTAAACAAGAAAAGATTTTTCGAAATCAGCTCACTAACGCCGAAGATATGCTATAATAGTCCAGAATGCAAACTTTATCACCCCATTTCACCCCCTACATATTTTTTTCAAATTTCCTAAAACACGTGATTCTTTATTTTATATGTAAAATACATAAACAAAGTTTCAGGTTGATAAAAAATCTTTTTCAAATTGTGTGACCTCCCATTTCACCCCTAAGGGGGTTGATTTCTGATAATTAATGTTTTGAAAATGGAACCACACTCGAAGAATTCCCTAGCAAACGTCATAAAAAAAATTGAAATCGGTCGATGACGCCAGAGATATGCGTGATCATACATAAAAAAAAAATACGCGTGGAATTGAGAACCTCTTCCTTTTTTTCCGTCGGTTAAAAATAGTGTTTTTACAAATTGAAAAAAGAGAAATCACAATCAATCACACCCATAATTGCAGTACATGTCTGTCTACCCCTTCGGGGATTACAGCCATGGTGAAGTGAACTTATTTATAATTCTATCTCAGTAACATGAATAAAGATTAAAATTCTTCGGAAAATGCCACGTGCCCACGTGACTTTATTCGCTCGCGTTGTGTATGACATTTCCGTGAGAAATGTGGTTGGAAATATTATAACTATATATTTTTCTGGTTTATCTGACTCCGCCATTGTTGTTTTCCCATATAGTTACCGCAGAGCTATACAAAGAGTAGAATCGTTATGCGTACTCTATATCACTTTCCGTTGTTGACAGTTAATTCGAAACAGAATCTGTCAAACATTGACAGATTGTAACAACAATATTACTTGACACGGGCTGAAATACCCGCTAAAGGCAGCTGGAGCCATTCCTCATCTTATTCCATCAACATATCATCATTCCACTCATTTCATAAAAAAAAGAAGAAGAATATCACTGTCATCATCCATTTTTATTTATAATGTGTATTTATTGAATTTTCCCTTGCTATTAATTACTTGACACGGGCTGAAATACCCGCTAAAGGCAGCTGGAGCCATTCCTCATCTTATTCCATCAACATATCATCATTCCACTCATTTCATAAAAAAAAGAAGAAGAATATCACTGTCATCATCCATTTTTATTTATAATGTGTATTTATTGAATTTTCCCTTGCTATTAATTACTTGACACGGGCTGAAATACCCGCTAAAGGCAGCTGGAGCCATTCCTCATCTTATTCCATCAACATATCATCATTCCACTCATTTCATAAAAAAAAGAAGAAGAATATCACAGTCATCATCCATTTTTATTTATAATGTGTATTTATTGAATTTTCCCTTGCTATTAATTACTTGACACTGGCTAAAATACACGCTAAACGCTGGTGGAGCCATTCCTCATCACATTCCATTAATATATCATCATGTCACTCATTTCGTAAAAAAATAAAAAGAATACTTTAATTTAAGAGATGGTGTTTATGCCCCAGTTCCCAAAAAGTTTAAGGTCCGACGTACACAAGCGCGCCTTAGCCAGCGCGTTAGTTTTTTTTTGCATATACCAAAAAGGACTACATTAACATAATTAAAGAACGACTTGTAAATTTCGCCACATTTTCTAAGCATTGAGCATGAATATGACCCCTATAACTCCTACCGCATTGGCACTAAAATTAATTCTACTATAATGTGTGTGCACTTCAATACATCTCTACCTACCTCTTCTGAGAAAACAGGCGTTATAACGTATTATATAATATAATTTATAAAATGCACAATTATTAAACCATTCATGCCTAACTAAACACTTATTGAAAATACACCAAATAAAATTGCACTATTAACTTTATGATTGAAAGGTCAATTTACCATGAACATGTCAGTTTCCAAAGCGTATATATTGCGACCAATACCGAGTGTATTAAGTTATTTCAACGATTTCAGTCACAGCAATATATATCTTCACGACGTCATGATTCGAGTATTCGTAGTATTCGCGTTGGTTGCTGGAGTTGTCCGGGGAGATGTCTCTGAAAGTGTCAGATTCGACCAGGAAGCGCTGGAGATGCAAATGGAGCCAGTCTTGAGATTGAACCGTGATGTCGAATACGACTATATATCGCGTTCAATCTACAATGGCGACGAGTGTCCAGTGGGTACAGCCCGCTCAGTTGTCACCGGACTATGCGAGAAGGTCCAAGATTTTAAACCTTAATTATAATGTAAATAAAGTTGAAGATAGCTTTGATATTTTACATGTTTTTTACATAACCTAAGATGTACTTCCCAGATTATGCTTTTACTAGCTTCTACCCGCGACATTATCTGCGCAAACTTCTATTTTTAAATATCATAAATTAAAACCCTATTATTTCATGCTGATGTTTATACAATAATACTGTAAACTTTCATCAATATCAATTCAGTAGTTTTGGCGTGAAAGAGTAACAAACATCCATCGCATCCATCCTTACAAACTTTCACATTAATAATATAAGTAGGATAGGATAGGACTAGGTTTGCTCGCGACTTCGAATTTAGGAAACCTAATTATGATGAATGACAAGCAAAGATGCGAAAATTGATTGCGCTAGAAATTATAGAGACACACAGATCTAAAATACATACATCATCACGCCTGTATTCCCCGAAGGGGTAGGCAGAGGTGCACTGTAGTGCGCCCACACTTCGCCGATGTATTTTGGTCCCAATATAATAGGGGGCGAGCCTATTGCCATTATACCGGGCACATTCCCTCTCAATACGAGGGAGATTTGGGCCATAGTCCACCACGCTGGCCCAGTGCGGTTTGGTGAACTTCACACGCCGTTCTATAGACGTGCAGGTTGCCTCACGATGTTTTCCTTCACCGTCCAGCAAGTGGCAATCATTGTTGACAATGATATTCGCACATGAAAATTATCTCAGTGGTGCGGGCCTGGGATTTGAACTTGCACCCCATTTAGTTCAAAGCGGGCGTTCTTGCCCGCGAGGCTACCACTGCTGTACACACAGATCTGTTTCTATTTATCCTAATAACTATAAATGGTAGAAAAATAAGACCAAGACTGGCTTGTAGATAAAGGTTTCGTTTTCTGACCATTAAAAAAGGTGAATTACATTTAGAGTACCTACACCCAATTTTAACATAAATACAAGCAAGTATGCAAAAAGTGATATATTTGAAGGCATAGAGAGTTGTCTCCGTTTATTTTGATTACCATAAGTGTTAGCGAAATAAAACCAAGACTGGCCGATACAGAAAATGTTTGGCTTTCATGTAGAAGTTATGACTCAAATGAGCCAAAATGTCACTCAACGGCCATCGGACAGTAGTATATCGTCGAGTGACACGACAAACTCATTAAGTAACAAAAAAAACAATGCAGTCATTTGTATTTTAATCGTTTTTAGGGTTCCGTATCCAAAGGGTAAAACGGGAACCCTATTACTGAGACTTTGCTGTCCGTCCGTCCGTCCGTCTGTCACCAGGCTGCTCATGAACCGTGATAGTTAGAGAGTGATTTTTTTGCCATTTTTATAGATAATGGTACGGAACCCTTCGTGCGCGAGTCCGACTCACACTTGGCCGGTTTTTTTATGTGATTTAGGCTTCTTGGAATTTTGTAAAGTAATGCACTTATGGATATGATGACTTTTTCTTGGGAAAGTTGTTGGTATTTTAAGGTACTCAGTGTAAAAAAACATCTTTCCTATCTTTTTATTGAGTTTTTCCTGTCACACGACGATAGATATATAGATAACTATTTATTGTTCCACCTCTTAGAGAAGTACAGACTATACACAAACTATAAAACAATATTAATTAAGTGCAACAATGGCCCTAAATGCCTTAACAATAAAAGTGATCTCTACCAGGCAACATTTGGATGGACAGGTATTAAATTACTAGTAAGGACGATCTGGAACTTGGTTATTTATTGACGCGTATTTTTTGTCTGCCAGGCAGCGGAGAGTGGCAACATCGAGGTGTTTATGCACCTGTACTTCACGGAGCCTACTCGTCTTGGAGTGAGGGACGGCCGGGGCCGCACGGCCGCTCACCAGGCTGCAGCCAAGAACAACACCAACATCCTACACTTCATACACAATTACAGCGGAGGTCAGTCCTGTAATAATCATATGGAGGGGTGAAGGCTATTCGACTTGAGCGATTTTTTTTTATTTTACAGGAGAGGATGCTCATATGTCGAAGACAAATTCGCTGATTCCAAATATGTATATAAGTCAATATAGCTCAAAAGTGTCGCCCCTTAATAGCCTTTCGCCCCTCGATATATCATCACTCGTGTATACCACAAAGGGTCGGCAGACTTCGTCGATACGGGGCAGGAGCGGCCCTAACATTTTTTTTTGTATGATATCTCAAAATGGCGCCCCTCTCAATACAAAATTCCAATCGCATAATACTAAGATCGTGGACGCGACGCTCGTTGTAAGGTTCCTCATTAACGCCTCACTGAATAGCGTCGTGACGCTAACTATAAAGTGTCGCGACGCTTATCGGTGGTCTGGCGCCCGGTGCGGTCGCACCGCTCGCACCGCTCGACGCGCCCTAGGGCCGCCACTGGTGCGGGGTTTAATATGTACATTGTTTCAAAATTTAATTTAGGATTCTGAACGATCTTTGTTCTCCCCTATATTGTGTAGTTGATGATAAACTAAGCTGAAATACTAATTTAGACTTAGGACATCGGCTGATAGATAATGTCATGAACAATAACCCGACACGCGTCGGCCGGCTGGTTTTAAACCAATTTCACCCTTCAACAGAGAATTGTTCTAAAACACTAAAGTCCCACGCACACTGGAGCGTCAAGACACACGCGTCGTAATTTTTGCTACTACCAAAACCAACTTTATTGACCAATACACTCTTCAACAGAACGTCATTGCGAGCACGAGCGAATTATAAAGCGTAATCGTGTGATTTTTACCACAGAAATTCAAGAGCGCGTTTTGACGCCTCAGTGTATGCCGGGATTTGTTCCCCCCTATATCCCAAAGTCGATGACTAAGCCAGAATAGTAATTTAGACTTAAGTCATCGGGTCACTGAAATCCCGGTACATGCCCGCCGGCCAGCTTCGTACCAATTTCACCCTTCAACAGCGAACAACCATTGTTTTGGGAATTGATACACTATTCGTAGGCATCCCCTGGAAGGCTAAGCCGGGTGGCCGATAATTTTGGACTATAGGGATCGCAAGTTAGCAGTGATAGCCGAGTGGTCGAATGCACGCTTTGCAATCAAAGTATACAGGTTCAAAGCCCGGCTCACACCTCTGGAATTTATGTGCGAATCTCATTTCGATCCGTGATTATCACTTGCTATGAAACGGTGAAGGAAAACATCGTGAGGAAACCTGCACGTCTGAGGGAACTTGTCTAGTTCTCGATACATGTTGGAAGTCTGCCAACCCGCACTGGTCCAGCGTGGAGGACTATGACCTGAATCCCCTTTGCATTGAGGGGAGGCCCGTGCCCAGCAGTGGGACGTTAAAAGTAAAAGTAAAGATGTAGTAGTAGTAACGTTAACGAGAGCAGCCGGTTTAAGCCGCACACTGCGGCGTCGACGCTCACGGGTCAAATGTTGGGTCAAACCAAAACCGACTGTATTGACTCAAAGAAAAAGTTCATTCTACAACGAAATGGCACTGGCAGCGTGAGCCAATTTTAACTCGTGGGTGCCTGGATTTTACGACAGAAATTCAAGCTTTATGTATATTGACACAGTGTTCGTTTTGTTATTGGCAAAAAATGGCTTTATGGGAGTCCTGTAATTCAAAAGCTTTTGTGAACGTTCCCATACTTATTGGTTTGACAAGTTTACATTTATAATGTGTAGGTCATTTATTCTTGCTATACTTGATACTGGTTGAAATACCTGGTAATCGTAGGTGGAGATATTCCTCATCTTATTCCATTAAGATTTTTCTAAAAAAATTAGAATTATGTTGCACTGACTTGTACTCTCATGTAAATACATGAGAGTACAACATAATTCTTCTTTTTTATGAAACGAATAGTCAAAAAAATAAAGAGTAATCTATCTACAGAATGAAACAAGTCCCTAGTAAGTACTAGGGACTTGTTGTTTGATTCCTCTTTATTTTTTGTACTTCCTAAGGACTCCTTCTGTTTCATTCTGTAGATAGATTCCTCTTTATTTTACCTCCTCATACAGTCATACAAACTACGTTTAAGATATAAATTTAAAGTGTTATAATAGGCGGCCTTATCATGTCTACCAGCGACCTTTGAATGGAGAGGAATTATAGACTAAGTACAGACACTTTACTTTGGCGTTGTAAGTCGATATCAGTCATCGTGTAACTAACTATTACTGGTTTGTAAATGTTACAGATCTGAATGTCCGGGACTACTCTGGTAATACACCTCTCCACGTGGCCGTCGAGAACGAGGCTTTCGATTCCATAGAGTTTTTACTGCAACTGTGAGTATACTCCGCATAAAGTCAAGTCAAATCATTTATTACAAGCTTTATATTAACTTGCAAAGTATGTCCGGGTGGAATCTTGCAACTGAATTTTAAATCAGTTATCTTTAACCGATTGAGCTGAAATTTGGTATACACGCTTATTTTGGATGACAATGCCTGCTTAGCTATGTGACGTCACTCTATGGGTATCAAATGAAAGGGCTTGGCGAGGAGAACACGATAACTGAGGGTAATTAAATAAAAGCTTGTTTTTAAAAAGGTTTTTACCATTAATTTTGAATAGGCCTATAGGGGCACTTACAAATTGTCAAGTTTACATTACATAATAAATACTGCAAAGGTAAACAGAAGTGTGCTGCTGTGCACTAACACTTTGCCGATGTATTTTGGTACCAGTCAGTGTAATTGGGGGCGAGCCTGTTACCATATCTACTCAGAATATCTACACAAACGATTTAAATTGAATTGTCAGTTTGTAATGTTTGTACAGCATTTTACTAAATGCATTTATAAGTTTACCTGCAGGATAGTCTAGCCGTTTTCGAGAGTACTAAAAACAAACAAACAGCCAGACAGCACAGATTTTTTTTGTAAATATCGTGTACCGTTTTTGACTGGAATTTCACTCATCAGCTGTCAGCGCGCTCTTCTGACAATAAGTACTATAATATATCGACAATTGAAACCTTGTCGTGTCTACCGATTTTATCGATAGGTACCCTCATTAGAGGACAAATGTGCTCATTCTAACGCCGGTAGATAAAGCTTGATATGACGTTATTTGCTTGATAAATCTGACAGTTGGAAGGGATAAGGGATAAAAATTTGTCTACGGGGTTATGCTAAGCCCGTTAGTGGTATAAGGAGTAACTTATGCTACTTGCTACTTTAAAATAAAATCTATATTCCATATATATCTATATCTAGAATAAATTTGATTTTGTGTTACTTTGTTACAGGCAAGTGGATACTGCAGTGCTCAATCAAAAGTCGCAGGCCCCTATACACTTGGCAGCCGTCTTAAACAAGGTAATCACTTGATTTTATAAACTACAATATTAACTAATAGGTTTGGTGACCGATTTGGTGCCAATACCAAAATAGACTTAACGTTCGTCAACTTGAAGATTGAGATTAGCTGATCCTGTCAATTAAATTTTAGTTTATTCTGTGAGTCTATACAGTTAGTTTTATCAGTGACAAAAATTGTGATAAAGACCATAATGCATACCTATCGACGACCATTTGAGCGTAGGTCTCTCCACTCACTGCTCCGGTTGGTTGCGGTTTCGAATCCCGTTAGCGACTTATTTCGAAATATACCTTTTCGGAACTAATTCTGAATGCATGGGGAACAAATTCCGTGTACATTGCTCTGATCTAGATGTAACTGGAACCGCGCCCAAACTATTGTTTGTGTGATACCCATAATATAAGCGTTGCTTAATTTGGATTTATACGATGAGTACATGATGTTTGGCGATATTAATATAATAGAAATTTGTTATTTTCTTGTCTTCATCTTTTCAGGTGACGGTGTTGAGAATCTTCGTAAAGTACAAGAACCAGTTTAATGTAGACCTTGGCGGGGAGCACGGCAGGACCGCTTTGCACATCGCAGCTATTCACGACCATGATGAGTGCGCGAAGATTTTGGTGAGATAACAGTTTCTCAACACCTCCAGTGCGTCCTCCCGACACGATCACCGCCCTACCACGACCCGGGTGTCGAGAGGGCCACCAACACACCTACACCAGCCTCAAAGAGACACCGATCTCGCCGGTGAGGTCGTGGAACCCCCTCTTCCGCTCTTAAGTGCATCTTTGCACCTAGGAGCACAGTCACTACCTCTCCCCTCACGGTAACTGCCCAAGCCGAGGTCGTGCCCTCTGTGGCGCTCTTGAGCTAGTTGCCACCCTTTTCCGCCCTTAAGGCCTTGGTTGAAGTGCACTCTGCACTCGCCACTACTCCGGTAAAGCTGTAAAGGCCATCCATATAAAATAAACCTTCAGTGCGGAAGTGCGGGGCTTACGGTGACAACTATAACTAGCGGAAAGTTCGTTGGGGCTCATTTTGACCCACACCAGATGATCGTAGCAAAATTGGTCATATGACACGCCATGACATGACATGATTTGACGCTTTTTAAGTAATGATTTTAGAACTTGACACCCTGTTATTTTTGGGTCATCCACTATTTTCATGATCTATTTATATTCATAATGTTTATTTATTGAAATTGTCCATCCTATTTAACTACTTGACACTGCCTAAAATATCCGGTGCATCATTAAAATTTCAACAGTTTTAAAAGCGAAGATTAACTTTAAAGCAATTATGCATAACCTATGTCCCGAACAGATCATCGAACTAGAAGCCGAGTGGAAGCTTCCCTGCAACAACGGTTACTACCCCATACACGAGGCGGCTAAGAACGCGTCTTCGAGGACCATGGAAGTGTTCCTGGAATGGGGAGAGTCCAGGGGATGCACCAGAGAATCTATGATATCGCTGAACGACAACGAAGGGAATGTGCCTCTTCATTTGGCTATCCATGGAGGGGATATCAAGGGCGTGGAGCTGTGTCTTCGTTCTGGTGCCAAGATATCCAAGCAGCAGCACGATTTGTCATCACCTGTGCACCTGGCTTGTTCTCAGGTATAAAACTACTACTACTAATATTTAGAGAGGTAACTTCTGTTTCTATCCTTATAAGTAAGCAAAAAATTCCACTTCCTCGTACTTTCATATTTACGTGCAGATGGGTAAATTATATTAATATGTATAATTAACGTTAGCTACGTTAATAGTTACATGACCAGAATAGGAATCAAACTCGTAACTTCTCGGTTACCAGGGCATCCCGTCTAAGCATTGGCCTGTAAACACTGTATTAACACCACCAACAATAGATTTAAATCTCTATCAACATTATTTTTTTTATTATCTACTAAAGCATTTTTCAGTACCAAAGTCATCTAAACTCCCACTGTAAATGGCTCAACTTTCTATACACTTGAGAATTTATCTTATTACAGGGTGCGCTTGAAATTTTGAAGCTCATGTTTTCGATGCAACCTGAAGAGAAGGAACCTTGCTTCACTTCGTGTGACGTACAGAAGATGACCCCCATTCATTGTGCAGCCATGTTCGACCACGCGGACGTTGTCAAATATCTCATTACCGAGGGATCGGACATAAATCCCTTGGACAGAAATAAACGATCACCCTTGCTTCTAGCTGCTTTTAATCGTGGATGGAGAGCTGTTCACGTTTTAGTAAGTTACAATGCTAAAACCCTTACAGTTCTTTCATGTCTTCAGTGTCTCGCATCATCTTTAAGGCGGGACTTAACGTCGTCGCCCATATTATAAGCACAGACACTGCTTTTCATACTAATTTAGTGGTACCAGACATCCAATTTTATGATGTGTGCGTGACTTTGATGTCCACATGCGGCAGATTGCCTATGACATTAAAAGGTCGCGCTATTCATGAATCCAGTTTTGGTCCAATTTCTTTCTGCCAATTTCCAAACCTACTATAATCATTTTGCTTAGCCTATTTGGTTAAGAACAAGAACGCCTTGAAAGCAATGAATGCAGTTTAAACCCCAGCCTCATAAATCTGGAGTATTCTGACAGCACGTACAAATATCATGATTATCATATGCTCAACGGTGAAATTTATCATCGTGAGAAAACCTGTACCCTCAATATAAGGATGAGTGAAGTTTGCTAACCCTCACTGTACTCATAATATCTACTTACAGATCCAAATGGGTGCAAGTATCGAGCTAAAGGATATCAACTCCAGGAACTTGCTTCACATGGTGGTGATGAAAGGTGGGGGACTTCGGGATATCGTTGCTGACTGCAAGGTCAGTATCTCCTGGATTCTCCCCTTGGTTTGGATGAGTGAGTCAAGATTTTGTTGGTGAATACGAGGTTATGTGAGCAAGATGTCAAGGTGCAGCATCAGTAACGTTCTTGTTATAGTAAATAACTAAACCTTCAAAAGCATTTTTACACCTGGAAATTACTCAGGATATACACAATATTTATCCTTAGTACATGGTTTATTGTCCCAACTTCCAGATTATAGTTCAATTAATTACGAAACCATTTCCTTATACAGGAATACTATACACGGCATTTCCTGGTCAAATCTACGCTTACGTGGTATCACCCCTTGCTGCCTTCAGTTATGAAGAGTCCATCTTCAAAACATGCTGACGATTATACCAATCTTATCATCATTAAAATCTTTTCAATCGTTTCCAGGGTCACTGCGAGATGGGTCTTGCAAAGCTCCTTAATGAAAAGGACGACACCGGCTGCTCACCACTGCACTATGCCAGCCGTGCGGGATACATAAAATCTCTGGAAAATCTCATCAAGTTTGGCGCTTGTGTCAACTTGAAGAACAATAATATGGAGAGCCCTCTCCATTTTGCCGCAAGGTTAGATTTATTTAAGGGATATAAATAGAACTCTTTTTGTTACTTTTACTGAGTGTTTCACCTAATAATGAATTGGGAAGAGCATCATGTTTATTGAAAAAGGATAAGATAGGTCTCTCGTATTTGCTTTTACGCCTCCATTGAGGCTAGCGAACTAATTTGTAATTTTTTTGAAAATGTATTTACTATCAATACATATATAAATATTAAATTTCATACATAAATATTATGTGTTATATGTATCGTTATATGTATGTATGACAGGTATATTTATATAATTACGTATATTAATATATATATATTGTTTTTGTTTTTAAGTAGATATACAAAATTTACTAAATGTTGGCTTTAATCATAATTTTATTCGTTAAAGTTTGTATTTTACCATCATATATATATTATTATTATTATTTTTTTTCTATTTTTTTTTCTCGACTCCTCGATCTTTGCATTTACGTCTTTATTTTCTTGCACCCACTTAGTTTGTTTGTTTTTTCCTCGCTCTACATTACTCTAAGGTTGGCTGGTAGAAAATGCCTGAGGCATTAAGCTTACCTTTGTACATTTTTTTACTCATGTAGAATTGTGCAATAAATAAATAAATAAAAAATAAAAATAAATTACTGCGACAAAAGCCATGGGACTACATGTCGATATTCACACGCGTCGTCGATGTAATTTTGTTGGAAAATGCTTCTTCCGTGAATTAAAGTTCATTACAGTATGGCTGGAATGAGCACAGGGTTAATAATAAAACATGTTTTCCCCCTAGATACGGCAGATACAGTACCGTTTGCCGCCTGTTGAAGTCAGAGCGAGGATCCTTTATAATAAATGAGAGTGATGGGGAAGGGCTCACCTCGCTCCATATAGCATCCCGCGAGGGTCACACCAGAGTCGTGCAACTGTTGCTGAATCGCGGTGCGTTGCTGCATCGCGATCACAATGGCCGCAACCCGTTACACCTGGCGGCTGTGAGCGGGTACACGCAAACAATAGAGCTGTTGCACTCAGTCCATTCTCATCTACTGGACCAAACCGATAAGGACGGAGTAAGTGCTTTGATATTTTCTTTTGTTATTCATTTTAATATTTCTATGAGCTGGCCGTCGTAACTGCGTATGCGCAGATTACAATGGTGGGTCCTTACGACCTGTTTATTTGTTAAATGTCAGTTGATATTACATAGTTTAGATTGATCTGTTAGCAATGGTGAAGGTAGAAATGACAATAATGAAAATTTTGAAAAATATTAATAATATAGTAATAATAAATACATCATCACGCCTGTATTCCCCGAAGGGGTAAGCAGAGATGCACTGCAGTGCGCCCACACTTCGTCGATGCATTTTTGGTCCCAATAGGGGGCGAGCCTATTGCCATTATACCGGGCACATTCTCCCTCAATAAGAGGGAGATTTTTGGGCTATAGTCCACCACGCCGGCCCAGTGCGGGTTGGTGAACTTCACACGCCTTTCTATAGACGTGCAGGTTTCCTCACGATGTTTTACTTCACCGTTTCAAAGCAAGTGGTAATCTCGGGTGAAAATGAGATTTGCACATAAACCCAGAGGTGCGAGCCTGGGTTTGAACCTGCACACTTTGATTTGCAAGGCGTGCGTTCGACCACTCGGCTACCACTGCTGCACTGCAAACATATTAATGAATTATATAATTGTCACATGTAATATTTCAGAACACCCCTCTACATCTGGCCACCATGAACAACAAGCCGACGGCCATAGTGTTGCTGCTCTCAATGGGTTGCCGTCTATCCTACAATAAGCTGGATATGAGCGCTATAGATTACACTATCAATCATAAGTATTGGGAAGCAGCTCTCGCTATGGTGACGCATGAACAGAGGTGAGCAGTTGATATTCAAATGACCTGATCGTCACGTAGTTGAAGATTCATAGGAGTTTTAAGACACAAGTAGCTGATGTGAGTCATTCAGCTATAATACTAAAACGCAACTTATCAGTATCATCTGCGTATGCGAAAGAAACGACGAAGCTTTTTATGCAAACTTATTCAAATGCACATCGGGCCACTTAGAAGAAACCTTAGAAACAAAAGGAAGTCCTCGCTGTATCACTCACATCTTGATTGCCTGTCTGACCTTTTTAATTGAGATAGCATGGAGATAGCAGGGAGTGTCTTCCTTTCTTCCTTCTTGATTTTCCTGTTATAGGTGCTATATTGGAAATTAATTTATCCTTCACCATGTCA
Organism: Ptilodon capucinus; assembly: GCA_914767695.1. Classification (NCBI taxonomy): domain Eukaryota; kingdom Metazoa; phylum Arthropoda; class Insecta; order Lepidoptera; family Notodontidae; genus Ptilodon; species Ptilodon capucinus. Next base: position 11,471,875 of record OU611807.1, read on the forward strand.
TTCATGTCACTTCAGTTCATCTCAGTTTCTCCCATCTTCTCCTTCTGATCTTTATGTTTGTTTTGCAGAGGCAACGAAGTGATGGCGCTCCACTCGACACGCTATCCTTGCGTTACGCTGGCGCTGATCGCCCACATGCCTCGGGTATTTCAGGCGGTTCAAGACCGGTGCATCACCAGGGCTAACAGCAACATCGATTCAGAGGATTTCAACGTGAGTCTCGACTAGCCCTTTAGTTTTGTTTATCTTAGATTTTTATGGCTTCTGCAACAGTTTGTCTATACTGCGTAATTATATGCTAAATATATACTAAACCCAATTTGGTTGTGGTCAAACCGAATCGACAACACTGAAAATATTGCTGTCTTACTCTCACATTACAACTATGAGTAGAACGGCAGTAGTGTTGGTTTAAAATTACTACTTGTATGTGAATTGACTTTCAAGTCTTTTCAAGCTCCGGGCACACTGGGGCGTCAAGACGCGTGCGTCAAAATCTTATTCAATACTAAAATGAACTTTATCGACTCGCAGCAAAAGCTCATTCTTCAACGAAACCTCATTGATGACGCGAACGAATGTCGGCGCGTGAATAAGTTCAACCTTTGAATATATCTACACAAAGTTCACTTTGGTACTGGCCCTGTAGCAAGACCGCGTAGACATAAGTTTTATCTCTTTCAACTGTCAGATTCGTCGAGAAAATGACGTCACTCCGAGCCATGTCCAGTACAAAAAGCTCGAAGTGACGTCATTTTCTCGACAAATTTGACAGTTGAAGGAGATGAAACTTGTGTCTAGATGGTCATGCTCAGCCTATTGGCATACAATGTATCAGTATGCCCACGGCAATATCAACATGCCTTATCTTGTTTTTTAGACACTTTTACTACTAGATGTAATCAACTATTTGTGGTTTGAAATGTCTGAATAGATAATTGTGCTTATATATATCAAACGCTGTGTTATAATCTATAATCTAGATACGGTTCAACTTCGCCGTGCTATGCCCCAAATTCACGGACGACGATGGAACCGAGAACGTATCGAAAGCAAAAAACATACCATTGCCAGCATTAAACGTAAGTTGGAAAGTAGATAGTGCTTAATATACACGTGTTTCTTTAATTTGCATGCGATCCAGATAAAGTATAGCTTTAAGTACTACCAGAGGTCGAAGCTTGAGATGGACACGCTAAAACAGGCGCTCAACGATCCAAAAATAAGACCCGAACCGTTGTGTGTAATTAACGTGAGTTAACCATAGACACCGTCGCTTTTTTGTGTGTGCGCTCATTGGAAGTGGGTTGCTTATACGCGTTGTATACGGTTGGATGGTCGTCTCCAGCAGTTTTCACCTTTTATCACCGTTGAACACTGTATATCACCTTGTTAGAAATATCATAAGAAATTTAACAACAAACCTTGGACATCAAACAAGAAATTTAAAAACAAACCTTGAATATCATACAGGTATCGGGTAATTTTAATGTTTAATCGACTAAGGTTATTTCGGGTGGGGAGGGGGAGGGAAGCGACCACCAGACCGTGTAGCTTTTCACTAGTGTGACGACCTGGTCCTGTAGCATGACTGCGTAGACGTAATTTTTATCTCTTTCAACTGTCAGACTCGTAGAAAAAATGACGTCACCGAGCCATGTCCTGTGCATAAAGCTCGAAGTGACGTCATTTTCTCGACAAATCTGACAGTTGAAAGAGATAAAACTTATGTCTACACGGTCATGCTAGGGGTGCAGGCGATCAGCACGATATTTATCTACCAAATAGTGCAAGCCAATTGTGAACACAGCGATCTCTGATGGGACACTATCAATTGAACCGTACAGTGTATGCAATTGGGTTATTGATTTTGATACGTTAATGTTATATCTCTGCAATTGATAATCCGAATAAGAAACCATATCTCTCTTCACCCACAAGGGCAAGCGAACTATCTTACGCTGCAACTTTATTGAATTCACAAAATAGTGCTACCCAACTTGACTGCATTTCACTGGCTTCGTGGGAAAGGTTCACATACACTTTGCTTCTGTCAGTCGTGCACATTCGACAACACAAATGATTGTTTCGTTTGTCAATGATCAAGATTTTTTGCACCAGAGTACACAATATTAACTGTGATTTATTAATCCACGCGGAGAAAACCTATTTTAAGCAATCAAAAATTTATTTATATATTTTCGAATAAACATTCTGAATTCAAAAAAAGAAACATTATAGATTGGTTATGAAATAAAATAACTCTGCCTGTAGACATAAAAGTATCCCTAAATCCGTAATATATCATCGAAAATAAAGCGGGTTTCAGACTACCCTATACTATTGTGCTTTATAGTATAGCATAGCATGGCGTTCACATTACGCGATATTATCGCAAGCATTTATAGTATATAGCAAGCTCAGTTGGCGAGACGGCCGGGGGTGAGGGAGGAGGAAAATGGCGGCGCGCGATATAGCATAGCATGAACTCAGCGCATCGCACCAATTTATAGCGTATAGTAAGCCAATAATATATAGTACAGTACAGTGTGAATGTGTCCATAACAATGTATGGTGCGCGATATTGTTGTGCTATGAGCTATATAGCTCATACGCTACGCTATGATATAATAGCATATTATATTATAGCGTAGTCTGAAACCCGCTTAATGACAATTATGTTATAGGACAACTAAAAGTAATTACATTTGACAGCCAAAATAATATTGCCATCTTGACCATGCAAGACAGTTTAGTTTGGCGTCATTAAAATCGACACCAATGATGTATACTGTAAAATTAGTTTAAATATGCATTAAAATATTCCAGGAGATGGTAACACATCGCAGGGTCGAGTTGTTGGCTCATCCTCTAAGCCAGAAATACATGCAAATGAAATGGAACTCGTACGGAAAGTACTTCCACCTGGCCAACCTGATGTTCTACTGCATATTCCTGATATCGATCATGGTATACAGCTACTTTCTGATGTCCAACGTTGTCTCCATTTCACCGAATAACGCAAATACTACCGATATTGTCGAACATGGAATAAAACACCATAATAATGGTACGGAACTAAAATCGATCGCAACAATCGGATTCAAAGAGAGTAAGTTGTGGTTTTTATTATTATTTAAAGTCGCTTTTTGATATCTGAGGTAATGAACCATACATAAAAAACAATTTTGTGTCATGACAAATTGTTTCATGTCAATTTTGTCCCCGTATAGTTTATGTCATGAAAAAATGTGTCCATGGTAATATGTCCCATGACAAATAAAGCTGTGATAATTAATTTGTGTACTTTTTAACTCATGACAATTTGTCTTATGAGTATTTCAGGGCAGTATGTCAGAGATTAAATAAATTTTACTAATTGCCCTAAGAAAATTAAAATGCAATTTTTCGAGTTTCTTGCCCATTCCTGTCCATAGAAAATGCATTCCGTATAGCTGGTAGACTCACTATTATTACCTTTTGTTATTCATAAGTGCCTCTATGGGTTTATTCGAATAAAAAATCTGATTCTGATTTTGATTCGGGTATGCGAATAACCTGACATCCTGACCTATCTATAAACTAAAATTAAATGATCACCACGTCCGTATCCTCCGAAGGTATAGGCAGAGGGGCACTGCAGTTTGACCACACTTTACCGATGTATTTCGGTTTCAATTTAATTGGGACTAAGACTATTGCTATTATACCAGACACATAGTCCAGCACTCTGGCCCAGTGCGGGTTGGTGAACTTCACACGCCTTTAATATAGACGTGTATGTTTCCTCAAGACGTTTGCCTGCGTGGTAATTCAATGGTTAAATATATTCATAATTCAATGGTTAAATTATTGAAAGTGACATTTGCACATGAAATCTGAAGATTTGACCTTGCACCCGTTGCTTTCATGGCAGGTGCTCTTCTAACTAGGCTATCACTACGCCACTGTTATGTTTTGTTTTAGAAACCGAAGCACCAGTTATAATGTACATATGCTCAGTGTCCATACTGGTATATATTGCACTATGCTTGATCAGAGAAGCGTATAGCGTGAAGGAGAAACAATGGCATTATCTGTTGGATATATCACACTTTATGTCTTGGAACCTCTACTTGAGTGCATTGCTGATGGTGATGCCGACAATTTTTGGAACATTCAACCTTATCCAGGTAAGGAAATATGCCACTACAATACAAATTGCATACTTCGTTGTATATACGTCTCCGTATACTCCTACGTATAGTTTACCTATACATAGGCACGTGAAAGAGTTACTTTTCCAGGACCCGATGGCTGTTACAGTTGCTTTTGACGATAAATCCAGAATTCGTTACTTAGTTGAAGCAGCAATAACCTAGCTATACGGTCTCGTAGCCCAGAGGTTCCGGATCCGATTTTGCTTAGTTTGGGATCATACGATCAGTATGTGTAATCTGGAGTTTCAAAAAAATATTTTCCGTTTTTAATACATACATTTCTTTTTGTTGCAGATTTCGGCAGCATCCATGACAGTTTTTTTGTCGTGGTTCGAACTCTTGCTGTTACTTCAGCGTTTCGACAAAGTCGGCATCTACGTTGTCATGTTCCTGGAGATCCTGCAGACGCTCATCAAAGTGTTGATGGTTTTCTCCCTTCTGATCATCGCGTTCGGCATGTCATTCTATATCCTGCTCTCTAAAGTGGGTTTCATGGAAACGGTATTTACAAAGAGAAACATAATTAAGACTCACGCGCATTTGGGCGGTCCGCTCCCCAATGTTTTATGACCGAAGCAATTTTGTTTTTACTCCAAAGTGTTTTCACTTTTAGATACTTTCAACTTGTAACTTTTTTCAGCTTGTAAATTATACTAACGATTCGCTGACTATTGAATAAAATGTTAATAGTATAAACAATAAACATTTTGACATTAGCATCCATAGCAATTTGGCTAAGAAATGCTAGGCGATGCGGTTCGTCCAATTGCGCATAAGTCTTTACTGTAAGTACATTTCAATGTACTAGCTGGGCGACACTCATGCATGGTATGGTATACCTATTTCGACGTATAAGAACAAAATTTTATCTTCAACTGTACCCACTTGCAAATGTATGGCTGTTAAAGATTCTATGGAAAAAGCTTATTTGCAATATTACATTTTTGACAATTAAGACTTCTAAAGTCTATAAATGACTTGACTCGGCACCTGATGCGTTAACGATCCCTCTCTTTCCACTACCTATCCAATCCACCCCCGTGGATCCCTACATCAAATGATCCCAATTCACACCAGTCACAGTGTATCTGAATACATCTAATAAATGCTAATCCATCACAATGTATCTGAATCCATCCCATGAATGCTAATCCATCACAATGTATCTAGATCCATCCTCATGGATCCTAATCCACCGCAGTGGATCTCAATCCACCCCATCAATCCTAATCCATCCATTGTGTATCTCAGTCTACCCACATGAATCCCAATCTATCACAGTGTATCATAATCCACCTTCGTGGATCCAATCCACTCCATTGATTCCAATCCACACTTGATCTGGTGCAGAATCAGGGTATTCGAAGATAACTTTAACAAAATTACTCTATCGTACCGACTAATTGTAAATACCCAAAAAGAAGTTTTTTGTTAGTAATTTAAGATGAAGTCTTATATTTTTTGTCTATCGGATAAATAGAGGGATTGCATTAGAATGTTGTTATATATTTATGTGTTCCCATGTAGCATAGCAAAGCGAATTATTTCCTATGTTTCCCTTATATATTGCAATTCTCCCAATTATAGTACAAACCTAAGCAAGTCTGAGGGTTTTCGCTAGTTAAACGTAGTATACTTTATACTTTCCCATTTCTTACGTATGTTGTCTACACAGTAAAGGCCAATTAAATTATCCATACTAAACTAAACATCACAAAATTCACAATAATCTTATTTACAAAAATGCATTGTTTAACAATTTTAAATGTATTCACAACTTCCGTAAGTCTCGGCGTTTTGCTAAGTATAGCTATGCTGCAAGTGGAACGCGACTGTATTTTTGTATGACAGAACTAAAATTGCGAATGTTGCGTTGCTCCGTGCAGTACCATGCGGTAGTTCATGGGAAAAAATGTCATGGGACAAATTGGCATGAGGCAAAGTGTACTGAGACATTTTTTCATGAAATAAATTGCCATAACTTCAACTGTCGTGGGGCAAATTGTCATGACATAAATTGCTATGATATAAATTTTCATTAAACAATTTGTCATAGGACAAATAATTATCACCTTGAATCGTTTTAGGGCTACCATCTATCGTTCAGCTCAATCCCGATGTCTTTGATCAGGACTTTTGCCATGATGCTGGGTGAATTGGATTTTGTTGGTACTTATGTTCAACCATATTACAAACCAGATGCTTTCATCCAACTACCGTTTCCGATGCCAACTTTCTTCATACTAGGAGTGTTCATGGTCCTAATGCCGATACTCCTAATGAATCTGCTCATCGGTTTGGCGGTTGGAGATATCGAAAGTGTCAGGAGGAACGCCCAGCTGAAGCGATTGGCTATGCAGGTACGGATAACTTTACTAATGCAAACGAACTGAGATTGAGATTGAGAGTTGAGAGAATTCAAGATATGTCGAAACAAAACGCCAAATTGGTCGTAATTTTTCTTATTGTTTCGATATATGGCGAGTTAGAGATGCGAGAATTAGACCCGTGTACTTATTGCCAACAAAATATCATTCATGACGCAAGGTTTTAATCCAGATATTCAAGGTTTACGCATACACAACGAATAATGAAACATTTAATTTTATAAAAATCTGTAATTCTAAATCACGTGTTTTTAAAATTGTTTTCTTTTTTTTCCAATTTCCAGGTGGTTCTACACACCGAACTTGAAAAGAAGCTACCGGCGTTCCTTCTGGAGAGAGTGGACAAGATTGAGGTGGTCGATTATCCCAACAAAAAGAAATGCAAACTTGGTTTCCTCGACCTAATACTGCGTAAATGGCTTTGCAACATCTCCGATGAAGGTACTAACTTTTATACCCAACTACGCCAAGACGGAGCACATTTTTCAAGGAACTGAACGAATTCGAATAAAGCAGTGGTAGCCGAGTGGTCGAACGTCCGCTTTGCAATCAAAGTGTGCAGGTTCAAACCCCGGCTCGCACAACCTCTGGCATTCATGTGCGAATCACATTTCCATCCGAGATTATCACTTCCTATGAAACGGTGAAGGAAACCATCGTGAGGAAACCTGCACGTCTGAGGGAACTTGACTAGTTCCCGATAGATGTGTGAAGTCTGCCAACCCGCACCGGGCCAGGGTGGTGCACCGATGGCCCGAAGCCCCCTTTCATTGAGGGGAGGCCCGTGCCCAGCAGTGGGACGTTATAAGGGCTGTAGTAGATTGGATTCGAATGTCGCCACATACTTTACCTTAATGCTGACACAGAAGGAAGCACCATAAAAAATGGTTGTAACTATGACCCAAATCTCCATCGTATTGAGTGGGAATGTGCCCGGTATAATGGCAATAGGCTTGCCCCCTATTACATTGAGACGAAAATACATCGATGAAGAGTGGTGATTACCTACCTCTATAGGAAATACAGCGCAATGATGATTTATTTATTTCTAGCTGTCCCGGATACAGTGCAAGAGACGAGCGAGGATTATATCATAACTCAAATGGAAAAGCAGAAACGAAACTTACGTGATATTTCGCAGATGCTGGAACAACAACACAATCTAATTCGGCTCATTGTCCAGGTAAATATATAATAGTGTATATTATAGTGGTATATTATATACTAGCTGTGCCCGCGGTTTCACCCGCGCTAATAGTTACTTTGGCGTAGAGTGATGTTATAAAGTCTATGACCTTCCTCAATAAGTGCAAACTTTAACCGTTTAGGCAGTATACGCAACGGAAGCTTTCAAAAGGAATATTTTTTTCCCGTTTTTGCCACATTATTCGTTGCTGCTCCGCTCCTATTGGTCGTAGCGTGATGATATATAGCTTATAACCTTCCTCGATAAATGAACTATTTAACACAAAAAGAATTATTCAATTCGGACCAGTAGTTCCTGAGATTAGCGCGTTCAACCAAACAAACAAACAAACTCTTTAGCTTTATAATATTATAAGTATAAGTATATAAGTATAGAATTAGTATAGATATATTTGTGTGTGAATCTCATTTTCATCCGAGATTATCACTTGCTATGAAACGGTGTAGGAAAAAATCGTGAGGAAACCTGCACGTTTGAGGGAACTTGACTAGTTCTCGTTAGATGTGTGAAGTCTGCCAACCCGCATTGTGGCAGCGTGGTGGACTATGGCCAGAATTGAGGGCCAGAATCGCATTGAGGGGAGGCCCGTGCCCAGCAGTGGGATGTTAAAAGGGCTGTAGTATATATATATATTATAGTACCAAATTCCTCTGCATCGAGAGGCTGTCCGGTAGGGATCACGTGGGCAAATGTCTATCATGCGGACATCATCTCTAATTCGACATATGTCGAAATAAAACGTCAAATTGCTTGTTTTTCGTTTTGTTATGACATTTGTCGAATTAGAGATAATATCGATTATGCGAGAATTTCCCCCCTGTTCGTATTTTGTCTTGCCTCAAGTTTTAGTGATAATATTACGAATTGTATAGGTACTTTAAGAAGTGAAAGTTTATAGAGTTATCTAACAACTGCTCCAACATAACCTCAAACGGCCGCCAAGACTCCTCGAGCAATTATTTGTCATTACCAGAATGATCTAAATTCATTCATGGAAGAAACACTTTTTTCTACGAAATATCATTCAATGACGGGAACATTTTTTTCCGCACTGTCGCGTGAATTTTACCATACGTATTATCCCGTATTTATAATATACCTACTGACATCGAGTACCTACATTTTCAAAAAACCCTAAATTGAACACAGACTTAAAAAAATCGCCAGACAACACCTTCTCATCTTAGTCCCAAACTAAGCAACGCTTGCACTATTCACAACTATACTTCCAGAGCAGCGCAACTTCCGAAAAGGCCATTTCTGAATATACCCTGGCACCTCGCGGGAAGTAGCAGGGTCATGTGGGAGTCCCGGCAGACGGCCGTATACCCACTAAAAACTGACGGCGTACCATCCTCCGCTTGTATCGGGGCGCCACGGGATCGCTTTAGCATGCACCACGAGCCTGTCAGCCTACTCACACTACTACACCACCAGGAGCCCGATTTTCGCTTGATAGACATCAATCTCTATTAGAGATATGTCGAAACAAAACGTCAAACGTGGTCGTATTTTTTTTTTGTTTTGACTCTAATAGAGATTGATTTCTATCAAACGAAAATCGGGCCCCTGTTGTCCCAACAGTCGTCATATGAACTGGCTATTATGTTAAATATCTTTTTTTATTTGACAGAAAATGGAGATTAAATCGGAGGCAGACGACATCGATGAAGGAGTTTCAGCGAACGACATGCGTGTGGGTCCCCGCTGGAATTCAGCTAAGATCCGCAACATAATGCGCACAGCCTCCACTACTCACAAGGGGGCTTAAGTCTCCTAAAGGGTGACATAATTTTCCAAGGGGGGGTTAAAATGTAACCACTGTACATCCATGAATTCTATCTTTAACCCCGACATTTTTCATATCTACCTGTTCGCTTATCCCCGGTTATAACTATTCAGATTCGCCCCGTTTTACAATAGGACCCTTAAATTTTCAACAAGATGTCATTTAATAGTGTATCCTTAAAAATACAACTCGTCAGTCGTGACTATAACGATTCGTTTCATAAAACCCAGCATTAACTTTGATAAAGTGAATGTGGGCATTGACTACATAAACTGGACTTGCATTCATAAGCATATTCGGCGACGGAGTGCGAAAATCAGCCTGCGGCCCCCTTTGTTCTGAATGTAGTAGGTACCTATCTAAATGTATGGCGGTCGGCTTACACTCCCCCCCTCCGTAGGACTCGGATGAAGACGTTCCTGCATGCATTTTATAGACCGTTCCGTCTCCGATATATGTCTATTTTTAAATACTACTACAGCCCTTATATTGTCCCGCTGCTGGGCACGGGCATCCCCTCAATGTGAGGAGGATTTCAGGCCATAGTCCACCACGCTGGCCCAGTGCGGGTTGGCAGACTTCATACATCTCTCGAGAACTAGACAAGTTCCCTTAGACGTGCAGGTTTCCTCACGATGTTTTCCTTCACCGTTTCATAGCAAGTGATAATCTGGAATGAAAATGAGATTCACACATAAATCCCAGAGGTGCGAGCCGGGGTTTGAACCTGCACACTTTGATTTGCATAGCGTACGATTGACCATTCGGCTACCACTGCTACTATTTTTAAATGCTATTTATCATCTGTGTCTTTTAACGGTGATTCTTTTATGTTTTCCCAGTGTCCATTTATAGTAAACAGTATTAGTTTTTATTTCAATACTAAAACGAACTGTATAGACTTATAAATTATACATATTTTTCAACGAATCATCCTCGATGGCGATGACGCAAGCGAGTCGCCTAGTCGCGTGGCTTTTGCTACGAAAAAGTCAATCTTTATTATATTAACATAGAGTTCATTTTCGATAAATGCCATGCCAATTAGCTCACCCCAGTGAACAGGTATAAATAAGATAAATATCAGACGAAAAATAGTCGCCGGATGTTAGGTCCAAGTAACAAATAATTTCCACACGTCTCAAAGGCCTTCTACACACTCTGCTTGGCGGCAGCATTGGCAACCAACATTCAATTGGAATCATAGAGTTTCTAGAGTACCCATATTGACTCTACTCTTCGTATAGCTCTGCGGCGATTTTTGAAAGAGTAACAAACATCCATGCATTCATCCTCACAAACTTTCACATGTATAAAATGATTTCGTATAAAATAATAATTTATTCGAACGCCTACACTTGGCTTTGGTTATTAGAATGTTTGTCAGACTGTCCTGACCAAGATTTCCTTGGTCTAAACCAACAAACCGTGTGTAGAAGTCTTACAACGACAAAGTCCGAGGAGATACGCTCCAAATACCAGATACATGTGTTATCGAAAACCCTCCTTATTAATAACTTGACCATTTGATAATACTTATATTTCTTGATAAATGTTTACCTTTAATATACTTATTAGTACATAGTACATTATATACCTATTATACTAGCTATTCCCGCGACTTCACCCGCGTGGATTTTAGCATAAGTTACTTCTTGAAAGCAGCTATCTGCCTGTGAAATTCCCGTCATAATCCACCATTCACCCATTTTGGAGCTTACCCAGAACACAAAGTCTTAAGACAGACATAAATCAAAAGATTGTGTATATGTTTGGACATTTAGTAGAAATCTGTTCTTTGACATTACAAATAGACACTTCAATTTTATTTATTTGTGTAAATATGTTTCTGAAAAGCAATAGTCTACGATGTTCTGAGATTATGATAATTCGAATCATGTGTCGACATGTTTTTTCACCCAAAGAATAAACTCTTTATAGTTACATAAAACTTCATTGTGTCACTATTTAAATTAAAATAATGTTAAAACCCTACGCACGTTGGCGCGTCAAAAGCAAAATCCGAAATCCGATCTATATGTCTATTGGCACAAATTACATTTTTTTAAAAGTCCTAGTGAGCTCTCTCGCCTCAGTTTGTTCAGGGCTGGATGCTTATAATTCGATGTGTAGTATTTTAGGATTAATAGTAGGTACTTAGTGTTAAGATACGGGGTTTATTTCCTGAGTAATCTGAATAGTTTCGCTATTATTCTTCCAACTCGTTTATTTATTTATTATATTACAAGCTTTATTAACTTGCAATGTATGTCCGGGTGGAATCTTGCAACTGAATTTTAAATCAGTTATCTTTAACCGATTGAACTGAAATTTGGTATACACGCTTATTTTGGATGACAATCCATGCTTAGCTATGTGACGTCATTCTGATTCCAATGTGGCTGATCATCCAAGATGGCGGAATAGTTATTTTTTCTGCACTACCACTACTACAGTATGGGTATCAAATGAAAGGGCTTGCTGTGGAGAACACGAAAATTAAGGGCAATGAAAGAAAAGCTTGTTTTTAAAAAGTTTTTTTTACCATTTTTTTTATTGTATGTCCCACTGAATATAGTATACAAGAAGGATCCATATCAATAATATACACATAATTAAATAGCATCTACTTATATATTTGCGTGTAAATTAGATATTCTCTAGTCAAGAACATTCATAACATGAATGTCTATGGTATGTAAAAAAAAATCATCTACAGGCTATTTCGGAAGTCCGAAATAATACTTTGACGTTTGCACCAGTATCGGCCATAAAACTGAATGGTATAAAAATTTGATCGAAATTCGACCATGTTTTGGTGACTTTTTTTTCTTCGTTAATTATCTTTAACTCTTAATACCTCGAATTCTATGTAAAATTTGCATATTCTGTTTTTTGAATATTGGTAGTCACCCATCATAAGTGCTGAAAGGGATATGGATGTACCCAAAGGCCAGAACACGATACCTGTCACAAATATTCAAAGGTCTATAACTCAGAAATGATAGTTAGGTATAAACTGTCTTCACTAAGCATTCACATACATTTTACCGTATATATAGCAAAGTACCTACCCAAAGTATTATTTCGGACTTCAGAAATACCCTGTATTCAGAAAAATATCGTGCATCATTATACCTATATACACAGCTAAACATTATAATATATACAAATACATCATCACGCCTGTATTCCCCGAAGGGGTAGGCAGGGGTGCACTGTAGTGCGCCCACACTTCGCCGATGTATTTTAGTCCCAATGTAATAGGGGGCGAGCCTATTGCCATTATACGGGGCACATTCCCCCTCAATACGAGGGAGATTTGGGCTATAGTCCGTCACGCTGGCCCAGTGCAGGTTGGTGAACTTCACACGCCTAGATGTGCAGGTTTCCTCACGATGTTTGCCTTCACCGTGCAGCAAGTGGTAATCATTGTTGAAAATGACATTCGCACATGAAAATTATCTCAGAGGTGCGGGCCCGGGATTTGAACTTGCACCCCTTACGTTCAAGGCGGGCGTTCTTGCCTACGAGGCTACCAATGCTTTTATATCCATACATCCGTTAGATCTAAATATTACTTCTTTAAAGGTGATAATTGCAATCACAAGGTTTTAGATTCGATCCCGTCTAGTCCGATCTAGTCAATAAGCTAATGAAGTCAGCTGTATACTATTTGCAATGAGACAAATTGGTAAATAAATGTCATCATATCATATCATATCAAGCCTTGGCTGTCCCACTGTAGGGCAAAGGCCTCCCCTCCCTTTTTCCACTTGTTGCGGTCCATAGCCAACCGGGGTCACTCCGGTAAGTAAGGTAAATGTCAAAATCATATTTTCTGGCTTTCTTATATAATGACCTAGTATTAGAATATAATTATTAAATAGAATATAATTACATTATAAATGTATTCTTATCGGGTTTCCTAAGTTATATTATGTACACGATGTCCATTAATTTTCAGGCATTGAAGAATTTTTAATAGATTTACAACAATCAATATTTACATAACAATTATATACTTATCTACACGTTATTTATTTGTTTATCGAGCCGTGATAGGTAACAATGCATTTACAATTTTTAAGTACGATAGATGCCTTCTTTTTTAAATCCTTTTCATTACAAGGTACTTGCAAAAACCTACGACTTCTTTGAGTCGAAATAGAAAATAAAATGTACCGGAAATAATTCCTTATAACATTAACTATCTGCCAGTGAAAGTCCCGTTATTTTTTTTCTAGCCGTTCCGATTATTGCCCGGCATAAACAGACGAGCAGACGGATGGACAGATAAAAAAAAATATTTTTGTAATAATTTACTGTACCTGCCTACATACTTTCATATGCATTTAATAAAACGCTATTACTTTGACATAACAAACGGACATTTAAATTTTATTTATTTGTGTAGTATTCATTGATTTCATAAAGGAAGTGTACTAAGTATTATTTATATTATAAGATTCGATTTTTAACATACTATTAACTACATACTATTTTAACATACTATTAAGTTCGAACTCCATAAAGGAGTGGTATCATATAAGAAACATTACCTTGGCCTACCGAAATGACATAAAAAATTGTGTGTCGTAATCCGAATTCAAAATCTTTAGGAAGTAATGGAAAAAGAAATAAACATACCTAATTATTAGTTAAGGAAAGGAGCCCAGCAGCCGCCGTATTTGTCTTGATTCATAATAGTAATTTAGATATTTACGTAAACTTCTTAATACAACGATTTGAATGTATACGCAACATTATTCAATATTCTTTTCAAATATGTTAATTATTTATTTAACAATTACAATGCGGTTTATGTTCAAAATAATTGAATTTATATTTGAACTTTTCGCAAAATTCTAATTCCGTGGGTAAAATTCCAAAAACATTTTACACCAAATAAGTGTTTTAGTAGTGTGTAATTAATACACCTATTTAAGTTTAAATGAGGCTTTATATATCTCCATGAGACTAGTTTTGGTTCCAGCTTCTACATTCCACGGAAATAGAGCTCCTTACCTTATTTAGATGTAAGTGCGTGTTGTCAACTTAGATCTAAAACATGAATGTGAACGTAATAAAAACATGATAAAATACATTTATTGATAGTTTTATTGTATTTCCTGACCTTTACCCACTTAAACACTTTTGGTTATGTAAACAACACCAAGAAAACTTTGGCGCTATGATCTGAACATCTTTGAGGGAAAGACGCGGTAGAAAATGACCCAGGATCGGGACTGGTGGCGGAAGAGACGAGATGTCTTTGCCAAGAAGGCTTAGCATGACCGCGTAGACATAAGTTTCATCTCTCTCGATTGTCGAGAAAATGACGTCACACCGAGCTTTTTGTACTGGACATGGCTATGAGTGACGTCATTTTCTCGATAAATCTGACAGTTAAAATAGATAAAACTTATGTCTACGCGGTCATGTTAAGCCTACAGGAGTGAGATATATAAAAGGCTAATAAAAGAACACAAATCTTTTTTACGAAATGAGTGAATATTTAATAGAATACGTTGAAGAACGGCTGCACATGCAATTAGCGGCTATAGTGCTATTGTCATTTTTTTATGGGACTAAGCCCGCCACACATTCCCACCACTGTTACTCCTGTAAGCCAGGATTGACAGCGGTGTCCATTGAAAACACCGAGGTTTGACCCTCGGCGAGTCCCGGGGAAAAGCTAAATTGTCTTGGAACAAATTGTCTTCAAAGTGCTATTGTCAATTAATTAATAACTAGAGCGAATTCAAGAGATACACATTAGAAATAAGAATGGGTGATGAAAGTGATAAAGATGGCGTATAATATGCTAAAGTAAAACAAAGTAATTATTTCAGCCGCCGAGTTATAAGAGGCTCGAAGTGACTGAATCTCAAATCGAAAACGAAGTGTAACAACTTGGTAACAACTCAAAGACTGGTCATGTGACGTTTACCACATAAATTTGATCTTTATTAATGTTATTACCACAGAGTACATTAAAAAAAAAAACAGGTTAAGTAGTTCGCGCTAATGGGTTCGCGTTAAGCCCCACCCACACTGGGACGTCATGAGCCGCGCGTCAACAAGTTTGCTAATACCAAAATGAACTGAGACAAATGTATTGACTGAGACAAACTTAATTCCTTAATCAAATTACATTAACAGCGCGAGTAAAGTTAGACGCGTGGGTTTGAGGAGTGACTTACCACCAAAATTCAATCTTTACGTATATTGACTCAGAGTTCGTTATCGTATAGGCAAAAAATGTTACGTGCGGCTTTTGACGTCCCAGTGAATGGAAGGTTTTATGTTGTCATCTAAGAAAACATGCCCATTGTTAGACGACTAATAGATCCACTCAGAAGCTAGAAGACTGGATAATAGACAAGACCGTCTATA
Organism: Ptilodon capucinus; assembly: GCA_914767695.1. Classification (NCBI taxonomy): domain Eukaryota; kingdom Metazoa; phylum Arthropoda; class Insecta; order Lepidoptera; family Notodontidae; genus Ptilodon; species Ptilodon capucinus. The sequence goes on from OU611807.1 coordinate 11,487,856, forward strand.
GACACGTGTACGCCCTGTAACATAAGTGTACATGGATCTTAAGTGGACTGCGAGACCTATTATACAGCGTGTTTCAGAAGTCCGAAATAATACTTTGACGTTTGCATCAGTATAGCAGTATAGGGTATACAACGGAGTGGTATAAAAAATCATCGAAATTCAATCATGTTTTTCCGATTTTTTTTACGTCGGCAATTTCTATAACTCTTTATACCTCGAATCTTATGCTAAATTTGCATGTTCTGTTTTGTGAATATTTGTACTCGCCCCTCATAATTACAGCTTCTACACTGCTGAATAGGGTTATGGATGTACCCAAAGGCCAGAACACGATACCAATAGGGTGTAATAACAAATATTCAAAGGTTAGCAAACTAGGTTCAAACTATGATAGTTAGGTATAAACTGTCTTCAGTAAGCATCCACATACGAGCTACTGTATATGTACCCGAAGTATTATTTCGGACTTCTGATACACCCATTATAAAGGGCATCTATTGTATCGCTACCTGAAACCATAAACAAGCTTTAAAAGCAGTCTAGACGGCTATTACGTTATCTCATCGAGATATATAACGGAGATGCCCTATCGACTCCGCCCTGCGATAATTGTTTTGACGTTTATCTGACATCCGCCATTACAGTTGCCCTATGTAGTTGCCGTATAGAGTATCTAGAGTACCCATAACGACTCCACTCTTCGTATAGCTCTAAGGCGACTTTTCCATCATTTTTGTTATCTCATGTACCTGTTGTATACGGCAACCATATGGGACAATAATAATGGCGGAGTCAGATTAACCAGAAAAATTTACCGCATCGCTGGCTCGTAATGCCATCTCCGTTATAATATCTCCGTGACTCCGCCCTGCGATATTATTTTGACCTGTGATATTATTCTGCCATTCCAAAGAAAAGATGGATGGAGTGTGTAAAAAGTGATATGATTGAGATCGGAGTCGATGTCGGTATGACGGAAAAGCGAGACGAATGGAAGAAAAGGGCATACTGCGCCGACCCCAAATAATGGGATAAGGTAAGGCAAATGATGAGTATCTGCCATTGGAGTTGCCTTACAGGTTACTACAATGTCAGATTGTCGGATGTTAAATAAAAGTAAAAAAAAATCCGCAAAGCCATACGAAGGGCACAGTCGATATGGGTTCTTTAGTTACTCTATGCGTTAATATTGACTTAACGTTACTGTAATTGTAAAAACATTTAATATTCCAAATAATGGTAAAAATATACTTTATAAAAACAAGCTTTTATTTAATTGCCCTTAATTTTCGCGTTCTCCTGTGCATGCCCTTTCATTTGATACCCATACTGCGGTAGTGCAGAAAAAATAACTATTCCGCCATCTTAGATGATCCGCCATATTGGAATTAGAATGACGTTACATAGCTAAGCATGCATTGTCATCTAAAGTAAGCGTGTATCCCAAATTTCAGCTCAATGGGTTAAAGATAACTGATTTAAAATTCAGTTGCAAGATTCCACCCGGACATACGTTGCAAGCTAATATAAAGCTTGAAATAACAATCATATTTCAATTTAATTTGTAAATTAATTTTGATTTCATTTCATTCATTTCGTAAATGAAAATAAGAAGAAGAATCCTCTAATTTTCCCTATAGGGGTTCCTTTTTTTAACCGACTTCCAAAAAGGAGGAGGTTTTCAATTCGGCCGGTATGTTTTTTTTTGAGGTACGGATCCCTGAAAACCACCTAAACTCCATATTGGTACACAAATTACCATACTTTTAGCACCGCTTTCCAATATAAACTACCCACATCAACAACTAAATGCCATTATTATAACACAACAAAGGATGGCGTTTTGTATTGTTGAACCGAAATTAACACTTGGCGGTGGTGAACGGTGAAATCTAACTCATTGTTCTGCTTCCGTCACGAGGATATAAATTAAAACACCTATGCAGACACTTTCATTTTCCGTACAAATATCATACGTAAAACATGATAGCTATTTTCACTTTTGTTCTGTTGATTGTGAATCTATGTGCTGCAAGCGATGGGGGTAGTAATAGAAGTGTCGATGGAGGATTTCCGTGGAGGAGGGGTCACCAGGAAGTAGTGAGAACTGAAAAACGGTTCCGACCGGTCCAGAAGGAAAGCAGATGTAAGATACAGGGTGTATCAGAAGTCCGAAATAATACTTTGGGTACATATACGCTGATATGTGAATGCTTAGGCTAGGCTCGCACTAGGCAGCCATTGCTGCGCAGCCAGGCTGTGGCAGCCAGAATATTTGTGCAGCCAATCCACGACTGTTCAAGATTCTTCCGTCGACGGATATGGAGAAAGTCATTTGACCAAACAAGTTTGAACCCAAAATACGCCTGGCTGCTACAACTAGTGCGCGGAGAATGACGGCAGCCACATACATTCACCTACACACGCTATGGCTGCTCACAGCCAGCTGGCTGCTGTGCAAACAGGCGCGTTTTATTGGCTGCCGCAGCCGAGATTTCGTGGCTGCCTTGTGCGTGGGCTCCCATACAACGTCATATGTCATGTTCGACTGGCTGCCGCAGCCTGGCTGCTCAGCCATGGCTGCCTAGTGCGCGGGGAGCCTTAACAGATTATACTATACCTAATTATCATAGTTTCTGAGTTATAGACCATTGAATATTTGTCACAGGTAGGTATCGTATTCTGGCCATTGGGTACATCCTAAAACCTATTCAACAGTCTAAACTACACTTATGAGGGGGACTACGAATATTCATAAAACAGAATTTCGATCAAATTAGTACCAGTGAGTTCTATAATCCGATACTCGATACTGATGCTAACGTTAAAGCATTATTTCGGACTTCATCAACAACCTTTATACATTTTAGATTACCGGTAGCACACTGAGGAGTCATTTGTTAATACCAAAAAGCACTCAATATCACTAAGCGTAAATATTAAATTTCTATGGTAAAAGTCACACCCCCACACGTCAAAATTCGCTCGCGTTTACAATATAATATAGGTACGTTGAACAATGAACTTTATCGATAAGTAAATACAGTTGATTTTGGTATTCGCACAAAACTCGAGTCACGCGTTAATAGGTACTATGCGATTCAAATGAGAATAGGATCGACTTTGCGCCATATTGTGACGATAAAAATAAAAAATACATCATCACAATGTATTCCCCGAAGGGGTAGGCAGAGGTGCACTGCAGTGCGCCCACACTTCGCCGATGTATTTTGGTCCCAATGTAATAGGGGGCGAGCCTATTGCCATTATACCGGGCACATTCCCCCTCAATACGAGGGAGATTTGGGCCATAGTCCACCACGCTGGCCCAGTGCGGGTTGGTGAACTTCACACGCTATAGAAAGCTATAGACGTGCAGGTTTCCTCACGATGTTTACCTTCACCGTTCAGCAAGTGGTAATCATTGTTGAAAATGATATTCGCACATGAAAATTATCTCAGAGGTGCAGGCCTGGGATTTGAACTTGCACCCCTTACGTTCAAGGCGGGCGTTCTTGCCCGCGAGGCTACCACTGCTAGTTACTAGCTAGCTAGCCACTACTAGCTAGCTATTGTGACGAATGAAAACGAATTATGAATTTAAATAATTAAATAATTAATTTATTATATTAGGACAATTTACTACTATTTTAACCTTTTTATTTAAATTTTATTTTATTTTATTAATATTGATATGCAAATAAGTTTTTTGCAAATCATACTTTTCAAGTGACAATTGACATTCCTATTGTTATTTGGATCGCATTGTACGCCCCAGCGTGCCCCAGGCTTCACACTCTGTGACTGCGTTGCGGGAAAATGCGCACGATCAATTTATAGCCAGCCAATACCAAAATGCACTATATTATCTCATATAAGAAGCACATTTTTCAACAAAATGTCTTTAATGACAGCGAATATTTACGTGTGTCGTAGCCATAGAGTAACTAGAATACCCATAACGACTCTTCTCTTCGTATGGCTCGATGGTAATTATTCCGCCATTTTTGTTATCTCATGTACCTGTAGTATACGGTAACTATATGGGAAAACAACAATGGCGGAGCCAGATAAAGCAGGCATATTGACACAGTGTTCGTTTTGGCATAGGCATAAAGTTTGACTTTGACTACCTAGATGTTGATGCCTAAAATAATTTGGAATTAACTGAAATAATAATAAATTCTGGATTTGATTTTACAGTTCTATCCCTATTCACGGTGGTAACTTTCCCAAACGGCGGGTGCGCGGGCGCATCGGGGGACAACGGTACGTGCATGACAGCGCGTGAGTGCTCCGCGCGTGGAGGCCAAGCCAACGGTCAGTGCGCCAACGGCTTCGGACTGTGTTGTATATGTAAGTTCCTTTCACATCGTTATAAAATACATTTCAATGAAACGAGAAGGCACTAGAGCTGCGAGTGTAACGAATAATTACTACAGTATTTTGTTCAACACCATACCTACTCATAGTCGGTATTTGGGGATACAATACTTCCATTCAGTTCCTAAAAAGCCGTTAACTGTAAAAATCTAATTTTGAGTTACAATCAAAAATTTCTCGCTAGAAATTATGAAGACACACAGATTTCTTTCCATTTATCTCAATAACTATAAATGTTAGAGTAATGAGACCAATATTGGCTATATAAATGGTGAAGGCATAGATATTTGTCTCCATTTATCCTGATAACTATTAAATGTTAGAAAATAAAATCGAGACCGGCTGATGGGGAACATTTTTCGCTTTCATGTAATATACATACATACATACATCATCACGCCTGTATTCCCCGAAGGGGTAGGCAGAGGTGCACTGTAGTGCGCCCACACTTCGCCGATGTATTTTGGTCCCAATGTAATAGGGGGCGAGCCTATTGCCATTATACCGGGCACATTCCTCCTCAATACGAGGGAGATTTGGGCCATAGTCCACCACGCTGGCCCAGTGCGGGTTGGTGAACTTCACACGCTATAGAAAGCTATAGACGTGCAGGTTTCCTCACGATGTTTACCTTCACCGTTCAACAAGTGGTAATCATTGTTGAAAATGACATTCGCACATGAAAATTATCTCAGAGGTGCGGGCCTGGGATTTGAACTTGCACCCCTTACGCTCAAGGCGGGCGTTCTTGCCCACGACGCTACCACTGCAGTGGTTCATGTAATATACATAATTTAAATTAGCCAAGATGTCACTTAACGGACACTTTAGAAATCGGACAGCAGGATACGGCACGATACGGTTAGAGACGGACGATACGGCACTATTACAGTCTGATGCTATCACCGTTAATAGTGAAGAGTAAAGAAACTAGTATGGTCAGACTAGCACACGCTTGAAAATAAGTCTTATGGAATATGACATGATGTATCTTTCTAAGTGACACAGCACGACGTAATCCGTGCCACATGTCTAGACACATGTATTACAAAATCAGTTTAGGGCTGTGCTCCACCCTGAGTTACCCTCAGAATCATTTAAATGTTATAGAAATGTTCTCGAGAGAAGTGTCATGAATGCGAATATCTTAGATTTACTTTGTATATGTGTAAATTGTCCACGATAGTTATTATAGTAGATATAAATTATTGACATGGTAATCAATCAAATTTTAAATAAATTAACTATAGCAAAATATTTTTTTTAAATAGTCATGGCCAGTTGTGGGACCAGCACATCTGAAAACGGAACGTATTTCGTGAACGCTGGATATCCTTCCTCGTACGACGGGACAGGGTCCTGCGATCTCACCATCCTCAAGTCCCATGCCGACGTCTGCCAGATCAGGTAGGTAACTATGCTTGCAAACCTTTTGTAAACCAGCTACAATATGTATAATCCTAAAGTAAAATACGAGGGACCAATTCGCGTAAGCGGCTACTACTGCAGCCCTTTTAACGTCCCCCTGCTGGGCACGGCCTCCCCTCAATGTGAGGAAGATTTCAGGCCATAGTCCACCACGCTGGCCTAGTGCGGGTTGGCAGACTTCACACATCTATCGAGAACTAGACAAGTTCCCTCAGACGTGCAGGTTTCCTCACGATGTTTTCCTTCACCGTTTCATAACAAATGATAATCTCGGCTGAAAATGAGATTCGCACATAAATCCCCGAGGTGCGAGCCGGGGTTTGAACCTGCACACTTTGATTTGCAAAGCGTGCGTTCGATCACTCGGCTACCACTGCTTAAGTGTAAGCGGCTAATTATGGAAAATACATTTTCTGAATTTGCCTTGAACTGAGTGTAACTGGATCTATCATACCCAGTGTTAAATTCGCTTAGTTTGAAATTTTTTAACTTTAGGAGAGCATACTCATTCGACGCAGAAATATTTGCTGATTCCAAATATGTATCTAAGTCAATATCGTCCAAAAGTGTCGATTAAGGGGGTGATCCATTTGCGAGCCGGCGAGCTAACAGTCTAAATTGTTGGCTCGTCGATTCACGTTGGTGATCCAATAGCGCACCAAACAGTCAATTCTCATCATTGGCGAAGTCATGGCGGTTTTTTGCACCGCGGACTTAGAATTTCAAGCATGCACAAAGAGCCAGCGAGCAAGTCAGCCGGTTTTTAAATCCGCAGACCTTTAAGTGCTCTATTGGCGGTTTAGACCTTTGGCTCGCGAGTTCGTTGGCGGTCTTACTCGCAAATGTATCACCCCCTTAAGTCAAATAGCCTTGCACCCCTCGAAATGATAAGTCTGTGTTGTCTGGGGAATATTAATTAACTACATAAAGTTTAATAATTCACAAATAATCGACCCTAACAAGAGATCTGAGCGGTCTTGTTAGTTCTTACGAACGTTTTTGTCATCAGGTTGGATTTCAATCGGTTCACCATTGCTGCACCGGAACCCGTGAACCATGTATGCAACCAGGACCAGTTCATCGTATCTGGAGGCAACCCAATCCCGACCATATGCGGAGCGAACCAAGGCAGCCACAGTTGAGTATGGGGCATGAAGCGAGGGTAGAGGAACTTGTATTGGAATAAAATGAAATAAAAATGTTATAGGTTGATTCAAAATTAGAAACTTTTCAAATCAAATTGCCAAAAATATAAAAAGTAATAAAACTTCGTGATTAATCTACAAAAAGGAGATTTTTCTAATACTCGAAATGCGCTCGTACTCTGAGGTATCAAAAGTTGCAGGTCAAAATAAATCTCAGAGTTGCCAACCAGAGGTTTGAACCTACACTCCTTGAGTTAGTACGTTAGCTATGTCCCGTGTCTATATCCTACTCAAAGGGTTTCTAAGGTTCATTGTAAAACACAGCGGTCATTACAGGTCTTTGTTTATTTCACCAAACTACATGTATTCCTATAATTACTAACGTGCGGACAATCGGGCGATGTGTATGCAACTGGCGTCGCTATCCCAACAGGGCTCGCGCATCGCCGAACTGTCAAGTCGGCGCATTGTAAGTTATACCCCTACAAGTTCAAGGAGGTCGTTCTACCAACCAGGCTACTAGCTCTCTCATTTTCACGATGTGTTAATGAACAAGCAGTGGTAGCCCCGTTGGCAAGGACGCTCGCCTTGAACGTAAGGGATGCAAGTTCATATCTCAGGCCCGCACCTCTGAGATAATTTTCATGTGCGAATGTAATTTTCAACAATGACTACCACTTGCTGAACGGTGAAGGAAAACATCGTGAGAAAACACGCACGTCTAGGCGTGTGAAGTTCACCAACCCGCACTGGGCCAGCGTGGTGGACTATGGGCCAAATCTCCCTCGTATTGAGGGGGAATGTGCCCGGTATAATGGCAATAGGCTCGCCCCTACATTGGGACCAAAATACATTGGCGAAGTGTGGGCGCACTGCAGTGCACCTCTGCCTACCCCTTCGGGAACTACAGGCGTGATGATGTATTTATTATTTTAATGAACAAACAATTATTAATCACAAACAAAGAAAATGTACCCGTATAAAGAGGACACAACAAAAGGACAATAATGTTAGTCCAGGGCTGTCACTTCGATAGAAAAGTAGATTCGTTAACAAAAAAAAATATACATAAAACTATTTATACTTTTATCAAATAGACAGTGTAATAATATTGGTGGGAAAGGTTATTTGACTTGGGCGACTTTTAGGGCGATATTGTTAATTTCGTTGAAGAATGTGCCTCTTCTGTGAGTTGAGTTGAGTGAATACAGTTCGTTTTTGTATTTGGGAGGCCAAATACACAATGGGGCGTCGAACCTCAAGCGTCAATTTTTTTACCATACCAAAACAAACTGTATTGACTTATAGATAAAGTTCATTCTCAACTAAATGACACTGACAGCGCGAGCGAATTTTCACGCGTGTTGGCATGGCTTCTGCCAAATAAATTCAATCTTTATGTATATTGACACAGAGTTCGTTTTGGTATTGGAACGTTGACGGCCAGTTTGCGGCTTCGTGGCTTTAGTGATTGAAAAGTGATAATAAACCTTATGTAACTTTTTCTAAGTGTGTTTTTGTTCAGTTTTTGATTCTTCTTTTTCAGTGTATATTGACGCTGGCATTGGAATGACTAACCCTGTGAAATTGACGTTTGTTACAAGCGGTACCGCCTTCGAGAGGATGTGGAAGGTCAAGGTCACACAGATACCTTGCAGCACTATATATAAAGGTTAAAATTGCTTGTTCATGGCTACGGATTATTCAAATTAAGTTTCGGTCGCTATTAATTACTTCAATACGATTGCACCGCTGACATGTTTCTTGCATGCTAAACATGAATTAATTATCAGTCACGGTGAAAACATTTTGTGTTTATTAAAGGCTGTGTTGTGTGTTCACTTAATAGTTTTAAATGACAATACCTACAATATTACTCCTTTTCGCATTTCGAGCCCGCGCTGCGGTATATTTTTCAGGTTTATCTGACACCGCCATTGTTGTTTTTCCATATAGTTTCCGAATACTACAGGTTCATAAGATAACAAATGGAATAGCTCCACCTGCGGTAAGCAGGTATTTTTTTCAGCTAGTATCAAGTAATTGATAGCAATTCGTTCTTATGTGTTACAGCTGACGAGGGTTGCCTTCAATACTATACAGGGGTTGCTGGGCAGCTGAAGTCATTCAACTACGACCCAGCCTCTGGGCAACAGCTCAGCAACCAGGATTACGGGATGTGCATTCGCATGGAGAGAAACTTCTGTGGAATACAGTATACGGCTTGTCCTGATACTGGTACCAACAACGCACAATTTAACACAATTTATTTATAAGAATTAGTACCCTAATTGGTAGAACCCCTTTCTTCCAAGGCCCCTTGAAAGAAAGGTGCAGGGTCAGATCTAGGGCTAGCACCTTTTGAATTTTGGAATTTCATGAGCGATTCTCATTATCATCCATGATTATCACTTGTGAAGGAAAACATCACGAGGAAGCTAATTCTGAAGTCTGCCAACTTGCACTTGATCAGCGAGGTGGACTGTGGTCTGAATCCTCCTCAAATTTAATGAAGATCCGTGCCTAGTAATGTGACGAATTCAAATTGCTTCTGATGCATATAAAGTTGGTTTTAATTTCTATACATTTGGGGTTTATTTTATTGTTTCGAGTAGTTTACCGTAGTGCCAATAAAATCAGCGCAAATGGCATTATTTAGAACCAAACTAAGAGTTTTGTCGTCCTTCTCATAATCGTAATAGGTACGTGAACAAGACGTCAATATCTTTTATCTCATCAAATGTACATTATTTGTCTTGTTTCAGTGAACAATCGCTCGCGTGCTTTCACCATTACTGGTAACAGTAACAACCCAATAAATGCCATGATTGGCTCCGGGGCTGGGCCCAACAATTGTGCCAATGATTGGCTGCTGGTACCGTGCGCGACCAACGTTGGCCGAATCCAGCCGGCCCAGGCTTTGTGTACCGACAGAATATGTGGTGGAACCTTTGCAGCTGATTTGTCGATGCAAGCTTCTACCGTTTTAAGTAAGCATGTGTACAAGCGCTTCAAGCTGCGGGTGACCATTTTTTTTCATGACGTGTCATCATCACGTTCGTATTCCCCGAATGGGTAGGCTGAGGTGTACAACAGTGCACTCACACTTCGCCGATGTAGTTTAGGCCCAATGTGATAGGGGGCGAGACTATTGCTATTATACCGGGCACATTCCTCCTCAATGCGAGAGAAAATAGGGCCATAGTCTACCAAGCTGGCCCGGTGCAAATTGGTGATCGTCACATGCCTTTTTATAGTCGTGTGAAGTTCAAGTTTCCTTACGACAAACAACAGTTTATTTAAATTGAAGAAGCAAATTTTTCAGCTTGGTCGTCGCTTAGATTCTGCAAACATTAATTCTTTACAATAAATTGGCACAAATAAAATTTGAAGTAAATTAATAAATATATCTTGGTTCGGTAATTATGTTTAGAGCTTAGAGCACCACACACTGGAGCGTGAAAAATCGTGCGTTAATATTTTACCAATACCAAAACGAACTCTATGTCATTGGACATAGAGTTCGTTTATTGATGCATAAAGATTGAAATGCTTTCGTAAAAGCCCATAAAGAAAAACGGGGATGCCCGACCCCGCCCTGCAGCAATTTTTTTCTGACGTTTATCTGACATCATAAGGTGTCAAACAATACTACAGGTAACTACAATGGTAGATGTCAGATCAACTTCAAAAAAATAGCCGCAGAGCCATACGCAGGGCGTAGTCGATATGGGTTCTCTAGTTACTCTATGTAAAAGGCACGCTTCACAATTCGCGCTGTCATTTCGTTGTAGAGTTAACTTTTTCTATGTGCCAATACCTACAGTTCGTTTTCGTATTGGCTGAGGGCAGACGCTCCAGTGTAGGGGAGGCTTAAACCGACTGCTCTCGTTAACGCTGTCATACAAAATTTTCAGTCACTGCACATGCGTTCCTGCTTAGCTGGCTTAGCCTTACAGGGGATGCCTACGAATAGTGCATCTATTCCCAAAACAATGGTTGTTCGCTGTTGAAGGGTGAAATTGATACAATTCTGGCCGGCGGACGTGTGCCGATGACCCGATGACCTAAGTCTAAATTACTATTCCGGCTTAGTTTATCATCGACTTCAGGACATAGGGATTAAGCCCCGTGCGCACTGAGGCTTGCAAACGCACGCGTCGGATACTTTGGCCTTAACACGTTGAGTGCGTTACTGGGTCTAAAACGTCCGTGTCTCACTTGTGGTGCGACTAAGAAATGTGCTTCCGTAATTACAGGGTGTTTCAAAAGTCCAAATTAATACTTTGCCGTTTGCATCGGTATCAGGTATACAACCGAATGGTATAAAAAAATATCTAAAATCGACCGTGTTTTTTTCAACTTCTTTTAGTCGGTAATTTATATAACTCGTAATATCTCGATTCCTATGTAAAATTTGCATGTTCTGTTTTGTTAATATTTGTAGTCGCCCCTCATAACTGTTATACTTATACTTCTTAATAGGGTTATGGGTGTACCCAAAGGCCAGTTACAGTGACAGTTATAAACTATCTTCACTAAGCAACCCTATGAGCTACCGTTTATGTACCCAAAGTATTCTTTCAGACTTCTGATACACCCTGTATAGTTTTAGGAGAAGGTTTAAAACGCTCAGCACTGCAAGAATGGAGAGTATAGATAAATACGTGCCGCATTGAAGATGTTAAAATAATATTTTCATTTCAGGTACCGTAAAACCGTTTCGTCTATGGTTTCACACTGACAATGTTGAGGCACCTGTAGACATAAACAACAGAGGTTTCTGCCTCAATTACGTCCAACAACCATGTACTAATAATGTTATTTAAGTAGTTACTTATTTATTTTGAAACATGCCTGACTTATACCTAATTTAGTACCTATAATAAATCTTTTTAAATAAAAATAAATTCCTATTTCCCTTCGTCACGCCATACCTTCTGAATTACTGCCGATTTCCTTCTTTTTTTAAATAAATAAATATATCATCGCACCTGTATTCCCCGAAGGGCTAGGCAGAGGTGCACTGCAGTGCACCCACACTTCGCCGATGTATTTTGATCCCAATGCAATAGGGAGCGAGCCTATTACCTATACCGGGCACATTCTTCCTCAATACGAAGGAGATTTTTCGGTAATAGTCCACCACGCTGGCCCAGTGCGGTGAACTTCACACGCCTTTCTATAGACGTGCAGGTTTCCTTACGATGTTTTCCTTCAACGTTTCAGAGCAGTGGTAATCTACCACTGCTTTTTTTTAAGTTTTATAATACCTTGTAGAAGGTTATTGTGAAAAAAAAATAAGAAAATTTAAAATAATTAGGGTTCCTATATTCCGCGTGTTCATAGTCGCAAACTTAGCTTGTTAAATGAAATAAAATATATTTATGACTTACATTTTCTTTTCAATTCCAAAATATCAGCGTTTAGACTCTTCCGCACACTGGCGCGTCAACCCTCGCGCGTCAAAATGTTTGCCAGTACCAAAACAAACTCTGTGTCGATATGCATAAATATTAAATTTCTGTGGTATATGCCACGCCACTACGCGTCAAAATTCGCCCGCGCTGTCACTGTCATAGCGATTTTTTTTTAATGGCCTCTTTCCATTGAGTCTTTGGGGAGTGAGAGGAACAGGGTGTAAAATTCCTTATCCACCATTGAAAAGGGACGATCCTCCGATCAGACGTGTGTTGTATCTGGTGGGCTACTGCTATAGGTTATTGTCGGGTTCTTGTATATACGTTTAATCGCTCGGATAACTTCAATATCGCGATGCAGGATTTAGTTCGTATGTGGCGAAATAGATATCGCCACAAGTCTGGCCCAATGAGATTCTGCCAATGTCAACGTAGTGGTAAATTCACGCATAAATCGATGTTTATAATTGGCAGTAGAACCGTGATGAGTCTCTGTCATCGGCCATAAAAAAGTACCTACAATAGAAACTGGTTTGTAGAATGAACGTTTTCTATGTGTCAATACAGTTTGTTTTGCTATGGCAATTATTTGACGCGTGAGCGTTGACGCCCCAGTGTGCTGGGGCTTTTAAGTCTACAATGAAAGGACACTGACAGCGCGAGCGAATATTCACGCGTTTTTTTTTTACAGCAGAAATTCAATCTTAATGCAAATAGACATACAGTTAGTTTTGGTATTGGAAAAAGTTTTTACGCTTTTGACGCTCCAGTAAGCGTCGGACCCGTTAAGCTACCAGTGGGGTTAGCACGCATGTGAAGATAAGATCTTTGTCACGGATTTGCTCGCTCGCTCTCTTTAATTTCATACGAGAGAAAGAGACAACATCAAGATAGGACGTGACATTGTCTAGTCTTGGCGCACATGCTACAACTACAGAAGGCTTAGCATAACAGATTTGTAGAGAATATAACGTCACACCGAGCCATGTTCAGTACAAACAGCTCGAAGTGACGTCGTATTCTCGACAAATGTGACATTTGAAATATATAAAACTTATGTCTACACGGTCATGCTAAGCCTACAGAAACTAATTTGTCACGAATGCGATGTAAATAATAGTTATGACCTGTATCCACTCGATCGATAATCGGACATCGCTCTATGTCACACTGGTAACTCGTGAATGGGACTATGCCAGTTAAACTCCCTGCACACTGGGGCGTCAAAGATAAAGCGTCAAAATTTTTGACAACACCAAAACGTCCTCTTGTGTCACTACTACTACTACTACAGCCCTTTTAACGTCCCACTGCTGGGCACGGGCCTCCCCTCTATGCGAGAGGAATTCAGGCCATAATCCACCACGCTGGCCCAGTGCGGGTTGGCAGACTTCACACATCTATCGAGAACTAGACAAGTTCCCTCAGACGTGCAGGTTCCCTCACGATGTTTTCCTTCACCGTTTCATAGCAAGTGATTATCTCGAATGAAAATGAGATGAGAATGAGAATCCCAGAGGTGCGAGCCGGGGTTTGAACCTACAACACTTTAATTTGCAAGGCGTGCGTTCGACCACTCAGCTACCACTGCTTGTGTCACTAAACATAAAAATTTAATTCACTCGCGCTGTCCTTGTCTTTTTGTAAGAGTGAACTTTTTTGTACGTATTGATATTGATCATAGAGATATACTCAAATAAAATGAATAAACAATCCTTGGGATAGGTCACGAGGTCATTTGAGGAGAACGGCGGCGTAGTGTGGTCTACGCCGCCACGTAGAGGAGGCATCCACGCAGGGTACGCTCGCGTGGATAACCGCTGGTGGAGTCGCGACGAGTGCGACAGCGTTCCCGTGGCTTCCCCACAAAGCGGAGGAATGTCAACGTGTGTCTTTAGCTGGTTAGAGTCCGGTACAACCCGTAGATATGTCTCCCTCTGGGTGTGTGGGAGTCCATGAGGATTTCCACACGATAACAAAAAAAAGATCACGAGGTTTGATGCCAGTTCAAAGTCACGGCAAGAAAAACAAAACTTCGTCGATTGTTTGTTAGTAATATCACAATAGCAGATTTTTACCAAATACATATTATGAAAGTAACTACATATATTCGATAACTATAACGAATATGCAATATTTAAAATTCTCGACTGTCCGTCTGCTTGCTCCGTCTAAACTCCCAAACGGCTTGACCGTTTTCGAAGGGGTTTTAATTAGCAGGCAGCTGATGTTACAAGAAGTAACTGATGCTACTTTAATTTTAGCAAAATAATTATGATTCCACTTGAAAAAAATAAAACTTATTATTTCAGGGGAGTCTCCGCAACGGCTGAACTGATTTGGAGGGGATGTTCACTGACAGATAGCTGATGATATGAGTATATACTTAGGCCCTATCCATTAGATACTCAATCAGTTCGTTCGTCCGTACAAGTATATTTATTTAATTAGTATATAAGGTGCATCTATATAATGAAATTTCAGTTTCAATAGGTTGGTTTACAAATCTCTATTGATCTAGGGACTAATCTGTAGGATAGTAATATTGAAAGACAACTAGTTTTTTTGCTTTTTTTATTTTACGTAAAGGAAATTATAAAAAATATAAATACTACATACTAAATATACAAATCATACGAAAGTACTCAAATAAAATGGAATACATTCAAGAAACAATGAGAAAATATAGAATACAAATCAATGTTTAATATTAATTACGTAATTAACAGTTACTACAAAATATATTAAAATACAAAAAAAAAAAAAATTAACTTATATTAAGTACAACATTGAACCATCGAATAACATAATCAACTCTCCCCACTTTCCACACACAACATCCCTTAGAACCACCTCTCTTGCAATAAAGTTAATTTCTTTTTTCACGAAATTAATAACTAAAGAACACTTACTACAGCCCTTTTACCGTCCCACTACTGTTCCGTCGTTTTTAGTTAGTTAGTAATGGAAGACGAGGAATGGCTCCACCTGCGGTTAGCGGGTATATCAGCCAGCGAAAAGTAATTAAATTCAATAAATACACATATAAATCAAAATGGGTGATGAATGTGATAAAGATGACGGATGAATCTGACAGTTAACTTGGCACAAAATCTGTCACAAATCGACAGCTTAGCTTGATTGAGCAATGGGTCATCTTTATCACCTTCATCGCCCATTTTTATTTATAATGGGTATTTATTGAATTTGCTCTTGCTAATAATTAATTGACACTGGCTGAAATACCTGGCAACCGCAGCCATACCAGTGGAGCCATTCCTCATCTTATTTCATTAAATTTCATCATTTCATTCCTTTCGTAAAAAAATATGAAGATGATTGAGCAATGAGAGGTAGTAAAGCTTCTCAAATTTGCCTTGACATTCCATTTCTCTCCCAAAGTGCCCCACAATATCATTATAAATGGTCTGTAGATGGTTCATAATACATTACAATTCGACTATGCCATTAGCGTTGAGGGGACTCAACGCTAAATGAACAAGCCGACGTTGAAGATGGCATTGCCACTTAATCCGCCAATTAAATACATACCTAGCCAACAGAATACATTGCACATAGCAGCCCTTTTTTTTATTTATTTTTATGTTTTTTTTACACACAATTACATACTAAAGATTACTATCAATGTGATCAGCTTAGCCACCTGTTTTGCAGATTTTTTTTCTTAATATTACATTCAGTTTTTGACAGTTGCGTTAGTACCTACAAAATCAAAAATTATCAGTTACTTTACAGAAATACTTTATGAGGGGGGGGGGGGGGGGTAAAGCTCCAGTTATCACATCGCTAACAATCTGGTTAACCCACCCCCAAACTAAGCTATGCTTGTGTTAGGTGTGGGTTCATAAGTAGTTCAATGGCCAGGAATTAATTGAACCCCGGACCTCTTGTTTACGAGATTGGCTGGCCACTGGGCTATTGACGTTTTAAAATATTTAGTTTTATTTTATAATATTTTACATTAATAACAGCTATACTTAGTTTATCTATGAATTCAAATTACATAATATTTTTTCTTACATTGTAAATTTTGTTACATACAGGTACTCACTTCTTAATTATCTACTTTATAAAACCATACGTCTTTGCCAATACAAAATGAATTGTATCGACTCATAGAAAAAGCTAATTTTTCAACGAAATAACATAGACAGCGTGAGAGGAATTTGAAACATGATGGCGTGGCTTTTACCACAGAAATGCAAACCTTATGTATATATTCACAGGGCTCAACACATCAGTAATATGCCAAGGACAGCCATACAAAATAATCCAGTAAAATTTGTAACATCCATGTTTTAGTTGGATAATAATAATAATAGCGCTATTATCCTGTAACGATTTTTATAGTGGGTATTGATTTTGTACTATTTTGTCAACTTTAACTGCACACGCTGTATTTGAAAATTATTTCATCCAATTTCAAGCTATATAACTAAAAAATGTAACCCTACACAATTAATTTTAAGTTATAATACCTTTTAATTTTAAAATTTCAATAATGTGTTTTAATAGTATTGGGTGATGTTGTTGTCTACAAAAATAATATCTGCAAGCTAGTAAAACACCCATTTATGTACTATGTGTGTTACCACAATTATAATTAATAGTTATAAAAATCATTAGGATTATTAAACTAAATTACGTAACTAAAGTTCTTAAAAAAAGATATAATCGTAATTATTAATGATAATTAATCACTTAGAAAGTATCAAACATAAAAATACATTGAATTGAACACCTCATCCGTCCTTGAAGTCGAAGAAAAAAAAACAAGTTGTAACTTCTTTTGTTTTACGAAGGAGGTTACTAATCTATTACATTTTAAAACTGTTTTGTTGATTGCTTTTTGGTTTGATTGGTTTAACACTATTACTTGGTTCGGTAGGTGTAACCTAGCCATCATAAGCCATATCACTTAAACATTACTGCCATCTCTGGCCTTTATAAAATATGTTATCAAGTCAATGGGCAAGGGGAAAACGATAGTGGAGTTCTTCTCAGCGGAAATGGTGTTCAGGGTCTGTAAGATAAGAGTCAGCTTTACCCATGCGTCTGCTGTTTCAGGTGCGATGTAAGCTTTGCAAAAAAATCACAGCAATCGTATAAACATTTACCTCAGTGCGCTCAAACTACAGACCAGTAGCTCAAACTAACGTTCATTAATTTTCATGCGACAAATCTTACTAATATTATGATGTGCAACTGTATGAGGATGTATGGATGGATATTTATTACTGTTTCACGCAAAATTTACTCAAAAGATTTTGATTAAAGTTTACAGTAATATTGTTTGTACATCAGAATAACATATAGGCTATACTTTGTAATGATGTTAAATCAATATAATAGTAGAGAAAGGGACCCACCACTCACCCTCGGAATTGTTTAGAATCCCAAATTATAAATCAAATAAATTTGATCGATAATAGAGGAAACCAACAAGACCGAACTCCCTGCCAGTCGAGAGTCAGTATGTCATAAGTCATGGGCCCTTACTATGAGCAATCCTCCGTGGAACAATCGAATCTAAAGAAATAATTTGACACATGTTTCGCCTCTCAACGAGATTGCTCATAGTTAGGGCCCATGACTTATGACATACTGACTCTCGACTGACAGGGAGTTCGGTCTTGTTGGTTTCCTCTATTATCGATCAAATTTATTTGATTTATAATTTGGGATTCTAAACAATTCCGAGGGTGAGTGGTGGGTCCCTTTCTCTACTATTGTATTAACAATGGATTTCCGCAATATTACGCCTGATTCCATCAATTATGATGTTAAATCATCTAAATCTGCGCGGACGATGTCGCGGGGAGAACTTAGTGTGTCATATGTTAAATTATTTTAAACGCACTGTTTGCTTTTATATTATATATATATATTATATATATATATATTGTTCATCATACAGAATGTATCAAAAGTAAAAAAATAATATTTAAAGTAAATACGGCAGCTAATAGACGCTTAGTGAATGCAGACTATACTTAACTATCGAATTGTACTCATAAGTATCGTATTGTGGCTTTAAGCCGCACACTGGGCGTCAAAACCCACTTGTCAAAATGTTTGCCTTTGTTTGGCTTTAGAACTTTGCAAATGCCGGATCTGGCCTGTGGAAGTATGACACAGTCACAGACCACTATGTGGACACAGTGTAAACTACATTTACAAGGGGCGGATACTAGTGTCCGACCGAAGCTTCGGCGTTGGCCACCTTCGGCCAAACCTTCGGCTTCGGCTAAAATAGGCCAAGGTTTTGGTCGAAGCCAAAGGTTTCTAGAAAGTGCCGAACTTTTATGAATGCGCGAAAACGCAATGGATGGCGTCGATAACAAGAACTACTATTTAATTACAACTACCATTTAACTAAATTTACAAGTTACGAATACTAGTGTCCAACGGAAGCTTCGGCTTCGGCCAAAATAGGCCGAAATTTTAGCCGAAGGCGAAGGTTTCTAGAAAGTGCTGAACTTTTATGAAAGCGTCGATAACAAGAAATTACTATTTTATTACAACTAACATTTAACTACATTTACAAGTTGGGGATACGGCCTATTTTGACCGAAACTGAAGGTTTGGTCGAAGGTGGCCAAAGCCGAAGGTTTCTAAAAAGTGCTGAACTTTTATGAATGCGGCGATAACAAGAAACTACTATTATGTTACAACTACCATTTAACTACATTTACAAGTTGGGAATACGAGTGTCTGACCTAAGCTTCGGCCTATTTTGGCCGAAGCCGAAGTTTTGGCCGAAGGTGGCTAAAGCCGAAGGTTTCTAGAAAGAGCTGAACTTTTATTAATGCGTTGATAACAAGAAACTACTATTTTATTACAACTACCATTTAACTACATTTAAAAGTTGGGAATACTAGTGTCTGACCTAAGCTTCGGCCTATTTTGGCCGAAGCCGAAGTTTTGGTCGAAGGTGGCCAAAGCCGACGGTTTCTAGAAAGAGCTGAACTTTTATGAATGCGTCGATAACAAGAAACTACTATTTCATTCACTTTTGGCCAATCTTGAACATCAGCTTCGGCTTTGGCCAAATATCGACCCTCGCTCGGACACTAGCGGATACTAACACTCATAAAAGAGAACATAATGACATAGGGCACGAGATATTTCATTTTTTTTTAAATAAACATGTAAAGCAAGTTACAATTCTATGTTTCAGCCTCCACTCCATTGAACAAGCTTGCTTATTTTTGGATCATATGACGAGTATAAGCCGACTTGCTATAACGATTTATTATTTGGGACCAAACAGCCAATAGTTGATACAATTTGTTGAATTATAAACACTGGTGGGTACGTACGTTTATTTTTCCTGATTAAAATCGAGTGCTATGTAAACCCTGAAATATGATTCAATTTTTATGTACCTTTACCGACACAGAGTTACTTCAGTCGCCCCAGTGTGCGCGGGATTTTACTGATGTGTTTAAACTACGGTGACGCATACATCAATATAATATAAAAATCAATGCCATTTTTCGTTGTAAGTTAACTCCTCCTAAATGGCTGGACTGATTTGAATGATTTTTAGGGTTCCGTACCCAAAGAGTAAAACGGGAACCCTATTACTGAGACTTCGCTGTCCGTCTGTCCGTCCGTCCGTCCGTCTGTCACCAGGCTGTATCTCATGAACCGTGATAGCTAGAGAGATGAAATTTTCACAGATGATGTATTTATGTTGCCGCTATAACAACAAATACTAAAATACAGAATAAAATAAATATTTAAGGGGGCTTCCATACAACAAACGTGTTTTTTTTTGCCGTTTTTATAGATAATGGTACGGTACCCTTTGTGCGCGATTCCGACTCGCACTTGGCCGGTTTTTTTTTGTATGCGTTTGGGTGGCACCCTGGATGGTTTACATTCACAATTGGACCCGGTAGGTGATACTGTTTTCGTATGTCACTCATTCTAGGGCGGTACGAAGTCCGCCCGGTCAGCTAGTTATCTACGTGAACAAGAGTGTCCACATAGTTTAGAGAAAATGAATGAAAAATTGTGGGCAATATTATTGTGAGTTAGAGAGCAGTGTTCGTGATTTCAACGGTGTAGATATCGACCGCAGAAAAAGGAGATGTCGTATCTCGATATATCCAATTTTACACCAGAGCCGAAAAACTCTTTCAAAAAAACATACGACCTTAATTAATCTAGAATTAATTGAATGCTCTATAGTATTTTTTTTCGTTGTAGGCAGACGAGACATGGACCATTCGACGTGGCTTTTTTTACAAGCTTTATATTATTAACTTGTAATGTACCTATGTCCGGGTGGAATCGTGCAACTGAATTTTAAATCAGTTATCTTTAACCGATTGAGCTGAAATTTGGTATACACGCTTATTTTGGATGACAATGCATGCTTAGCTATGTATCGTCATTCTAATTCCAATATGGCGGATCATCCAAGATGGCGGAACATTTATTTTTTCTGTACTACCACAGTATGGGTCTCAAATGAAAGGGCTTGCTGAGGAGAACACGAAAACTAAGGGCCATTAAATTAAATATTGTTTTTAAAATGTATTTTTACCATTATTTCTGATCAATTCTATATCAGTAAGTCATTCAGGCCAATTTTCGAGATAAGACATTTCTGCTTTCTGTCGTCTCTATATATATACATATCGAGAGGTGAAAGGCTATTTGACCTAAGCGACAATTTTTTTCACTTTACAGGAGACCTTACTCATTCGACGCAGAAGAAATCGCTGATTTCAAATTACGTATATAAGTTAATAACACCCAAAAGTGTCGCTTGAGTCAAATAGCATTCCACTCCTCGTTATATAGATTACTTTGTAACACAACGAGAATCAAACATGTCGGGACGAACGGACGTAAAAAGATTAGGGGGCCATCTAAAATTCTATGAAAAATCATCGAAATTTAACTTTAAGACAAAGTGATAACCTGTATTGTCGTGTAACTACGAACATCCAAAATGTCTTTGTATGGTAAATTTCTTTTTTTGTCAAGAGCCCAATTCCCCTAACATTATCGTTGTGGATAACTCCATTTTTATGGCATGAAAAAAAAACATATTATTTTATCTATGGTAGCTAGAATACGACTAGTCTAATCGCTTTAGGGTCACAGCACACATATATACTCGGAAAGGGGATCGTCACCGTATCGCCTCGAGCCGTTCAGTATTATTTGTATGAAACTCCATACTGCAACGCACACTAATCGTAATCGTAACGTAATCGCCTGAACAGGCTCCGAACCGCGATGCGGTGCGTGGTCAACTTGCAGTTCCCGCGCTTACGGCTAGTCGTCCCCGCGCCTACGTCTCTCCGCACCCGAGCTCACGTCTCTTCATCCACCCTTGCCCCTGTCCCCTCTCGCGACTTCGGTCGGCCAGCGGTCGGCGAGCCGTAAGCGCGGTGTTGCCTAGCCGTAGCCGAGTTGACGTAAAGGAGCTGCTGATACGCTTTGGTTACGTGCATACGTTAGGTTGACGACGAGGCGAAAGGCGATGCGGTGACGATCCGTTTCCGAGTTGATATGTGTGCTGTGACCTTTAAGGTGACAATGCGTAATGTCTAAGCTGGAGCCTGATTTTCGCTGGATAGACATCAATCTCTATTAGAGATATTTTGAAAAGAAACGTGGAATTGCTCGTATCTTTTTCTTATGTTTCGACATATCTTTATTAGAGATTGATGTCTATCAAACGAAAATAGGGCCCCTGGTCATATTCTAGCTACCATTGATAAAATAATGTTATTTTCGTACCTTCAAAAAATAAGTCATAGAAACTTAACAACGATGGCATTTGAGGACCAAGTGCCCAGATCACTTGGATTAGTTCGTCCCAGTATAAATGATACCTATTGTATAACATATCGGTGCCTGAAATTGCAAGAATATATAGCATAGACAATCTAAATCCAATGTAGATTTACAACCTTATTCTCCACATCTTACAGTTGCAATTAGGATCGTGCGCTTCGTTTGGTGAGTTCCCTAATGGCCGACCCACCTGCAGGTATCTCAGTTGCAGGGCCGCAGGACTGTCGCTGATAACCTCCGAGGCCTCGCGCAGGGCCCTTGATGCCTTTTGCTCCCCCTCAGCGGCGATTACCTTGGCGCGAGCTTCTCTTGCGGCTTCTGCCTCAGCGGCCATGGCCCGCTGCAGTTGAATGGGCAAACGGACATCCTTTCTGTAAAGATACTGCAGCATTCATATCAAAGCAAACTTTGTTCTGTACTTTTTTTGACCAAATTGACAAATTTTTCGGGCGATAAGTAGAAATATATATTATCTTTGGGTGTGATGGATGCGGTATATGGGGTTTTTGTGCACGGCGAAACATGGTGTGTCTCAATGCTAATAGCATTTTGATGCATGATTCTAGGTCAACGGGAAGTACCCTATAGGTTTTTGAGTTCAGAGAAAAATTGTGCTGATTTTGTTGGAACTAAACGAAATCTCTGTATTTTTACATCTCATGGACATTATAGGTACAATTATAGGCATGACATCAATAATAAATACAAATAAATAAAAATTAAGTGTCTGTTTGTCAATGTCAAAATAACAACTTTTTACTAAATACATATGAAAGTATATACGATACCGCTAATGAAAACGCAATTTTAAACATTTTTATATGTCTGTCTGTACGTTTGATTGAGGTAAACTCTCAAACAGTTGGACCGATTTTGACGGGACTTTCACTGGTAGATAGCTGATGGAACAGTAGCCTTAGTTGCTCCTTATAACATCAGCTACCTGCCAGTGGAAGTCTAAATTCCTAAGCAATTAAACTTACTTTAGTTTGTTAAGCATTATCACCTTTTTACGACTTAGGTCATTTCTGTATACTATTTTTTTTTTATGAGATAGGGAGGCAAACGAGCAGACGTTTCACCTGATGGTAAGTGATTAACACCGCCCATGGACACCTGCAACACCAGGGGCATCGCAAGTGCGTTGCCGGCCTTTAAGGAATGAGTATGCTCGTTTCTTGAAGATACCTTTGTCGTATCGGTCCGGGAAAACCACTGCAGGAAGTTCATTCCACAATTTGGTGGTGCGAGGAAGAAAATTCCTGGTAAATCGCACTGTACTGGAACGCCATTCATCCAGATGGTGAGGAGTACTAGTAAATACTATGTTAAATTAGAAGTAGAAAATGTTACTAAATCTCATCCCTTATAAAAACCTCCTTAAAGTAACTCCTAGTTGATCAATATCAGGACATGTATGGAAACCGTTTTACAAAAATTAATATTTATTATTAGATTGGTACCTACTATTGATCGACCCGACATTCACTAATTCCCATAGCCACTTAGAAACGATAATATACTTTACCTTGATACAAATACGAGTCGCTTTCCAACGATTCAATCGATTTTAAGCCTTCATATATTTTTCACATACGTATTTTCCGTTACGATGGTACTTTGAATTCTAAGGAACTATAAATACAGTTGAATTTACTTTATCGTATGAAATAGAAATGTAGCTCAAATTGATTCAAAGGGCTGCGATATGAAGTTTAAAAATAAAAAATACTGAAGCCTTTTATTAGAATATTTTTATACTTAAGAGCGACTACAAATTATACGCTTAATAGAAAAAAATGGGTTTTATGTTCATACCGCGGTACACTAATGCTTTTTCAGAAAAATAAGTAGCTTAATATACGCCTTAGAACATCATCTATCTGCCAGTGAAAGTCCCGTCAAAATCGATTCAGCTGTTCAAAAGTTTACCCGGAACAGGCAGACAAAAAATTTAAAAATTGCGTTTTCGTTATATCTATGGTATATATTTTCATATGCATTAAGTAAAAAGGTATTATTTTGATATTACAAACAGACACTCCAATTTCATTTATTGTACAGATGTTTATATGTGTATTTAGTACTTAACTTGTTATATTATATCAATGAAAATGACGTTATCATTCATCTATTCTGTTAGATACAAATCTATTGAAAAAGAGGATATATACGATGTTTTAAAAAAACTGTTGCTGCAAAAAAAAAACATAAAAAAAACTCACATCTCAACCCTTTCGACCTTAATGCCCCACGCCTCAGTGGCCTCGTCCAAAGACATTTGCATGGTCCCGGAAAGGGTTTGCCTCTCGCTCAAGATCTCGTGTAGGGGCCTGGTGCCCATGGTGTTGCGGAGAGTAGTCTGGGCCAGGAGCCTGGTCGAATTGTGCGCGTTTTCCACATTTGCTATAGATATTGTAGCGTTGCGTACTCGGTAATACACCACTGCGTCCACCGAAACGGTTACCGAATCCTTCGTTAGGACCTACAAAGCAATACTAACTTAACACTGGAGCGGAGAGACACACGAAGATTTTTTTACCCATACCAAAAATGGATTGTATAAGAACATACACAAAGCTCATAATTCATTGAAACGTCATCGGTGCCGCGAGCGAAGTCGCGATTTTTTTGCCATAGCAATTCAATCTTTATTAATATTAAAACAAAGTAGATTTACTAAAAAAATCAAGTGATTTCGCTCGATTTAGCACTTTTATATTTATAAAAGAATATCATACCTCCTGAGGTGGAATATCATACGTGCGTGTGCGCAAGTCAACTCTTGCGTAGGTGTCAATGCATGGTAGAATGAAGAAAATGCCTAAAACAAATTAACATTTTATTATATCTATCTAAGCACATGCCTACACTTTTATAGGAGAGCTTTTCCATTTTTCGAACTTAAGCGTTATGGTGTCACCAGAACCACTTACCAGGTCCCTTGGCACCGCCCGAGACCAGCCTGCCTAGTCTGAAGATCACAGCTCGTTCGTACTCCTGCACAACCTGTTAGAGAAAACAAACATAAATAAACAACTCCCGTACGCGAAAATGATTCAATAGGTATTTTGAATACTTAAATACACCACTGATTATTATTTTTTTAAGAGTTGTGCTGTTGCTTTAAGACATGTCTTAAATTACATGATGCTAAAACAACGGGAAGTACCCGATGGGTTTTGATTCCCTTGCGAGAGTCATAATATGCTGTAGAAACAGGACAGAACAGAACATTAAAAAAAAATGATTTTGGACGTCTATTATTGCAAAAGGTGGTCATGATGAGACACGTATAGATTTTATGAAGCTTTGGAAATATTGAGGACTTTAGATACTCTATGGTCTTCAGTCCTGGATTAGCCTGAGGGTTTCGTCTAGGGGGGCACCAGAGACAACCAAGAAAAAAAACGGGCACACGAAACTTCGTGTGCCCGTTTTTTTTCTTGATTGCTTTTTTAAGATTTTGAATTTGCCTCAAGTTTAAGGCAATTTCAAAATCTTAGGACAACATGTTGTGCCGACCCCACCTAGCATGGGATAAGGGCAGAAGGAACAACACACATATTCTACCTACAATACTTATTCACTTTTTTTTTTTCAATTCATTATTTGTAGCTCACTTAAGGCCGTTTGTCCACCGCCGCCGTCACCGGACGGTCACTGAGAACGAGATTATTTCGGGCCGAGTTTAAGATGACGTGACGGCGATCGTGTGTCCACCGCGCCGGTATTGGTGGCTTAGAAAAAAAACCAGGCGGACGGCGCGGTATGACGGTAGTGTGTGTTTTGTACGTGTTTTGTATTGCCGGCACATCGGCCCGTCATAAAATCGTGCCGTTCTAGCGGTCACGCCGATCTACTCGAAACTTCGGCGGCCGGGATGCCGGTGCTCGGGTGACGGACGTGTGGTGGACACGCGGCTATAGTAGTCTATGTATCGCTACTTCGGCGCCGTCATCTCGTTCTCGTTGACGGTCCGGTGACGGCGGCGGTGGACAAACGGCCTAAGGATAGGGGGGAGGGGGGTCACAGGGAAAGATTGCTTAGGGCATCAAGTTGCCTTAATCCGGCACTGATGGTCTTACCACCACCTCTTAAATTATTGTTGTTTTAATAGTAACTATTAATTTTTGACAGATTATGAACTGTGTTAACTGTCAAAAACTGAAAGTGATATTGTTTTCTCATATTTACGCGAATACTATACATTGTAATAAAACTATTTTACGGATTTTATAGCGTTTATTTACAATTTTATTTTCCAGACGTTTCGGCTGCTTTACAGCAACCATGGTCACGGGGGGACTGAGGTGTTAGACGTCCTGATGTCATAGTTAATAACTGGGTACCCTCATATTTAGTTGTTGTTTGCGGTCCGATCCACGCAGAAAGTGCTCAAAGTGTCTTGAGGTCTTGCAATGGTACGCTTGGTTTTGGATTTAATCATATTAATTACTGGATCCCAAGTTGGTGGTAGCACCCAGCCATCTTCCGTATTGAAATCAGGACATCTAACACCTCAGTCCCTCCGTGACCATGGTTGCTGTAAAGCAGCCGAAACGACGGGAAAATCAAATAGTAAATAAACGCGATAAAATCCGTAAAAAGGTTTTATTTAACTGAAAGTAATATTAAAACATTGTTGCAAGTGGTAAGAGGACAGTTATCAGAAAAATAAGAATACCATAAATATTTACGAAAGGTCCACATTGCATGCATTTGGATCACATTCAATTATTCTCCAGTGATGCATTTTAAAAATCCATATTTCCGAATAATGACGACCGACTGTTGTCAATTTCAGAAGAGACGGTTTTCAGATTATACTTTCAATTTTCAATATGGCGGAGATCGGAATAAAAATAAATACATTTATGAAAAGCAACTGAAAATAAGGAAGATGTTTTAAAATTCTTGATAAGTCGCATTCCTCTTAGGCCGCCTTTAGACGATCAATCATATTGCGCAATATCGCAATATCTGTGGATTGTCTTGACAAGGAGCACACGCGTGCATAGACACACACATAGATGCACACGGGATCAATACTATTCTACGACTAAACACCGAAAACATTGTGTTCTTATTATTGTGCAATGTAATTGATCGTTTGGATTCAAGCCCTTTTCAATCTTATTGAACAATAAAATGTATTGTATAATGTTATTGTAGGTCTAGGGGCCGCCTTAGATGTGGAATGGTGTAAGTGCGTACGCCAAAACAATCTCCTATAGCGGATTTCAGACTACGCTATATAATAGCACATACTATATAGCTCATAGCACAACAATATCGCGCACCATACATTGTTATGGCCACGTTCACACTGTATTGCACTATATATTATTGGCTTTGTATGGTGCGCGATATTGTTCTGCTATATATTATAGCGTAGTCTGAAAGCCGCTTAAAGCTACCCACACGCACACTGGGGCGTCCATGCTGTCGCGTTATAACTTTTATCAATACCAAAACAAACTCTTCTGCCAATATGCATAAAGATTGAATTTCTGTGTTACAAGCCGCCACGCGTGAAAGTTCGCTCGCGCTGTCAGTGTTATTTAGTTGAAGAATGAACTTCTCCAATTATTTGATTTTTGTCGTGGCGAGATTTGCCGACGCTTCGCTACAACAATATGAAATCAACCTTAGAACTAAACGCATAAAGTATAGTTTTAAATATGGCCATGTTTCGTACTCCTCGGCTCCTCGGCTCCTCGGTTCTTTCCACCGCTTAGACTCCGCCCACCGGCTGACTCCGCTCACTCATTCACTCACCGCTACGACGTTTATGTTTTATGTTTCACATCTGCCAGGCGTCCCGCGACGGCTCAGTTTTTGGTATAGCAAAAATTCTGAAGCGCAACTTTTGACGCCTTGTGCCCTTCAAAAAGTATCGATATCCCTCGCACGACACATGTTTTGTCATTGATACGTCACTAAGCGACCTTTAATATCAATATCCTTGACTGAAATAACTGGGCAGGAAGCATGGCACCTGTCCGATATCCTCTGAATAAATTACTTAATAATAGACAATTATTTTCCTCGTCCTTCAATCTTCGGTAGGTGTCGCTAGCTAATAACAGTGTATTTGAATATTAAAGGCAGATATCATAAGGCGTCCCGCATACTGGGGCGTCAACGCTCGCACGGCAAAATTTGCCATACCAAAACATACTGTATTGACCCATAGAAAAAGTTCATTCTTCAACTAAATGACACTAACAGCAGGAGCGATTTTTGTCGCGTGGCGGCATGGCTTCTACCACAGAAATTCAATCTTTATACAGAGTCCGTTTTGGTATTGGGAAATATTTATACCCATGCGCAAGCGTTGTCGGGAGTTTTATGTCTAATTACCTGACAATTAATTCGACTAAAGTTATTCCAATCCATAGAGACACGACTGAATACAACACCAAAAAGTATAAACTAGAGATGAAACGGATAGTTCTTTGGCCGGATACCGGATATTCGGCAAGCAACCAGGCCGGAGCGCCGGATATCCGGCTACCGGATATTCTGCCCTTTATCGCGGTACATGACGCTTCTTAAAGATATCTCGAATCGATCGCAATCACGACCCATAGGTACATATGGTGGTCAGTTAATTTGCATGAGTACCCGCAGTTATCAAGGTTTGCTAGAATTTATCTTTCAGCGCCCGGCCGTAGCGTTTTCAGCGAAAGGCTATTTTCAGAAGCTGGTCTGGTATACGAAGCCAATCGGAGTCACCTCTTATCAACAAATGCGGAAAATTTGGTATTCATTCATCACAATTTGCCAATTATTAATTTTCAGTACTAAACTAATTAATAAAACAATCATGTTTGACGTGCGATTATAAAAATAAACGGTGTCCATAACCTATTGTACTATGATTTGCCGTCTGTAAAATAATGCGAATTTTTGAATATAACTATCCAGAATCGGGCCGGATATTGAATTACTATCCGGTATCCGGCCGGATAGTTACCGGATGCGGATATCCGTTTCATCTCTAGTATAAACCTTAGATGAATTATTGGTCTCACGCAGCGCGAAACTATATACAGAATTTGCCCTAGCTATTAATTAATTGACATTTGTAGTATACCCGCAGGTGTACCTAATCCTTTCTCATCTTAATATATTAAAATTTCATAATTTCCTTCATTTCGTAAAAAATTAAACATCAGATAGGTACGCAAATTAAATTAGGCGTTACTTAATCAGGCGACTTACCTAAACCTCTTAACTTTATGAACAACTACCTAAATGGAAAATTTCTCTTTAAAAGCTAACTTATGCTCGTCAGAGAAAATCTACTAAAGTTTAAGCCTCAGCGATTATATATTCCTGCAGGATATCGTTAGTGGA
Source organism: Ptilodon capucinus (assembly GCA_914767695.1). NCBI lineage: Eukaryota > Metazoa > Arthropoda > Insecta > Lepidoptera > Notodontidae > Ptilodon > Ptilodon capucinus. The sequence continues at coordinate 11,517,440 of OU611807.1, forward strand.
TGAACCTGTTTTAAGCGTGCCTTATTGATAAATAATTCAGTAGGTATATGGAAAGAACTAGCAGTGATCTTAAATTATGATGCATTCATCTCATCATTTATTTAAGAACACTTAAAATCGGCCAAGAGCGAGGCAAATTCAGTGTCTGGTGAGGTAGGTAAGTATCTGGTACCTACTCAACTGTAAATTAAAAATCGGCCAAGTGCGAGCTGGACTCGCGCACCTAGGCCTCCGTACCTAAACTATGAAAGTTGAAAGCACCGAACGCTTTAACGAAAAGATAAACTGGATAGAGAGTCAACTTAACTTTGCCGGTGGAATACTCTTGTCCTCATACAAACTAACCGCAAAATGTTTGTAATCGCAAAACAACATTTTTATGCGTTGTTACTATTATTTTCTCCTTCACTTATGCTATAAAGCATTGCTTCTTGCCAAATTTCATGATTCTAGGTCAACGGGAAGTACTCAATAGATTTTTGATTCCCTTTAAAATTGACCAAACACGCAACATAAACCGCATATCTTTTTACAAGCTTTATATTAACTTGCAATGTACCTATGTACTATGTCCGGGTGGAATCTTGCAACTGAATTTTAAATCAGTTATCTTTAACCGATTGGCTGAAATTTGGTATACACGCTTATTTTGGGTGACAGTGCATGCTTAGGTATGTGACGTCATTCTAATTCCAAAATGGCGGATCATCCAAGATGGCGGATCATCCAAGATGGCGGAATAGTTATTTTTTCTGCACTACCACAGTATGGGTATCAAATGCAAATGAAAGGGCTTGCTGAGGAGAACACGAAAACTAAGGGCAATTAAATAAAAGCATAGCTTCTAAGTATATACGGTTTTCGTACTAATAAAATGGTAAAAAAGGGATATTAAAACTTGCAGAAGATGGTCGTACTGAAAGTGACCGCCTCTGGCGATTTCCTCCCATCACACAATAATAGGGATTAAGAGAGTCGCGAAGCTTAATCACTGCGCAAATAGGAGCGTCAAACCACGCGGGACCTACAGCAAGTCATAATGTACAATTCGATTTGCGAACCTCAGTTAATAAAAGAGTATATTCCTTAACAAAAAGTCATCGAAGACGCGAGCGAATTTAGGCGCGTTTTCGTGGCGCTTGCTACAAACATCTTCACCTATATATCAGCACAAAGTACATTAAAAAAAAAAAAAAAATTCGCTTGCCCCAGTGTGATCAGGGTACTAGACTGCGTAATAAAATAATTAATATCGCTTGGCAAATACACAATTAAATAGCTGTAAAACTAAGCAATGGTTAAACTATGGGTTCATTCAAGTGACTGAATTACCATAACAGCAAAGACCAGGGCACACTGGAGCGTCAAACCCGCGCGTCAAAATTCTCTCCAATACCAAAACGAACATAACACAACACAATAAAATTTACATATTTTATAATCAATTTGCCGTGTTCTGTTTCTAAAAAGCACTTTTTGAAATTTAAAGTACTTTTTTGTACAAAAACATTTCGCGGTATCCTAGTTGGTAGAACGCTCGCCTCGGAAGCGAGAGGCGTAGGTTCAAACTTTTGGGATTTTAATTTTTTTAGTGCTAATGACATGTTCAATAATAACTATTATAAATATTGCTATAAACTGGATCATGCAGTTTGATTATGATGCAACCGAAAAATTATTTATAACCGTCACTTAATGATTATAAATTTGTTATCCACATTGTAAGTATTCTAATTTTGCTGTCGTAGGTAGTTAATTTTGAAGTTGATCGATATTCTGTGGTGCCCACATTCATTCACAACAACACATACACACACTCACATTCTAATACCTCCAACTATACTCTCATACACTTATCTCACTCTCATACAACTCACACACCACAACCTCTAAAACCATAAGGATACCTTTTGCATTCGTTTCATTTAATGTTGTTTTTATTCTATAGTCTATAAGCTATGACGAAAGAACGTGACTCCCAACTCAGAATAAAAAAAAATTCATTTTCAATTACCTTTAAATCCAAATTAAGTCACAAGAAAATAAAGTTATTTTTCCACTTACTTTGAAACAGACGAAGAGTGAAAAGGGCATTGTTAATACAACCACGATCCAGGATAAAACGACGAGGATCTTCCCGCAGAGTTTTGATTCAGAATCGACATTTAAATTACCTAAAAACAATAAATCAATTAATACACTTTGTCGCACAAGTCTCAAGGAACACAAATTAATCGGATACACTCACTATTAATTATAGTAGGATATAAATTTTGTCGACTGGACATTTCTATCATTGTTATTTTTACCGGCCCGATAGAAAAAGGCTAGTTCATTTGCTAATGAGGACTATTCGTGACGAACGCCAGGCGCGCACTAGCCGCGAGCCTTTTCATTTACCACGTGTGAAACAAAGGATGGTCAATAAAAGGCCTTAGAAATAAATATAAAATATCAAATAATTGAATAAATGATTGATGTATATAATTAGTTGTACTTACTGTTTGAGTCCTCGGCGATATCTACTGTAGTGGCCTGCTCGGACTCCATCGCTGGGGTGGTCTTAGAGACGTCTGCCGTTAGCGGCTAACTTGTGGCTATTGACTATATTTACTACTGAGTGAGGTAGGTGGTTGCAAATGTGCCTCAAGAAGCGCAGGATGGCCTTTTATAGGGGAATTCGCGTGGGTAGTGGGACGCTGTTCGCGCAGATAAATCTAACACGCAATAAGGAGGATACGTCTTTTGGCGCCTCGAAACACTTGAAATACAGCGCTAGGGCGCAAGTTTTAAGATCAAAATTGCATTAGCGATTTAGGATGGGTACGTTGGCCTATTCGTTACGGACTATAGGGGGGTGTGGCTAAGAACAGTGCGGTGCGGGTATCGGGTGGTAACGGGGAGGAAGGCATTTCTAATTTTATAATAATGCACCCTGGGCTTTGTCATATTTGATTTTCTTGCTTTAATCTGCAATATAGAACTTAAGTTTCTTTTACGTACAAAAAAAATAGTATTTTTTAGGATATAACGTAAAACGCGTAATAATATTACATATGCATACCTACATCATCATCCCTGTATTTCCCAAAGGAATAGGAAAGTGTGCACTGCAGTGCGCCCACACTTCGTCGATGTATTTTGGTCCCAATGTAATAGATGGCGAGCTTATTGCCATTATTGTTACTTACTGTCTTATTTTCTATAATCACATGAGACTACATATTCATACACTATCATGTGTGAAGTTCTCGAGGAGGTGTCCATTTCAGGTGCATTTCAGGACGCCCATATTCAGCTGATACTATATTTGAAGCTAATATAAACGGATCAGAGGCTTTTATCAAATTACCGAGCAGACATGTCGACTAAGAAAATATTCCTTTATGTATTATTATATATTTTCAGTTTGCGTGTATTTGTAATTATTAACTTCCTAAATAGTTTGACCAATTTTGATGATATTTTTTCGTATTCATGGAGTAATTTTCACGGTCCTTAAATATAACTAGTTGGACCTAGTAAATGTCGCTGTTTAAGACTTATAAATTCACAAAAAATCAATCACGGGTACAGCGATTTCTGACTTATAGATTTCTAACTTATAGGAACGCAATATTGACCCTAAGGGTCCATACCATAAAGAACTTACACTGAATAAAGTTCAATATTAACTACATATCGAATCAACTGTCATACAATCCGAAATTAGCAACGGGATAATATAAAAACTGCCCTAGGCTCATTAGCGTGCATGAACTGTGGTAGATTTGATTAAAGTTACCACTTCTCGAGTAATAGCTCACTGTCATTCAATCCTTGACGATTGTGTATATATTCTAGCAAGAAACAAATGAGAATGCCTACTACATCTTCTTTGATATTCACAAGAACAACGGTACAAGAAAATGAAACTAAATTAAACTTCTTAAAAATATTACTATAATTAAAATGAAAACTTAACTTAACACTTCTTATAAAGATACTGACAGTACTTCCATCCTTCTTACGCCCTTTCTGATAAGCAAGAAAGCAATATTCTCAGTGATGTCCGTTGTAGTTTGTGTACAACAGAATCAAGATCACTCTGGATTCTCATCCGCCAACTTTATCATTGTCACCATCCATATTTATTCATGATGCGTATTTATTCATTACTTCACACTGACTGAAATACCCGCTAAACGCAAGTGGAGCCATTCTTCATCTTATTCCATTATATATCATCAGTTCAATCATTTTGTAAAAAAAAGGACAAGAAAGAAGGAGAAGAGATCACTGTGACAGTGAAAGAAAGAATAAGGTGCCTTGTTGGAAAAGATAGCCTAACCTCATCATATTATAATATTATACCGATGCGCATGATTACACCACCCGTAAAACAGAAACTAGGCACGCCCAAAATCAATTCAGCTAGGGCCCTACCCCTACCACCACCTCTTAAATTATTGTTGTTTCAATACTAACTGACACTTTTTGACAGATTTTGTACTGAGTTAGCTCTCAAAAACTGAAATTAATATTGAAATAGAAGCACAGTCACTTCCTCTCCCCTCACGGCAACTGCCCAAGCCGAGGTCTTGCCCTCTGTGGTGCCCTTGAGCTAGTTGCCACCCCTTTCCGCCCTTAAAGTTTTGGTTGGAGTGCACTCTGCGCTCGCCACTCCTCCGATAAAGCTGTAAAAGCCACCTCACCGCCAAGAGCGTAAGTCATTCAAAAAAAACCGGCCAAGTGCGAGTCGGACTCGCGCACGGAGGGTTCCGTACCATTATCTATAAAAACGGCAAAAAAATCACGTCTGTTGTATGGGAGCCCCCTTAAATATTCATTGTATTCTGTTTTTTAGTATTTGTTGTTATAGCGGCAACAGAAATACATCACCTGTGAAAATTTACACTCTCTAGCTATCACGGTTCATGAGAAACAGCCTGATGACAGACGGACGGACGGACGAACGGACGGACAGACGGACAGCGAAGTCTCAGTAATAGAGTTCCCGTTTTACCCTTTGGGTACGGAACCCTAAAAAAAAGAAAGCATTGCTGCAAGACAAGTAGTGGTAAGGAGCCTGTTCGTTACTTCGCTAAGTAGCCCTTAGACTACGGTCGTGATTGAAGACTTCTCTCTGGACATGGTCATGGTCTAGATAGCCATATTTACCTTCCTTTCTGCTACCATCGATAATTCGCTGAATATTTGCTATACTCTTACTCTTTGGTGGAACTTTATCATACGGCGTAGACACCTCCGACATCTCAGCAGTATCGGTATCGATAATTTCATTACTAATCAATCCCATGCCTATATTTAACTTGAGACTTGTCGCGCCGTCCCTAAAAATCAATCTTATGTTCGCCTGATCGAGAATTTTCAACGAGAAATAATCATTCAGCTTGACTGCTTTCATTCTGATCTGAAACGGTTTGAACTTTTGAAGAAGTTTATGCGCTTTCTCCTTTACGTAGTTTTCCAATTCTATGGTTAACATTAGAGCTTCCTGCTCTTGTTTGCCCTTCGACACGCCTATGGAGTCGTGGTGCTGTATCTCGTGGAATGTCTCCAAGATTGGGTCTGGACGCTTCAAGTTCGTGTTTATATATAAACGCTGGAGTACAGGTGGGTCGTTCAGGGTGTGCCATTTCCATTTCCCAGGCGGTGCAATTTTCTCGTCCACCACCAACCCCTCCGATTGGTTATACTTCAATCTGTAAAGGAATATGAACTTGATTTGATTGAAACTTGTGAAGCAGCTTGACCAATTAGGGATTCGCGCCTATTAATTTAACACAGCGATTATTAGTAAACTATTGATATTATTAGTTAAGGATTGTTTACATTTATAAACTTCCTGGAATTCCAAGACATGTAAAATAAAACACGAATACACAAGTCTGTTGCCAAAATAAAAAAAATAAGACACTTTGCATTCACAACGCGAGTACAAACAAATGGGATGGTTACCTTATGTTCCCATTATGGTCGTACACCACTCCGTTTCCGAGGAGGTCAAAGGAAGCCAGGACAGTTTGAGGTTTGTACCTGCCCATCAGGCAGTCCTTGCCTGTACTGTACACCACGTATCTGTGGCCGACGTTCGGATCTAACGAATAAACAAAGTCTAAACGAAAAGTCGAAACACTTATACCGAGGCGTCAATGCTCGCGTGTCAAAACATTTGCCAACACCAAACGAACTCTGTGTCAATATGCATAAAGATTACATTTCCGTCGTAAAAGCCACGCCCCAGTGTCTCGCGCTGTCAGTGTCATTTCGTTGTAGAATTAACTTATTATATGTGTCAATACGGTTCGTTTTTCAATGCCCGTTTATTTAGTTAAAGTTTACGCGCCAGGCTTGACGCCATAGTGTGCAGGAGGCCTTAGGGTTATATGCCCATTTTAAATCAACAGTATGAACTTTATATTCATTTTTATTTCACTTTATATTTGTAAATAAACGACATTAAATTAAATTACTTCACTCACATTTATAACAACACATTCATCAACTCAAGAATATCGGATTGAGAACCTCGTCCTTGTTTGTTTTTTTTAAGCTTTAAAATTTGTTACAAAAAGTATTTTATCGTTACGTATTTCTGAAGTCATTGTCTAATAAATCAAATCACCATACTGCAGTTTAATAGATACCCTGTGGGCTATGTAGCCAAGCATCATATATTACCTATCTACCTTAAGTAAAGTGGGCGGGAAGGTTAACCATCTTTATTTATCGATCGCCTGACCTAACAGTCGAAGTCTAGGCCGCACCACACACTGTACAGGGTGGTAACAGGTTCAATTCCTAAAAGATAATTTCCTGAAATGTGCTTTTATTCCCCGAATTACGTTGTATGGCTGTGATTAGATTTAAATACTGTTAAAAGAATCGTTGCGTAATTTTGTTGTGTACAGTTTCCCCTGAAATGTTCCTATAGCATTATATAAACAGTGGCAGCATCGTGGGCAAGAACGCCCGCCTTGAACGTAAGTGGTGCAAGTTCAAATCTCTCACATGATCGTGTCGGCTACGCGGAAAATTCCTAGAAATATAAAAAAACTAATTCGCAAATAAGAATCTTCCAAAAGGAGGAGTTTTCTCAATTCGACCGTATAATTTTTTTTCCCACAAAGTCGTACTATTTTTGGACGCGTAAAGAATAATACATTTGCGATTTTTAGGGTTCCGTACCCAAAGGGTAAAACGGGAACCCTATTACTGAGACTTCACTGTCCGTCCGTCCGTCCGTCCATCCGTCCGTCTGTCACCAGGCCGTATCTCATGAACCGTGACAGTTAGGGAGTTGAAATTTTCACAGATGATGCATTTCTGCTGCCGCTATAACAACAAATACTAAAAAACATAATAAAATGAATATTAAGGGGGCTCCCATACAACAAACGTGATTTTTTGCCGTTTTTATAGATAATGGTACGGAACCCTTCGTGCGCGAGTCCGACTCGCACTTGGTCGGTTTTTTTACCTTATTGCTTGTACTTTTAACGTATTTAAATTCACTTGCGTCATTGTCGACATTACTTTGAAGAACATAATGAATATTTTACCAACTATAACCACCCTCTTACCACCAGACTCAGAAAAGAGCCAAATGCCAATAAAAAATAAATATTACTTTCAGTTTTTGACAGTGAAGTCAGTACGAATACTGTCAGTCTTACAGTTGGTATTGAAACAAAAATACTTTAAGAGGTCACCACCTTATCATTGTCATCACCCATTTTTATTTATAGTGTGTATTTATTAAATTTTCCCTTGCTATTAATTACTTGACACTGGCATAAATACCGCTAATCACGGGTGCAGCCATTCCTCATCTTAATACATAAAAAAAAAACAGAATTTCATTCATTTCTTAAGATATTTTTTTTTCCGATTTTTTTTAATGGCGAAAAATTGGAAGCGTGAAGTGTAGACCTTAAAAATGTTATTGGATGACCAACTTGTGGAGCGCATGTAAAGCCTATTTTTTCTAGTCACAGCAAAACCAACTGTATTGACACATTCAAAAAGTTTATTCTACAAGGAAATGAGACTGACCGCGCGAGCGAATTTTGATGGGACGACGCGACGTGCCTTTTACGACTGAAATTTAATCTTTAAGTATATTGAAACAGAGTTCGTTTTTTGCGTGCGAGCGTTGACTGCCCAGTGTGCAAGGTGCATTACGATACATTAACTACCTTCAGAGTTATAGTAATCCAAAGCTACGACGCCATTCTTATAGAGCCATTTGCCGGAGCCATCTTCGTCCACTTCAGCAAGAATCTCTTCGGTATTGTAATACTTGGTCGACGATTTGTTCCTTTCGAACCAATTCGGATGCATCGGCTCCATTTTGTAGATATTCATCTGTAAAAACGTGGGTATAATGGTCGCAAAGTCAAAGTCAAATCATGTTTAGGCCTACGAGGGCACTTATAAATTATCAAAATTACATTTTATTTATAGGCTACTACCAGATCGAAGAGCCACCGCAACTGAAAGAACAGCCAGGTTACTCTTCGCGATGGAGCAGTGTAATACGGAATATAATTGAAAATGCGTGCTATTTATTGAGACTGAATAACCTTCGGCGACGTGTGGGTGGAATGACGTATTTAAATGTATTAGTTAACCATTACCTCGCTGCATCTACAAACGCGAGCAAATTTATTTGAATTTTCATGAAAACTGAATTTCTGTAGTAAAAGCCACGCGCCCATGAGTGTTCCGCTCGTGTCATCGTTGATATTTTATTGAAAAACCGGCCAAGTGCAAGTCGGACTCGCGCACGAAGGGTTCCGTACCATTAACTATAAAAACGAGCAAAAAAAATCACGTTTGTTATATGGGAGCCCCCTTAAATATTTATTTTATTCAGTTTTTTAGTATGTGTTGTTATAGCGGCAACAGAAATAAATAATCTGGAAAAATTTCAACTGTTTAACTATCACGGTTCATGATATACAGCCTGGTGACAGACGGACGGACGGACAGCGAAGTTTTAGTAATAGGGTTCCCGTTTTACCCTTTGGGTACGGAACCCTAAAAATGTGCTTCTCGAATGAGTTAACATAGTTTATTTTAGTATTGGCAAAAGCTTGGTCACGTGTGTTTAGACGCGCGTGTGAAGGCAGGGCTTTGACGTTCGGTTATCTGACACGTCTGTCATCTGACTATGTGTTAAGTGATCTATATTCAAGTTAAGACGGATTCTATGAAAAACCGTGAACGCTTGTGTGTCTTCAAATGAAAAACACCTTCTCCAATTAAATCCGTAGAGTATTGAAGGCTCAATTTGAAAAATAAATATATCCTATAAGGGTTCCGTTTTCTTTTTTAGGTAAGGAACCCTAAAGAGTAAAATTTACTCGCACTAGTATAGGTATTCAGGACGTAATGTTCTTTCCTTGACTAAATCCGGTAAAAAACGCAACGGGACAAAATGCAGCTGCCATAGCCTCTATTGTATATACATATAAGATTGAGCTACCAGGTATTCTAATCATTATAACTTGACAGACAGCAAACCCACTTGGGTTCGTATTTTATATTCTAGTAAAAAATGTAAGCCCTTAGGGTGCATTCACATGGCGGCTCAGTAGGCTTAACATTTTTTAAAATTTAATTTATCGTATGCTGAGGTTTACTGACTTCGATTTAATCTCGTTCAAAGTGTGTTAAACGCGCGTTGTCCGCGCCTAAAAAATACGCCGTGTGAATGCACCCTTATAAGTAAGTACTGTAAGAGTTTACCTTCCGCATAATTTTTTCAGTGGGCAATTTGGTTATTCCGTTGTCTATAAACTGCCTGTTGGACAATGCATAACTGAATGCTCCCTTTGTCTTGAACTGCAAAGCGTAAGGTCGAATGTAACGATCGATATTGTATTAATAAATCGATTTGGTGTTTAAATCGTTTTCTATGCCCTAACGAAAACGCAACGAAAAGCCCGGACACACTAGGGAGTAAAAAGTAAAAATAAGCGCGCGTCAAAATGGTTCCCAATACCAGTACGAACTCTATGTTAATATATATATATATATATATATATATATATATATATATATATATATATATACTATATACATATATATATATACTATGTACATATATATCTACTATACATCATGACGCCTGTATTCCCCGAAGGGTCAGGCAGAGGTACACTGCATTGCGCCAACACTCTAATATTCGCGCGTGATTTTTTTGGCAAAGCAATACGAACTGTATACGAACATAGAAGGAGTTCATTCTGCAATGACACAGACAGCGCTAGATAATTTTGACGCGTGGAGGCGTAGCTCTTGCGACAGAAATGTAATCTTTATGCATTTTGACACAGAGTTCGTTTGGTGTTGGCAAATATGTCGACACGCCAGGGTTGACGCCCCTGTGAGCCGGGGGCATTAACGTCATTTCGTTCAAGAATGAACTTTTCCCATGAGTCAATACAGTACATTTTGGTTTGTCTTGTGGTCGGCAGAATGCACCACATGGTTTCAGGTTTTATTTCTACTACCGATGCGTCAGCTTTGCGGGCGAGTCTTAGCCACAGTTGATTATTAAAGGAGAGACCTTTTCTCAGTAGTGAGACACGAATGTGGGCTGAAAAAAAATACATTTTAATATTACTTACAATTCTGGATGACTTATTCCTTCTGACTGCATTGAAATCCGCCTTTGATGTATATGACTTCGCCGGGTCAGGTTCCGGGCATGCGAAATCGGGTGAATACATATCAAACAACAAAGGTACTCTCGAACCTCTCTTTTCTTCCTTATAATGAGGGTCATAAGGCACAATTTTCGTATCTTTTATCATTTCCGGTGGTTCCTCGACATGATCGCATTCCATAAAACTCTCAGTGTTATTAATTAAGTTCCTTAAACTTTTGTGCGATTTTCTTTTGATAGTTGGCAGATCCGCCAGGTGCGTCATTCGTATCTCTCTATCTCTGTTTTGCTCGTGCTGGGTACCAACCTGTTTGTCGTGTTTTTGCATCTTAAACTCTTGCAATAGCTTAAAGAATATCTTTTCTTCTTCCGTCATGTCAGTTGATTGGTGCCTTGTTTCGTCATCCTTTCTCGAAACTCTGCGGTCTTTTAAAGATTGGAGTATGGTGAGCTCCTCATTTGAGGCTGATTTAGCATCTTTATTCTTTTTAATATCCTTAGGTGACGTTTTCGGAGTAGTGTCATTTAAGGACTGAGCTTTATCTTCCTTCCCGCGATTACTTTTAAGTTTTTTATCTGCTATACTAGCCTTTCCTTTCAACCGGTGGCCGGCACTTCCAATTTTACTTATTCCACCATCTTTATGCCTATCAGGAGAACTCATCTTTCCTTTCGACCTCTGACCTGGACCACTAATTTTACCTGTTTTTCCATCTTTTTGCTTATCAAAAGAACTCATCTTTGCTTTCGACCTGTGGCCTGGACTACCAGTTTTACTTTTTTCTCCATCCTTTTGTCTTGCATGTACACTAGACTCCCCTGATAACCTGTGACTTGGACTTAGAGTTTTATCACTATGCCGGTCCTTTTGTTTGTGATAAGCACTTATTTTTGTAGATAGCCCGTGAGTCCTATGCCCTGTACTTCCAGTTTTACCGCCTTCTTTATCTGTATGATGTTCACCTGGGCTCGGCCTCCCCTTAAACCATTGATCAGCACTTCCAATAGCATCAGTCCCTCCACTTTTTTCGGTTTCGTACCCAAAATCCAGTATACGTGACGTACCATCACCAACAAATTTCCTATCCATAAAATACTTGCAGATACACATTTTAGAAGGAGATGGATAGATACTAGCATCGGAAGAATAGTGTTTGTTGGATTGTGTAGTATCCAGCTTCAATATCAATTCCTCTATAATCTCTTTGCTCTCTGTGAGATTTTGTAACGAAGCTAGATCTTTTTCTATCGAAAAGAATTGACTTATCGGCTCGTGGACTGCTAATGGGGCTTTCAGCTGCTGTAGAAGGTGCTTCAACTCTAAGTCAGAGTGTGGATCCTGGTAGATCCTTTGCGGGCACACATTACCACCTTCTAGAATTGCTTGCAGTAATTGCCTTACTCTACATAACCATACTTTGAATCTCTTCTGGCGCTCTTCACACTGGCTTTCTTTGTCAAACATAAACTTTTTAAGAATGTATTCGCAACGTGGACATTTTTTCGTGTTGTTTGAACGCTTGCAATGTTCACATAAGCCCATTACCTGATTCTCTCTTATTTCAGTCAGCTCGTTGAGAAGGCTGCGAACCTTCTGCACAACTCCTTTGCATTGAAAACATTTCGGTTGATAATGACCTGAATGATGCAAAAATTTTAATAATGACTCTACTAATGAAAGCAATGTGTTTTATTGTCAGTGTGATCATTCTCACTAATGGACTATGTATGATGCTGTCAATACTGCTCATGGGTATCAATTAACATCAGGTGAAAATAAATCTCGTTACTTTATAATTTTCCAAATTTATTTTGGGTCATCTCGCAATGAGACTGTAAAAGAACTGCGGGGTAATTCTCGCATGAATGACTCTCTAATTCGACTTCTCTCTAAACCAAACGCCAAATTGGTCGTATTTTTTCCTTTTTGTTTCGACACAATGACTATTAGATATAATGTCGATCTTGCTAGAATTAGGCCCCTGATCTGCGCTTCCCTAACTGGTGGAGATCTAATGTACGGGTAATCAATAGCTCTAATGAACTCAACCAAATTGTCGACATTGAGATGAACTTTATATTCGAAAAAAAAATATTTTAAGCGCTTGCCCACGCGCAAATATTAATAAATACTTACGCAATTCTCCAATATATTCGGTTTTCTTCAATTCATTGCTAGTGGTATTATGTAATATGTACGTTTCATCCAATTTACTCATACGCTCAGCACTGCATTGCTATGAAGAAGTATTTTAAATAATTTCACCAGACACTTAGCCAACGACAAGGGCAACTTCGTCAGCAACTCAGTTTCCAGTGAAATAGTTTTGTGATTATTCAAAGTTGCCTGTTCTATTTTTATCCTACAAGATTTTCTTTATCTCTTAGGTAAAAGCTCTATTCATATATACATCATAATATTATGGTGCGTCTACCAATTAATAAAACAAAACCCTACTTATAGTCTTTGTTGTCCTTTGTATGTGAAAACAATAAACTCTGCACGTAAGCCGAGCCGTTAAGTCAGGTGTGACCCAACAACCTGGACCTCCTCGATCGATTGACGCGTGGGCATCCAGAGATTGCTATGGTTACCGAATCTACCCTTGTCTCTATAGGTACTGCTATTTCAGAATACACTAACATCACGTATTCTATTGTATTCTCCGAAGGCGTAGACAGAAGCGCTCTTTATTGCCCTGACACCGAGCGGATACCCTTTTTTTTTTTTTTGAAGGACTTACACTGTTGGCCGTGAGGTGGCCTTTACAGCTTTACCGGAGGAGTGGCGAGCGCAGAGTGCACTCCAACCAAGGCCTGAACGGCGGAAAGGGGTGGCAACTAGTTCAAGGGCGCCACAGAGGGCACGACCTCGGCTTGGGCAGTTACCGTGAGGGGAGAGGTAGTGACTGCGCTCCTAGGTGCAAAGATGCACCTACGAGCGGAAGAGGGGGTTCCTCGACCTCGCCGGCGAGATCGGCGTCTGTTTGAGGCTGGTGTAGGTGTGCTGGTGGCCCTCTCAACGCCCGGGTCGAGGAGGGCGGTGATCGTGTCGGGAGGATCAATCAACACGTGCCGCGGACGGCGGCGACGAGTTGATGATGTGTGCGCGGGGTCTGGCTCGTAATTGCCGGCGGCGACAATTAGAGGATTTAAATGCGACGCTGCTTTGTTAAAATAGCGTTCGGACGCTATTTTTAAGTGTTTTCGAATTGAGAAGAGGCCAAGGTCGGAATGAGCGGATACCCCTCAATGTGAACAATTAGTACAGTTGTTTTTTACCACGAAAATCATTTCAGAATGCAATCATGTTCGAATTTCGAGCATCCTTGTATACTAATTAGCTATACTAAATTTGACGTACGCTATTATCTACTGTATACCAATTAGTACACAGTGTATTTTTAAGTGTCCTTGGAACTTATTCTCGCGCAATACACGTTCAACGTGCGATGACCACCAAGGGTGTTCAAGCCTTATCAATCCCTTTCGTAGCCAATTTGCAGTCCTTTAAGAACTCATTGTGAAAATAACATACATATTCTGTCATACAATCAATTGCGTTAAACCTAAATGTTTACCACAAAATATTTACCACACCTAAATGTATTAGGGGTTAGTTAGTATCAGACGTTTCACCCCTTTATACCTATGTCCGCTTCGTAACTATGTACCTACTGAGTGCAAAGATTGTACCTAAGGCAGATTTTTTATTTGATAGTACGTATTTCTGGGATAGTTGATGACATGTTTCATGGAAATCTGTAAAGGTGTTCTCGTGATTTTAATTATTATGTCAAGAACGAAACAATATTAAATTTTATAAATATAGAAATGGATGGAGAAGGACCGGTGTGAAGTTGGCAGCTAAAAGTTGGCGGCCTTTTATAACCCGACCAAATTAAAATGTTCATAAAAATTAAAATGATTTTTATGCTTAGAAAATGGTTAAATAAGAATACTGCGATGGCCAAGGTCATATAAATTCTTACGAAAACACATGCGTGCTTTTACTAAAGACATGAGCGCGGGGGGGTAAGCTGATACCTAACCCTTTGAAAAATACGGGTGTGTGGATATTATAATATTTTAATCATTACCACCTCTGGGGTTCCACCACACCACCATCACAATCACCTCTGGGTTTCATGTGCGAATCTGATTTTCATCCGAGATTACCACTTGCTATGCAACGGTGAAGGAAAGAATCGTGAAGAAACCTGCACGTCTATAGAAAGGCGTGTAAAGTTCACCAACCCGCACTGGGCCAGCGTGGTAGACTATGGCCCAAATCTCCCTCGTATTTAGTGGAAATGTGCCCGGTATAATGACAATAGGCTCGCCCCTATTACATTGGGACCAAAATACATCGGCGAAGTGTGGGTGTGGTCTCTGCCTATCCCTTCGGGGAATGCAGGCTCACGCATTCCCGGAATGATGTATTATTATTAACCTATCTACCTGAATATACTTACGAGTGAATCCTTTCTCCTGTGAACATAGATAACAAGTCCGGAGTTCATAAGATGAGCTACTTTTTTGAAATCGCTTGAACATGGTGCATTGCAGTCCTGGCAGAATCTAAATGAGAAAATTATTTGATAAGATTGTGAGACTTGTTCAATTTCATATATTACTGCGGGGGGTGTAACTGGGATCGCCCACAGTCCTTAAAATAGGTACCTACCCATAGTACAAGCTTTGTTGAGTTTGGGATCACAGGATCAGTGTCGTCTTATAGACTTAAAGAAACCCCTGGACCTATTCGTTTGGGGGATGCAAGTGTGATGATGATTATGAGTAGGTAGATAAAAAAATTACCTACGCCTCGTAGAGCCCTCTAGTGAAACTTGCAAGATACCTACCTACTTATGCCGCAACATATACAATATGTTAGGTATACATAAATAAATAAGTACTTTCATAATGTACCTACCTATTGTACCTAAGTATCTACCTATTGCTTTACGATTTAATAATAAGGAAGTGATTGTGAACAAAAAAATATTATAGAAGTAAGATCTTACAGATATTTGCCTTCCATTTCAGTCTAACATATTCTCTCCTAGAATTACTTAGAACAACAAATATATAGGTATCAATATCACAGCAATATGCGACAAACGGCTGTGAACCCAGAGACAGATTAATATAATATTTATTATAAATGTTGCGCTATTTGAAACCTATAGCTGTACCCATAGATTAAACATATTCTACATAATTTTCTAACATTCTGGTTTCTAGACGAGCTTTTTATAACCTTTTTGAGCAGCGGTCTGACATTTATTTTTGACATTTACAGTAATAAATAGCAAGGGCAAATTCAATAAATACACATTAAAAATAAAAATGAGTGTGATGACAGTGATAAAGATGGCGGATGACCCCTGCCATAGGTCATGCCCTAAAATCTATGGTCCACCAAGCTGTAGCCGTCAAAATGACAAGTTGACAGTAGATAAAATAAGATATCACTAGAGTTGCCAGTCCATTGCTTAACTAATCGAGTGCTATCAAAATTATTTTATATTATTGTGGTTAAGATAGCTTTATATCCCAAAAGAATTTACATTCACATAATAATATGTGAGAAATTCTCACTAATTTTATGGATAATGTGCTTAACAATAGCAATTCATAACGCACCACATCAGGCATCAAGTTTTCGAGAATGTTGGCTCTACTTTGTTGTAGGATAAATGTATTGAATGTTTTTAGATTATAATGTGAATAGCGGTTCATACACGTTAGACATACAAGTACTATTTTACTAGCTAAATATATATGGTTCGTTTCGTTACTAATAACTATAACAATTGGTGAGATATTGCAAATAAATAAAAATAAATTTAATTTTTTTTTTTAACTAATCGATTGGTACTAATTATTTCTTTCATTTATAGGTATCGATTGCGAACATCCCTACAGATGTCTAATCGAATATTAGGGAAAAATTACGTTATCTATTAAATAAAACTCGTAAAAATAGACTAGCTTTATCAAAATTTTATAAGACAATGCCTTTACAAAGAATAGCGGCAGTATCCAGCATTATTCTACAAACCAGCCGGTCTAATCTTTTATTGAATGCAAAATTTCAACATGTAAACAAATACAGGTTAGTAGATAGTTCTCATAAAAAAAATACTTCGCAATACTAGATTTGCTACTCAAAACGGGTTGTTAGGACGCCTAAAATGATCTATTAATACACTGATAATATTAGACTATGTTATATGTACACTAATTTGACGATAACATGTATAAAATTGTATCTTAGTTGGTGTTAGAATGGTATTAACTAAGTGATCAAATAACAAGAACAAAAAGTTAAAAAAAACTGTAACCCGACTATGGAATTACAAGGTAAAATCGACTCCTACCATTGTTGAAGTCAGTTAACATGTGGTCTGTCTTACCAGGGCCTTAATAAAAAATCAATTCACACCTTATGCATCAAAATTGGATGAATAGTTTAGGTACTCCGGAAGAACATATGTAAATACAAACATCATAATAGACTGCTAAATTCATAACCCTTTCTTTTGGGTTCTCTGTAGTCAGGTAAAAATAAGATATAAATAATCAATTATTGCTATATTTTATGTCCCTCCCTATTTCTATTTTTCATAATCATGATGCAATCAATCATAAATACATGATATAAACTTACAATTTCAGATGTCTACCAGTAAACAGATTGAAACATACGAAAGTATTAAAAACGGAAAAAGAGAAAATACGAACCTATGTTATTGAGAGATATGTTAATTATGTTAAAAACTACACAAACATGCTGGAGACCAGATTTCCCACTGCCGTCAAAATGTATAGAGTCTTCAGTGTGGGTATAAAAGACTTTTTAAGGGATCTAAAGATGTATATAACTTTACGCATAAAGATAGCGAGGGATCGTGGGTGTTCTAATATGAGCCGGCAAGAGATTGAGTTGTACCAAAAAATGCCAGCAGACATGTGGAGGATAGCGCCAGTACTGATATTATCAGCTATACCGTTTGGAAACTATGTCATATTTCCATTGGCGTAAGTATTATTTTGTATGTAGTAAATACATGATCACACCTGTATTCCCTGGAGGGGTAGGCAGAGGTGCATTGCAGTGCGCCGACATGTAATAGGGCGAGCCTATTGCCATTGTACTGGCACATTCCTCCTCATTATGAGGTATATTTGGACCATAGCACCAATGCGAGATGGTGAACTTCATAGGCCTGCAGACTTCCTAACGATCTTTTCCCTTCACTATTGAACAAGCAGTAATCATTATTGAAAATTACATCTTATCTTATGTACATATAGTTTCTATATACAAATATTATAAAGAGAAAAGATTTGTATTTTTGTATGTAATGAATAAACTTATGGACCTATTTCTAAAATTCTTTTGTTGTTAGAAAGCTTTATTATCACTGAGTAACATAGGCTACATTTATTTATAACAAAATGTTTAATTTCATGACAATTTATGTAATACATATGACATTGACAATAGCTTGGTTTAGTGGTTTGAGCATAGGCTGCTTGGCTCACTGAATCAGGTGGGTACAGGTTCCATTCCCACCAGTCGCAGAATTTAGCCAATTCGATTTTTATAAGTAAACCAGCATGAATTCCAGTGCAAGAGTTTTTTTTTTGTATTGTTTAATACGTTCGCTGCGTTGTGAGGTCATATTGGCTCATGGCGATCTTTTATCCAGTACACTCACAAAGTTAATACCTCAGACCGCTATGAGTCAATATAACCTCACGCACCAGCTGAAAGTACACTAAAAATCCTTACGAACATGTTAATAGTATGTTTGTTTAGTCTTAATATTTAAAATAAGAATTCATGGTTTACCATTGTGTTGATAATTTAATTAACAGCTTTGGAGGTTACATATTCTTAGTCATTCACTACTATAGACATTTATTTATTTAAGAATACACCAACATATTTCTTTATCTATAATTGTGGCTACTATACAGTCGGGGCCCAATGTAATGAAGCATTTTTTTTGCCAATATCAAAATGACCTTTATTGAGCCACTTCACTTCACTTTTAAAATATATGGCCTCCATCGTATTTAGTCGATGATTTTCCTAAAAACAGAGTATGTAAAAACACTTGGTCTGTCAGTGAGATGTAGAATCTCACTGACAGACCAATTGTTTTTACAGACCTTTATTACGTTTAATAGTTAATTCTTCGACGCGTAAGAGGGCGTGGCTTTTACCACAGTAATTCAATTTTTAGCTATATTACAATGAGTGCCATGTAAGGTGCGCGAACTAATACTATGATGTATTTGTTGCTTCACTTATTGTTAAGCGGGATTCCGTCTGACCTTTTTTATATGTCCATGATTCAAATGGTCTTTTACAAATCTTTTCAGATTCTTGAAACCCCGGAAACTCCTGTGCTCGCACTTTTGGTCGATTCAACAGAAGTTGGAATTCTCTACACAAGATCTGACTGAACGGTTGAAGTACAACAAGCCAGTATTCCGAGCCCTGCAAGCCAAGCTGGAAGCGATACCGAATAGTGATGTGAAAGAAAGATGGCGGAGGGTGGTTGCGCTACTGGGCTCCGGGGTCCATCCCACCCCGGACGATATACTTGCATGTAAAGAACTGTTCATCAATGAGCCTTACGAGTTGAGCCATTTAACATATGCTCACATGGTAAGTTTGATTTAAGTGTCAATAACTTAGGGGCCGTTCAAGTATAACGTAAGTACTATGCAGGGTGGGGGTCTTTGTTTTGCTTATTTTGGATGACATGGGGGGTTAGGGGAGTCTAGATGATGATTACGTCATCGGTAGTTTTTTAATATCGGTAGGTCATCGGTACGTCAAAGCAGTGGTAGCCTAGTGGTCGAACGCACGCCTTGCAAATCAAAGTGTGCAGGTTCAAACCCCGGCTCGCACCTCTGGCTTTATGTGCGAATCTCAATTTCATCCGAGATTACCACTTGCTTTGAAACGGTGAAGGAAAACATCGTGAGGAAACCACGTCTATAGAAAGGCGTGTGAAGTTCACCAACCCGCACTGGGCCAGCGTGGTGGCCTATAGCCCAAAAATCTCCCTCGTAATGAGGGAGAATGTGCCCGGTATAATGGCAATAGGCTCGCCCCCTATTACATTGGGACCAAAAATACATCGGCGAAGTGTGGGCGCACTGCAGTGCACCTCTGCCTACCCCTTCGGGGAATACAGGCGTGATGATGTAGGTTTTCACTTTTTTACACGAATGGCAACCCTCACATTGTTTATGCTTGAAAACGAAACGCATTTTCGGGGATAAAATTATAACATTATAATATAAAGAAAAATACATTTTTAATTGAAAAATGTTTACGTAAGCATGGGGGGAGGGGGTAAGAGCTTTGCTTACTTTTGCTGACAAGGGGGATGGGCGGGTAAGTAATTGTAATAAATCTGCTTACATAATACTTGAACGGCCCCTTAGTAGTTAAATGGGCTGCTGCAAAATTTTTGAAAATTTTTCCTTTACGAAAACAAACTGTGTGTTAATATATATACAGATTGAATTCCTTTGGTAACAGCTACGCAACCACACTGCAAAATTCGCTTGCGCCGTCAATGGCATTTCGTTGAAGATTGAGCCTATTTTATTAGTCAATAAAGTTTGTTTTGGTATACAAAAATGTTGCACTCCCAAATCTACGACTATGCTGTATTTTTGTCTGTGTTAGCGAGTTTTTAAAGAATGCATTACTACAAACAAGATTTGTTTTACGCGTGTATATCGGACGCTTGAAAGGCAATCAAGGGATGTTTCAGAAGTCCGAAATAATACTTTCCTGTTTGCATCAGTATCGGGTATACAACTGAATGGTATAAAATTTTTATCCAAATTCGACCATGTTTTTTCAACTTTGTTTTCATCGTCGATTACTATAACTCGTAATATCTTGAAATGTATGTAAAATTGGCATGTTCTGTTTTGTCAATATTGGTAGTCGCCCCTTTTAAAAGTAGTTTTCACTGCTGAGTAGGGTTATGGATGTACCCAAAGGCCAGAACACGATACCTGTGATAAATATTCAAAGGTCTATAACTCAGAAACTATGATAGTTAGGTATAATCTGTCTTCACTAAGCATTTACATATTAGCTACCGTACATGTACCCAAAGTATTATTTCGGACTTCTGATACACCGTGTATATAACACACGACGCAGAAAAATTTGGCCGTTCAAATAGTATATATAACTCATTTTACGATTTTTTTGTCGTTTAGTAAGGATTGCCTTCCAAGCGTCGATAAGTTAGTATATTATGCATGTGTATTTCACTTCTGATTGAAAAACTAACTTGGTGAATTTACTTATCACTTCTCAGTATAAGAATTAACGACTCTTCATCTAATTACATTTCAGGGGTACCTACTTAAAATGCATGGGTTAAGAAAATCAATAATCCGACAGAATAAACTCAAATACCGAGCTTATTTGCTCATGGAAATGGACAAAGCCATTATAAGGGAGGGCGGGGTCGACGAACTCAACAGCGAATCATTGAGAAACGCTTGCCATTTGCGAGGCTTGAACGGCAGCCATCTGACCAATCAGGAGATGAGGAATTGGCTCCTGAAATGGTTGACGATATCTGAGAATGTAGACAGGAACTCGTATTCGTTACTACTGCACAGCCCTATATTCTTGGCGTATAATAACCCACAGAATTGGGTGTTGATTTACTAGGGATGTCCTAATATCGACTGAAGCCAATTATAGGCCAAAGCCTTGTTTGGTCACCTCGGGAAGTCTTACATATGTGTTTATTTAGTTTTGATTACTACCATGAGCGACATACTGACGCCAATTTCGTTGTAGTTTCTCAAAATGACGTAAAATGTATGGAACGGTATGGAAATATTGCTGTCTCACTCATAAAATACAGCGGTACAGCGGTCGACACGCGACGAACATACACTGTTTAGTTTCGTATACGATTTCCGAGACCTGCCCTCTTACCAGATGGTGACCTATCTAGCAGCAATGTTTTTAAGTTTTTGACAGTTTATACAGTATAAAATCTGTCAAAATTGACAGTTACCTACAGTTGCAGATGGTGGTAAGGCTCCTGAATAATAATGTGTGAATGTGGGAATATGTTTTTGTTTTTTTTTAATTCTTCGTTATTCGTGTTTTTACTGTTGCCAATTTGGATAGTACATGTTCGTTTATTCTTGGCCTAAATATTGAACTATTAGCTTATGATAAATGCGAGTCTAATGTATAAAGTCACTTATCTTATAGCTGAGAGCAAAAGGATGGGCATAGATAAAGGTTCAGCCGCCTAGTGTTGTGGCTTGTGCAAAAACCTGCAAGTATTAAAATTAAGTACTTTAATCGATTGCGCTTTATAATTATTATTATTATTGAACAAAGCTTCAAGCTTTTTTATTGTATAGTAAAAATTGTTGATACATTCAGTTCCTATGCAGTACATAGTACTGGGTATTTTCATAGAGTCTCGGGCGCAATGCGGCGTCTAAAGTTGCGAGTCAGAACTGTTGCCGATACAAAAACGAACTCTTTATCTATATACATAGAGCTTTAATTTCAGTAGCAAAAGTCAATCGACCACGCGTTTCGTTTAATTTCGTTGAAGAATGGACTTTTATTGCAAGTTAATAAAGTTCGATTTGGTACTGGCAAATTAATTACACGCGCGTTTTGATGTATCAGATTGTTTATTTATTTCGCTGTTGTTAACAACAGCGAAATAAATAAACAACGTGTAACAAAATGTAACTTTACCACTTTCTAATGAGTGGGTACATGTCTCTGTGATAGTTTTCGTGTCTTATTCAGTTATGTTTGCAGTGGTTTTATATTATATTTAAATGTTTGTCGTAAAAATATAATGACATTGGTATAACCGATGTGTTTCTAAAGTTGACGTCTAAGAGTTCCGTTTTGACATCTGTCATTAATGACATTTCACTTTGGATTATTTCTAGAAGAAAAAAATGTTCTCACAATTTTTATAACAGGATCCATACACGTCATCATTATCACGTTCATCACTCATTTTTATTTATAATGAGTATTTATTGAATTTGTCCTTGCTATTAATTATTGGCAGAATACTCGCAGGTGCCATTTCTCATCTTATTCCATTAAATTTCATTCATTTCGTAAAAAATGAAGAAGAAAATAAATGATTTCACAACGCCGAAAGAAAGATGTGCTTTTCGAGCCCAATATGTTTTTTTTCTTGCTTTTATGCTAAGTTACATTCTATTTTCTTAACCGGCTGTGAATTTGGCCTTCTTACATGTCGACGACTTTAGTATTGTTATAATTTGACGAAAAATGTTTGACAACAAAAATAAAAACTCTAATTTTGAAACAGTTAAGTGTTTTCGTTTCTCATGTTATTTAATACTAGCTGACCGGTCGAACTTCGAACCGTCTTAAAATGAGTGACATACGAAAGCAGCGCCACCTATCTGGTCCGATTGTGAATCTAAACCATCCAGGGTGCCACCTAAACGCATACAAAAAAATCATTCAAATCGGTCCAGCCGTTTTGGAGGAGTTAGCTTACAACGAAGTGCCATTGATTTTCGGGGTTCCGGACCTAAAGGGTAAAATCGGAACCCTATTACTAAGACTTCGCTGTCCGTCCGTCCGTCCGTCAATCCGTCCGTCTGTCCGTCCTTCTGTCCGTCCGTCCGTCCGTCTGTCACCAGGCTGTATCTCATGAACTGTGATAGAGAGTTGAAATTTTCACAGATAATGTATTTCTGTTGCCGTTATAACAACAAATACTAAGAACAGAATAAAATAAATATTTAAGGGGGCTCCCATACAACAAACGTGATTTTTTACTCCTTTTTATTGATAATGGTACGGAACCTTTCGTGTGCGAGTCCGACTCGCACTTGGCCGGTTTTATATATATCATCAGTCGGTGTTCGTCCACTGTTGGACGTAGGCCTCTCCCAAGATGCGCCACTGAGCCCGATCTTCGGCTCTTCTTCTCCAACCACTGCCCACCGCTTTGCGTATGTCGTCGCTCCACCTGGTCACAGGACGTCCTACGCTACGTTTGCCGATTCGCGGTCTCCACTCTAGGACACGTCTACCCCAACGGTTATCAGTCCTGCGGCAGATGACCGGCCCACTGCTACTTCAGTTTGTTAATCCGTTGAGCTATGTCGATAACTTTAGTTCTCTGGCGAATTACTTCGTTCCGGATATTGATATCGAGGGCTATTTGAAGTTAGCGTTTTTTTTTAACTTTACAAGTGAACCATACCCAATCGACGCAGACAAATTCGCTGATTCCAAATAGCGTTGCACCCCTTGATATCGCATCTTTAAAAGTATAGAGACCTAACTCAAAAATCATATTGTTGAAAAATAATCGTTAGAACGACCCTTTAAGATTTATAATTGAAATTCTTAAATTTCAAAATGGGTCTCTATACTACTCTACTACTACTTTTAATGATGCGATATGTAGTTTAAGGAATCCAACAAACAGACGCTAGGTATGAATAGTTTGTGTACATTTTGTAGTTACAGGCATTATCCCGTACGCGTATGAATTTGTTGAGGTTTGCTAATGCGAGTTTCACCATTTTTTAACGTCATCAAATCCTTTATGGATACCCTGCCGCCTTGGGGAAGTAGCAGGGTTATGTGGGAGTCCCGGCAGAAGGCCGTATACCCACTAAAAACCGACGGTATACCATCCTACGCTTGTATCGGGGCGCCACGGGATTGCTTTAGCAAGCACTGCGACTCGCCAGCGGAATGCGAATTTACCTTAGAAATAATTATATTGCCAAATTGTATTTAGAATATATACCTACAAGACCATTGCTTAGCTGTATTCATGAGTTATATAAACCTTATTGTATATTTTATATCGCCAGACAACACATACTTATCGTAGGAGCCCAAAATAAGCTTTCTTTTGTACTATAGGTGCCATAAAATGGACTGGGTGCGATCCCAGGTACACCTAGGGTAGAAGTAAAGGAGTGTCATCTGTGTATTGAAAAAGTGTCCTTCGAAATGCATTACATAATAGTTCAAAAACCTTCCACTATGGCGCTGGTGCCGGCATTGGTATATATCGACGCCCCCCGGGAATAAACCGGTAATCGAAAAAATTGCTGATTCCGAATATGGCATTACAGCAAAAAACTCTATAATAGCGCCATTGTGGAAGGTTTTTGAACTATTATTTAATGCATTTCGACGGACACTTTAAAATTTTTCCCATAGGAGATTGTCCTCCTTTAATTATACCCTCCAGAGTGCTTTTATAAACAGCTATTGCCTTTTGTCTACTTATGTGCTTATGCTTAGAGAATATGGTACTTATTGAAGAGCAATAGATGTGATAACGGCCTGAATACTTGGTGCGAGCGAATTCATTTGACTTTTTTTAATGTGAAGCGCAATAATTCAAGGTCTTTGGAAAATATACTCTGTTTTCATACATATAAGTAGTTTGATCAAAATAATATAATCACTGATGAAACGGATATCCGGTAACTATCCGGTATCCGGCCTAACCGGACTTTTTCACTATCCGGCCGGATACCAGATAGTAATGCAATATCCGGCCGGATACCGAATAGTAATTCAATGTCCGGCCGGATACCGGATAGTAATTCAATATCCGGCCGGATACCGGATAGTAATTCAATATCCGGCCGGATACCGGATAGTAAAATTCAATTATTTTACACAAGGCAATTCATACTACAATAGGTTATGAAGACCGTTTATTTTTATAATCGCACGTCAAAAATATTATTAATTAGTTAAGTACTCAAATTAGCAATTTGTGGTGAATGAATACCAAATTTTCCGCATTTGTTTGTAAGAAGCGACTCCGCTTGGCTTCGTATAGGTACCAGCCCAGCTTCTGAGAATAGCCTTTCGCTGTAAACGCTACTTGACGACTGCTGAACTGATGCAAATTATTTGACCTCCATATGGGCCGTGATTGCGATCGTTTCGAAATGTCTTTAAGAAGCGTCATTTAACTCGATAAATTGCCGAATATCCGGCGCTCCAGTCTGGTAACTTGCCGAATATCGGGTATCCGGCCAAACCACTATCCGTTTTATCTCTAATAATCACTGCTTTAAAATGCGATATCGTTGGGCATGTACGATGTACGAACCTTCGGATGTGACAAGATATGATGTGTCTTTGTTTCTCCTATTAAGAAAGAAAGCGCGAGAGCGATTCTGTGTGAGTCTTGTGGTCATGCCACTGATTACCTACAATACACTAGTCACACCTACCCCCATGGTATGGAGTGTAGAAGTAAAGGAGAACAATCTTCTATCGGAAAAAATTTAAAAAGTGTCCGTCGAAATGCATTAAATATTGATTAAATACACTAAAACTCGCCTTTGAAAAACCTTTTTTTATATCTCTATTTGATAATTTTTTTTGTAATTTATTCTGTGGTTCTGAGTTCACGATTCACGACTGAGTTCCATAGATCATATTTTTTACTCTTTCAAACTATACTAACAAACTCGTTCAAAAAAATGTGGTCAACTGTATAAACGTGCCTATTATTATGAAAGTGGTAATTTAATTAGTTTTCAATTGAAAACAGCAATATTACTTAGGGACGTGACAATGTGGTTCAATAATTACAAGCACTTATTATTGATATCAAGTCTCGGGTTCATAGACACTAAAAAACCAAGCGGAAAACGACAACTAGCAGTCTGGCGCATAGAATGTGAATTGGGGCTTACATCAGACCCTGACTGTCCAGTAGACGGTGGTTGGACCGCTTGGAGTCCGTGGTCCTCCTGCCAAGGACCCTGCGACGATGTCGGCCATTGTCGAAGAACAAGAGAATGTATCAACCCACCTCCATCCCAAGACGGCTTGTCCTGCAACGGCCCAGACGAACAAACTGAAGTGTGCTATCTAACTAACTGTACCGTAGAGGATTATCGCACCCTCATAGTCGGCGACCCCGCCAGACTTGAAGCCTTCCGCCAATTAGAAGCGGTGCCAGCCCTCATGGAACATTGCCTGCAAATGGAGTGCCCGTTCGAAGCCATCGAGGCATCTCTAGCATCGGACAACACGTGGCAACTAAACGCTGAAGCGCTTTGGAATTCATTGCAGTGTGTCAAAAGGAATCTGGGCTGTCCGGTGTCTGGGGAATGGAGTGCGTGGGGCGCGTGGTCGGCCTGCGGGGCTAGATGCGGCCGAGGGCTGCGCTGGCGTTTACGAAGATGCGACACACCACCGCCATCCGACTCCCATATAATTTGCCCCGGAACTCCATTACAAGCGGACGAATGTGTTGGTGATCAGTGTGCGATCAGTAGCCGTGAATTCGGCGGTACATGGGGAGAATGGAGCGAGTGGTCTGACTGCACGGAGAAGTGCGGCGTTGGCGTCAGGCGTCGGAGAAGAATTTGTTTGGAGAGTCAGACGCAGCACGCTTCGGGGACCTGGGGCACCCATTGTAGAGGACAACACGATCAACTCGAAGTTTGTGAGAATAAAGTGTGTATTCAAGAAGGTGGGTGGTCAGGATGGGGTGCGTGGGGCCCTTGCTCGCAGTCTTGCGGCGCGGGTAGACGCTCCAGGACCAGGTCGTGCACTAAACCCATACCTAACGAGGGTGCGCCTTGCGTGGGACCCAGAACTGAAGTCGGATCCTGCCACATCGTTCCATGCGTCGCCTTTTCTCATACAGCGGCCGTTTTCAACGGGGAATCATATCTCCATTATAATTTTCCTAATAAACATTCTACGCTATTACACTTCTATATCAAATTTATGCCGTTATCGCCTCACGGTACTTTAGTGCGGAGGGGGTCTGTGCACGCAGCGCACGTTCGACTCAGTCTCCAGAAATGGCACCTTTGCTTGGACGCGTGTGGTTCGAAGCGGTCATGTTGTATTTCAAGAAGTTGCTCGCATTCAACCTTACAGCAAGGTGAATGGCACGCTGCTTTGGTAACTATTACCAGTGAATCGGCCCAATTGAGGCTAGATAATGCACCTGTAGCCTTGAAGAGTATATTTCCATGTGATCCAGATTTGCCAAACGACAAAATGGACGTCCACGTCGGTGAGAGGATGCATGGTGAAATTCAAGAGATCTTGTTGAATTTTATCCCATTGAACTTAATGATTAATAGAGACCATAAGACGAGATCCGATTTCTACCCTACGGCGGCTTCCAATGTAGCATATGAAAAGGCGGGTATCGAGGAAGCTTACTTGATTCTCGATAATGATGAATATCTGCGATTGCCATGTTTCAGCAATCAGGACGACTGGCGCATCGAGCTCACTATGAAGCCAAAGAAAGAAGTAGGCACGATTTTGTTCCTAAATAATGACAGCGGTGATAACTGGCTGCATATGAGTTTGCAAAACATGAGGCTGAAAATAAAGTTGGCTTTAGGCGAGTATCGGTCTGAAAGCAGTAGCTCGTCAGAATTTCCTCTAGATCAATGGTTGGATGTCACCATTTCAAAGAAACCGTCGACAAACGCTATTGAAACGTCGATAAATGCTGGAGAGAAAATACACGTGCTGTTTGAAGAAGAAGTGATTGGAATCCGACGGCAGATTCTTAAAAGAACTAAACTTGAACATCTCTCGACAGATACAAAAGATGAACCAGCCTTAGCTTTCTGCACGGACGAGTTTTACATCGGAGGGGTGCCGCAAACTGTCAAAAGTCGAGTTCATGATGATTTCACGCACTTTTCAGGGATTATAGCATCGATAAATGTGAACAAAGAGCTTCTAGATTTACAAAATTATAGCGTCGAACGGTTTAAAAACGGCAGGGTCCAGGTTTCGTCAAGAACTGCCAGTATTTCTGGTTCCTACCACGAAACCGCTTGGGGGCGTTCGAAACGTTTGAATTTGACGTGTCTACACGCGCGGTCGGTCCGGTCCCCACACGCGGCTAGCTGGCTGTTCCTGGATACGGCGGTCAGCGAAGCCCTGAAAGAAAAACCGGTGCGCTCCGTCGATGATGGAAGAGTCCTGAGACTGGTAGCGACCGCAGACAATGATCTGAGAGGATTCTACACGTGTCGCGCGCACAGCAACAAGCGCACACACAATATCGTCACTTACGGTGTGTTGGGAAAGTACCAGCATAAGTTGACCGGTCCAGATACGACCACCGCCATAGCCGTCTTCACGACCTTCACACTCGTTGTTGGTACTATCGCGTGGCTGGTTACCGAGGGGATACACGACATCCGTAACGGTTTTGGATTCTTTCGAGACGCTCACTTGACGCCAGAGGAAGAAGCCGAGGGCGTGTGCAAATATATAGACCAAAATATAAAGTTGATGGGTTCAAAGAGTGCCGCGAAAGTTGCGAAAGCGCGAGCCAGAGCGCGAGGCCGCCATTTAGCGAGCCGATCGAGTTTCGCCGCCCAAGAACCTCAGGGTATGTTAGAGCAGAACTTGGAGTTGTCTAATTTGGAGAACGCGAAGAGTCAGGAGTTGCCAGCTTTGCCGGAGGTCAAGAGTTCTGTGGTGGAACGTCGCAGCGTGTACGCATGCGAGCCGTGTTACATCAGCTCCCCTCGTCACGGTTCTATTTCGTCCCCAAAAGGCAGATTGACGTCATCGTCGTCCATGGAAATGACGTCGCCGAGGGTCCTGTGCACGCGACTCTTGTTGGCGAAACGTTTACGGAACTCCAGAGAAAGTCTAGCTTCAAAGAGGCCGCGCGGCGGTTTCACCAAGGCCCACAGAGCTATGGTCAACCTTTTGACTATAAAGTCATCGAGTTACGTGACTAATTCCCCCGTGCATAAAGTACTACAAAAGTTTGGGGAGCTTAAAAGAGAAGACCCTTAAATTTGTTATAGTAATTATGGCGGATCATTACAGTGTATGTATTATGCCTTTGAAAATAGGTAGTAATTAACCATTTCTCTAATCTTCCAAGTATTGAAATTTAAATGTGTGTATACGCAGTGATAGCCTTTTTGGTAAAACTCCTGTCTTGAACACACCTTATACAATTTTAAATCCCAGGACCATAACTCCGAGATTTTCATATACCAATATCAATAACGATTACCACTTGCTGAACAGAGTAGGAAAATTATCGTGAGGAAATGATCATTTATAGAAAGGCACGTTAAGTTCACCAACTCGCACTGGGCCCGCGTGGTGGGCTACGACTCAAATCTCCTGCATACTGAGGGGTAATGTGTTCGGTATAATGGTAATAGTCTCGCCGCCTATTACATTGGGACCAAAATACATCGGCGAAGAGTGGGTGCACTGCAATGCACCTTTGTCTACATGTTCCGGAAATACAGACGTGATAATGTATTTATTTTAGCACAGTGAAGTGTCTGGAAAAAAAAACACAGATCTTCAATAATTTAATAAATAATATTGTAGATTAAAATAATATTGTAAATATAATATAAATTACAATTTTATAATAATGTAAACATTTGCTTCTATGACCGTGCTATTATTATAGCTACACGATTAAAAATACAATCAATAAAAATTAATGGCACCAAAATTGAGATTATCAATAATATACAAAGATTTGTACAACAACTTCATAATAATTAATAAACAAGATTATATAAATATAAATTACCTATGTAAGCAGGTATGTAAATGGTAAATGTAGATTCTGTTGGCTTCAAACAAAACTCGACTACGCGTGCCGTCCTTATGACCGTAATATATGCAAGACGACAATAGTTTTACAACCAGCAGTGGGTTGACACAAGCTGCCAAGTGCAAGTTGGACTCGCGCACGAAGGGTTCCGTACCATTATATATAATAACGGCAAAAAAAACATGTCTGTTGTATGGGAGACCCACTTAATTTTCTTATATTTAATTATTTATTTTTAAAGTGAATAATATAGCTTTAAATATTCTGTGAATATTTCAAGCGTCTTTCAAGCAAACAATCACGTTTCTTGTATGGTAACACCCTTAAATATTTATTTTATTCTGTTTTTTAGTGTTTGTTGTTATATCGTCAACAGATGTACATCATCTGTGAAAATTTCAACTGTCTAACTATCACGGTTCATTAGATATAGCCTGGTGACAGCGGAGTCGTCTTAGTAATAGCGTCCCGATTTACCCTTTGGTTACGGAACCCTAAAAAGAAGTAAAAATATGTATCAGTCTCGCTCATATAATACGGCCGTAAGAATGATGGCAATACGATTAGTTAAGTATAGTTTTGTTAGTGACAATGTCTTAGTTGTAGTTAAAAGGTACAGGTAGTCATTTAATGTATCGTAGATACGAAATTAAAATAATAGATTTACAACTAGGTATTATGTTGGCGGCCCAATGTTGATGAGGAACTACTAAATAGTGTTGCCAGTAATATAACCGATCCTGACACAATAATTCTATTATTAAAATTATAAATAGATGAAACATTATTTAAATAACGTTGATCAGATACATCCTATCTCGCAGTGATGTATTTAATATTACTTTCTACACCAAAAATGTCACAAAATCAAAGTATTGTTAAAACAATACTGCCACAGGTGATAGTAAGCGAACTGCTTGAGATTCACGATCATTCTAGATCAATTTTGATCTTTTGAGCATTACTATTGTGTCAGTTTAAAATATGTTGATCCACAGAGAATCCATCCACATTTTTTTTTATTGCTTAGGACCGAGAAGTGTGTAGAAGTAATGAGAAAGCTTTTGCCCAGGAGTAGAACATACAAAGGATATACAAATAATTGATAGCTACTTACAAATTATTTGTATAGCCTTTTAAACCGTCAAACTCTAAATCCAACAATCCAACAAACTATCTACAGGAGTACATTAGGTACAAAAGTGTACACAGAAATATGTTTTAAATGTGTGTCAATATATATAAAAAAATATAATCCCTACTTCCTTGGTCAAACTATATAATGTAATTCTTATTTTAAAGTTTTTTAATACATTGTAGAAGGTTCTTACGAAATTATTTTGTTTGTAAATTTAAAACAATTAGTGTTCTTAAAATCGCGCGCGTACCAATTCGCCACTAGATGGTGGTAAAATCGACAATAAATAATGCTCCATCAACGAGAAATGCATGATGTATATTTTGTATGACTAGAATTTGTATTTAATAATTAATTAATATGCTGACACTGGGCCATTCACTGACTCCTTTAATTACTTTTTGGGCATACGTGAAAATCAAGGAGCGACTGCCACCGTGCGAGCGAAAGCACGCGCATTTGGATGACACACAAGTAATGAAAATCCACCAACATTTGATTTTGATTGAAGACGAGAAACGAGAGCTATAAATATTTTTTTTTTTCTAAGTTTCTAAGTGAGCGGAAGCACATTCTTAAATAAACGAGATGATTTAAATTCCTATATTGCTTTGGGTAACAATATAGCTTAAAATATAGTAGTCAAAGCCGATTGGCTTCGGGCATAAATCATACTACGGTCCTACGCTTGCATTTTTATACTAATGTATGTAACCATTAGTCGTCATGGCTGTGCCGTCTGCAAGCCGACTTGGCGCGCTGACGACGCGGCTGCTCGTCCAATGGGGGCTTGTGCTTGTAATACAATGCGGTCACCAGGACCCCAGAGCTCAGAAAGGTCGATATCAAAAAGTTTGCCATCAACTTTTTGTCAGCCGAGTCGACAAACACTGTGAAGATGCGAGCTGCAATGACAAAAAAAAACACAATTATTTTAAGGGTCTCTAAATGGTAAAAATCTTTCCAGTGTATCCCTTACCAGTTTACTAAAATTTCCTCAACCAATAATATCTTTTCTATTGAAGAAATATATTTGATTTTCATATTTTAATATGGAAACAACATGAGAAAATATCTTCAGTAATGTAATTTATGAGCGCAACTGTTGAATTAAAGTAGGTAAGACTGGCCTACAAATAAAACTTTTCGTTTTTCGACTATTACAGGATATATCAGAAGTCCGGAATAACATTTTAGGTACATATACGGTAGCTCATATGTGGATGCTTAGTAAAGACTGTTTATACTTAATTATCATAGTTTCTGATTAAATAAATAAATGTTATAGACCCTTGAACGTTTGTCACAGGTATCGTGTTCTGGCCTTTGGGTACATCCATAACCGTATTCAGCAGTTTAAACTACACTTATGAGAGGCGACTACCAATATTCACATAACAGAACATGAAAATTTAGCTCAAGATATTAAAAGATATAGAAATCAATGACGAAAGAATAGTTAGAAAAACATGGTCGAATTTCGATCAAATTTTTATACCATTCGGTTGTATAGGTACCTAATACTCATGCAAACGGCCAAGTATTATTTCAGACTTCTGAAACAACCTGGATAATGCTATTCAAGCGAGGACATCCAATTTTAAGATACACGCATACGTAGAAAGTTATATCTTTAGAAATTGTGAAGACATAGACAGTTGTCTCCACGTATTTTAATAACAATAAATGTTAGAAAAATAAAACGAAGATTGGCCTATAAATAAAGTGTTTGGCTTTCGTGTAGTAAATACAACTGAAATTAGCCTTTAAGTTATCAGACGGAAACATAGTGTTAAGCCGCACGTCGACCCTTGTGCGTCAAAATATTTGAACTCTGTGTCAATATCATGGAGGTAGTAAGTCAATATGCATACTCGTAAATATTGAATTTCTGTGGTACAAACCACGCCCCCACGCGTCTAAATTCGCTCGCGCTGTCATCAGTAGGTATAACTTCACTTCACTTTTGAAAACATATGGCCTCCATCGTATTTAGTCGATGATTTTACCAACAGCAGTGTATGTAAAACAATTGGTCCGTCGGTGAGATATGGTGATACTAATTTAGTTGAAGAATGATCTTTTGGTATGGCATTAATAAATGACCCGTCAGCTTAGACTGCCCACGGTGCTTTTGGAGGCTTTAGAACTACAGTGGTTATAAAATTGTCTTGACTCACCCAGATTCGTGGCAATGGATATCACCCAGGTGGTGAGCGAGACGGCATCAGAATTCGCCGCGAGAATGATGCCGTATATATAGGTCACCTTGGCGAACCCGCTTAGAGGCGTACAGAACGGCTGGAAGCGATAAATATAATGCTTTATGTCAGACGAGTAGCTTAATCTAACAAGCTAGTGAGGATGTGTGAACATAGAGCAGGCCAGCGTGTATAGCATGTACCCTAAGCTAAGCTTTATCTGATGTGGATAGAGTAATAAATGGATGAAGTTAAGCCGTGGGATCCAATCCACAATGAATATTTGCAAATATAACAGCTATATATATTTGCAACAATTAACAGCCCTAACAAAGTAAACAAATTACAGCAAAAAAAAATCACCCCAAAGGGTAAAACGGGAACCCTATTACTGAGACTTCGCTGTCCGTCCGTCCGTCTGTCACCAGGTTGTATCTCATGAACCGTGATAGCTAGAGAGTTGAAATTTTTACAGATGATGTATTTCTGTTGCCGCTATAACAACAAATACTAAAATACAGAATAAAATAAATATTTAAGGGGGCTCCCATACAACAAACGTGATTTTTTTGGACCCTTCGTGCGCGAGTCCGACTCGCACTTGGCCGGTTTTTAAATACATCTTTAGTATAATTCTGTTTGCCTTACGGAAACACTACATTTACCTTTTTTTTGTCGTCATTATTTTGTATATCTTTTAATTTTTTGAATAAAATCAATCTTTTTCGGTAGCAAATTCATCGCAAGCCGATGGACCCATAGGTATACAAAAATGGATCTCCTGTTATATTGGGGCAGGTATCGCATAGGTAGCAGTGTGTACGTATCAGCCAGATAATATACTTGTGGTGGGCTACAACTTCAATTCGTTTATTTGCTTTCAGTGAATCAAAAGCAAAAACAACTGTATTAACTCATCTAAAAAGTTCATTTTTCAACGAAATGTTATCGGCGACTTTCAGGCGACAGAATTTCGACGCGAAGTCGCATGGCTTTTGATACGGAAATTTAATCTTTATATGTAATGACACAGTGTACATTTAAAATACAGATAAAAATCGATTAGCTCGCGCCTATTGGTGCAGGGAGTAAATGTATATTGATGCCAAAACGTATAACGACCATTCGAAATAAATATAAAACTTGGCAACAATAACGTGATGACATTGTACGAAATATTGCAACTATTCGGTACCAACACATTAGCGGCCCATCCACTAACGTTCATTCCTGCCGGAATCTACAACCCTTACGGAATCAACGCCAGTGGATTTGCAAGTGCGAGAAAGAATGACGGTATTAAAGTCCCGCCTTCCCTCCCGTCGTCGCGTACGCGCTCTGTGATCAAGTTAGTGCCTGTTTATTTGTCCGGCGTGATTGAGCGCTCGTTTGTTATCATTTTGTAAATCCATAAAGATAATTCAAAATGACGCGCATTCCTTTTAAATGACAACAATCTTCATAAAATAATAGGATTATAGCCATCGCAATCCCTCGGTATGACTGACAAGATGCAAACTGACAGGAATGTACCTAAACGTGTGTATGATCATTGAAGGATTTTTTTTCCTGTCGGACTGGCGTGTCGTGATAAAGTCAAAGGAAATAACGCAGGATTGTGGTTTAATTCGTGGCTCCAACGGATTTATTTCATCCCGTCGCTTTTTCGTACAGTTTGCACAACGTTTTGCAGAAGGAATGAACGTTAGTGGATGGGCCGCTATTCTCTCGTAACAAGAGAACGGTGAAACCAAAATCTTGCGTCAAAATTGGCGCGACACGTTATTTGCCTATACCAAAACAATACCATTCTATGAGCTAATACAAATATATATAAACATACAAAATAACATAACAATAGCAGTGGTAGCCGAGTGGTCGAACGCACGCTTTTCAATCAAAGTGCGCAGGGTCAAACCCCGGCTCGCATCTCTGGGTTTTCATGTGCGTATCTCATTTTCATCCGAGATTATCACTTGCTAAGAAACGGTGAAGGAAAACATCGTGAGGAAACTTGCACGTCTATAGAAAGGCGTGTGAAGATCACCAACCCGCACTGGGTCAGCGTGGTGGACTATAGCCCAATAGTCTCCCTCGTATTGAGGGAGAATGTGCCCGGTATAATGGCAATAGGTTCGCCCCCTATTACATTGGGACCAAAATACATCGGCGAAGTGTGGGCGCACTGCAGTGCACCTTTGCCTACCCCTTCGGGGAATACAGGCATGATGGTGTAAATTTATATATATGTATTAACATACTTAAGTCTTCTACAAAATGTTATCGAAGACCGTTGACCCGTGGCTTATGCCACAGTAATTTAAAATTAATGTTAAAAAAAACTTAAAACAACAAGCTTTTATCTAAATGCCCTTAGTTTTCATGTTCCCCTCAGCAAGCCCTTTCATTTGATACCCATACTGTGGTAGTGCAGAAAAAATAACTCTTCCGCCATTTTGGATGATCCGCCATATTGGAATAAGAATGACGTGGCATGCATTGTCATCCAAAATAAGCGTGTATACCAAATTTCAGCTCAATCGGTTAAAGATAACTGATGTAAAATTCAGTTGCAAGATTCCACCCGGACATACATTGCAAGTTAATATAAAGCTTGTAATAATAAAAAAAAAACATTAATCCGCTCGCTCCAGCGTGCTCGGGGCAGACAGTTAGGTAACACATCATCATAAACACCGGAACGAAATGTCCGCTGTACGACCTCACTGTACCCCTTCTACATAATTCTTTTTAATGTTACTTTAATTATTTTACCGTTACCTTGGAATAATAAAACGATAATGCTAAGAATTATGGAATAGAGCAGTGGTAGCCGAGTGGTAGAGCAGTGGTAGCCGAGTGGTCGAACGCACGCCTTGCAAATCAAAGTGTGCAGGTTCGAACCCCGGCTCGCACCTCTGCGTTTCATGTGCGAATCTCATTTACATCCGAGATTACCACTTGCTATGAAACGGTGAAGGAAAACATCGTGAGGAAACCTGCACGTTTGAGGGAACTTGACTAGCTCTCGATGTGTGAAGTCTGCCAACCCGCACTGGGCCAGCGTGGTGGACAAAGGCCTGAATCCCCCTCGCATTGAGGGGAGGCCCGTGCCCAGCAGTGGGACGTTAAAAAGGGCTGTAGTTAGTTAGTTATGGAAATAATGCCCCTGAACAATAATCTTTCGGCTGTTTTTACGTAATGGAAAATAACTAGATACGTTAGTAAATAGGTATGCTTACCTGGGCCCCTAGCACTATTGTTGTGTAGTTGCTATGATTTCATTTTATTATTATTTATATTTATATATTTATTGATAAAACATAATCTTTACATGCCTTAAAAAACCGGCCAAGTGCGAGTAGGACTCGCGCACGAAAGGTGCCATCCGTACCATAATTTTTAAAAACGGCAAAAAAATCACGTTTGTTGTATTTGTTGTTATAGTGGCAACAGAAATACATCATCTGTAAAAATTTCGACTGTCTAACTATCACGGTTCATGAGATAAAGCCTGGTGTCAGACGGACGGACGGACGGACGGACAGCGAAGTCTTAGTAATAGGGTTCCCGTTTTACCCTTTGGGTACGGAACCCTAAAAATGAACTAATAGCAATTCCACAACAATGGTGTTAATGAACTTGTGGCCCTGGAATTAACAGCAAAGCATAGCTATCAGTCATCCCCCGGGCAGCCTGAGGCGTCAAAGTTTCAAGAACAGGTTTGCCAAAACGAAAATGGAGTGTATAAACCCACGGATAAAGCTAATTTTACAACGAAATGTCATTCACATCGCGAGCGATTTGTGACGCGTAGTCGCGTAACTTTTACCACTGGAAACAATGACATTCTAGTAAACAGATATGTTATGAGCGCGCACTAGTGAAGACTCGAATACATCCTAATTAGGACGTATAATCCATACCAACATGCGGATTGGGTGACAGATGAATGTTACATCACATAGAAGCGCAAGTGACAACAACAACTATGTCTTTTTTTCTCGTTGGGTTTATCAAGCTATCTCTTTTGCACATTTCTACGTGTTGTGAAATTTAAAAATGAATGAAAAGCGTGTATGTTTGTATGTGCTGCCGCTGTTACGCGGAACACTTTTTTCGGTTGTTTTGTGCGTGTATAATAGAATATCTAGAATATCATTGACTGGAAATCAATTGTGAGGCCTCCCGCATACTGGAGCGTCAATGTTGGTGCGTCAATTTTTTTGCCCATACCAAAACAAACTGTATTGACACATGGCAAAAGTTCATTCTTCAACGAAACGACACTGACAGCGTGAGCGAGGATTAACGCTTGGGTGCGTGGCTTTTACCAAAGAAATTAAATCTTTATGTTAATTTACACAGAGTTCATTTTGGTATGGGAAAAAAAATTCTGATAATTCTTAATAACTTACCACTAAAAAGGACAAGATACTTCTTGGCAATGCTTCCACCATGAACCCAAGCACCGTGGCGATATAAGCTAATGTCAGTATAGGAACAACGGGCCTTTGCAAGAGATTTTTGTATTTGAGTACGTAATAGAACATTACGTATACTTGAAGCAGTATTATTGGGTACTCCATGTACGTCATAATTCCATAGTTACTCGTGTAATTGTATAGTGTCATAACTGAGAAACTGTAATTGAAAAAAGGTGAAAAATCGTCAATGCCATTTTCAACAATGATTACCACTTGCTGAACAGTGAAGTAAAACATCTTGAGGAAAACCTGCACGTCTATAGAAAGGCGTGTGAAGTTCACCAACCCGCACTGGGCCAGCGTGATGGATTGTGGGAATGTGCCTTGTATAATGGCAATAGCCTCGCCCCCTATTACATTGGGACCAAAATACATCGGCGAAGTGTGGGCGCACTACAGTGCACCTCTGCCTACCCCTTCGGGGAATACAGGCGTGATGATGATGATGATGATGTATTTGTAAAAAATCCTCACAGTATATAAAAGCTCCAAGCCACACTATTGTTGCACGGTTGCTTATTGTAATGACTTTTTAAGGGATGAAAACAATATCTTTTATCAATTGTAGCCATAATATGACTAGTATAGACCTTGTAATTGTATTCTAGCTACCATAGATAAAATATTGAGGGGTGTGGGCAAGAGCATACTGATTTGATGCAGAATTCGCTGATTCCAAATATGTATACAAGTCAATATCGCCCAAAAGTGGCTCTTAAGTCAAAAAGCCTTTCAAATTAATATCCATATGGGTTTCCTCTGGAAAACGGTCTGGACAGACAGACAGGTGGACAACAAAGTGATCCTACATGGATTCTTTTTACCATTTTAGGTACCCTAAAACAAATATCCAGGATAAATAATGGGAAAAGTACTTACCCAGTAATTTCCATAAGTAAAGCTTGAACAAAAATCCCTTCAGCTGATTCTTTTTCTCTAATATACATAATCTGTGGTACCTTCAGGAACAGAGATGACATGATAGTCAGTGTGCTCAGTGTGTTTGCTATGTGCTGCATCGTTTCATCTTCCATCTTGATTTAGTCTAAGAAAAAAAAAACAGTTTTTTATTAGGTACCATAACCAAACAACAAAAACTTTATTTTTAAACAATCAATATGATCATCTGATTATGGTATATGTAAATATAGTTGAATTTTTTTACTAAATACATATTATGCAGTATTAAATAACATAAGAAAACAAATCTAAAATTATGGTCTTCATGTTTGTTCTGGTAATCTACAGAACAGCTACACTGATTTTGACGGGATTTTCACCAGCAGATTGCTGATTTTATAATGAGTAACATACTCTACTTTGTTTTAGTTAAGAAACATAACTAGTGTTCCTAATTTCCACGCAAACAGAGTCGCATGCACAGCTTGTTTTATATAAATTCATGCGTAAGTTTAGACATTTAAAATTCCATTAGTATGTATGGTATAAATTATTTTTGCCAACCAATAAACTTTAACAGAACTTTATATTTTGAATAGTTTACATATATTTAACCTACAGTACGTAACTACATAATTTTCTTACTCGGTATTAACGGTATAACGTGTATAGGTTACGATAGGTAATAAGTGCCCTAGGATTGGCGACACGTCTCCCACAGCCACTCAATCAATTCTGCCGCCGTTTAACTATTGATATACTATTGCCAAGGTCAACTTAATTTAGCTGACAGCCCCAGATATGCTGACAGCCTATGCTTACAGCTATTACTTACAGTGGCAATTTAGATACACAAAATCTCTCAATAAAAATTAATACTCAGATCACTTTAACGGTATGACCTGAACCGCCCGATATCGTGTTATTTTTTATCTAGTCATCATTTTCATCGTTAGATTAAATAATTGATTTTAACAATAATATCCGTAAGCCTGTCGGCTCAATTCACGCCCAAACATTTTTACGTCTTATTTGACAGTGACAGCCAGACAATAATGTGTCTGACGCTTGCTTAGGGATGTACGTTTCAATGATGTTTGACATCGATGTTTTGGTTGGTGTGGTATCGGGTACCAGCCAGTTAGTACATATACATAGCCGTTGAGTACAAATTATACGAACTTGCGCGAGAATGACTTCAGTCGACGATTAAGACAGTGACATTGCGGTTAAAAGTTTATCAGAAAAAAAGGTTGTTCAACTATTATTCTTATATTGAGTGTTAACTAATGACGGCTACTGCTACACCAGAACCGTGAGATATCGTGTAATAAAAGTCCCAAGTCACTATTTTATCTTTTACTTTAGATCACTTAAGTTGCTACGTCAGACTCAACCACTTCAGGCAAAGGCAATTATAGACAGCAAATCATAAGATTTATACACAACGATACAATTGTATCATAAAAACAAAACTAAAAGTGCAATAACAATCAAAGTTCTTAAATACGGCTTTTTACGGCATAGAGAAAACGTGATGTTTTAGTCTCTGACATCTGTCAAAATAGGTGCATTCGTAAACGCCACGCTAATATGGAGTCTCTATAATTTCTTTTAAAATGATTCACATTATATATATAAGTACTTACGATTTATTAAATCTTTGAAATTATATGTAATCACTGCATATACATTTCCAACTACCAAAATTGTACTAAAGTCATTTGCCATGCCAATTCTACGTACTTTGAAGTATTTAAAAAAACAAAATATTTTACATCACAACGATTGTTTGGGGGCTGACGTATACCATCGATGGTTTTCCTTACGATGTTGCATCCCTTTTAACACTGCAAGTGACAACGTGACATTAGCAGGTCTCTGTTGCCTATAAATTTGCTACTATAAAGTACCATTACTATCACTAAATTATATAAAAACAGCGAAATAAATTTTATTGATAGTTATTGTAATGTTTACCTTCAAAATGAGTGTATTTAAAATTTAAAGTTCTGAGCTGGTTGGAAAATCTTGATATGGCCAGATGAAAGATGGTGGCTTTCAGATCAGCTTGACCGTTTTAGATACTTATGTAACGTCATGCCCATTTTGAAGCAGGTGCCAGTCGTCATATGTTACCTATTGTTAGTATATAACACATATATTTTGTACGAAGCACACCGTGGTTTCATCAGAATATCTGAAACACATCTTAGTTTTAATTAAATGCAAATTAGTTAAGTGCACTTATGTACTAAACAAGAAATAATTTATTCACCTTGCAACATTGCTTGAAATTGTCAAATATGTTTTTATAAACTGATAATAGATGGCGCCAGTAGTCCTCAACTTTAAAATAGCACTCCTAAATAGAAAACTGAATTACAGGATCGTTCAGGCACTACACTAAGTTTAAATGCAACTAATACAACTAATAACTATGCGTTCAGTTTGTTATCTTTGACCTACTTGGGTTGGTATATTATAAATATTTGTATATCATAATAATAATTATGTTCATTAATGCGCCTGTATCCCTCAATGGGGTAGGCAGGGGTGCACCGCAGTGCACCTATGTTTCACTGCGCACCCATGTTTTGGTCGCAATGATAATACAATAACATAACATTCGTAGGTACACAATCTTCTGCAACTGCACATCCGTTCTTGACTAAAGCTCCAAACCCACTGGAGCGTCAAGAGTGAGCGTCAAAAAAATTGCCAATAGTAAAACGAACTCTGAGTCAATGCACCTAAAGATTAAATTTCTATGATAGAAACTAAGCGTGACAAAATTCGCTGGCGCTGTCAATTCCATTTTGTTGCAAAATGAGCTTTTTCAATGAATAATTTCGTTTCAATATTAGCAAACATATTGACGCGCGAGTTTCGACGCCTCGGTGTGCCTGGTCTTAAATCGTAAGCCGACTGCACGATCAGCCGGCATTACCGTGTGAATAGCGCAGATGTGAGCGAGATAACTCGCTTTAAATTTTTAATAAGGTTCCATTGGTATTTATGAGACCGCGCACAATAGGTTTTCTATATTGTCCACTGCACGGTATTCAATAAGATAAATTAATTAAGAACTGCGTATTTGCTGGACAATGGTATGGTCTCACCACTGCGCCTTTGGGGCCTGCACAAACAGGTGCTACAATACACGCGCGATAATTTTTTTGCCAACAATGAATCGAAGTGTACCTATTAACCACGACCTGTCTTGCAGCAATATTAATGTCACTTGCAGTTTTCGACAGTTAGTTCACTGAGTACAAAAACTGACAAAATTTGACAGTTACAAACGAAACAACAAGACTTTAAAAGGTTGTGGCAAGGCCCTTGTACCTCTTTTTAAGCATGAGATCCTCCGCCATATTTGTCACCATCATAGGGTATCCAAACATACGTATAATCACGCCTGTATCCCTCAGGGGTCGGCAAAGACTACCGTTTGCTACGGTGGTACTATCATGCTACGGTTCTGACATGCGATATCCATCGTATAAGGTATCCATTTTTATTTATAATGTGTATTTAAATAATTGTAGCAGTGGTAGCCGAGTGGTCGAACGCATGCCTTTCAATCGAAGTTTGTAGGTTCAAACCCCGGCTCGCACCTCTGGGATTTATGTCCGAATCTCATTTTCATACGAGATTATCACTTGAAACGGTGAAGGAAAACATCGTGAGGAAACCTGCACGTCTGAGGGAACTTGACGGGTTTTCGATAGATGTGTGAAGTCTGCCAACCCGCACTGGGTCTGCGTGGTGGACTGTGGCCCGAATCCCCCTCGCATTGAGGGGACGCCCGTGCCCAGCAGTGGGACGTTAAAAGGGCTGTAGTAGTAGATTTAAATAATTTGTTCTTGCTATTAATTATTTGAAACTGGCAGAATAACCGCTAGGTGATCGATGATCGGAGGTGCTTATATATCTACTACTACTACTACTATAGCCCTTTTAACGTCCCACTACTGGGCACGGGCCTCCCCTCAATGCGAGGGGGATTCAGGCCATAGTCCACCACGCTGGCCCAGTGCGGGTTGGCAGACGTCACACATCTATCGACAACTAGTCAAATTCCCTCAGACGTGCAGGTTTCCTCACGATGTTTTCCTTCACCGTTACATAGCGAGTGATAATCTCAGATGAAAATGATATTCGCACATAAACCCAGAGGTGCGAGCCGGGGTTTGAACCTGCACACTTTGATTGCAAGGCGTGCGTTCGACCACTCGGCTACCACTGCTACCTAATCTAATACCTGCTTATATATCTAATCTTCTATTAAAACTCCATCATATCATTAAATTCTTAAAAATAAGAAGTACCTACTTATTTACACAAAATTATGAAATATAATTGAATATTCAGCCAGTGTCAAGTAATTAAGTAATAAATATAATCTTGACAATCTGTAACTGCCTCCGTAGGCATATACAAAATAAAGATTTGCTTTTGATAAAAATGGGGTAAAAATAAAGATGGCGGATGACTGCTGTATTAAATAACTAAAAGAAGAATTATTTATTAAAGATACGCCATCGATAACGCGAGCTAATTAAGTCAAACGATCGCGTGTTTCTAGGCACAGAAATTTACGTCAAACGTCTGCTCGTTTGCCTCCCTATCTCATAATAAAAAATAAAAAAAACTATCCCATAGAGTAGATTTTTAGAAAAAGGCCAACCTAA
Organism: Ptilodon capucinus; assembly: GCA_914767695.1. Lineage (NCBI taxonomy): Eukaryota > Metazoa > Arthropoda > Insecta > Lepidoptera > Notodontidae > Ptilodon > Ptilodon capucinus. The sequence goes on from OU611807.1 coordinate 11,561,217, forward strand.
TTCGCTCGCCCCAATATAATCAGGGCATTAGTGGGTTTACGTAGGTAGGTTTATCGTTTTTATTAAGAAATATGTTTCTATGCAATTGCTAGATAGGTAAGTAGGTTTTAGTTCTTAGACGCGAGCTATAAAATAAAATCTGGAGTCTAAGAGATCACTCGCGTCTCTCTACCACATTTTACTTTCCAAATGTACGATACATTAACAACGGCAGAACACTTATGTACTGAAAAATATCATTGTTAGTGTTTTATAGAGGGATTAAAACTTCTATGGGTACATTTGGGGGTTGCTTCGACGCAGACGAATGGGAAGAGGACGCAACGCGCGTAATCTTCCCCCATAGCTGAAGCCAGGAGGATGGGTTGGGGGCTCATCATCCATTGCACGGCTTCATCGGTCTGGGAGACGGACGGACCAGGCCGTCTCTCCTCAGCGAAGGAGACCCAGCCATTCCTGGGTTATCCGCTGGTGCGTCGTGGTCCATGCTAAAGCGATCCCGTGGCGTCCCGATACAAGCGGAGGATGGTACACCGTCGGGTTTTAATGGGTATACTGCCTTCTGCCGGGACTCCCACATAACCCTGCTACTTCCCTCGAGGTGGCAGAGTATTCATAATGGATTCTCCGAAGTTAAAAAAGGGAAATTTGGGGGTTAGAAAATAGCGTAGTAAAGGAGTGTAGTAGAGTGGCAAATCATGCTCAGCTAGACATTTTATCTCTGCTGTCAGGTTAGTCGAGAAAATGGTTTACGTTGAGCTAAGTCTAATATGCAAAGCTCGGATTCATCCGCCAGTTTTGCCCATTTTTATACATCATCATCATCATCATCACGCCTGTATTCCCCGAGGGAGTAGGCAGAGGTGCACTGTAGTGCGCCCACACTTCGCCGATGTATTTTGGTCCCAATGTAATAGGGGGCGAGCCTATTGCCATTATACCGGCCACATTCTCCCTCAATACGAGGGAGATTTTTGGGCTATAGTCCACCACGCTGGCCAGTGCGGGTTGGTGAACTTCACACGCCTTTCTATAGACGTGCAGGTTTCCTGACGATGTTTTCCTTCACCGTTTCATAGCAAGTGGTAATCTCGGATGAAAATGAGATTCGCACATAAACCCAGAGGTGCGAGCCGGGGTTTGAACCTGCACACTTTGATTTGCAAGGCGTGCGTTCGACCACTCGGCTACCACTGCTTTTATGTTTAGGTATAATGTCCAGTTATTGGATATATCCTTGCTATTAATTACTTCACATTAGCATAAGTGCTTGCTAACCTCTCCTTATTCCATCATAATTTCGACATTTTATTTAGTTTGTAAGAAAATAAGAAAACAAAGCTTGATGCGACGTCATCTGTTCGACAAGTGTGACAGTTGGTAAAGATAAAATGTATTGCTACACGGTCATACTAAGCCTGCAGTAGGCTCAGCATGACCGCGTAGACATAAGTTTATCCCTTTCAACTGTCAGATTTGTAGAGAAAATGTCGTCATTTCGAGCGTTTTGTACTGGACATGACTCGGTGTGACGTCGTTTTCTCGACAAATCTGACAGTTGAAAGAGATAAAACGTATGTATGTCTAGATGGTCATGCTAAGGGTGCTGATTTCGGAAAGTTTTTATAAGATACATTCATTTCATCTAACTGGTCACGGCAACTTCAATAAACACCTCTTTAATTTAGGTATCACGGACCGCTCCCTATGCAGAGCATGCATGGAGGCGGAAGAAACAGCCGCTCACGTATTTCTGGAATGCAACGGGGTGGCCACCTATCGGGCACACTACCTGGGCGCACCGGGTAGTCTGGTAGTATTTTTCGACGTCAAGAAGCTGGGGAACTACCTAGCAGAACTTGGATGGCTGGAGTAACCAGCCCACCATCCTCCAACACACAAACAGACATCGAGTTGTGGAAAAGCGAAGATACATTTAAGTACTGTATTTATCAAATCTGTTTCCGACTAATCATTACCGGTATCTTTCCAACACACAAATGACTTAACAGATAGTTAATATAAAGTTTAGCAACTACAAAAACCGGCCAAGTGCGAGTTGGACTCGCGCACGAAGGGTTCCGTATCATAATCTATAAAAACTATCATCTTCAATATTTATTTTATTCTGATTTTTTGGTATTTGTTGTTATAGCGGCAATAGAAATACATCATCTGTGCAAATTTCAACTCTCTAATTATTACGGTTCATGAGATACAGCCTGGTGACAGACGGACGGACGGACAGACGGACGGATGGACGGACGGACAGCGAAGTCTTAGTAATAGGGTTCCCGTTTTACCCTTTGGGTACGGAACACTAAAAAAGTATTTATTAAAATTAAAAACAATGTTAAAACTGATACGAGGCATCTAACCACCTAAACTGTCAATGATTTTTATTACGCTCAAACTTAATTGGCAATTCTGTCACATTAGTCGTTTGCCGGATCAGTTTATACCTTTGACATATCGAGGGGTGAGAAGCTATTTGACTTAAGAGACACTTTTGGGTTATATTGACTTATATACATATTTGGAATCAGCAATTATTTCTGTGTCGAATAAGTATGCTCTTCTATAAAGTTACAAAAGTGTCGCTTAAGTCAAATTGTATACGGATACTCTTTGTTCACCCTTTGCATCCCCGCCTCGCCGTCGCCTGGGTACCAGTGAAAATTGCACGCAAATGCGCAGAGTCCTGAAATCAACCCTTGCGCAGCTTTTCACCCCCACCTGCCACTACCCCACCTAAGCCCTGAGTTATCAGAACACTTTTAATAGTTTCTCGGCTGGTGGCAGCAGTAGACGTGTCCTACGCTACGCTCCCGGCACCGCGAATTATTTCATTTATTTTTTTTGCAATCACATCTAACTATTTCGGAATTTAAATTATCGTCTATTAGTGTTAAACTTCTTTGAAATTTGGAACTCTCACATGAAGAACTGAAATAAAAAGGCTGTTTAAAGTAAGTACTAAGTTGTAAACTTTAGTTTTAGTTTTGTTTCATTTTTATATTTCATTTGTGGGTACTTCTGTTTACTGTGCGTACGAAATACTTAAATTTTTACTTGTTCTCATAACTCTCGGCGAATATTTAACTTTAGAAATAACAATTTATTCTGTGTTACATGGCAAAAGTTAAATATTATTATCAAAAATATGTTGTGTATGAAACCACGCGAAGTTAGTAGTTAGTAGTAGTAAGCTTTATAGTTAGAACCTAATCTTCATGTTTTAAAGTTATTTTTCAAAGTGTTAAAGTTTTTGGAGTTGCCCACATCTAAAATGTTGTTTTTTTTAGTTCTTTATTTTTAATTTCCTAAGTAACTTATCAAATAAGTTTGTATCCCATACATTTAATTTGATTCCGAATTTAATAAATTTGATCGGAAACTTTGCCTAACTTGCCAAAGTTACATCTTTATTAGTTCCGTTTTATTAGCTTTGCCCGCGTATCACCTCCGGTTTTAAGGTTCCGCAGTCGTTACGTGAAATCGTTATTAGATTATTCATTCCCTTCATTTTTTAACTCGGAAATCATTAAAGTTTGTTACGGGATTACCTAAATATCTAGTTTTGATTACCATGAGAATAATATTTATAAAAATACTTAATTTTTTTTCTCTTTTTTTTTGTTATCATCTATTTAACAAAATAAACGAGAAAAAAGTTTTTTTTTATAAATTTCAGTATATATAATTTTTATTTTATTTTACTGTTTTATCTCCTAGTTTAATTCGAAAATAAATAGATAATAAATTTCCTAAATTTTTAATTCTCAATTTTTACGGTTTTTTTTTTCATTATCTTCACGGCATTACCGATTATAATGCCCCCTATGATTTTCATTCGGTTATATTATTTCACGTCCCGACCACAGCCAACTGTTACTTGTTCCTGTTGTTGCAAGGGCAATATAGATAGCGCTAGCTGGTTCGACTTGACTTAAAAAAATATTTTTTTAGATAAAATATTCCAACTGTATCCCGTTTATAATATCAAGCTGTGGAACGATAAAAAATATGTTTTCTTAAATTAAATAAGTAGACTTGCGAATTGCTTAAAAAATAAAATTTAAGATTGAGAAAGATGGAAACTTAGATTGACACTTCAATTGGGACTTCGATCAAGACTTCGTATGAGACTTAGATTGAGTCTTAGATTGAGACTTAGATGGAGACTTAGATTGTTGACTAAGATTGAAACTTCGATTGAGACTTCTTATGAGATTTCGATTGAGACTTCGGTTGAGACTTCGATTGAGTCTTCGAATGAAACTTTAATTGAGACATAGATTGGGATTGAGACCGAATCACAGATTGAAATTGAGACTTACATTAAAAATAAGCCTTAACTATTGATTGGAACAAAGATATACACCGAGTTTGAGATTTGGCCTTAGATGAATTCTTCAGTTAGAACTTAGGTTTAGACTTGGACTGAGACTTTAATTGAGACTTTGTTTGAGATTTAAACAAAGATATACACCAAGTTTAATACATATAATTTTTACAATTAAATTGATTCTTTACTTGGAACTTAGATTGTGACTGACATTCAGACTTCAAATGAGTCTTCAAAAGACACTTTTAACAAGATTTCAAGTTAGGCTTCAAATAATTCTTCAAATTAGACTTGAAATTAGACTTCAAATTAGTCTTCATATTAGACTTCAAATTAGACTTTAAAATAATCTACAAATTAGACTTCAAGTTAAACTTCAAATGAGATTTTAAACAAGACTTCAAATGAGTCTTCAAATTAGACTTCAAACAAGACTCCAATTTGACTTTAAATTAGACGTCAAATTAGACTCTAAGTTAAACTTCAAATTAGACTTGAATTGAAACTTTGAGATTTGGATTGAAACTGAGACTTATGTTGATTCTGCACTTGAAACTTAGATGGAGACTCACATTGGGACTTTAATTGAGACTGAAACAAAACACGGCTCCGAGTTTTAGATTAAGACTCGGATTGATTTTTCGGTTGAAACTTAGGTTAAGGCTTCGATTGAGACTTCGATTGAGACTTCGATTGAGACTTCGAATGAGACTTCTATTGAGATTTCTATTGAGACTTCGATTGAGACTTCAATTGAGACTTAATTTTGGATTGATTTGACATTTTGGAAAGTTTCTGACATTATTAACATAGAATATTGGGATAACTTGTAACTTTCTCAACATTTTGACATTCGGACTTTCAAGTCCGAATGTCCAATCTACCTGACATTCTTAACATCGGACATCTGGGATAAAATTTGGCACTAACGAGATAAGACATTCGCAATACTATAGGACTTCTACGGGATGTCTCAGAAACCTGAAATAATCTAACTAAACCTGAAATCTATTATCGGTATTCGAACATGATTTTTAAATATTTTTTGTCATCGCCTATATTAAAATCTTTTAATATCTGGAGTCTTAGGTGCGAAATTATCACGTTCTGTTTGAAGATCGAATCATTATTTCGGACCTCTGATACAATGTATACAATACAACCTGTCTATACAATAGATCTATCTACGATGAACCTAATCAAAGCCGATATTTTTCCGTAACGACGGATAAATTAAATTTATTATGCAATTTATTTACGCCATTATTTGGGCTAATAGTTTCCAACAAACTTCTCACATCTGGCTGTCGAGACTCACGTCACTTTCCCATAAAAAAGACAATAAACGGCGGCAAAGCAAAGATACCGTTGGACAACGAAAACACATGCTAAATTCAACTTTATAACTATGTAATTACGAATTGGCTTAAATTGAGTGGAGGTATATATATATTTTTGTAAACGCTAAATTTTCACCGGATCGCGTGACTAGTTTACGCATGTTTTGTTAAGATGTTCCCGATATTTTTCCCGGATTGCCAATTTTAAATTCTCCAGAATTTGGAACACATGCCTTATACCCCGGTGGTTGCCTCTATTTATCTGTGGCCGAATTTGCATATTGGACTTTGGCAAATAGCGAGACTATTATTGTTAATTTTCTTGATATATTGGACACCATGTATAATCATGATATATTATTATTATGGTTGTATAACTGAACAGTTTCAGAATAACCACCAATTCTGGGACGCTATGATTAATAAGACTATTTTATTTGACTTCATCTAACGTGATTGAGTGCATAAAGTTTAATAATCCGAACTTAAAAGGGCCCACGCAATTCATAAACTGAATTCTCGAATTGGATACAAATTTGACTTTTTAATAATCATAATCCTGTGTTTGGCGGCGGTCTTATAATAACGATATTTTGCCTTTCATTATCTTTTAATCATCATACCCTTTTAATATAGTAAAGGCAGATGTTTTAATAACATATGAAATTAACAAAAATGTTGCTATACTCTAAATTCAAAACCTACTATTCGGCAGTAATAAGAGAAAACTATATTATTAATATATATATAATATTATTATTTTGGAGTTGAAAATTTAGTAATATCCAACAGTACAAGGCAAGTTGCACGCGTTGAACTCTTTTACACACCTGAACGTTGAACCAGCGACCCTTATAACCCGTGTAAACTTACATCGTGATCCTAATATTTTACTTACTAGCTGTTACACACTGCTGTGCGGAATTTAGAAAATATCAAACGTGCTAATTTACTATGAACAACATCAGCTATTTACCAGTAAAAGTCCCGTCTAAATCGGTCCTGCCGTTCTGGAGATTACCCAGACCTAACAGACAGACAAACATTAAAAAAAAAACATGCGTATTTAGAAAAAAGCTAGTATGTTGATATTACAAAAAGACACTTGTGACGTGTGCGCGGTGTATTTGTGATGCTGTGCCTGGTGTATGCTGGCTCCTTCGATGGCTTGCTGTCTTGCGCATGCGTGGTAGCGGCGGCCGTCATCGCGCCAGCGAGGGACGCCGAGGCGCGGACCCCCGCAGAGGTTTTCCGGGAGTTTTTCCGTGCGCGTCGTATTTTGTGATTATTGTCGATTGATTCTGATTTCTGTGTAACTCACGTTGATTATTGTAGTTCTTGTATTTTTGTGGATAATTAAACGCCGTGTGTGTACTTTACGGTGTTTTATTCGTTATACACTTTAATTTTATTTACTTGTATAGTTTTATTTTTTTTGTATAGATAACCCACTCTGTTATTATGTAAATAAAGACTACATGTACGTAGCTGGCCAAAAGGAAGGCCAATACACCTTCCTCCTCCTCTACTGTTGACTCAGATTAAACAGTTTTCGTTAATGATGATTTGCATTTCATTATTCTATTATATACGTCAGAGGAAGTTACAGGAGAGCTCTTGCAAAAGTTTGTACCGGCAATGTAGCTGCGACATTGTGGAGTTTTAAGTATTATGTCATACGATGGAGCTGGCGGTGATATTGATTTACATAGTTTTTCAGACTATGCATTTTTTTAATCGTATAAATAAATATTATATTGCCAGATAACAAATACTCATTGTTTGAGCCCAAACTGGTTTTCAGGCTAAGGGCTTCATAATAATGATTATTTTAGGCAAAAAAAGACTTTACCAGCCTCTGTCACTCGCATGGATGGCAATGCTCTATGCGAAATATGAACCAGGGCAGTTCGATGTAACCAGTGACCAGAGAGCTGGGGGGCAACCAGCTCTCTGGTCACCGGTTACATCGACCAGCCTTTTAGATACATTATAAACCTGAATACAACGTGATTTTTCATCCGTAGGCAATACATCATGGGGGATTTGGATCCTTTGGAGTTTAATGAAAAGGAAGACTTCTCCCCGGTCACTCTGAACCGGACCTGGCCTTCCCTGGGCCGACTTCTTGGACTACTGATATGCTCTACTATTGGCACTTTTGTGAACGGATTTTTTGTGTCTGCTTTCTTTGTCGAGTGTGTGCTAAATCACATTGGTAAGTTGGTTTCAATTACGATGAAAGAAAGAAAGAAGAAAGATACACTTGGGCTTAGTTAACACCTTTGCTGCGGAAGGATTTTTAGCGTTATGAGGTTATACTGACTCATAGAGGTAGTAACTTTGTTAGCGCTACGCACTGAATCAAAGTTTGCCATGAGCCAATAATATGACCTTTACGACGCAGTGAATTATATCTACCAAACGGTTCCTAAATGAGACAAATAATCAACAAAAATTATCCCAAAAAAGAAAGAAAAAAAGTGATTAATGAACGGCCCCATAACTACACCCAATTGTGGAAACGAACAATTACTAGTATGCAATAGCATTTAATATTCAATACTAACATTTGAAATATAGCTTCTCCAGCTTGTTCTAAAGGAATATATGAAATCAAAGATATTTAATTCTAGTTTTTAATATGAATTCTTTAAAAGTTAGCGCAACGCTGTTTTAAAATCAGTTGTAAAAGTAAAGATTAACATAGCAGATGGTACAAGCGACCTATGTTCTAATCATCATAACAATCATTTGGGTATCCGATACTGATGAGTGAATGTATTATTTCAGACCTCTGAAACATCCTGTACAATACACCATTTCAATACCGCCTAAGTATTTAACAAAAGTCAAAGTCATACACACGTCACATTGAAGGTGCGAGTGCGTTCTGTAATGCGCATGATCAACGACTGAGGGTTTTACAAAATGGCGCCGATATGTAATCTTTTAGTTCGAAATTTGCCCACTGGTCTCCCTGCACAGCCATAACCACAAGATTAATTATGGACATTACAATTCGCTGAATAATTTCGTAGCGGTATTAAAGTTCATTATAAATCGACGCTTAATAGGCAAAGTGACTCAAGCACCATCTTGGGCGATATTGAGTTATTCATATCGAAGGATACAGCGATTTTTTCTTCGTCTTTCGAGTTAGGTTTCGAGCAAAGTTACTAAAATGGCGCTTGAATTAATTCGCATGTTAAACGTCGATATGAATTTAAAGTAGTTCTTAAAAGCGAACAATAACGTCAGCCGACTTCATTTTTTCTTAGGAAACGTTTTTCTTGCGTGCATTGGCTTGGCCGATCTCATGTTAACTATGGGCATAATGCCGGTATCTGCTCTGGCCGTGGTGGAAGATCAATGGGACACCGTCGGTGTGTGCAAGGCACTCCAGTTCATTGCCTTGGCCTCAACCTACTCATACAGCATGTTTTTCGCGGTAAGAATTTTTCATTTTCTGTCAGCTCCAGATTTGGTAACACTACATCCTGTCATCCTTTCTAGGGCCTGGCTTACCACCTCTTAAGTTCAAAAGTAACTGTCGATTTTTGACAGATTTTGTTCTGAGTTTACTGTCGAAAACTGAAAGTAATGTTAAGAACATTGCTGCAAGACAGTGGTGGTAAGGGGGCTGAAGAAATGTTTAGCGTTTTTTTTGTCTTAGGGCTATATTTCACCGGGACACCATGGCGGCGCCACCAGTCGCCGCTAGCAACAAAATGAATACAGCTCTATAGAGAGTTACTCAACTGGTGTCGACAAATTTGGCGGCGCGACCAGCTTGGACGGCAGCACAGAATGTTACTGGTCGCATATCCACGCTGGTCGCGCCACCATTAATTACTATAGCGCTGTATGGGGTATCACTCACTCAGCCGCCAATCTGGCCGCCAGTGACGCTCTCTCTTTCTTTTCCTACGTGCATACAGCAGTAGTGCTATCTCTTCCGAGGTCCATTCTGATACTGTCGCAGTGTGGTGTGGCGACCCTGGTGTCTGTATGGTGTCTAGTTTGGTAGATTACGGACACCATAGTGGCGCAAATGGTTGCGCCGCCATGGTGTCCCGGTGAAATATAGCCCTTAGACGTTCCATGATCACATAACACTTCTGATGTTAAGCTCTTTATTAACGACTAATGATCACTTTCTATCCATCTCATCTGATCGTGTGCTAATGTTTCAGACACCGTTTAATGCTTTGTTTTGTCCACAGTTCGTGGCAATTAATTCCTATTACAAATTCTGCAAGACAGATTCTGAATACGAGTCGTTTGCGACCAGGTGGATTTGCTTCATTGCCCCCATGATTTTTACCATCAGTTTCACCCTGGCCGGCATGGGTGTCTACTTAGGTTTGGACTATGACTACTGCACGCGCAACGACCATGGTAACAAGCACTTTAGAATTATTACCGCCATTGTGTTCCACGTCATACCGTTTTTCGTGACCAGCTACTGTCTCATCTGCGCCAAATTCTTAATCAAATATGAAGCTGATATGGACTACAGATATAGGCGCTCCCTGCAATACAGAGTAGATTGCAGCAACCTCAATCTGAACATAATCGCTTACGTTCTATACATCGTGGCTTGGATTCCGTATCTCATTATCTCCTACGATAATCATCAGACGTCTGATCGCAAATACTATTACACCGTTTGGCTTGGCATGTCCCGCTCCCTCGTTACTAGCATCTTCTACAGCACCCTGAGTGAAAGTTTCCGACGCGCGTTTAGTAACGTCTTCTGTTACTGCTGCTGCAAGGTCGAATTGCCTGGGCCACATCCCACCCGCCAGGGGAGGGCACTTAATAACAGGAACAATAGGAACAATGCGCCGGATATTCGCGTCCACATTTTGCACCAGGCTATTACCACAAGCCCCCACCGTTCAGCGGACACAGTGCAGGAGACGCAGAATTTGTAAATTCTGCGACCTAGCAAACGCACGCATATGGTCTATGGTGACGCTATTACTATGAGTCATATCTCTCTATTAATTATGAAGAAACGCAAATTTGTTCTCAATTATCTCAACAACTATAAATGTTTGAACAATGTGACCTAGACTGGCATATAGAAAAAACGTTCCGTTTTCCGACTACTACTACTACAGCCCTTTTAACGTCCCACTGCTGGGCACGGGCCTCCCCTCAATGCGAGGGGGATTCAGGCCATAGTCCACCACCCTGGCCCAGTGCGGGTTGGCGGTTGTTTTGTTTTCCGACTATTAAGAAGCTATTTATATAAGTGTACCCAATTTTAATAAACAAGCAAATATGTAGAAAAATGTCTTTAATAATTGTGAAGACATCGAGAGTTGTCTCCATTCTATCTTGATAACTATAAATGTTAGAAAAATAAAACAAAGTCTGGCCGATGGAGCAAATGTTTGACTTTCATGTAGTAAATATTTTAACTCTATGTGTCACTTAACAGTCTTTTAGAAATCGGACGGATAATAACCAGCGGGTGTGGTAATATTTAATCCTTAGGCATTACACTACAATGTATATCTAGCCCCACTGATTAGTTCTAATTTAGACTATTATACAGGGTGTTTCAGAAGTCCGAAATAATACTTTGCGTACATATATGGCAGCTCATATGTGGATGCTTAGTGAAGACAGTTTATACCTAACTATCATAGTTTCTGAGTTACCGACCTTTGAATATTTGTCACAGGTATCGTGTTTTGGCCTTTGGGTACATCCATAACCCTACTCAATAGTGTAAACTACACTAATGAAGGGCGGCTACCAATATTCACAAAACAGAACATGCAAATTTTACATAGGACTCGAGATATTACGAGTTATAGAAATTGACGACGAAAAAAAAGTTGGAAAAACATGGTCGAATTTCAATCAAATTTTTATACCATTCGGTTGTATACACGATACTGATGCTAGCGTCCAAGTATTATTTCGGACTTCTGATACACCCTGTATACAGGATGTATCAGAAGTCTGAAATAATAATTTAAGTACATGTGTACGGTAGCTGATATGTAGATGCTTAGCGAATGCAGTTTATACCTAACTATCATAGTTTCCTAGTTACAGACCTTTGAATATTTTCCACAGGTAAGGTGTTGTGGCCTTAGAGCACATCCACAGCAATATTTAACAGTGTAAACCGCATCAACGGGAGGTGATGACTAATATTCAGATAACAGAATTTGAAAATTTCGCTTAGGACTAGAGATATTTTAGGTTGTTAAATTTGCCAACGAAAAAAAAATTAAATATTATAATCGAATTTCAATCAAATTTTGATGCAAACGCAAATGACTAAGTATTATTTCAGACTTCTGTACACCCTGTACACGTAAGAATGTTATATTTTTGTTTGTTTGTTTCATTTTTTTCTCTCTCTATTTGGTGTACCTTAAAGAGTTGTACCTACTCTTTAATGCACACCAAATACTATCTCTACTATTTAGCTAAGTTTGAGGGGCCAACGGTAAATCGAAAAAAAAAGTGAAATATATAACTCGTCTCCTAAATATAATTCTATACAAAATTGAAACTGGAATATTTCTTCGTAGTAAAAGCCTTAATTTTAAGTTACTTTCATATGCATATGTTATTTTGATATTACAAACAGACGCTCCAATTATATTTATTTGTATAGATTATGAATGGACAAATGGTGTACGGTGTACAGTGTTTTAAAATTTAATATATCATTTATTATTATATAATTAGGTATTATCAAAATTAATATTATATAAAGTTGGGAATATGGTATATCGATAATATTTAGTGAAAAAAAAAATAACAGAGCTCTGTAGTGGCTGGCTGGAGGATATAAACATACGTAGTATGAAAACGTGAGTCCTATTTTCATATTATATATTTACTATATATAAATTTACTATTAACCTGTATCCTACCTTTTTTAACTATATTTATTATATGTATATTGATATAAGTCAAAATTATATATACTTTCTTATTGAGGGGTGAAAGGCTATTTCAATCAAGCGACATTTTAAGGCAATATTTACATATTTGGAATCAGCTAATTCTTCTGCGTCGAATAAGTATCTCCTGTAATGTTAAAAAAGGTTGCTCAAGTCAAATGTCCTTTCACCTCTCGATATGACTATTGGGAATGATATTATTGTGAGACGTATATATAATAATATATATATATATAATATAATAGAAGACTGTGTTATGAAATGTGTATTGTTATCAGTACATAGTAATGAATCAATTCAGTACATTCCGAACTTAACACGGTGGCTCCCAAACTAAGCAACGCTTGTACTATGGGCACCGTACAATGGACTGGGGGCGATCCCAGTTACACATCAACGCTATCAACCTCTTCGACAGGTATGGTCTCCTGGTACTTTGATTGTATAAACAAATATCGCCAGACAACACATACTCATCGTTTGATCCCAAACTAAGCAACGCTTGTACTATGGGCACCGTACAATGGACTGGGGGAGATGCCAGTTACACATCAACGCTATCAACCTCTTCGACAGGTATGGTCTCCTGGTACTTTGATTGTATAAACAAATATCGCCAGACAACACATACTCATCGTTTGATCCCAAACTAAGCAACGCTTGTACTATGGGCACCGTACAATGGACTGGGGGCGATCCCAGTTACACATCAACGCTATCAACCTCTTCGACAGGTATGGTCTCCTGGTACTTTGATTGTATAAACAAATATCGCCAGACAACACATACTCATCGTTTGATCCCAAACTAAGCAACGCTTGTACTATGGGCACCGTACAATGGACTGGGGGAGATGCCAGTTACACATCAACGCTATCAACCTCTTCGACAGGTATGGTCTCCTGGTACTTTGATTGTATAAACAAATATCGCCAGACAACACATACTCATCGTTTGATCCCAAACTAAGCAACGCTTGTACTATGGGCACCGTACAATGGACTGGGGGCGATGCCAGTTACACATCAACGCTATCAACCTCTTCGACAGGTATGGTCTCCTGGTACTTTGATTGTATAAACAAATATCGCCAGACAACACATACTCATCGTTTGATCCCAAACTAAGCAACGCTTGTACTATAGGCACCGTACAATGGACTGGGGGCGATCCCAGTTACACATCAACAGCATGACCGCGTAGACATAAGTTATATCTATTTCAACTGTCGAGAAAATGACGTCACTTCGAGCAGTTTGTACTGAACATGGCTCGGTGACGTCATTTTCTCGATAGTTGAAATAGATATAACTTATGTCTACGCGGTCATGCTACGGGGCCTGGTTTTAAAAGCCTTGTGAGTATCTTTCTGGTTATGCGGGCGAAATCGTGCTATTTCCCACTGGGCCTAATCCATCTGCGCACAGTTTGAAAGTAAATGAAAACTGGCCTAGCAGCCAACGTGTCAATGCAACGATGGTTTCGTGAATTTATTCTACGAGTGATCCAAATTCCTCCTGAATTAGTGGAAAACAATTATGTACACATAACATTGCATTATATAATTATGTACGGCGTTTCCAAACAAGTGTTAGTGGATCTTTTTTTATCTTCACCTTCTTTGTCTTTTTTTTCTGTTTATTTCGATCTATGATTATGTACATTTCTGTTTTTTTTTCTATCTATGGCTATTTTTCAGTATTCTTTCGATCTACATCTATGTTCTGGTACTTTTTAAATCTATTGCTTTTTTTTGTTTTTATTTTTCTATCTATGACTATATTTCTGATTTTCTTCAATCTAATGCATGTTTACAAATAAGAACTAGTGTTAGTTAATAGGGGTGTGAACTAGTGTTAATTATTAGACCTCATGGACCCCCAATATAATTTTTTGTTAATGTCGACCCCAAGGGAACGATATGGACCACTTTGGGAATCCCTGATTTAATGCAACCAAATTCAGTCATCCCTAACGTGTTTAAATTTAAAAATCGATCTGAATATTTATTAATAGTAGTTACGTACTTTAGAATAATTCTGTGATAGGAATAGATCATGGTATATTTCTTCGATTAAATATTGTAATTTCTATATCTGTCTACTCGTACTTCTACGTGTTAATAAACGAATTCTGAATGTATCTTTTTTGTTTAATTAAAACGCCTATAGGTAACCACCATGTTAGGTAGGTACACACTAGTTACATTTAAGACAGATCACCAAGACGGCTCCAAAATTTACTAAAACTATGGAGTGTCTATGATTTCATTCAATAAAGCATGGAAAACAAAATCTTTTATCAATGGTGGCAAGGATATGAATAGTCTAGTGGCGTCAAGGTGACGATGTCTTAGGACTACACTGGTTATATTCTAGCTAGCATTGATAATTTTATTGTTTTAATGACTTAACAATGAAAAGATTTATAGACCTCTGAACCTCCGGCTTCATACGCGCGGAATTAAACACCCCAATTATTTTTTTTAAATTAAGACAGCCTAAGTTACTCCCTGTAACATCAGCTATCTGCCAGTGAAAGTCCCGTGACAATAGATACAGCTGTTTAGAAGATCACTCAGAATAAATGGTATTTGTTAGCATTGCACCATGATGTATTTTGGTCCACATTTATGCAGGGCATGTGACCACAATCCACCACACTGTCTCAGTGCGGTTTGGTGAACTACACACATCTTTTCAAAGATGTGAAGGTTTCCACACCATGTTGACCTTCACCGTATAGCAAGTGGTAATCATCATTGAAAATGACACCAATGTTAAAGAAAATCTGAACCAAAAGCTATGATTGAACACATTACTAAGGCATAAGAGTAAGGAAGCTCTATGCCCATCTTCAGTAATGCTAAGAGACGCCTTTCTGTAATGCCTAAATGATAATACACTGGTCCACGCAGAATTGCTCATTGTAAGGCTCCATGGCAGACTGATCTGTCTTATTGGTTGCCTTCATTATAGATAATTTTGGAAATCGTCAATTTCATGGGCGTGGGCTCTCACAATAGATTTTTTATAACCTACAGCTGGCAATTGCTTCAAATTGCGGCATTACATTAGGCGTGTTCTAGTATTAGTCTTGTCTGGGCACATTCATTAGACTATCTAAGCTTCACGACACGAGGAGTACGTGCGCCACGAGCATCAATGCGCCAGAGCAGTCGGAGGTAATGAAGTAAGTATTCGAAACCAGAATGGAATGGTATCTATGAATCAGTAGTTTTCCAAAGTCTGAAAAACCCTACTCTCGGAAACTTTCACCACTAGAGTAATCTAGCTTACGCTAGCGGCCAGCTTGCCGTAGCTCCATCTCACTCTTGGACTTACTGGCATAGTCAGATAGAAAAAAAAGAGAATAACTTTTTACCAACTGATATACATGGTGTATCAGAAGTCCGGAATAATACTTTGGGTACATATACGATAGCTCATATGTCGATGCTCAGTGAAGACAGTTTATAAACTGTCTTCACTGACCAGTCACTGTCTATAACTCAGAAACCATGATAGCTATACCTAGCTATCATGGTTTCTGAGTTATAGACATATGAATAATTGTCACAGGTATCGTGTTCTGGCCTTTGGGTAAATTCATAACTAAACCCTATTCAGCAGTGTAAACTGCACTATGGGAGGCGGGTCACCCTCTTCCCTCGAATATGGTTGAGGAGAGTGATGGCTGCTCCTCAAGTCATGCTCGTGTACGGGTGCTACTTGTACCAACCATTTTCCTCTTAATGACTTACCATCTACTCTCCCATACCAATGCAATTATTTCTATAACCATCTGTGGTTTAGAATAATCCCTTCATTGTAAATGGGAGTAGACGCACCTTACTGTACTAGCTTCCTAAGCGTAAAGACTATATTTGTATTTAATATTAGACTGCCGTGAGTATAATTCTTGTCTAGTATTGTGGCAAAGGTGCGGTCTGCTCTCATGGCATTGCTGCTCCTGAGAATGTATTCCTCGCAATTATCATTTTGAAAAGAGTAACCATTGAGTTTCTTACCGGCTCTTCTCAGTTGAAACAGCATTCTGAACCGGTGGTAGAATCTGACTATTTGTAAGTGCTTTTTGGCCTACACGAATAAAAAAAAATGATTTTGATTTTGAGATATTACGAGTTATAGAAACTGACGACAAAAAAAAGGTGGAAAAACATGGTCGAATTTCGATCAATTATTTATACCATTGAGTTGTATACCCGATACTAATGCAAACGTCAAAGCATAATTTCGGACTTCTGAAACAGCCTGTATAACACATACGCATCGTGCATTCCTAAAATAAGCAAAGCTTATTTACAGAACGCAGTACATAGTAGTACCCATAGATATATACTTGGTCTCGCACACGGCGGTCGACCAGATACCGCACTATCTAAAAACAAGAGCTCCGTGAATGCGACAACTCGTTATTGTAGTGTGTGTAAGACAATTTGCAAGGATGCTAGTGTGCGTGAAGAATTGTGCTGCTAGCTGCTCAACTGTTACCGGAGTTAATGGAAAAAATATTTTGCGTATGGGAAGACGAATAAAAGTTTTCATTTTTCGACCCATATTCTCTGGGGAAAGTTGTTCAGTTTCATGGGTAGAATCACCCCTTAAAATAGTGTCAGCTAACATTTTGACATTTAATAATATAGAACTAGGTTAAGTATATACTAACTAGGTTAGATAAATGAAATAGGTTGTTGTATATATAAGGTATAGTATGTAAAATACAATAATAATAAATTCCCTTTATAAAAACTCATCACGGGGAACTTCTTTCTTGTATACGCGACAACACGTGAATGGCGTTTAGGTTTTATGTTATTTTATGTTAAAATTTCGAAATTATACGATACTTACTGATGGTATGTGATCCCAGTGTCCTTCTTATTTCTTGTAGTATTCAAAATGGCATTTTTCTTTGGATTTTGCACGAAATTTAATAAAACATTCGGTATGTATACCACACAAGCAGGTTGCAGTGTGACTGACTCGGGTACGCGATTTCGGCGTAGTATTTGTTGCCGCATTTGACGAGTACCTCGGCAGTATCCAGTCGAGCGCCGCGAGACCAATTATTTATCTATGGTAGTACCCTAGCAATTCAGAAAACTTTCCTAACTTGGCCATGCACTTGCGCGATTCACTTGCAGGTTTATTTTATCAGCAGATTCATAAACTTGTTGGCAGTCATCATTTCTAAAAGGCAGTACTCCACACCTATATCTCTAATAGCTCCCTTAACGATATCGTCAGCGTCAATTAGTAATCGAACTTTCAAAGCGTTTAATGTGCCTAGCAATCATTCCAAATATAGTCTCAACCATCGTTTCGCCAGATACGCGACCAGTAAACACATTATTTCCGTATTCCCAGCAAAGCGGGCTGTTTTTGTTGAATGTCAATCGTCATAGCCTTGCTTAACGCAGTCTTTCGAGTTACGAATTGTAACGGTGAAAGGCAGCGCAGGGTGGGGGCAGACAGTCGGCGCGCGCGCCGGTCCAGTCCGTCGCGAAATCTCGACTGTATCAGAATAGTCGTTCCGCGCGACACAAAGTCCGTGCCCGTACTTACGCGCCAAAATTCAAATTTAGAATCTTATTTCTTTTTGTGGTAGTGTTGTGACGTGATGAAGTGATGGCCGCTGACCCGATGGACAATACCAATATGTTTCTGTGTGTTCTCGTTATTTGGAGCACTGTTTCGCTGGTTTCTGGCCAAGGTGAGTAGAATGGAACAATGCACGATCCGTTCCGCGACCGGGGCCGCGGCTCTCAGCTAGTGTTTCGGATAGTTTCAACCTCCATTATGATACGTATATCCAATGAATTTATTGCGAAATTTTATAAGAGACTTATAAACACGAAGATTTTGTGAATAAGTTTTCTTTATATTTGTGTTGTTTATTTCCTTGCTTGTTGCGAATTCATAAAGATATACAGGTATTACCAACTTGATACTTACATTTTTACATATTTTAAAACTTAAATGACTCAATGCATGATATTCTTATCAATGAATCATTTCAGTCGCGTTCTTATGCGTTTAACAATGTCGAAACAAACTTTTATCATATAAATTACCATAGAGTTTTGAAGTTTGGCTAGTACATAACTTTTTTTTTAATAGTCACATTATCAGTCGACCCGTTTAAACGTAGAATACATGAGAGTTAAAGACAATAAGCTAATTAATTCAGCACATTGCGATTTCGAAACCGCGACAATGGTAACGCAAAATGACTATACGACTAATTAGTCGCAAACGCTTCGCTAATTAAAATTGTAAAATGTGTTATCCCGGTTGAATGAAGTATTCAAATGTGAACTTTAGCTTTGGGTTGACACAGTTTATTTTAATTTAACGCATTATAAGTGCCACGTGATATAGCCGCTGTTTGTAGGGAAAGCCGTTTTTACCATAACATCCGGCTTTGCTTTTACATATGGCTGTTTATGGCCTTGAGCGAACAGGCTATCAGAAAAACACGTTGAAATAGATAAAGCTACTTTTACTTTGCAATTACCTATCTATGAACTCACGGTACACAAACCACAACTAATGATATCACTAAATATTATATTGAAAATTTATTAGGGTCCTAAAGAACCCTGCGCAACGACGTTTAACTTTTTCCAATACCAAAACGAACTCTGTGTCAAGATACATAAAGATTAAATTTCTGTGCTAAAAGTCTCGCGTCAAAGTTCGCTCGCGCTGTTTCTTTGGAGAATGAAATTTTTCTATTAGTCAATACAGTTCATTTTGGTTATTATTTTTACATTACAAACAGACACTTCCATTTTATTTATTTGTTCATGCAATTAATTACTTGACACTGACAGACAGAGTACCCGCTAATCGCAGCCATTGCTAATATAAATCCATTATACTCCGTACAAAAAGAAGTAAAAGCGTACACATATTTGCCGTGTATATATCGCAAATGTAATACAGTAAAATGATCAACCCACCACCTGCTGTTCGCGTCCTGCGAATCCCCCTTTGCATTTCGTTATGCACCGACGATCAAGGCCACCGACTTTGTACTCGAAACTTATATTACATTTTTGAACTTGCCCGTATCAACCTGTGATCAAACAAATCTATACACAATGTGTATCAGACATCAGAAATAATATCTTTGGTACCTGATATGTAGATGCTTGCAACGGAAACATGTATTCCGTCTAATCTGAGGATCTACCCGGTCTCAATATTAATGTGAGTTTACCTTCTACTAAGGATAGGGCTGCCATAGATAGTCCACAACCTTGGGTGCAAGTTGGTGAACTATGGCCTAAATCTCCTTGTTTTGACCAGAATGTGCCTGGTATAGGCTTGCCAAATTACATCGACGAATTGTGAGTGCACTTCAGTGCACCACTGCCTACCGCTTCGAAGCATATAGACGTGATGATGTAGTATTATGTATTATTACTGTTGTAATGATATCAGCCTCTTGAACGATTATAACCATTGTCGATATGAAAAATTTGAATGATTATTGCGTCATTCAAGCCTTGATTTTGGTCTGCTTGTCCCATGTGAAGCCTCATGATATACGGTCCTTTGTTGTCCATAAGAATCACTGCCATATAGAGTTCATAATAATAATATTTTTATGTAAGTATGGGGTCCAAAGGTGGGCCAAAATAAGTACCAAATGGAATTCCGTAGGTACAGGACACCGAGGAAGACCTAGGAAACGACTTTGCAAAAATCTGGACATCTTTGTGGGAGAGTCGTGGCTGGAAATGGACTGGTGATGGGAGACAGGACGGTGTCTGCCTAGCAGTGGGGTTAAACTAGGCATTTTTTTTTCAATGCATATATTATTGCCAGTTTTGCCCAAACTCGGGATAACGTTAGCCTTTCCCAGGCTAGCGCAAGTTAGGATAGTAGCAGCCTTTATTACCCCGTTACGTTTATACATACCTTAATGTTGTTATGTAAATAAGATTAAAATAACAATATCCTTATACATTTTTAATTTTAATAGTTCTACAAATAGTAATACAATGACCTTAAACAATAGACAGCACAGACGGTTGCGGTCAGAGAAACGGGTATAGAATGTCAGATATTTCCTAATCAATTTAACGGATAAATACTGTTGTAAAGAGGGTCTCAGAACTAAGTCAGAGATACTTGCATACTTTTATCGAAATTGAAACGATATATGCAACATTTATTATATCGCGCGATTTGGAGGTTAATTTTGTTTTTTTTTTAATGCAACGAAGTTTATGCTTAGGTATCGAACAAATAAATTAATATCTGGATCGGTTCAGAAATGAAGGACCTAGAAATTGAAAAACAGTACAAAATCTATACGAGCTCCCTGTTTTCGAGAACACCTTAAAACACCTTCGAAGAAAATTACCAAGTATACATTTGGAGGTTAAGTCAAAGTTAAATCATTTATTTTATACATGCCTACGGGGGCGCTTACAAATTGTCAAGTTAAATTTGGTTTTCCTTATACGCTACGACCGGATCGGAAAGCGACCTTGACTGAAAAAATCTAGCCAGAAACAAAGTGGGCTTAATATTTTTATCACTCAGATTTTTTATGTGCCTAAAAATCAGAATTTTGTCATTCATGTAAACCAATACAGGCACTTATGAATCGTCATTAACCAAAAAAAACAAAAAACTAGTACAACCCAATTATAATGCATTATCCATGGAGAATAATGGACAAGAAACTCCATGGTTACTCATTTCCATAAAAAATAACCAATCGAATTGAGAACCTCCTCCTCTTTTTGGAAGTCGGTTAATAAGGATTTATATTTTAATACCAGTAGACACACTAGCTCATGTGTAAGATTAATTTAATTGGTATGAAGAGGGATTCTGATTGCTCGTTGCATTAATTATGAAGATTATGCCGTGCACTTGCAGAATAGTCCCTTAATAAGCTGTTTGTAAACAATAACGCATTTACTTATATGCAGGGCGTATACGAGGTCCGGAATTAATTTTTTCTGTATATTATATACCTGATATGTTTTTTTTTATGAGATAGGGAGGCAAACGAGCAGACGTTTCACCTGATGGAAAGTGATCAACGCCGCCCATGGACACCTACAACACCAGGGGCATCGCAAGTGCGTTGCCGGCCTTTAATTTAATGTCGAGGGGTGTAAGGCTATTTGACTTAAGCGTCATTTTTAGGGTTCCGTACCTAAGAAGGAAAAAAAACTGAACCCTTATAGGATCACTTTGTTCTCCGTTTGTCTGTCTTTGTATGGGGACACCAGTTTATGCTAAACGCATACGTAAAATTGGAAATATTTTGAAAAAAAATTACATGTTAAGTTTTTCATAAAACTCGCTGCAACAAAAATCTAAAATCAACTGTTACTTTTACTCTCCTTGATCACTTCACTTCACTTTTTAAAAGTCTAAGGCTTCCATCGAGTTTAGCCGATGATTTTGCCAACAACGGAGTTTGGATACACTTGGTCGGTTCCTCCCTTTGATCTAAATATGGTCAATTTTTTCTTGATAATCGTGACATTATGTCACGTTGAATCCTACTCTTAAAGATATCGATGTCACTGTAGTTTCTTTCGCTATTGATAATGATGCTTAGGATTCATCCGCCATCTTTATCACTGTCATCACTGGTTTTTTTTTGTCCTTTCTATTAATTACTCGACATTGCTATAAATACCGCTAATCTTAGGTGCAGGTATTTCATTCATCTCGTAAAAAAATAAGATGATGTTGCGTCCAGCAGTGAAGAACATAGGCGGATGAAGATGATGACCAGCCAGATCGGCCCAGTCGTATACTTGATAGTACTATACTACTACTACTATAGCCCTTTAACGTCCTACTGTTGGGTGCGGGCCTCCCCTCAATGCGAGGGGGATTCAGGCCATATTCCACCACGCTGGCCCGGTGCGGGTTCGAAGACTTCACACATCTATCGGGAACTAATCAAGTTCCCTCAGACGTGCAGGTTTCCTCACGATGTTTTCCTTCACCGTTTCATAGCAAGTGATAATCTCAGATGAAATTGAGAATAAAACCTAGAGGAGGCAGGGTTTGAACCTGCTCACTTTGATAGCAAAGCGTACCTTCGACCACTCGGCTACCACTGCTTACCTGATAGTAGCAAACATTCGGACTTCTAAAACGCTTTGTATTCATTAGGATATATTTCTAAATACACGAGTTCTAAAGATCTGTCATTCACCAGCCGTGGACGGTTTACAAAACAATTATAAAACATCCTTATGCAACATTCAGTAATTTAAATAGTACACGCATTGTCCAACTCACTACTTTCACTGTAGATCTATCAAGCAGCTTTCGATTTTTAATATGTGTGCGTTAGTTGTAGATACGTGCTAAATTTGCATGCGTTCAACGTCTCATTTGACACCAAAACGAGGGGAGGGCGTTCATTAAAATTTTCAATTAGTAGCATTGGGGTGTCATGATACTCAGTATACACGCGTTGAACTTATTTGCAATACTAAAACGGACTCTTTGTATTTAAATTAGATTACTATACTACAATTTGAAATGTAATTTTCAATTATATTACCACTTGTCTAGCACCTCACGATGTTTTCCTTAACCTTTCAAGGTTATGCACGTCTATAAAAAGGCGTGTGTAGTTCACCAACCGGCACTGGGCCAGGGTGGTGGACTATGGCCCAAAATCTACCTCGTATTGAGGGAGAATATGTCCTATATATTGGCAATAAGCTTACTTACTTTACCCCTTATTACATTGGGACCAAAATACATGGCAAAGTGTGGGCATACAGCAATGCAACTCTGCCTACCCCGTCAAGGAATACAGGCATGATGATGACGAAGAATTTTAAATGAAATGATTTTTTTAAAATTTTCAATACTACAAGTAGCACAATAGATCGCATTCACGATAGAGAAAATAAGAAAACAATGTAAAGTTATTATAAAACTCAGATTTTCCATGTCAGCATCCACTATTGTGAACAAGTTTGATATAAACTTGTCACTGTGCGGCTGAGCGTTGAACAAAACTTTCCTCTGTATTGTATCTCAAAGGATTTCCGCACAGTAAACCCCATTTCCTTCTCTTATAGGATGACGGTTCACCTGTCTGCGTCATGCGTGTATGCGTTGACATGGTAGAGCCGGGTGCCCTATGTGTAGCGATCACACGAGTAGCATGAACGACATTATCTCTAATTAGACATAGGTCGACACAAAACGACAACATTGGCCCCCTGTCCCGTGTTAATAGAGTCAAAATTTAACTAAATAAGATACTTAATTGATATATTGCGTGATTTAAGTAACAAAAATCACTACTCCTAGTTTTGAGATATCTACTAAAAAGTGACATTTAAGCAACATATTTCGCTTGACCATTCGTTGTTTACTATGCGCGACTCTTTTGATAGTTCTTTCTTACAGTTTTGACTTCCTTTATTCCTCTTTCACAGATAGATTCATTTATAAAATAAGAATTACTTGTTTTCACGAAATGGATGAATTAAAAATTCAATAGGATGAGGAATACACGCACCTGCGATTGCCGAATATTCTACCAAGTAATTAATGGCAAGGTCACATTCAATAAATACTCATTATGAATAAAAATGGAAAATAAAGATGGCGGATTCAGCGGATCTGACGTTTCTTTTATTGTGAATAATTCGCGTTGCTTTGCAAAGCGGACGACTGTAAAAAGTTATAATATGTTGAGTTACCTTATTTTCTCCTTTGTCGATATCACTCTTGACAGAGTGCTCGGGGTCATCACTTCAGGTGTTGGTGGCAAGCTTCACAACACGCCGCCACTCTTCTCTGATGGCCGCCTGTCTCGTGCATTCATGTAGTGATGATTAACCATTTATTGCCGCTTTTATCTGGTCAGTCCACCTCATAGGCGATCTTCCTCGCGGCCTGGTACCTTCAACCCTCCTTATCTTACGCACTACCAAATCAGTGTGATAACCCATAGGTGGCACTAGTGTCCTTAGTAGTCGCCTAAGGTAAAACTAAATGTACAATTAATGAAGGTATCACAACATGCATGAGTAAGAAATAGGAATACTATGTTGGCGGTACATTAAGGCATTTTGTATTCCCTTAGTTATTTATGGATACTTGTTATTCTAGAGCGCTGCGCTTTCCTTAGCGTGTCTGTCTATCTCCAGGCTTCAGTGTAAATGTCAGGACAATCACTGTCAATTGAAATGGCTCCACGAGACCTGAAATGCATTCATGTAATTGAGAATCAACGTTGCATTCAAACGCTCCTTGTAAATGTTACCTGCAACTGAATTTCAAATGTTTTACCATGAACAATCGTCGTCTAATTCCATCTCTATAGATTCCATACTTGTGTGTGCTAGGTTTATTTTGTTTATTCCGTCAGTGTACCGCGTGTTATATCAAAGGCGTCTATCCAATCGACCATTTTACCATACCATATCGAGGGATAAAAGCCCATTTGACTTAAGCGATTTTAATTTTATTTTATTAATTTAATTTTAAGCGACAATAACATTCGCTGATTCCAAATATATAAGTTAATATCTCCGAAAAGTGTCGCTTCAGACAAATAGCCTTCCACCCCTCGATATGGTACTTATCGATCATTGTTAAGTACTACACTGGGCGTCGTCTATAAGTATCGATTGTGGTTTATATCACAGAAATTCCATCTATATGTATATTGACACAGAGTTCCTTTTGGTGTCAGCAAAAAGTTTGCGACACTGTCGTTGACACACACAGACACTCCTATACGCTCCAGAAGGTATTGAACACTGTATCGCCATATAGGGCTATGTCTTCAAGGTGACAATGTGTAATGTCTACACTGGGGGGCAATTATCGACATTATTTCTAAATCTGCATATGTTGAACGAAAACGACAATATACTACCAATTTTGTCTTTTTGTTTCAGCATAAGACAAATTAGAGATAATGTCGGTCATGCAAGAATTGCCCCTCTGTAGGCTTAGCATGACCGCGTAGACAAGTTTTATCTCTTACCACTGTCAGATTTGTCGAGAAGAAGTTAAGTCTCTGCGAGCTTTTTGTACTGGACATGGCTCGGTATGACATCATTTTCTCAACAAATCTGACAGTTGAAAGAGATAAAACTTATGTCTACGCGGTCATGGTATGCCTACTGGTCATATTCTAGCTAATATTGATGAAAGATTTTTTACATACTCTGTTGTTGGCAAAATCATCGACTAAAAACGATTGAGGCCATATCTTTTAAAAAGGAAGTGAAGTGAAGTGATGAAAGATTATGTTTTCATCTAATGTTAGCGGAATTTGGACGCTGGTTGGTTGTAGTCTATTTTAGTGGCATCAGAACCGCTAACAATGCATCAGTAACCTTTTGTAACTTTAATAATACATAACAAACGGTAACAGTGCGCAGTGAGAGTGACCTCAATAGTCATGCGCAGTGATCTCTTAATTTCGATTTCAAACAAAACAATGCGACTTACAAATATCAAGCGCCATGTAGGACAAAATAGAGTTATATATATCGTAACATATATCAGCGAATTTTTCTCCGTCTTTTGAGCTGGGTTTCTTGCAAAGGTACCTGAATGGCGTTTGAGTAGATTGGCTTTTTAACCGTCGATTATATTGAAGTGTTTCGCGCAGAACACAGTCGCATGAGCAGCGGAGATTGCTTTCACTTATCCTTAGTTGTGTTTGTCGGCGTGTGCGCACACCAACGCCGCGTATCATTGAACGATATTGGGACCGGTTGTAAGGCTTGGTACATATTAGCACGTGGTTCAATCGTGCGCATACTGACCGAGCTTACGCCCGTGAAAAGCCCGGCTCCCGGTTAGATAAATAAAACAGAAAGGTAAAAGCCTTTTTAAAAACAAGCTTTTATTTATATACCATTAATTATATTTTTTTTGTTATTTGGATTTAATGTGATGTTGTATTAGTTTTCGTGTTCTCCTCAGCAAGCCCTTTCATTTGATGCCCATATCGTGGTAGTGCAGAAAAAATAACTAGTCCGCCATCTTGGATGATCCGCCATATTGGAATTAGAATGAAGTCACATAGCTAAGCATGCATTGTCATCCAAAATAAGTTTGTATACCAAATTTCAGCTCAATCGGTTAAAGGTAACTTATCAAAAATTCAGTCGCAAGATTCCACCCGGACATACATACGTTGCAAGCTAATATACAGCTTGTAAAAATCAACCCAGTGCAACCTTGTTGTGCTTTAGTTTCAAACAGACTACATATTTCCAGAAACTATTCACATTTATGTAAAAAAAAAAAAAATATAAAAATAACTAATTATAAAAAAAAAAATGCTTTTTTGTATCTGGCCAACATTTTTTAGTCTTTTTTCTTCGATCTTTCGAAGAGTCCAGTACTCTTTTTTAAATCGCCTAATGTGTGTCCCACTGCTGGGCAAAATCTTCCCCTTCCCGTCTTAAGATGTCCTTGTCTGCTGCACCTTCGATTAGCGAGTATTTCAGCCAATGTCAATTAATTATTAGCAAGAGCAAATCAATTCAATATAATAACTTTTTAAATAAAAATGGGTATTAAAACTATTGAATAGGATAAAGATGGCGGATGATTACAAGCTGTTTATAAATATTGTTTTATGTTGATGATATAACTTTGAAATTGGCACACAAAACAAAAATAAATCAAATATCAAAAACTAAACTACAAAAATCTTGCAAGATATCACTTTGCTTTACCTGCAGATCACAAGAACACTCTTTTCCGCTGCAAATATGATTTTAAAATGTAAGCGTCTACTTGAAACCGGATATAGAATCCTCTCTGAGTCGCAAGACAGTTTCCGCGGGAAATGGAAGGTAGCGGTACGTAATATGATTTGTTCGTCACAAGAATCCATCCAATCCAGAAATGTAGGAAGAAGTGGTACTTCCTATCTAAGTAGAAGTGCCTTACATAGACTTTTGCCAACGCTACTTCAGGGATCATTAAAACGGGAACAACTTGTATGTAGTTTTTTAGAGATGCACATGAAAGGGATTATAGGAAAAAATATTAAAATCTTCAATTATAGTGACATCTGAAATTCAATTCCCAGGCATCTATATAAGGTTTGATTTCCGATGGGAAGGCTGACCACCAATGGACAGCTGCCGGTTGATTAATTTTCCTTTGCGCAGTATATTCAAAGGCATGCACCCAAATACTGATTCAGTAACCCCATAGACTTACGGTGAGCGAACTGAGCCACCCTCGATATCCAAATGGCATGTCTGACGAACTAATTAATGGGGAGGGGATTGGTGTACCGCAGCATGAGATAAACTTTTGTACATATAGGTACATAGACTGAGTAGCTTAAATAAGAATGAATAAGTACTGGGAATGAAGTAGTAACAGTTTTGCCTCGTTGGTTGAACGCCCGCCTTAAAAGCAAAGGTGCAAGTTCAAATCAATAGGCAATAAGTTCGCCCCCTATTACATTGGGACCAAAATACATTGGCGAAGTGTTGGTACACTGCAGTGCACCTCTGCCTACCCCTTCGGGAAATACAAGCGTGATGATGTATTAAGTTCTGGGATAATTCGCACAACGCTCTGAGTAAACAAATATAGCCTTTCATAATGTCTCAATATTGAGTCGGGGCTTCAACTAAATATGAGGGCGATATAGGCCATAGTCCAGTACTTTGGCCTATTCCAGTGGGGTAAGCACGCATGTCAAGACTAGACCTCTATCATGGATTCGCTCTCTGTCTTATTTGATACGAGGGAAAGGGACAAAATCGACATATTCCGTGGCATAAAGCTGTGAATGCTACAACTACTGGTTGGCTAAGGCTATTTGACTTAAACGACACTTTGGGCGATATTGATTTATATACTTATTTGGAATCAGCGATTTTTTCTGCGTCGAACGAGTATGCTCTCGGTCAAATAGACTTTCACCACTCTATATAAATTATAGCCAGACCAACACATACCCATCGTATGATCCCAAACTAAGTAAAGATTGAACTATCGGTACCGGTCCAGTACCGGTACCAGTCCATAGACTGGGGGCGATAGATACACCTAGACCGGGGTAAATTAAGAAAAGGCATTTTTTTAAAATTAGTAGCGCAAATCGAACCTGTTACCACCTGGTTTAGTGAACCGTGTGGCTTACGCTCAAACCACTACACCAACCCTGATTATCACCTGATAATCCCAGATGTAAATGAGTTTCGCACATGAAATCTAAAAAGAACAGACAGATCCAGCATACATTAATTGCAAACGCAAGTATCGCTGATGCTACGGCATACTTAAATGGCCATAAGTTAAGCTGATTAAATCTTTTGTTTCTGTGTGAACAAAAAACGTACAATAGTCCATTATTTCTGGGTTTTTAATACGTAACCATTTTTCAACTCGAGTTTTAAGGAAATCTTTGCATTTAATCATTATTTAAAAATACATACGTAATATTTTTTTATATAATTATCAACATTTGCCGAACGGTGAAGGCAAACATCGTGAGGAAACCTGCACGTCTATAGAAAGGCGTGTGAAGTTCACCAATCCGCACTGGACCAGCGTGGTAGACTATATTTCTCTCTCGTATTGAGGGAGAATGTCCCGGTATAATGGCAATACGCTCGCCCTCCTATTACATATCAGGACCAAAATACATTGGCTAACTGTGGGCGCATTGCATTGCACCTCAGCCTACCCCTTCGAGGAATACAGGCGTAATGATGATATCTTGAGTATCTCATTCACATGGCTGGAGATGAATATCATTGTTGCTCTGGACTTGAAGATCTCTGGTTTGTACAATAGTAAGAGAATGTGGATTCTAAGTCCCCTAGGAAAGGCAGGAGAGGCGACTTAACTTCTTAGATTCAGAATTAGGTCCGTAAATAATACAAATTTGCGTCATATATTCTTGAAAACAAAGCTCAAAATACATATTCCTGGTTGATACCAAGAGAATGGTGATGTATACGATGAGAGTATAATTACACTTAATTCAATTACGTCAGCTCAAGTCTTTGATGTTCAAACTAACATTAAAACTGCAACTGTCTATTTCCTTTGTGTTCAACACGGCACTTTAAAAATTAAGCATTGGATTTTGAACAAAGAAATGGACGGAAAATTCATTGCATTTTCCCGAAGCCTTTGGTCCAATATACGTATTTGAAATTTTAATTCCTGAAGAGTATTACGGCAATACGGGCCGGTGGTGCCGTGACGTATCGTGTCTCGTTCGGGCTGAACGTTAAAGGCCCCCGCACACTGCCGTGTCAACCAGTCGAAGTTTATCCAATACCAAAACGAACTCTGTGTCAACGTGGATAAAGTTTGAATTTCTGTCGTAAAAGCCACGACCCCACGCGTCAAAATTAGCTCGCACTGTCTGTGTCATTAAGTTGAAGAAATAACTTTTTCTATGAGTCCAAAGAGTTTGTGCGCACGTAAAAGTTTTGGACATACTAAATATGTCCAAAACTTTTACGTGCGCGGGTTGATTCTCCAGTGTATAGGGGGCTTAAGGGTGACAAAATGGACAAAATGCAGGTGAATAGCGCAACACAAAGGGCCGAATTCCCGGATATTGGACATACATCGAGCAAAACAACTTTAACTCAAAATGAAATGCTCCCTTTGACGGGAAAATTTGTAGAACGGCGGAACAGAATCGCCGTTATTTTCAAAATGTATTTCCAATATCGCTTGAAATGAGATATCTGTGTACCAGTTTGATGAAATAACAGCTTTTTTGGAAACGCTACCACCAAGCTAGTTGTCATTAATGTATAGACAGAGGAATATTATACAACCTTTCTGCAAACTTATGGCACTAACCCACAAATTATGGAAGAAAATATGATGCGATCTTGTGTTCTTTAACGTCTGAGGCAACTTGACAAATTCTCGATAGATGTGTGAAGTCTGCTAACCCGCACTGGGCCAGCATGGTGGACTATGGCCTGAATCCCTCTAGAATTGAGGGGAGGCCCGTGCCCAGCAGTGGGACGTCAAAACGGCTGTAGTAGTAGTAGTAGTAGTAGTTCTTTTCGATATCTTTACCGCCATCTGTCTAGCACGAATGTATTTAACCTTTTCCTATTTGACATTTAACACATTTGTTTTATTGTTGGTAACAATTTTGACGATGCGTCTTGAAGACACTAACATCATTTTTTATTTTTGTATATATGTTTTTAAATTGTCTTTTTTTGTAAATAATGCGTAAAATATTTTGTCATATACATTTGAATAAAAAAAAAGGTCGTGCTGTCAATAATACGCGTTTTTTTTCTATGAGTCAGTTTGTTCAGTGTAATTCATTTTCATCAGAATCAACATGAAGTCTCTAATTGTCGCCGCCGGCAATTACGAGCCAGACCCCGCGCACACATCATCAACTCGTCGCCGCCTTCCGCGGCACGTGTTGATTGATCCTCCCGACACGATCACCGCCTTCCTCGACCCGGGCGTTGAGAGGGCCACCAACACACCAACACCAGCCTCAAACAGACACCGATCTTGCCGGCGAGGTCGAGGAACCCCCTCTTCCGCTCGTAGGTGCATCTTTGCACCTAGGAGCGCAGTCACTACCTCTCCTCTCACGGTAATTTCCCAAGCCGAGGTCGTGCCCTCTGTGGCGCCCTTCAGCTAGTTGCCACCCCTTTCCGCCCTTAAGGCCTTGGTTGGAGTGCACTCTGCGCTCGCCACTCCTCCGGTAAAGCTGTAAAGGCCACCTGACGGCCAACAGAGTAAATCCTTCAAAAAAAATAATACATGAAAGTACTTACTTAAGCAAAGTCGTCGCGGTACCATTGCACAGTGTATTATAAACCCCATTTTTGTTGCATGCTGTTTTTATTATAGAAAAAGATAGTTCTTATCATTTTAAGCATTAGAGTAAAACTCCGGAGTCGATACGACAAGTAGTTTATTTTATAAAAATTGCCAAAGTTCACCATAATCCGGGTCCTAAAAATCACAAAAAAAATAATTAAAAAAAAACTAAACTACCTATGTAAGTTTTGATTGCAGTCAATAATTACACACATAATATTAAATATTTACACAAGTTTTCGTTCATTTACCTTGAGTAATTAAAAAGATATAATTTATTATTCAAGTTTTCTTCATCATTTTTTTACTCCGTCATAATGGCGAATTAGATTATGATTTTTACATCAAACGATTGCTTAAATTTGTTTTTATTATTGGTATTTAAATCACGTTCTAAATCCGCGTTATTTCAAAATTATCGGTGATTATCTTGTTTCGGTCAGGGTTGTCACTTTCGTATATCCGGATACTATTAATTTTTTTAGGTCCATACAGTTGGTGTTCTAGTCGGTCCACATTCATTTATTCATAACAAGGAAACTAAATGGATTCGATCTATTGATGGAACCCTAAAAATTTTAAAACAATAGTTGATCACTTCTAGATAGAACAAAAGTTTTTAATGCACTATTTAGGTAATTTTTTTATAATTAAAATTGAAATTAATATTTTCAGTAACGGTGACAACCCTAGGCCTTAAAAATCCGGATAAAACTTAAATCAGTTATAACTTTGAGGTAACGCGGAATAAAAATTTGATTTAAATAGCACCGATAAAAATATATTTAGGTATTTTTTTAGTCTAGAAATCATAATCTAATTCGCCATTATGACGGAGTAAAAAAATGATGAAGAAAACTTGAATAATAAATTATATCTTTTTAATTACTCAAGGTAAATGAACGAAAACTTGTGTAAATATGTAATATTATGTGTGTAATTATTGTCTGCAATCAAAACTTACATAGGTAGTTTAGTTTTTTTTAAATTATTTTTTTTGTGATTTTTAGGACCCGGATTATGGTGAACTTTGGCAATTTTTATAAAATAAACTACTTGTCGTATCGACTCCGGAGTTTTACTCTAATGCTTAAAATGATAAGAACTATCTATTTCTATAATAAAAACAGCATGCAACAAAAATGGGGTTTATAATACACTGTGCATTGGTCTGCTTTCTCTGTCGATTAAACGAGTCAGAAGGTCACGATAAGAGCGCTCAGCGGTGACTGGGGACATACATGCGCACATGCGTGATTAGAGGATAGTCAGAAAGGTACTAACATTAACTGGTATTAACAAAACAATGTTAAAAACCCGAGCACACTGCAGCGTCAACACTCGCGCGTAATTTTCTTGCCATACTAGGGATGTGACTTGGAGGGGAATAAATCTATTAATAAATAATAGATTTTTCTCTCTTTAAAATAAATCTATTTTCAATATTTAGAGAATCGATTATTAAAAAACGATTATAAGAAAAAAAATATCTATTAATATAAAAATCTATTATTTTTCATATCCTTACCAAAACAAACAGTATTGACTCATAGATAAAGTTCATTCTTCAACTAAATGACACTGACAGCGCGAGCGAATTTAACGCGTGGAGACCTGCACAGTTATTCAATTTTTATGCTCATTGACCCAGAGTATGTTTTGGTATTGGCGAATATTCTGACACGCCGTTTTTGACGCCCCAGTGCGCGCGGGGCGTAATACCTTCGCTGGTGAAAGTAAGTAGTAGTCCTACACGGATTTATTGACTGAATTCGTGTCAATAATCTCGATTTAATCAGTTGGGCCGGCTCAAGTAACTATAAGGTACAAGTAACCACAGTTCCACATCATACCATACAGTATTAAATCGAATAAAAAAAAAAACTTAATTACCAGATTATTTATTTTAAGCTGTAAGCCGTCCTAAAATAATAAAATTAAATATAAGTTCATTTGCTGCATTCATGATTATTGTTATAATTTTTTATGAAATGATAAAAGGACTGAAATGAACCGCAGATATCCCTCATCATGTTCCTTTAAAATTTCATTCTTTTCGTAAAAAAAGAAGTGGAAAAACTATATTTGACAGCACTGAAAATGTTTTATGCAGACTGGGGCTCTAGGCTTGTGGCCCGCATCAGTCCGCAAAGGTGGGCAAACATCTCTACTAATTGGATAACTGACGACAGTCGCCTACGAAGAGGTCGACAAAGGAAAAGGTGGCGAGATGATTTGAATACCTATGCTGGGTCATCGTGGCAGGAAATAGCTCAGGATCGACACGTGTGGAGAAGTAGGGGGGGGGGGGGGGGGGGGCTTTTGCCCAGAAGTGGCAGTCAAGGCTATAACAACTATACTTAATTAAGTTCACAATTCCCTTTCGCAACACTTTTGCCCAATTCTGTTCATGAAATAATGTCGAGCCTATTTCCATGCGTTTTAACGATCACAATTACGAAATAACATTATTGATACTGTGTACAGACACTGACATTTGTAAACTGCAACGATTGTAAAATGATTTGTAAATAATTATGTAAAACGGAGCTCGGTACAATAGCTAGCTGTAAATAAAATGAGGTCGGCAAATAGACAAAATAGACGCTTTTACTGGTAAGTTATAAAAAAAGTAACCATCACGCTAGCTATCTTGAAGGCATAGGCAGAGGTATACTTTGTATCTTTTATTCAAATTGATTGTAATTACCTACCTTTAACTATTAATTATTTTTATACTTCGTTTATAAATGTTAATATGTAGGTATGTATGTATGAATAGTGTCTTTAAATACTTTTAGCCTACAAATTGAAGGAATAAAACCTGTGAGAATTATATTCATTTTATCAAAATTTTGTAGCAGTGGTAGCCGAGTGGTTGAACGCACGCCTTGCAAATCAAAGTGTGCAGGTTCAAACCCTGGCTCGCACCTTTGGGATTTATATGCGAATCTCATTTTCATCCGAGATTATCACTTGCTATGAAACGGTGAAGGAAAACATCGTGAGGAAACCTGCACGTCTGAGGGAACTTTTCTAGTTCTCGATAGATGTGTGAAGTCTACCAACCCGCCCTGGGCCAGCGTGGTGGACTATGGCCTGAATCCCCCTCGCATTGAGAGGAGGCCCGTGCCCAGCAGTGGGACGTTAAAACGGCTGAAGTAGTAGTAGTAGTATCAAAATATGTATAGGAAAATACTTCAACTTATGACATATAAATACATCATCATCATCATCACGCCTGTATTCCCCGAAGGGGTAGGCAGAGGTGCACTGTAGTGCGCCCACTCTTCGCCGATGTATTTTGGTCCCAATGTAATAGGGGGCGAGCCTATTGCCATTATACCGGGCACATTCCCTCTCAATACGAGGGAGATTTGGGCCATAGTCCACCACGCTGGCCCAGTGCGGGTTGATGAACTTCACACGCCTAGACGTGCAGGTTTCCTCACGATGTTTTCCTTCACCGTTCAGCAAGTGGTAATCATTGTTGAAAATGACATTCGCACATGAGAATTACCTCAGAGGTGCGGGCCCGGGATTTGAACTTGCACCCCTTACGTTCAAGGCGGGCGTTCTTGCCCACGAGGCTACAACCGCTTAACTTATGACATAACATGCTAAATGCACAACTGTTGTTAGGTGATTGTATACAGAAATAGTTATTTAACTTGACTCATTATACTTATATATACATAACTCGTTTGGTGTTTGAAACCTTGATATTCAGAGAATATACATATTATTAATGTTATTAAACCTTGGTATAAAATACGAAATAAAAATAATAAAACTTAACTTTCTGGTTTCAATTTCAATAATGTCACTTTATTTAAATTAATAATAAAATTAAGTGGCAATCATTAATAATATTAGTTATTATTCTACTGATGCAGTACGTTTTCTTACTTTAAGTATCACCTTCTTTTTAATCGACTTCCAAAAAGGAGGAGGTTTATCAATTCGACCTTGTACATCTTTTTTTTTTCTCATAAGAATTTTAACTATGATGTCTAGTTTATTGCTGTATTTTACAAACATGCTTTTTTTTTTTTTTCTGGCAAAATCATTGACAAAAAACAACGGCAGCACTATGTTTAAACATTAAACTATGAATATAATCTATTTATCTTCGTATAGCAACCTTACATTTGAGAACAATATCGCTTTAATATTGTTTCTTTATCAGTGCAAAATGTGTCGAAAAAATATAATGGTATAAAAACTTTTTAAATACAAGCTTTTATTTAATTACCCTTAGTTTTCGTGTTCTCCTCAGTAAGCCCTTTCATTAGATACCCATACTACGGTAGTGCAGAAAAAATAACCGTTCCGCCATCTTGGATGATCCGCCATATTGGAATTAGAATGACGTTACTTAGCTAAGCATGCATTGTCATCCAAAATAAGTGTGTATACCAAATTTCAGCTCAATCGGTTAAAGATAACTGATTTAAAATTCAGTTGCAAGATTTCACCCGGACATACATACATTGCAAATTAATATAAAGCTTGTAAAATGGCTGCACGTGCGGTTAGCGAGTATTTCGGCCAGTCCATTTCGAGCCTATAATAAAATAAAACATTCAAAGGCTCCGTTAGATATTAAAGTCTCTTGTGAGAAATCTGTTTCAATTTTATTGGACACTCGCCCTCGCTAACGCTTTAGCCTCGTTCATTACCGTGCCATGT
Organism: Ptilodon capucinus; assembly: GCA_914767695.1. NCBI lineage: Eukaryota > Metazoa > Arthropoda > Insecta > Lepidoptera > Notodontidae > Ptilodon > Ptilodon capucinus. The sequence goes on from OU611807.1 coordinate 11,597,398, forward strand.
GCCGCCCCGAGGCCAATCAGCTGGCAAGAGAAAGTTTGCCGCGAGGCACTTATCGAGATCGCTATTGGTTAATCACGGACTGAGTGCAAATTGCATCTTTCTACAAAATAACTAAGTAAATCCGATCAGCCAGTCTAAACAAGATCGCTGCAAATCGTTACTCTAAAAAAGTTAATGGAATTTAAAATGTATTTAAATTTCGAATAGGGCAGTGATTTTTAGAAGCGTTCATAGTATTTGTTTTTTTATGTTACTAAGCCCGCCATACATTCCTACCTCTGTTACTCATGTAAGCCAGGATTAATAGCGGTATCCAATGAAGACACTGAGGTTTGACCCTCGGCGAGTCCCGGGGAAAAATGCTAAATTGTCTTGGAACCCGCACGAATTTAATCGAAAAAAGATGTAGGAGGAGTTGGAAGAAAAATGTATCCACTTCCCTCTATTACAAAGCGGAAGCCAAAAATGTACAGGCCAAACTGTATAGGCCGAATTATCTCAAGAAGAAGGCACCGCGGATGCTATTTAAACACTAGTTGGGCCTTATAATGTGAGAGTTGGCTATGGGTGCGTCTGGCTAATAATGATATATGCCATCTAACAATACACATTTTCCTAAATATCTTTACCACGTTTTGCGCAAGGACAACCGAATCTTGGCTCGTTAAGGTCAATAACCGGTCACTACACCTGAAGCCACCCCCTCAGGCGTGTCAAACCCGCGTGCGAATATTTTTTTACCAATACCAAAACAAACTTTATAGAAAAGAAAAGGAAAATGTTTTTATTGCATTTCAACGCATGGTCGTGTAAATGTTTCTACACAAATTTAAACTGTAGGTACCTTAAGACAGAGTACATTTTCATATAAATTAATTCGCTCGCTTCTTGCGGGCGAAATTCCGCGATGTGCAAATTGTAGTATTGGAAGCGTGATAATAAAGTTATTTACTTTACGAATGTAGGTATTTGTATACTAGATAGGTTAAGTTGATAATTAAATGACTAATCTTTCATTTTTATTTACAGGTATGTTATCAAATAACGACAGGTGACCAAAAGGTATCAGTAACGACTTGACATATAAATTTACAGGAGCTTAAAACCTCTTTTTTCTTATTATTGCTATTTCTTTTAAACACCTAATGCCATTTGCAATAAATATTACCACTTGCTGAACGGTGAAGGCAAACATTGTGAGGAAACCTATAGAAAGGCGTGTGAAGTTCACCAACCCGCACAGGGCCAGCGGTGGTGGCACGCTAGACGCCTATCTATGTAGTATTTGTCTCTGTGCAGATCGAGACGCAGGCTGTCATAGCTGTTGTACTGTTTTTACGTTCACGGGAATAAAACTTAATTATTAATCCTGTTTATTATTGGTTCGAATAACTTAACAAAGGTTTCCTCACAATGTTGTCCTTCATGTAGTATTGATTTATTAAATTTTGTTCAAGTACCCTACTTACGTATTTTTATATTCTTAAACAATGTTACCGTCCGTGAAGTAACTGGGCTTCCCAAATGCGTCGAGTTGTACCTTTCAAAAGTGGATATATTTTATAGTTGACAATTTCGCAAAGCTGGTTAATGATAATGAGCTTCGGTATATTAATTGGTCGCGGTTCGGATCATATTCACAATTAATATTGTTTTTCATTTTGCGAGTGATTAAATATTACTGAAACATGAACGTGATAAACTGTTATGCCTGTTGTAAAATAAATAATTATCGCCAAACAATACCTCCTCATCGTATGATCCCGAACTAAGCAACGCTTGTACTATGCGTTTGAAATGAGAATAGGAATGTCAATAACCTCTATCTGTCAAATGTCACTTGGAAAGTATGGTTTGCCAAAAAAAAAAAACAAATCAAATAACAAAATATGAAATTAATTAATTAATTTGCATAGAAGTAAATTGTCTTAATATAATATTTCATTATTTAAAGTCACAATTCGTTTTTTAAACCCATACCATAGCCGTTTTTATTTTCATTTTTGGTGTAAAGGCCCAGAAGGCATGCCATAATTATTAAAGAAAAGAAAATAAGGACGCCAGTCGCCATTTTGTCGTTGTTAGTGTGCTTCGTCGTGCGTCTGAGTGCACTTTTCACTCAACATTTGCAAATAAATTTTATTTAAAAAGTCATCTTGTTATGCTCACCCTACCTAACTGGTTAGAATTGACAGCTATGAGGTCACAATATGGCGCAAAGTCGATCCTATTCTCATTTGAAACGCATAGTACCATAGTACGCATGGAGAACCCAGTTACCCCCAGTACTTATAGCAAGAGCGCCTAGTAGGCTTGGCCTAAGGCTTGGCCTAAGCAGAATATATTGATTAGGTACCTATAAAATATAAAAATATCACCAAACAATACCTCCTGATCGTATGCGAAGATTGCTCCAACCATTTTCCTCTTAACAAAATCATCATAATACTCGTATATTGACATATCTAGAGTTCAAACTGCAATTTAGAATAACTTTTATACTGTAAATGGGAGTAGACTCACCTCATTATACTAATTTCCTAAAATTAATGCTATAATATAACTCTCCTTATATCCAATATAAAACTGAAAATAAAACTGCTTGTGTATAATAATTAGTATTGAAGCTGCTCCAAAGAATGTGTGACATCTAGATTTTCACTATTTTGAAAAGAGTAACCATTGAGTTTCTTACGGCAGCATTCCGAACCCGTGGTAGAATCTGGCTATTTGTGAGTGATTTTTGGCCTACACAATTTTATAGGTCTGGTAAGTGTCATTAAAGACACTGTGCTCGTTGTTGGAATACAGAATGCGCACCTACGCAATGACGTCACTGGGTGACCCAACCGGTTCGCGAACGAGACTGCAGTTAGTAAAGAGCTAAATAAACGAAACGGATGTATAAAAGTGTCGAAGCTCCACTTGTTCTGCTTATATCATAATACTATCAATTGGGAAGTCAGCGACAGCTGGACTATGAGTAGCTTCATACTTAATAGTTTTGAAGCAGGAACAAATGTTTTTGGGGGTTCTAAACAGCATTGGATCACTATTTTTTCCTCTTACGAAATATAATCAAATAAGGTAAGGCGACACGCGCGATCAGCTGCTGATATTTTGCCAGCCATCTGCAACATTATTATTAAAAACCGGTCAAGTGTGAGTTGGACTCACGCACCAAGGCTTCCGTACATACACTATGAAAGCACTTTGCCGTTAGTATACACTGCTGTCCCCATCGTAAAAAAAATGCGTTGTAACTACAGCGTGTATTAGAAGGCCGAAGAAGTTATACTTGGGGGTCATATAAGGCAGCTGATAAGCAATCAACTTAGTTCAGGCAAAATATACGTAACTAATTTAGTTTCTGAGCAATTGATGTCTTCAGGGATCAGATTCAGATAAATTTACTGTTTTCAGTTTGTTCCTTTTATATGTGTTTCGTACGGCAAAATGGGTGATGACAGTGATTAAAATAGCAGATGACTCATTGGATGATTTACTTATATGTAAACAACAGTTATTGTACCATTACTATGTATCAATCAATCTCTATTAGAGATTGAATTGAAATAGAAACGTCAAATTGAACGTATTTTTCTCTTTTGTTTCGACATATCTCTAATAGAGATTGATGTCTATCAAACGAAAATCGGGCCCCAGGAAGCGAATATAAAAATATCTCGTACTTATCTCCAAAATGTCACAAGTACTACCTGTATCTACCTAAAATGTCTTACAGCCCACACGCGATATGAATTGGTGTTATTTATAAATATCATACGAACAGGCTCGATCCAGTGGTTAGAAGGTCAACCAGTTCGCCATGCCGGACAATATTGACCCTTATGTTCATTTGTTACAGGTACACAATGTCATCTCAACTAATACACCTTTTAATTCTTTATACAAACAATTTTTAAATGAAACTACGTTATACGTTATAATATTGCTGTCTCGCTCGCAATGGTATGCTCTATTCACACGGTAGAGACGGCTGATTTTTTTTGCTGTCTGATAATTAGGTACGCATTAGAGAATGTATTGTGGCAAAATATTTTTACGGAAGCGTTCGAACGAGTAAAACATTGCAACATTTAAAAAATACTTGTATAAAATTGCATCAATTTCTTCTTTTTTTACGAAATGAATGAAATGATAATATTTAATGGAATAAGATGAGGAATGGCTCCACCTGCGTTTGACGGTATTTCAGCCAGTGTCAAGTATAATGAATAGCAAGGGCAAATTCAATAAATACACAATATAAATAAAAATGGATGATGACAGAGATAAATATACGGTGGTATTGATACAAAATACTTATATACAAAAAATGCAATTGTTATTTATTTGTAGGTGGATTAAAATGTTTGGCTTAATATTTTTTACTTAGATACTGTTCTACATTCAAATTATTTAATGTCATTCAACATCTTCTACGAATCTCAACGAATCTACGAATATTATCGTTGTATAACAATGACTTCGCTTTATTAACAACAGCTGTTCCTCATGTTATTCCTTTTAAATTTCGTAATTACATTCATTTTATAAAAAAAAAATCTTGAGAGGTGTCAAGGGACACCCGGATGGACGAAGTTCCTTTTGAAATAAAAAATCTGTACATATACACACACACACATATATATATATATCGAAACCCAAACCGAAACCGAAACCGAGCCGAAACCGAAACCGAAACCGAGACCGAGACCGAGACCGAGACCGAGACCGAGACCGAGACCGAGACCGAGACCGAGACCGAGACCGAGACCGAGACCGAAATCGAAATCTCACACACAATCGAAATCACGCACACATTTACAAAAGTGTCGGTCGACACTTTTAGTCTTAATTTTTTCCGTCTAGCCCCCTTTCGCAACGCGCCATAAGGAACTACGTTCCAATAAGAAAAATAGAAACTTCTACGTTATACTACACTGGCTCAATATCTATGTCAATATGTCAAATTGAGAATTTCATCCTTTTTGAAGTCGGTTAAAAAGTTATTCGTTTCGGCCAGCACCCGTAGCATGACCGCGTAGACATAAGTAATATATCTTTCAACTGTCAGATTTGTCGAGAAAATGCCGTCACTTCGAGCTTTTTGTACTAGACATGCCTCCGTGTGACGTCATTTTCTCGACGAATCTGACAGTTGAAAGAGATATAACTAAGCCTACAGAACTAGACTTGTCCAGCATCCGCGAACAATAATGAAACAATTCAGTATCGGCGCCGTCGAAATGCTCTAATAATTGCAATCTACGTTATTTCCGACATTCTGTGGAACTAGTGAGTGGCTGTATAGTGCTCTTGGAAATGGTTCGAAGATTGCAACAGGTGATTATGTTATCGCAGCAAATGGGTTGCCTGTCGCTTCTGTTTCAAACCCCGGACACACGGAGGCGTCAAGACACGCGCGTCTACCCTTTGATTGTAAATGTAAAAATGTACTCTATGTATAATAGTTGACAGTGTAAAGATAAATATTTTTTTTTTGCAAAATATGTGTGTGCACGTATGCAAGATGGACATATTATAATAAAAACGTAACATCATATTTTGCCATTGTGCCATACAAAATATACTATTTCCCATCAAGGTGGTTTTTGAGCTGTGTGAACATAGTTTATTATCTCGCCTGCTGCGATTGACCAAATCCGAAAAACGTAGAAATATTTGTGTGTGTATTTGTGCATTTTACAAACATGGCACTTTCCAAAATATACAAGGATGGTATCTTCAATAATGTGTTATATATATAATAGTTATAATATAATACTTGACCGTTTGCATAAGTATGTATATAACCGAATGGTATAAATTTATTGTTGAAATACGACAATGTTTTTCAGTTTTTTATATGTCGTCGATTTCTTTAACTTGTAATATCTCGAACACTAACATTTTCATTATCTGTTTTGTGAACATTGGTAACCGCCCCTCGGAAATTCTGATAGTTAGGTATAATCTGTCTTCACTAAGCATTCACATATGAGCTACCGCGTATATACCTACCTAAAATATTATTTCGGAATTCTAATACATGCACATGAAGATTGAATTTTTGTTATTAATGCCATACCGCCACGCGACTAAATTCGCTCGCGCTGTCAATGTCATTTCGTTGAGATATGAACTTTTTCTATGAGTCAATACAGTTCATTTTCGTATTGACAAAGTCTGATGCGTGGCTTTAGATGTCCCAGTAAGTTACAATTAAATAGGGGCCTTAATACCATCTCTTAAAGCATTGTTTTTAATAGTAACTGTCTATTTTTAACAGATTTTTCCTGAGCTAACTGTAAAGAGGCTAAAAAGGACCTCCCCTCGCATTGAGGGGAGGCCTGTGCCCAGCAGTGGGACATTAGGTGAACTTATTACTACAACCTACTGTAAAAAACGCAAAATCATTTCTGCAAGATCGGTGGTAGTTGGTAAGGGTGCAGAAATATAAAACCTTGTTTTGTAGCGATAGCAACCTTAAAACATTTGTGTAGGTTTCACCTTTGTACAAAAAGTGTACGGTCCGCAAAAAAAGGCCGCGTTAAATTCGGTAAGTCCACGGCGGCATTGGCTCACCGAAGTCGGTGTTTCGAAATCGAATGTTCGCGGCGTGAGCGCCATTTTTATAGCGTATATTGTCACGATTTTAAAACCTACCTACCTAGCATTAAACATTCTTGCACAATCAAGAAATCGGAATCATGATCCTACCTTCAGTCCCTGGGAACACCGAAGCGTCAAGACGAGCGCGTCAAAAATTTAATATCAAACCGAATATGTCAATATGCATATCTTCTTGTTCCTTTCTACGAAATGAATGAAACGATGATACTTTAATGGAATAAGATGTGGAATGGCTCCACCTGCAGTTATTATTATTATTTTTTTACGAAATGAGCGAAATGATGATATTTAATGGAATAAGATGAGGAATGGCTTCACCTGCGACTAGCGCGAGTATTTCGCCAATGTCAAGTAATTAATAGCAAGGACAAATTCAATAAATACACGTAATAAATAAAAATGAATGATGACAGTGATAAAGATGGCGGATGAATCCCACCTGCAGTTATCGGGTATTTCTGCCAGTGTCAAGTAGTAAATAGAAAGGACAAATTCAATAAATACACAATATAAATAAATATGGATGATGACAGTGATAAAGATGACGGATGAATCCAATATACTAAACTAACTACTACTAACTACAGCCCTTTTAACGTCCCACTGCTGGGCACGGGCATCCCGCAATGCGAGGGGGATTCAGGCCATAGTCCACCACGCTGGCTCAGTGCGGGTTGGCAGACTTCACACATCTATCGAGAACTAGTCAAGTTCCCTCAGACGTGCAATAATTGTTTTTTTGTGGTAACATCCACACCTCAAAATTGTAATTATCGGGCGATCGGCGTTACAATGTGATTGGAGCCTTTGTACCTATTATATCTTTATTATTCACTTTACCTTTAAAAGATTGATCTCGTTCGCAAGGTCTCGCGTCTCAGAGGTCCGCAGCTACTTTATAAGGTACGAGGTAACGCCCTGCGATCACTGTGGCGAGCGAATTAAGTGCACTTATTTTAAGCACTTAAAAAACAGAAACTTCTATGAACAGTATATTTTTTTAGTTTATTACCGCGTATCTCCGACGTTTATGTACCGATTTCGATTATTTTTTTTATATTCGCTAGCTGAATATGTACTTTGTACATAATAACTTTTTTTTTTGCTGTAAACATTTACTTTTTAGGGTTGTTAGGAGGTGATAATACCTGCATATTTTCAACGATTATTGACACTAAAACACGTAAAAAATATATTTAAAAAAAAAACCGACTTCAAAAACCTAGGTGCACTAAAAAGCTAAAAATAACCTTATAATTCATTACATTTGGAGTCGGTGCCAATACATGTGTGTATTCCTTTACTCTGACGTAGATTAGTAGCTCCAAATGTAATGAAATATAAGGTTATTTTTAGCTTTTTAGTGCACCTAGGTTTTTGAAGACAGTTTTTGTTTTTTGTTATTTTTTTTGCCACAGACATTCATATTTAAAGATATCCATTATCATGTTCATACCTATATAAATTAAATGTATATGTTTAACATAAAACAACATATAAATTAAATGTATATGTTGTTTTATGTGTAAATTAAATGTAAATGTCAAAAAATCAGCATTTCACTAAATTCCTAAGTTATACATGGTACCTATCATTCACCATCTCTATACGTGATAGACCATCACCCATTTATTATTTATAATGCGTATTTATTAAATTTGTCATTGCTAACTACTAACAATGACACAAATACCTGCTAATTCTAGGAGCAGCTGTTCCTCATCATATTCCATTTAAATTTCATCATTTCATTCATTTCGTAAAAACGAAGAAGACGTGGTACCAATAACAAAACCACCTTTTATGTTTGTGTCTGTTGGTTCCGGGCAATCTCGGAAACAGCAAAATTTCAGTCATTCCTCATCATAATACAAATAAATAAAACAAGTAGAATAAATCCTCTCGCGCCGGTACGTGCAGGATATAACGGTTCTATAGCACCTGCTCGCTCCACTAGCCGACAAAGACGTGCAAATAAAACTAGAAACGCTACACGTACTTGTAAATCTTAGTGTTCCGTACTTATATACATCATAGCTGTGCCCGCGGTTTCAACCACGCTTATTGTTACTGTGTAGTAGCGTGATGTTCCCCGGTAAATGGACTATTCAACACAAAAATATTTTTTAAATTCGATGCAGTAGTTCCTAAGATTAGCGCGTTTAACCAAACAAACAAACTCTTCAGATTTATAATATTAAGTATAGATTTTAAAAAACTTTGAATTTTTGTGAGGTTCTTAGGACGATCTCTTGTTTGGATCCGCCATCTTTATCATCTCCATTACTCATTTTTAACCGACTTCAAAAAGGAGGAGGTTTACAATTCGCCCCGTTTTTTTTTTTTTATTTGTACTGTGTATTTATTATTCTTTAAAATTAGCTTGTATTATTATCTTTTCATTATTATTAAAAGCAGCTCTAAAGGCAACACACTGGAGCTATAAGTACCTGTGTATAAGTAATAAGTTTTGGCGATTTAAAAAAAAAAACAGCCCCCTGAGTTTCTTGCCGGATCTTCTCAGTGTTTTAGGTGTATTAGGATTTATTCTCACGGTAAAACCGACTGCCCATTAACTACTGGTATGTGCGATGGTGATACATTTAGGCTCCTCGTTCTGTACAAAATAATCTGTCACTGCACATTATGTTGAGCCACTCTCTATCCGTGTCTCATAACAATAGAAAATAAATTATTTTAAGTATGGGCAGCTAGACAGGTTGAACTCATAATAAGCGTGCAGCCGGCTTTACCGTGGCGATAGATGCGTAATACCATATGCAAAATAATGAATATTTATAGATTTCCATATATGAACTCATCAAGTACAATGTTTAAAGGTTATTTTATTTGCTGGTCGCAATTTCTTCTGCCATTTTCTCGCTTACTTATTATACTCACGCCTGTATCCTATAGGGTAAGCAGACGCCATTGGTATAATACGATTCTGACACAAATTTTCCATCATCCATGCATTGCCATTGGTAGATGGGAAAAAATAAGGAGTTGGCAAGAAGTATGTAAAAAAATACTGTAGTTGTAACCTATGCGACGCCTTGCCTATGTAACCTTCACGGAAGGTATCTTGTCTCTTTCTTTCGTATGAAATGAGATAGGGAGCGAATACATAACAGTCCCCTTACCACCACCTGTATTGCAGCAATGTTTATAATATTAATTTCAGTTTTTAATAGTCAGCTCAGAATAAAATCTACCATAAATTGACTTCAATTCACTTCACTTTAAAAAAATGAATTGACAGTCATTACTGAAACAACAATAAGAGGTGTTGTTATGGGCCCTGGTGGTAAGGCCCCTCACTGCTCTCAAGCATAGAAATTATTACCAACGACTGTCGATAGCCAGTTAATAGGAACCAGTTTCTTTGCCGAAACTCCATAAAATCTCATAGCAAAACGCACACCAGTCTCAAATGTACCGTTTCGTCAATTCCATAACGGAACTCTAGAATTCGACAACAGCGATTAGAAAACGCTGTACGGTGGGTCAGATGTGTAATTGGGGCCCGTGGCCGATGTGCCCAATTTATTCATTGGGTTTTCTATCTGGCAATTAAAATTTGTTGTCATTTACGGGCATTTCATGGAAAGTCGGGTGCCGGAGAATTTATTGATAAAATATAATGTACTAACTTTTACCGCGCAGACTTCCACTATGCATTATCGTTATACATTATAGCCTGTATGTTATTCTGATGGATAAACACTAATACTGTAAAGTTTTATCAAAATCCGTTAAGTAGTTTTTGCGTGACAGAGTAAGTTCGACGGTGGTAGAATTTGACTATTCATAAGCGCTTTGTGGCTAAAAAAATAGATTTTAGACACTAGATATCAAATTCCGGTATAATCCCAAACTAAAAGCATCTGTTTTTGGCTTGGATTTTGTTTCCAAACGCATGGGTTGTTGGAGGATATACAAGTACGAGTGAAGTAACATTTCTTGTACGGCATAAGCAACGGCCTTTTTTCAAAATCCGGACGCGCATGTCATATCTCTGCCCACAATTCCGGATAACAGTCATGATGGTATACGCATAAAATTGAGCGCAAAATTTCGCAAAATGTTAGAGCAAAAAGTACTGTTTTTTGCTTAAACATTTACAAAATAAAGGCGAGTTTCTTTGCGTCGCGATTATCGTCGAGTCTAGAATTTATAGAATAACGAATTGTTGTTCGAGATGTTGAGGAAATCAGTGTTTTAGATTGATTTCGACGGTTTCGTCATCGTTTTGCAACATCTTCAGTCCACGAACGAATATTTTTATAGTGAAATATTTCAGTTACCAACTTTAAAAAATAATGTAGGTTTACTAGTAAACACACTCTGTTGTTCCAACATATGCTCAGGCCTTTATCACTGTCTTATTTCATACGAGAAAATGAGACAAAATATACATATCCGGTGATATAAGACTGGTCTTGGCGCTCATGCTAAGAATACTGCTAGATATATTTTAAGGTGTCTCATGTTATAGAATCTACATTTCTGTGGTTCGATAGGACGATTACAATAAATAAGTGAAGGCTAATAACTTAACTGCAATCAAAGCGACGCGCTTCTTAATCAAATTTTCAGGGAGCACGTAACAATGGCAACTGAATTGCAATCTATTGCAATACTTGAAATGTAGCATCAAACACGCAATTATCTATGAAAAACGAATCGAATTCAGAGCGGACATTTTAAATTAGCGCTTTTAAAATTGTCCACGATTTTTTTTCTAATATTTCAAAATAATCGGTGTAATCCTCCTTTTTACTACGGACTTGTCAATAATTTCTTAACCAAATGTCGAAGTGAACCTTAATTTAAAATTTATTCTCGTCAATTCGAGACTTAAATATTATGTGATTCAGAGAGGGTATTACAAGCCAGCAACCCTTTGACAAGTCTATTATTAATAGTGTGTAATTATTGAATTTGTCCTTACTATTAATTATTTGACATTAACATAAATAGCTAATGCTAACTCTTGCCGACCTTTTGCCAACACTATAACATACTGTATTGACCGCTACAGTAGGCTCATTTCTCAACGAAATGCCATCGACGACGTGACCGAATTTAGACGCGAGGTCGCTTGCTTTTGCCAGAGATATTTAATCTTTAAGTACGTTATTACAGAGTACATTTTCAAATACGCTTTATGTTCGCGTAATACGGGTAACTAAACAAAATTGCTTTTAAAAGTATTATTAGATTTTATATTGCCACGTCAATATTTAATTTATTTTAATGGAAAAGGCGTCATTATTCTCATGGACGTTGGAAAAATGCAGAAAACTAGCGGACATTGTAATTAATATAAAATCATGTCTCATTTTAAAACTGAAGACAAAGGAAGCGTCGTAATAATGTTTTTATCAAACGTGTGCAAAGGTCAGTTCCAGCTTGTGCCCTCGGCACACTGGAGAGTCGAGACGCGCGCGCCAAAATGTTGCCAATACTAAAACAAACTGTATTGACGAAATGCCATTGACAACACAAGCAGACTTTTACCACAGAAATTTCATCTTTATGTATATTTAAACAGAGTTCGTTTTGGTATGGGCAAAAATTATTACGCGCGCTTTTTAACATCCTAGTCTGTCTAAGGTTCAATTGAGTGGTTGCATTTTAATAAAATCGTGTAGAAAATTAAATTTTCTGGAATAGAGCGCTTTTATAAAGTCCTGTCCCTTCATTAAATTTTCATTAGTCTCTGTTTTACAAGCGCATGGCCCGGTTCATTATCAACATCACTTTTATAAGGTAACATTTAATATATATGATTAATTACACATAGTTAGTAGCACTTCGCCCACCAACGCCCAAGTTCACATAGCGCCACCGATACAAAATTATATAGTTCTTATCCATCATGACGTAAGGAGTTATATCGCGTATCAAATAGCACTCGCACTTAAACTTGAACTTGAAGTTTATTTGTTATGTTAAGTTATAATTAAATCCGTTCTGTCATTATGTGGGTGTTATTCATAACTTTTATTAATTATGTTAGAAAAAGTTGAATATAGTTTCAAATAATCAAATTTCTACCATACTACCATACTAGTGGGTAATTAGGTTCAGCTTCAAACCTCGGTTCGCACATCTGAAATGTTCAGATGTCATGTAAGATCATAGTTTTACATGAGTAAAGTTCGCTAAGCCAAGCGACACTGTCCGCACGCGACAATGACCTGAATCCCTCTCACATTGTAATGATAATACATCTACTGAATGTGGATCGTCTGCCTACCTCTTCGCGGAACACAGGCGTGATGGCATTAGTAATCTATTTACTGTACGAATATTCACGCCTAAATCCCATGACTTCCCATGAGGGTAGGCAGAGACTACCGTTTGCCATATGCTTCGATCCTGACATACCTCTTTCGCTTTATCCACAGTCATCTGTATATCTATGTTGTAAAACATATTTATCGTTAGACAGGGGCCTACGCTTCCGTTGTTCTGCTACGATGAGGGATATTACCGCGGATATGAACTAGGCATCCGTGTTATATGCAAGTTCTTATACATATAGAAGTGACGGCTTAGATGGGCCGGTCAATCGGATAATCGATAAAACTTATCGAGATATTTATCGAGTAGAATCGTAGGCGGCAAATCGATGCATCGTAAGATTTATTGTGTTGTACGAAATGAATGATATTATCAAAATGTAATGGATCAATGGGGAATGGCTGCACCTGCGATCAGCGGGAATTATGTTGACATCAAGTAATTAATAGCAAGGAATAATTCAATAAGATTTAACTCCATTAAAATATCATCATTTCTTTAATGTTGTTAACAATTAAAGAAGAACTTTGTAGCGTAGATCATCATATTTTTCACATTCAAGACCCATTTTTATTGATAGTGTGTTTTTATTGAATTTATCCTTGCTATTAATTACTTAACATTGGTATTGACATTGAATAACTGCCAAATGCTTGCAGTACATTCCTCATTGTATTCCATAACAATTGCTTTCGTAAAAAAGAAGAAGATAATATCTGTAGAGGATCAAGAGTCAACTATATGTTGTGTATATAATAAATGATGAGGAATTCAAACATATATCAGAGTACGGCTGATGCAATACACACCTACTTACTATAGTGTAGTTTCCGATGCAGCGTTATCGATTTTAGAAGTTTACGCCCAGGACACGGCAAAGCCGATTGCCTAGGCATTTTCATACGTAATATTCTGCTACTGCACCTCCTTGAATTTATAGAGTAGTCGGCGGTATTGTGTCCATAGCGCCTTAGTTCCCTTAACAAGTTTCCGATGCGCTATTTGCCATCATCCATGGAGCAACCTTCTAAATTTAAGTGCATGCTTTAACAAGGCACTTTGTACCCTGCGAGCCTTCTATTGATATAATGTCTGTTTAGAAGCGGTACCGTGAGAGAATTATCAAGGCTCCGACAATTAGCGGCGAGTATAACAAAGATATAAAGGACATACCAAGCAACAGTTAAAATTTTAAAATGATTATTCAAACGTATGCTACCAGTATTCTTGTCAAACCTTCCAGAAGAAAATTAAATACATCTTCACGTTGTAATACATATTCCCAGAAGAGGAAGGCAGACTTGTATTTGGGTTGCAATATATGTAATAGGGTGCTAGACTTGCCATTGTAAGGGGCCATTCCATCTGATTAGGAGGGAGATACAGGCCATGGTTCACTACGCTGGCCCAGTATGGGTTGGTGAACCACCGCGACACACTGCGGCGCCAACGCAAATTTCAAATAGGTCATTTTAGAAATTTGACGCTGGAGCTGAACAGCCGGGTCGGCAACCTTCAGCTCGCGAGCCACATGCGACTCTTTAGTTCGATACGCAAATATTATTAATTTTATAAAAAAAAACAATTTAAAATCGTTCTGCATCGATTAACGAGGATTAAGCACTATATGTATTGTGTTGTTTTTTTTATACAAAAACTTTATTTACGAAAGTAACTTCTATTTATTGTTGGCAAGAAAAAAATTTAGGGCTCCTTAAAAACTTAGAAATTTTGTAATTTTTGTCTCTTCCGCCTCAAAAGGTCGCCGAGTCACTATACCAAGTCGTCGTCAAGTGCAGTCAAGACTTCAATGTCTAAATATGTGTATGACTCAACATAGCATGTTTTCGGCATTATTAGATCTGATTAATAATGCAGATATCTCAGGATCAATGTCAGCGCGTTAAAACACGCACGACTATTTTTTCGCTTACCGAAAACGAACTGTATTAACATATAGAAGAAGTACATTTTTCAATAAATTAACGTCGAATATGCGATACAATTTTTTGTTATAGAAATAATTAGCATAGAGTACATAAAAAAAAAGATCCGGCCAAGTGCGACCTGATACTCTCGACAAACTGGTACTCTGGTACTCTAATCTGTGAAAGCGCCGAGCAGGTACTCTAACGAAAAGATAAACTGGATAGAGAGACAAACTTAACTTTGCCGCTTGTATACTGGTGTCCCCATACAAACTAACTACAAAATAAATTTGTAATCGCGAAAAAAAAAAATGTTTCCCTTTACTTTTGCTTATAAGGCCTTGCTTCTTGCCAAATTTCATGATTCTAGGGAAGTACACTATAGGTTTTTGATTCCCTTAAAAATTTACTAAACAAGCAACATAAACCGCTGTATCTCTTGATTGCGTTAACTTAGAAGTTTGATTTTTTTTCCAGCTCTGAGGGACCGCAAACTTGAGTCTTTGTTATTAATTTCAACTTGATACAGACTGACAGACGAAAAACTAAGTGATCCTATAAGTGTTCCCTTTTTCCTTTTTCAATATCAAAATCAGGTTGTTTAAGGTACGGAACCCTAAAAACAAGGTGAATTCGCTCGTTTCAGTGTGTTTTGACCTTTTGATATTTAGCAATGCCATAATGGCAGATGTGAAGATATATTAGGCGTGTTATAGTTAATAATATCAAAACGAGGTTACAGTGTAGGCATACGCAACCTACTTTTTGGACTGAATTTTGGTCATTGATGTACAAAAACCCGGTCGAATCAATAACCTTCTTTTTTAAGTCTTTTAAAATAATGGACATTTTTTTTAAAGAACTTCTTATGAACTACGAACAGGGACCTTACCGACACCCCCTAAACCATTGTTGATTTAATAGTATTGCATTTGCCCTGCCATTGCAGTTGCCCTATGTAGTCGCCATATACTTCAGGTAACTATGAGTAACTAAAATGGCAGATGTCAGATAAACGTCAAAAAAATTGCAGCAGAGCCATACGCAGGGCGGAGTCAATATGGTTACTCTATCGATTTTGTACCGAGTGAAGTCTGAAAAATTGAAAGTAATAATAAAAACACACATGACTGGTGGTGGAAAAGGAGCAGCAGATAATATTGAAATATAATATTATTAGCGGCCCGTTCCAGCTTCGCCCGGGTGGACATTTTTATTTTGTCATATTTTTAACTTAAAGCTTCACTTTACACTATGATGGCAGTTGTATTTGTAGGTGGCAGCAAAACCATATTGATTTTCAGGAGATCCTACTCGAGAAAGAGCAACATACAATTGCCCATGAGAAAAGCACTCTTTCCTTACGCACAACCCTCTCCCGCACTTCGGTGCCCGCTCTGTCGCCGCGTTGCTCGCTGCGCTTCGTGGACCTTCTGGCGCGTCGTCCGCGGCGGCGTGTATTTTTTGTTTATATTGACATTTTTAATTTCGTAATATCTTTTGAATGGAATGACCTATTTATAATATTAGTACCTATAGATTGAACGGTTGAACGGTGAAGGAAAACATCGTGAGGAAACCTGCACGTCTAAAGAAAGGCGTGTGAAGTTCACCAACCCGCACTGGGCCAGCGTGGTGGACTATGGCCCAAATATCCCTCGTATTGAGGGGGAATCTGCCCGGTATAATGGCAATAGGCTCGCCCCCTATTACTTTGGGACCAAAATACATCGGCGAAGTGTTTGCGCACTACAATGCACCTCTGTCTACCCCTTCGGGGAATACAGGCGTGATGATGATGTATTTTGTAAAATGTTTTACCGAATTTGGGAGTTAATCCTCGACATTGAAATAAAATTATTTTACGGATTTTATCGCGTGTATTTACTATTTTATTTTCCCGACGTTTCGGCTGCTTTACAGCAACCATGGTCACGGGGGGACTGAGGTGTTAGACTTCCTGATGTCATAGTTAATAACTGGGTACCCTCATATTTAGTTGTTGTTTGCGGTCCGAAATAAAATAGATAAATACTCGCGATAAAATCCGTAAAATAGTTTTATTTCAACGTATAGTATTCGCGTAAATATAAGAAAACAATAAGTTAATCCTCTAGTTTAAGTTTAAGGACTTAATTATAACCGCATTCCGACTGTCCGTAGACTACACTAATAAGCATCAATTAGAACGCGCTGGGATAGTTTCAATTAAACTTGTGGATGGATCCAGAGCAAATATTGCATTCGATGTTAGTTGGGGTAACGAGTTTGAGTCAGTAAAGTTGTCCCTAGTTCAATGTTCGTTACATGTGCTTGTATCTCTCGATGGAATAGTGAACGTTTCAGGAGTCCGACACTAATTTAAATAATTATCGGGCGTTCATTATACCTGAATTCGTTCATTATACCTGGTCTAACGTAGTGTGGATGCCACAGGCAACCATTTGTTACAAAAGCTACTTAATACTAAGTTAATTTAAGTACCAAAATGAAACTTACTTGATATGGTAATTAATAAATTATTAAAATTATTATTACCTATGAAAAAAATCATGTATGTTTTATGCAGGAATTAACGATATGTAATAATACACATTGAAAGCGATTCTCACCAACCATTTTTCACAGTTTTCGTAAGCGTAAACCACTGGGCAGGTTAAGGCGTCAAGACGCACGTTGAAACGTTTTTGCCAAAACGAGCCCTGTTTCAATATACATAAAGATTTAATTTCTGTGATATAGGCCACGCGATCACGAACATTTATAACAGATAGTAGCAATTACGCGATTCACTTTCAGTTTCATTTCATCTGCAGATTAATGTTCGTAATTTGGTTTATTGGATCCACTTAATTATGAACCTAGAGATAAATCCGTTAAGGAGGAATTCACATCTTCAAACTGATAACTTAAAATGCCTTGCCTTCCTACTGCCTCTATTAATAGACATTTTATAAAGTAATATTAAAAGGATACTGCTATTATGAGGGTAAAATCTCCGCAAATGTGAGCAAAAATATAGGGAATTTAATAAAAATGGGGTTCAATATGTTGTCGAGATGAAGCCCCAAGATTGCAATGAAAATTTAACGGCGGTTAAGCAATTTTAAAAATCAAACAATGTTGTTTCGCAGAACTCGTTACGAAATCTCTACTGTATCGTAAATAAATATCGGAGGCAAACGTTTCATTTTCAAACGCAATAGTTTTATTAGGTACTAGCTGTTACTTGCGAATTTAGAAAAAAATTAAATAGCCATGGCTAATCGACTAGTAATAGACTATGACTTGGTCGATTGATCTGAGACTAGGCTTGGCCTGGCTTGGCTACGCTTGGTTTGACTTGGCACTTGGCTCACTGCACCGGGTAGTTTCAGGTTCGATCACCATAAGTGGCAAATTTCGGAGATTTTCGGACTTTGACCTAGTCTGGTTTTGGTATTTTCCATACAATGGGTAGTTGAAGATCATACGATGAGTATGTGTTGTTTATTGTTTTTTTTAGGTGCCTAAGTTACTCTTTATATTGTCACCTAGGTATATTCCAGGAAGGGTCCTATCAAAACCGATCTAGCTGTTTCGGAGATTACTCATTGAGGGCTCACAGACACAATAATTTCAGAAAAAAATTCTTCCTACCAAAACGAACTGTATTAATTTATATAATAGCTCATTCTTCAATGAAACAAAATCGATAACGGGAGTGAATTTTGTGGAGAAACCTATGACAGAAATAAACAAATCAAACTTGTATGTATAACGTCATAGAGTTCTAGAATTTTTTGCTATAGTGTTAACTTTAACGCTAGCGTGGTGAATAAATGATGATATTGTTAAGAGAAAAATGCTTGGACCAGTCCTGCAAATGATTTAAAAGAAAATGTTTGACTAATTTGTCTATGGCTGTGTTTTGTATGGGTCCTTTTAAGGTTGGGTATTGTTTTTGTAGAAGTCTGGGTGGGGGCGGCGAGTATATAAATCATGTAACAAAGCGCCGCAACGCGACTACCGGATCTTTTTGTGGTTGTCAATAGCAATAGAGCGCACGTATTTTGTGCCTACGCGCATTCCTCGCAGGAGCCATACAACAGCGCTTTATACATTAGTAAAACTACTATGAAATATCAAGTGCCGACTTGATCTTACACTATTTTGCCACCAAGGACTGGCCATAATTATGTTTTTATAATTTTCTCCAAACTGGGCGCCTGGAAGAAATTGCTTTAAGCTTTAGGACCGCCCAATTGTACAGCTACTGTTTTTAGACCTAAGAATATTGTATTTTATTTTTCTCATTGTATGGTGTAATATAAAGAGTACTTTATCTATTTTGGGACCTTATCTCAAGCTCCATGGAACTAGTAGTTAATTACATCATTATTATTTAGATCATAGATAATGTATAAATTAAATTAAATTATTTATTAGAAACAACAAACATCGGTACATAAAAGTTAACAATTAATATTACAAAAAGTTATGCAAACACAGAACAGTCCACGGCGTTGTCCACGGATTAATTACACGAAGTTGCCGCAATATAGACTAATATTATACAAATAAGTAAACATAACATTATATTATAACAAATTATAACAAAAGAAACATAGAAAGAAAGAAGGAAAGAAAGAAAGAAAGAAAGAATGAAATAACATAACATAGAAAGAAGAGTAGATAATAAACTTATAAATCATTATGGTAAGAAATTTTTGGAGCATAATTTAGCTTTTATGGCTTTTTTGAAATTAAATCTATAACTTAGGAATATATCTATGTCCAGGAAATGTGAATTGTACAGCGTATATAAGTACGTTTGTAATATTTTTTTTTGCTTAGCTTTCGATGTTTGCATTTAGCCAGTGCCTAATAATACTTTGTGGATATACTGTAAAATAACCAATTTTTATTTTACTTTTTTACGAAATGAGTAAAATGATAAAATTTAATGGAATAAGATGAGGAATGGCTTCACCTGCGACTAGCGCGGGTATTTTGCCAATGTCAAGTAATTAATAGCAAGGACAAATTCAATAAACACACATTATAAATAAAAATGGATAATGACAGTGATAAAGATGGCAGATGAATCGTGAAATGATTTATCATTTGACTGTTTCACTCGTCCAATTTCGTGTGACTTTGACGTCTACGTACGTCCGTTTGTTTATGTCAAGACTTATAAGACTGAACAGCGAAAAGAGAACAATTTGAAAAAAAAGTTGACGTATTTATAACATATTACCTATCTTTATACTTATTTTACTTATAGGTAGGTAGCCGAGTGGTCGAACGCACGCCTTGCAAATCAAAGTGTGCAGGTTCAAACCCCGGCTCGCACCTCTGGGTTTCATGTGCGAATCTCATTTACATCCGAGATTACCACTTGCTATAAAACGGTGAAGGAAAACATCGTGAGGAAACCTGCACGTCTGAGGGAACTTGATTAGTTCTCGATAGATGTGTGAAGTCTGCCAACCCGCACTGGGCCAGCGTGGTGGACTATGGCCGGAATCCCCCTCGCATTGAGGGGAGGCCCGTGCTCAGCAGTGGGACGTTAAAAGGTAGTAGTAGTAGTAGTAGTTATACTTATTTTATATTTTTTTAGCTATCTATACTTTCAAAGTTCTATCGAAGATGATATTTGAAAATAGAAATATAATTTACTAATAACCTACCTGAACAAATCAGTTTGCAATTCCCGCAAACAGCTTACATAGAATTCTATTTATAGAATAAAAAATTATGCTGCCGAGGAAAAAATACTAAACAAATTAGACTACTGAGTCGAATGAAATATTGAATTAGCATAGGGAAGGTTACTGCGCGTGGAAATTGTAATTGATTTTACCGGGAAGCGGCCATTACAGTGAATTTTCTCGATGTCTGTTGTAGACAGTAGTCTTGTAGTCTGTTGTAAACAGTAGTTGTAGACAGTGTAGGTATTGTAGACAGAGTTTTCAGACCAAAAAATGGTCATATCATTACCATATCGTGGTATACAATGTCAAATATTAACATAAGTCATCCCAAAGGGGGAAACCTTGAAGATCTTAGTGTAAAAAACCGGCCAAGTGTGAATCGGACTCGCGCACGAAGGGTGCCGTACCATTATCTATAAAAACAGCAAAAAAATCACGTTTGTTGCATGGGAGCTCCCTTAAATATTTATTTTATTCTGTTTTTTTGTATTTGTTGTTATAGCGGCAACAGAAATACATCATCTGTGAAAATTTCAACTCTCTACCTATGACGGTTCATGAGATACAGCCTGGTAACAGACGGACGGACGGACGGACAGCGAAGTCTTAGTAATAGAGTTCCGATTTTGCCCTTTGGGTACGGACCCCTAAAAATAAATCATTAAATTGCTGCAAAGGAATGGCTGCACCTGCGATTATCGGGTATTCTGCTAGTATCAAGTTATTAATTGCAACAACAAATTCAATAAATACGCTGTGAAGGTCATAAAGATGGCGGATGACCAACCTCGACGATCAAATGAACTACGAAAGTTCTACGAAAGTTGGGACCGTCTTGAGTGGACAAATATGGGTAAACATTTGCCCATCTGTGGGGTAATTAGTAGCTATATGCTGACAAAAAATTGTCTTTAAGTTCACTTCACTTTATAAAAGATAATACCTCATCTTACTTAGTCGATGATTTTGCCAACAACAGAGTATAGTAAAAACACTTGGACAGTCAGTGACATTCTATGGTGAGACTTTACAAGATATTTTTAAGTTTCAATTAGTTTAATACTTTAATGTGGTGAAGTGGCTAGGAGCGGAGTGCTGACAGAAACTTAGAAACAGAAACTGTTTGATAAAACGAGTGTCGAAACATATTGATGTTTCGACACTCGTAAAAAAAAAACAAAAAAAAAAAACTCATAAAATTATTGACCACATACCAATTTTATGAGTTTTGTTTCTTCTTATGATCTACACGATTTCAGCAACAATAGGGTAGGATATAAATGAGTTAAGGGTAGGCCCCGGCTGAAAGAAAATTACTACTGCAGGAGGCACTGTTCCTGAGCCAAGAACCTTTCGTTCGACACAGATAACACTAGTTATTCTATTTCTGCTCTGATTTCCCGTGTTATATAAATAACTTGTTGTATCTTTGCTGAATAAATGTATTTTCTCTCTTCCTCTTTTCTTCAATCGCTCAACAGATATTTTTTCTCTATCCTTCGGATGACAACTGTAATTAATGCTCGCGTAGGAAACTCATACTTATTGTCCTATAATATAGACTATAATTAAAAGTTACGAAACCTTATTCTTCTTATCTATGGTTTATTTAATGTTTGTGCCATTATTTAATATGCCATTTTAGGCGCCCCACAACTATGGGGAACTCTAAACATAGTTACGTAGGCGAACAAGCACGTACATTGCACTCGACTTAATCCTTGACTTTTCACTCAAAACGTTTGTTGCTTACACGCTAGCGTCGTCGGCACCGTTATAGTAGGCGTGGGGACATTACAACGTGTATGTATGGACAATACATTCGTAATGCTTATTTCACGACTTAGACGCTGCCTTTTTCTTACGATTTGGTAAAGACTCTTTGTTTTTTCGAAAAATTATTAATTGGTTGTTTTTTTTTTTTGTTAATACAAAAACTATCTGTATTGACAAAGAGATGTCATTGACAACGCGGGCGAATTCAGATGCGAAGTCGGGTGGCTTTTACTTATTCAATCTTTATGTGTATTAGCAGAGAGTCCATTTTGGCATTGGTAAAAAAAAATCTTATCGGGCTCTCAGAAACTATGAAAAAAGGTTAATATGTTTCGGCTTATTCCTAGAAGTCACATGCAGATCTAAAGAAAGGACACGAGATAAACCAAGCACATGCCGCGCAGCCGTGACTGCTCATTCTTTTAAACCCATTGTCTTGGGCCCAGCAAACATGTGACACAGCGACATTGGACCTTATCATGACCTCTTCAAGTATTATTGTTTCAAAAGTAATTGTTGACAGATTTTGTCTGAGTTAACTGTCAAAAACTAAAAATAATATTAAAGACATCGCTGAGTCATCCGCCATCTTTATCACTGTCATTATCCATTTTTATTTATAATTTGTATTTATTGAATTTGTCCTTGCTATTAATTACTTGACATTGGCGAAATACTCGCGCTAGTCGCAGGTGATGCCCTTCCTCATCTTATTCCATTAAATATCATCATTTCGCTCATTTCGTTAAAAAAAAAAAGACATCGCTTCAAGACGGTGGTGGTAAGAGGGAATGAAGTATCTACTTACATCGAAGGGGATTATATAACTGTACCGGAAAATTCCGAGTTTGCTCACTGCACGTACCTATATTAACATCACGCCTATATTCATCGAAGTAGTAAACAGTGGTGGTTCACAATCCACCCATTATATCGTGCTCTCTCACCTTCAATGCGAATGGAATATTAGCCGCATGTGTGATCTAGTCATATTACATTTATAAAATAATAATTATCGCCAGACAACACATACTGATCGTAAATCAAAATCAAAAATATTAAATACAAATATAGTCTTTACGCTTAGGAAGCTAGTACAGTAAGGTGCGCCTACTCCCATTTACAATGAAGGGATTATTATAAACCACAGATGGTTATAGAAATAATTGCTTTGGTATGTTGCCTTCAACGCAGTATGGGAGAGTAGATGATAAGTCATTAAGAGGAAAATGGTTGGACCAGGGCTCGCAAGTATGATCCCGAACTAAGCAAAGTATGTACTATGTGTACCTTACAATGAACTGGGGACGATCCCAGTCACACCCAGACTTGGACAAATTTCGTAAACACCATTTTCGAAATAGATCAAACCGTCGTCAAGACTATTATCGAGGGGTGAAAGTCTATTTTATTTGACTTCAGCGACAATTTAGACGATATTAGGGTTCCGTACCCAAAGGGTAAAACGGGAACCCTACTACTGAGACTTCGCTGTCCGTCCGTCCGTCTGTCACCAGGCTGTATCTCATGAACCGTGATAGCTGGGGAGTTGAAATTTTCACAGATGATGAATTTCTGTTGCCGCTATAACAACTAATACTAAGATACAGAATAAAATAAATATTTAAGGGGGCTCCCATACAACAAACGTGATTGTTTTTGCTGTTTTTATAGATAATGGTACGGGACCCTTTGTGCGCGAGTACGACTCGCACTTGGCCGGTTTTTCACATATTTGGAATCAGCGAATTATTCTGTAAAGTTAAAAGAATGTCGCTTGATTCAAATAGCCTTTCGCCCCTCGATATAATTAAGTTGGTTTTGTACGCAGTGGTAGCCGAGTGGTCGAACGCACACTTTCCAATCAAAGTGCGCAGGTTCAAGCCCCGGCTCGCACCTCTGGGTTTCATGTGCGAGTCTCATTTTCATCCGAGATTATCACTTGCTAAAAAACGGTGAAGGGAAACATCGTGAGGAAACCTGCACGTCTATAGAAAGGCGTGTGAAGTTCACCAACCCGCACTGAGCCAGCGTGGTGGACTATAGCCCAAAAATCTCACTCGTATTGAGGGAGGATGTGCCTGGTATAATGGTAATAGGCCCGCCCCTATTACATTGGGACCAAAATACATCGGCGAAATGTGGGCGCACTGCAGTGCACCTCTACGTACCTCTTCGGGGAATGCAGGCGTGATGATGTATTATAGGTACACAATTAGTTTATGTGTCCTTGTTGTGATATTTTGGTCGTTAACTACGAGCCGAATAAAGTTAGCCATCCGCTACCTACGTATCGGAAACGGATGTTCACTAACATGTTCATTAAGCTCCGAGCGCACTGGGGCAAACTACCTACCAACTAAAATAATTGTCGCACAAGCTAAATAGGTATTGTTCATACATACTATGCGATTCAAATCAGAATAGGATCGACTTTGCGCCATATTGTGACGTAATTAATAGCTTGACAGCTTCTAACCAGTTAGGTAGGGTGAGCAAATCAAGATATTTTTTACATAAAATTTATTTGCAAAGGTTGAGTGAAAAATGCACTCAAGCGCACGACGAAACACACTAACAACGATAAAATGGCGACTGGCGTCCTTATTTTCTTTTCTTTAATAATTTTGGCTTCTGGGCCTTTGCGCCAAAAATAAAAAAAGGTGATGGTATGGTTTCAAAAAACGAATTAATACTTTAAATAATTAAACATTATATTAGGACAATTTACTACTAATTTAACCTTTTTATTTAAATAAGATGTAAGACTATTATACAAATAAGTATTTTGCAAACCATACTTTTGAAGTGACATTTGACAGATAGAGGTTATTGACACTCCTATTCTTATTTGAATCGCATACATTTATTAGAGTTGTCAAATGGGCCTAGCTTATGCAATAAGTATTTTATATGCATATGCAATAAGTATTTTGCGTATTTTATGCGGCGGAGGCGCTTTTATAAGTCACGCCTGTGTTCCCGAAGGGGTAGGCAGAGGTGCACTGCAGCGCACCCACACTTCGCCGATGTAATAGGGGCGAGCCTATTGACAATAGTATTATACAGTGAAGAAGAAACGCTTTTAGAGGTTTTAGAGCCTTGTTCTATTAGAGCCTTGGTCTATTAGAGCCTTGGTTTAATGGTTTGAGTGTAGGCCGTTCGGCTCACAGTACCAGACGGTTACGAGTTCGATTACCGCTAGTGGTAAATTTCAGAATTTGTGCAGGGGGGCAATTCTCGCATGATCGACATTATCTCTTATTCGACATAAGCCGAAACATATGTCCAATATATGGTAGCCACAGTACAAGCGTTGCTTAGTTTGGGATCATACGATATTTATCAATGAAATTTTGTGATTCACTTTTCGGACTGCTGATCACTTTCCATTATATCAACAATTCAAACAGTGCATGCAACAGAGAAGTCAAAGAAGGACTTCTAAGCTCCTATCTCCGGTTCTGTATTTGCTATTTGCTTCCAACTTGAATAGCGGCTAGTAAGGCTACATTCACACATCAAATTACTGATTGATGCCGTATGCAGACAGCCCACGAATAAAAAATACATCTACATGCCCGTATTCCCCAATAGGGTAGGCAGAGTATCTACCAATAAATCAATACATGTTGGTCCCAATGTAATAGGGGGCGAGCCTATTGCCATTATACCGGGCACATTCTCCCTCAATGCGAGTGATATTTGGGTCATAGTCCACCACGCTGGCCCAGTGCGGGGTGGTGAACTTCACCCGCCTTTCTATACCTACACACTTTCATACAAAATGAGCATTGCCGATGGTCATGAGGTATTTAAAATGGTCGAAACCTATTATTTTTGACATACATTGGCGTGATTACCATGATGGATGAATTATTTATATACATACAAGCGTGTACGGAACCCTCGGCGCGCGAGTGCGACTCGCACTCGACTGGTTTTACATAGATAAGCGATAGCTAGCGAAACGGTAGTTTAAATTAAAGGTTTCTGTGACAAACCAAAATGTCAGCTGTCATCAAAATAATATTGAAACGATCGCTCTGTCAGCACCAAAAGTAGAGATCATAGGCAATCCGATCTGCCATCTTTATCACTGTCATCATTCATTTTTATTTATTACGTGTATTTATTGAATTTGTCTTTGCTATTAATTACTTGACATTGGCGAAATACCCGCGCTAGTCGCAGGTGAAGCCATTCCTCATCTTATTCCATTAAATATCATCATTTCGCTCATTTCGTAAAAAATAAATAAAAAAATTAGGCAATCCACAAATCAGACAGAAAATATTAAGTAAGTATACAACTTAACCGTGTAAATAAAGCGTCACGGTCGTCGCAGTCGCTTTTAACCGTCTCCAAAAAAGGAAGAGGTTTGCAACTTGTTTTGCAGACATGTTTTGTTTTATTCGTAAAAAATATTGCTACGTAAAACTCAAACGTCGATCTGTTGTCTTGTTTGCACAGCAATCAGCCTTGCTCTTATTTTTACTTTATGAAAGCTTGTACTAATTGCGAGCGTGTGTCTCAACTCTTCACTCGTGAGAACTATCGACAATTGTTGGAGAAACGAAACGTTTTCATATTGCGAACATTATAATCTACACATTTATAAAAAAAAATATAAACTGTCTGTTTGTAATATCAAAATAACACCTTTAAGTGCATATCGAGGGATGAAAGACTAACTACTACTACAGCCTTTTTAACGTCCCACTGTTGGGCACGGGCCTCCCCTCAATGCGAGGGGGATTCGGGCTATAGTCCACCACGCTGGCCCGGTGTGGGTTGGCAGACTTCACACATCTATCGAAAACTACTCAAGTTCCCACAGATGTGCAGGTTTCCTCACGATGTTTTCCTTCGCCGTTTCCTTCAAAATGAGATTCGCACATAAATCCCAGAGGTGCGAGCCGGAGTTTGAACCTGCACACTTCGATTGCAAAACTCAAACTAGATGACATTCTTTTAACTTTACAGGAGAGCATACTCATTCGACGTAGAAAAAAAACCAAGAAAGCCATTTCCGAAATTTGCCTTTAGCAGGAATCGAAGCCGCAACCTCCTAGTTCAGTGCACCGAGCAGCTGATGCTCTACCCACTACACTAAACCGTCTTTTTACTATGTACGCGAGTTAAAAGTAAATTTTGTCTGTTTAACATTCTCCGTGGTGACCGTTTTAAAGTATGTCCGATCGTGCAGACACCAATCCATTATGTACCTGCCGTCTGTCGAAAATCAGTTTCGACACGAGCCGTGAATATCGTTGTAACGGTTAAACAATAAAGCAATACCAACAATAAGACACAATACATAATAGGTACCTATACGGGTTGGCTAATTCACCACGATAAAACTCCGACTTTTCGATGAAATACTCAGACCAGGCCCTGTAGCATGACCAGCATGACAACATTACTTTAAGAAGACCCCTGCACTCTTAGCATGACCGTGTACAAGTACATAAGTTTTATCTTTTTCGACTGTCAGATTTCTCAAACAACATTGTCCAGTACAAAAAGCTCGAAGTAACGTCATTTTCTCTACAAATCTGACAGATGAAAGAGATAAAGCTTATGTCAACACGGTCATGCAACGGTGCAGGGGGCTTGCTACCACACTTCTCAAAGTAATGGTGTTACAATAGTCTAAATAGTCTAACTAAAAGTAATATTAAACACATTGCTGGAAGATAGTAAGTACATCTTTTGATAGTAATGTAATATTACTTGACAGTTTAATTCTTCTTTTTCCACAAAATGATGTTATTTTAATGGAATAAGATGAGGATTAGCTGCTCCTGTGATTAGTGGTGTTTACGGCAATGTCGAGTAATTGATAGCACGGACAAAGAAGCTGTAAAGGCCAACAGAGGGCCAACAGCGTAGTCCAAAAAAAAAAGCACGGACTAATTTAATAAATGCACATTATAAATAAAAATGGGTGATGGATGACAGTGATAAAGATGGCAGATGAATTCTTGTATTTAATGAGTTTGCTCTTGCTTTTATTTACTGGCTGAAATACCCATCCCACGTGAAGCCATTCCTCATCTTATTTCATTAAAAATCATCTTTAATTCATTTTGTCAATATAGAAAAAGAACTGTATTTACTCATAGAAAAATAAAATAGAAGCAAATTTTGCTACGAAATGACATCAAAGGCGCGAGTGAATTTTAATGGAAATTGTATATATATAAACAGCAAAGAGTGCATCTTCAAACAAAGTTAAGTTAATTAACCGCAGTGAACACAGGGCTTCAATCTTTTAAAGTCGTATTCTGATGTTATTCAGATGTATGGCAGACTTAATTATTTTTTTTTTTTTTTTTTATGTGATAGGGAAGCAAACGAGCAGACGTTTCACCTGATGGTAAGTGATCAACGCCGCCCATGGACACGTGCACCACCAGGGGCATCGCAAGTGCGTTGCCGGCCTTTAAGGGATGAGTATGCTCGTTTCTTGAAGGTACCTTTGTCGTATCGGTCCGGGAACACCGCTGCAGGAAGTTCATTCCACAGTTTGGTGGTGCGAGGAAGAAAATTCCTGGTAAATCGCACTGTACTGGAACGCCATTCATCCAGATGGTGAGGATGGTAATGCAGTCTGTGGCGAGCCGTGCGATGGTGGAATTCAGCGGCAGGTATAATACCGAACAATTCCTCGGAACACTCTCCATGATAGAGGCGATAGAAAATGCAGAAATTACGTACGTATTAAATAAGTACGTAAGTGTCAAACAATATAAACAATCAAAACTATCAACATCATAAACAATCAAAGCACACATCCATCATAACTGGCGGATAGTTAACCACAGCGCGTTTACCTCCTTATGCCTGCTCCTCCTTACCTACTATACTACCCCCATGCTTGTACCAAACAAATTCAATCTATATGCATATTGATACGGAGTTTGTTTTAGTATTGGCAACAATTTTTACACGCGCACGTCGACGCCCCAGTTTCCAGACTTTATTCTATTTCCAGTACTGGCTCTTATGCATCCAATTAGTACAGGTAGCGTTCCGTATCAAATGCCAACAGATCATTTCTAGTTTCTAGGCACTTCTAACAAGATTTTCATTGACTGAGTTGCAAATTGAAAACGGCATAGAAAGTTTTATTTTCCAATATTTACGCATTGATTTGTAAACTAGAATCGCTTGAATACATACTTTACTTCGTTATTATAAGTTGTTAATGGTGCAAAGGTCCTTGTAAGTTTTATTATTATGTGTATTTATTGAATTTGTTTTTTCCTATTTATGACTTGAGTCTGGCGGAATACCCGCAAATCGAGGGTGCAGTGATTTCAATAAAGAAGAAAAGTCAACCCACCAACTATAGCAAAAAAAGAAATGAAATAATGGTTTTTAACACCTTATATTGTTGAAGTCGGTTAAAATATAGGCTATGTTACCCAGGTCATAATAACACCCAAATGCCACCTGACTGCTAAAATCATGACCCTTCCTTTTAGTTTCGCTGTAGCCGAATAAAAAAATTGTGATAAGGGTAGGGTTGTAACAATTATAAAAAAAATCCATAAGCTGATGTTATGGTAGCCATGCAACACATAACATATTTACGTGACACTGTTTCTTTAATATCGATCAGGGTGACACATTCAACGAAATGAATTATACATGACACACAAGCAATTAAAATCATTTCTTGAGATAGTACGGCCAGCAAATGATACTGTACTCGGAAAATCAATAGTTGTGCGAAACTTACAGTCTTCTTATTTTTTTCCGAATTGAATAAAAGTTGAATATTTGATCGAATAACAACGCACAATGAAAACTAACTCTATTAACTCAAAGAAAAAGTTCATTATTCAACGAATTGACACTGACTGCGCAAGCGAAATTCGACGCTTGAGGACGTGGCTTCTACCACAGAAATTCAATCTTTATGTACATTGATATAGACTTCGTTTTGGTGTTTGAAGCGGCATTTTTGACGCACCAGTGTGCCCGATGCTAAATTCATTTAAACAGACCACACATCAAGGGTGGACCCTACATCGCCGATCGCCAAACCCGTCCACAAAAACTCAATGCTACGAGTCGAGTGACCAATAAATCAGTCGCCGAGGGATCTTTGACGACATGTGGATAACAGGCGTGCGCCTGCGCGTACGTGCACCATGCTTCAGTTATAATCAGGACATTCCTTGTGAGAAATACAAAATAAGACTTCATAAAAATATTGTTTACATATTCATAAAATACATCTCAGAGTACAATAATTTTTATACTACCTACTTTTGAATATTAGTTGGTCGGCTTGGTTTGAATATAGCGTAGACCATTCGGCTCACTAGGTTGCGGGTTCGATTCTCGTTAGTGATAGGGTTCCCGTTTTTCCCTTTGGGTACGAAACCCTAAAAAGAACAAAATGAAATAAACTAAAGAGTACAAAATCACCCGTAGCTCTTTAAACAATACATGTGTAATCTCTTCAACAATAATCTCATTTTCCCTTGCTCACGTCATAACCTGAGAACGACTTTACCGATTTCATAGATCTTTTTTTATTTTTTTCTAATACTTTGTGGTATTAGTATACGTATTATTGTAGTATGGTACCCGCGGGACGGAAAATAACGTAGAGGAAGGCAGACAAAAAGATGGGAAGGCGATCTGCCCAAGGGTTGGAGAAGGACAGCAATGGACAAATGTGGAGGGAAATTGAGGAGGCCTATGTAAGACAGCCTGACCCGGTAACTGATATTAAAGGAAGTAATATAAATATATAAATGTAGTTAAGTAAATAAAGTTATATACATACAGAAAAATAGAGTAGTCAAGTATAGTTAGTATAGTTTTATGTTTTAGTATATTACAAATTGAGCAAAGGTCAGTGTAAATAAAGCCTTTTTTTATTTTATTTTTTAAATACTTTGTGGAAGGTTAATTGTTAGTATATAAATATGAATGTAAGAAAAATAAATTCAATTTGATAGAAGAAGGTCCATGAGGAAAAAAAGTAAATAATTAGGGTTCCTAAATTTCGCGCGAACGAAGTCCGGAACTCGGCTAGTACTGAATATAAATCACTCAGTGTGGTAACCCTACATGCGCAGGAGTCTGGAAACGAGGGCTTTGTTCAAGCCGCGTTCTAGAGCGTGACGTCATCCATGTCAATGACAAATAGTCAAGTTGTTGTTTCAGTTTGGGAATAAGTCATTTGACGTCTTAATTTATGGTGAACGAATTACAACCTGCACACACTGACGCGAGCGAATTAAATCAACCTTTAAGCCTCACTGGGGCGTCTACGTCAATATGTTTGCCATTACCAAAATTGACTCTGTGTCAATATGCATAAAGATTGAATTTCTGTCGTAAAAGCCACGCGACGCCCCCACGCGACTAAATTCTTCGCGCTGTGAGTGTCATTTCATTGTAGAATTAACTTTGTCTGTTTTGGTACCAGCAAAAATTTTGATCCACGGGGGGTCGAAGCCTTAGTTTGCCGAAGGCTTATTTGAAAATGTACCTACTCAATATATAGTTTAAAGATTAAATTTCTGTGGCAAAAACACGCGATCAAGAGTTAAAATACACTCGCGTGGTTGATGAAATTTTGTTGAACTATTAGTTGCTTTACAAAAAAAATTGGTGTTGCCAAAAATAGTTCGCGCGCGTCTTGACGCGGCTATAGACGCAGGGCTGCACGGGGACACAATGAAACTAGTTAGTCGTGACCTTGTGAATTAAAATGAAAACAAAAAATACATCCATTGGTATGTAGAGTAGTAGGTAGGACGCTGTGGCGGCAGGCGTCGATATCTCAGTAAATCGAATCGAATTTCTCGATATAAAATTGTAGTCTTGGCATCGAGGTCTCGTACCGATCGTCGTAGAAGGATCTAGAAGTATCAACAACATATTTTGATGTTCGAAATTTGAATTTGAAAGAAAAGCTTTTTATTAATATTTTTTCTTTAAATTTCAGTGTTTTATTTTAATTTAAGATACTATGTTAGGTTAAATTAATTGTTTATTGAACTTTGTGATTGTTTTTGTAAAAATACGAGACCAATTTAACATTTAATCTAGTTTAATCAAGCAACTTTAAAAAAGATTCTTGATTTAATACAATATTTACTACTTTAAAAATTTAATAATATTCTGGTAGATAAACGTTAAAAAAATTGTTCCAAAAATAGACTCCTTAACATCGCAGTCCCTTAGTCTAGCTTAGTCTATAGACAATCTGTCATACATGAACGTCAAAGCACACATCCATCATAAAATTGGACGTCTAGAACTAACAAAATTAGTATAAAATGAAGTCGCTTAAAAAGCTTTGTCTGGTCTGTGTGATGGTTGAAGATCACCAAGAAGAATACATTTCTAACTATATTCAATATTTAAAACACTCTTACTCCGTGTTCTAAGCATAACTATCGGGAAGTTGGAAGCCCAGTACACAAACTTACTCAAAGTGTCAAAGATAGAAAAGTAAATATTTAGGTTAAAACACAGACTTGTAAATTTTTATTGGTGGTTAGATACAGCACGGCCGTTATCGCGACTGAAGACAGCTTTGGTACTTAAACGTTGAAGGAAAGTAGACAGTAAAGACTGCCACACACTGGTGCGTTAACATTTATCCCAATCATCAATATATATATTTATATCGGGGATATCGACTCTGCCCTGCGGCAATTTTTTAAATATTTATCTGACATCCTCCATTGCAGTTGCCCTTAACGTCAAAATAATTGGTAAAAAAAACTTTTTTAAAACAAGCTTTTATTTATTTAATTGCCGTTAGTTGTCGTGTTCTCCTCGGCAAGCTCTTTCGTTTGATACCCATACAGTGGTAGTGCAGAAAAAATAACTATTTCGCCATCTTGGATGATCCGCCATATTGGAATTAGAATGACGTCACATAGCTGAGCATGCATTGTCATCCAAAATAAGCGTGTATACCAAATTTCAGTTGCAAAATTCCACCCGGACATACATTGCAAGTTAATATAAAGCTTGTAAAAAATTGCCGCTTACGCAGGGCGAAGTCGATATGATTTCTCTAGTTACTTTATGATGCCAATACACAAATAATATTGACTCAGCTCTTCAATGAAATGTTATTGATTATGACTTTTATGACAGAATTCAATATTAAATTTTATGTATATTGCCACAGAGTTCGTTTTGATTTTGGCAAAATTTTAGACGCGCGTATCTTTTCCTTCTCGATTCAATGTTCGCTCTCATGTCGAGCGTTTGTTATGTAATTACGAATAGTTACAAAAAAAAGTCAATATATTTGAAAAAGAGAGCCATCCGGCATCTCATTAGCCATTATTACCAATTTTATTTTTACTTAATGTGTAACTATTAAATACTACATAACAGACGAACTTCGTATCTCATCGTTCTCTTTGCGGATACAGCATCATTTCTAGTCTCATCTTTATTTCATTTCATCATATCACTTTTTACTGTAAAAGTTTAAATTAATAATGTCTACGTACATTTGTGCTTAATATGTATAGTATAAGTACTGCATACCGATATTATATTTAAGTTTTTTTCTGAATTTTAGGATTTAGAAAACGTACTTACCTATTTAGCAATATTATTTTAATGTTACTTTGAATAATACTGCTTTATCAACTGACAGTAATTGGCGGCACTTATTAGTTGGCTTTTCTCAATTCACACACACGTAGATCGATACATTGCTTCACTTCCGACAGACACGACGCCATCCTCCTTTTTATACGTCTATGTTATAATATCAGGGTTTATTTTTGCGAGACGAATCAGATCATTACAAAATTGATACAACTTATTTTTATTTCATTTAGCTAACAAACATAGTGATTAGGTCAGTATCTGCTTTTGGATTCACCTTCAAGGACGTTAACATGGCGTCTCATTGTAAATATTTTCCCATCGCCCCGCGCTGTCTGTTGCCATGTCATTAAGATATTACTTATTGTATTTTTATATACACGCGTGTAATTGAAAATGATTGCCTTGTACCTATATAGGTACCTCTCAAATCTCTTGCGTTTCGTTAAGTACTTATCTATCATATCGAAATTTTAATTAATTTATGGCGACCAAATCAACGTTTCGTATTATTAAATACTTACTGGCTGTCACAAGAAACTAGGAGGAAGTTATATTTAAAAAAAAGGTTCTACTTCATTATTATTACTTATAAAATCAGCTGTGTGGCAGAGATATCTGTACCTGCAGTTGTGGCACGTGCGACAAGACTAGACTTGTGTCACGGAATATCTTGATGTTGTCTCTTTTTCTCGTATAAATTAGACGGAGAGCGATCGAGTGAATCCGTGACAAAGGTCATGTCGCGACATGCGTGCCAACTTCACTGCACGTGTATAGATAGACGTGTGAAGTTCACCAGCTCACACTAGACTGGCGTGGTCGACTTTGGCCAAAACCTCACGCATTGAGGGAGAATTGTGCCCGGTATAATGGCAATAGGCTCGTCCCCCGTTACATTCGGACCAAAAATACATTGGCGAATTGTGGGTGTATCTTCATAAAATAATTAGACACACAAAATATAATAAAATCAGTCTTTTTATTGTCCATTTTTAGTGTTACATTTTTGACAGATAATAAATCTCTCTAACCACAAACAATCTGTGTTGCCGTTTTTTATGTTTAATTTTATGAACAATGGGTGTAGTTCATTGTATGGTTGTGTCTGCTTATCCCTTCGGGGAATATAGGCGTGTTCACATTAATGTTGATGCATTATAGGTTTTTCTTTTACATGTTATTGAATCCAACAGCCCGGTTATTTACTATTTGTTGAATGATCGATGGAATAAAAATTGCAATAGCGATATGTAAACAAGCCGAAAATGTGAACACATCTCAAAAAATCCACATTCGCCACCACCGGCTAGCGTGTACGGAAATTGAAAATATACAGGTAGTATCAGAAGCTCGAATAATACGACCAATTTGACGATTCATCCGCCATCTTTATCACTGTCATCATCCATTTTTATTTATAATGTGTATTTATAAAATTTGTCCTTGCTTATTTACTTAATTACTCGACATTGCCATAAATACCGCATATCGTAGGTGCAGGCATTCCTCATCTTATTCCATCAGAATATCATCATTTCACTCGAGAAGAAGAAGAAGACAAATTTGACGTTTTGTTTCCATATTGTTTTCTTATATTTACGCGAATACTGTACATTGAAATTAAACTATTTTACGGATTTTATCGCGTGTATTTACTATTTTATTTTCCCGACGTTTCGGCTGCTTTACAGCAACCATGGTCACGGGGGGACTGAGATGTTAGACGTCCTGATGTCATAGTTAATAACTGGGTACCCTCATATTTAGTTGTTGTTTGCGGTCTGATCCACGCAGAAAGTGCTTACGGTGTCCTGAGGTCTTGCAATGGTACACTTGGTTTTGGATTTAATCATATTGATTACTGGATCCCAAGTTGGTGGTAGCACCCAGCCATCTTCCCTAATGAAATTAGGATGTTTTTTAATTTCAATGGCCTCACGTATCATCCTTGGTCGGAGTCGGTGTTCTTTTGCGAGGATATGCGGTTTATCAAATCTGATATAATGGCGGGTGCGGTCCTGTACATGTTCACAGATTGCAGACTTCGTGGAACACGTGAAACACCGACGCTCCACGAAGTCTACAATCTGTAAAATAAAATAGTAAATAAACGCGATAAAATCCGTAAAATAGTTTAGTTTCAATGTTTTGTTTCCACTTATATCGAATTAAAGATGGCCAAAGATTTCAAAAATTGCCGGAGAAATAAACGTCAAAACGACATGATCGTATATCCACCAAATTGTTACATCTCAGTGTAAGTTGCATATCCGATACACACGAAAATTATTCCAAACTTCTGAAACACCTTGTGTGATAAAACATCTCATCCATCACCGACCATATGTTTTTTTGATAAATACTAGTGTATTTGTGTAAACATCCGATTTTGGTATTTCCATTTCCCAGTCATACGTACAGTGCAGCTTGGATACCGCGCCTGTGGAAACCACTCAATTCATCCATCAATTAAAGACGTATTGGGTGACTGTGTTTTAATAAGGGGCTATCCATAAATTATGTCATAAAAAATAAAATTTTGCTTGTCAAGAAACAAAAATAACTTGAAAATATACACACGAACATACAGAATAAATGATCGGAAAGCTGATCTTGGCAAGCGGCGTAAATACGCTTCTCTAAACATAAATTACGTATTTGTGCCGTTTGCCGTAGAGACGCTAGGTCCATGGAGCCAAAGTGCTAAAAATTTATTAAGAAAAATAAGCCCAAAATTAATTACCTCCACAGGTGACAAGAGGGCTGGCTCTTTCCTCGCTCAACGAATAGGACTTGCTATTCAACGAGGAAATGCAGCCAGCGTTCTTGCCACCATCCCACGCGGATCAAGTCTTTTTTAATTAATCATTATTTATGTTTTCTCCTTTTTTTAGTTATTAAATCTTATTTTCGTATAAATGATTAGATTTTGGCTTTGAAAGGTGCTCACATTTTTGTAAATACCATCTCATCTGGTGTTACAGACAGTTATTATGCAATTTAAAATATCAATACCAGCGTCTACCCTAATAGCACCAAACGAAATAACACAAAGTTAAGTGTATTATCGTTCCTCTTTCGGCCTTTACGTTAGAACAAGACGGCAATATATTTTGTCTTCTTAATTTACAAAATAAATGAATTTGAATTAAAGAAATGGCTGCGCCTACGATTAACGGGTATGCCAGGGTAAAGTAATTCAATAATTTACATCCTCATCATCATCACGCCTGTATTTCCAGAAGCGGTAGGTAGAAGTGCACTACAGCGCATACACACTTCGCCGATGTATTTTGGCCTATTGCTATTATATCGGGCACTGCTTCTGATTACGAAGAAGATTTGGGTCATAGTCAACCACGCTGGCCCTGGCCACGCTGTGCGGTATGGTGAACTCCACACGACTTTCTTATAGTCTTGCAGGTATCCGCATGATATTTTCCTTCACCATTTACCAAATGGTAATCATTAGTGAAAATTACATTCGCACATGAAAATCTCTGGGATTTTAACTTGCCTCCCTTACGTTGAAGGCGTTCTACCAACGAGGTTACCACTGCTATATAATAACAATAAATACGTTACTACTACTACTACAGACCTTTTAACGTCCCACTGCTGGGCACGCGCCTGCCCTCAATGCGAGGTGGATTCGGGCCATAGTCCACCACGCTGGACCAGTGCGGGTTGGCAGACTTCACACATCTATCGAGAACTAGTCAAGTTCCCTCAGACGTGCAGGTTTCCTCACGATGTTTTCGTTCACCGTATCAAGGAAATGATAATCTCGGATGAAAATGAGATTCGCACATAAACCCAGAGGTGCGAGACGGGATTTGAACTTGCACACTTTGATTGCAAGGCGTGCGTTCGACCACTTGGCTACCTATAAAAGTCTGATAAGTCATCCCACTCCGAGAAGGAAAGTTATATCAAACAGATATGCGCTAATTACCATTTAGCTATTGTTAATAGTAACTGTACTGTCGAGGCATTTGACCTGACAGCCTGAGTCACCGCCAGGCACTATTCACATTGCTACGCCGGCTTCTCGGTAGCGATTTAATGGAAAAGATTTGCATTAACATCTTGTATGGAAGCCTTCACGCTAGGCGTCTGATCCGTCCAAAGAACCTTCGTGAATAGACAGCTCGTGTGAACGCTACCTTACAAAATATGCTGTCACAGCTCATAAAACCACGAGCACACAGGCACGTCAAAGTTAGCGCGACATTTTTTTTCAATACCAAAACGAACTGTATTAACTCATAGCAACAGCTAATTTTTCCACAAAATGTCAAAATGACTTTTACCACAGAAACTCAATCTTTATGTGCATTGTCACAGAGTTCGTTTTGGTTTGGCAAACATTTTGCCGCGCGTTTCTTGCGCCTATATCAACCCAGGGTTTTACTGAGGTCACTTTTTGTGATAGGCAGCTATCGTAACTCTTTAAATTTGCATTTATCTATCCATGCGTGCAGCCGGCTTTGCCGCGTGATTGGAGCCTATCGGGGCCGAGCGTCACATCAGCAATTATCGAGTAAATAACAAAATGTAGGTAGGTATGTATAAAAATGACAAGTATTCTTTGTTGAGTTTTAAAACATCTTTGCGGTTCGACGACGGTTTGGTCTAGGTAAGAATAGACCGTTTTGGTCACTGCACCGTGTGGGTTCAGGTTCAAGAGCGGCAAATTTTGGAATGTGCCTGGTCTGGATGTAATTAGGAACGCAGTCCATTGGTACTCATAGTAAAAGATTTGCTTAGTTTGGGATCATACGATGAGTATGTGTTGTCTTGCGAAACGTATTTATATTGGTCCATTTCAAATGTCTTGTAGACAGATTGGAATAGAAATTAGTAGTATTAGACATTCCAATCTGTCTACGAGCCAGTTTAAATGGAATAATATACATACATATCGCTAGACAACACGTAGTCATCGTTAGACCCCAGACTGATCAAAGATTGTACTATGGGTACATAATAAAAAAAATCATAATGCATTTCCTTCTAATACATTTCGAGGGGTAAAAGGCCTAACCGAACCGTGACCTAAGTGACATTTTTGGACGATATTGACATATATTTAAATTTA
The DNA here is from genome assembly GCA_914767695.1 of Ptilodon capucinus. Classification (NCBI taxonomy): domain Eukaryota; kingdom Metazoa; phylum Arthropoda; class Insecta; order Lepidoptera; family Notodontidae; genus Ptilodon; species Ptilodon capucinus. The sequence goes on from OU611807.1 coordinate 11,636,469, forward strand.
GAAACATAATTTTTTTGTGTGTCGAATGAGTATAATCTCCTGTAAAGTTAAAGAAATGTCAAATAGCTTTTCTCACCCCTCGATTTGCAGATTTTTTTCTTGTATTGGGCTCATTGTAGTAAAACGTGCAGTTCTTACTGGGCAGGTGCTACTTGTCATTTGTATTGCGGCGTGCGCGGGCGCAGCGTGGTTTACTGGCCTCGCCGGATAGTTACTACCTACATACTTGACCACTTTGACCGGTGGTACAAGTCACAAGTGGTACCTAAATTTACGTTCTAAATAAAAACCACATTTTTTTTAATAATGATTTAACTAGATTTTAATATGTTTTTTTATATTTTTATTTATTTATCAAATAATTGAAAAATAAATGTATAATAATACATCTTCATGCATGTTGTCACCGAAGGGGTAGGCGGGATACTCACACTTAACCAAATAAATTTTAATCCCAATGGATAGAGACGAGCTTAATCACCAAAATCCCCCAAAAACTAAACAAATCAAAATCCTCGACCACTCTGTGGCGTCAAGACGCTAGCGGTACATTTATTGCTAATACCTAAATAAATTCAATGTCTAAACCATAAAGATTGCATTTATAAGATATAGCCTGGCGCACACTGAAGCATCAAAAGCGGCTCGTCATAATATTCGCCAATACCAAAATAAACTCTGTGTCAATATGCATAAACATTGAATTTCTGTGGTAGAAGCCACGCCCCCACGCGTCATAATTCGGTCGTACTGTCAGTTTCATTTAGTTGAAGAATAAACTTTTTCTTCGAATCAATACAGTTTGTTTTGGTATGGCCAAGTGTGCAGTCTTTTACAATACAAACAATACAGTATTTTTTTTTTTACAGTATTAATACGTACCCAAAGGGTAAAACGGGAACCCTATTACTAAGACTAATGATACAAGGAAGAGTAGAGAGTCAACGCTCCCGCGGCAGATCGCCAACAAGATGGACAGACCTCATCAAGTCCTCAACGAAGTGTACCCTTAATGAATGTGCACGTAATGCTACTGACAGAGAGAGATAGAGAAGTCTCGCAAAAACCTCATCCAACCAACTAGACAATCCATGACCACGATCACTCCGCCAGGAGTGTACGATAAAAAAGGAGAATTACAAAGACTTCGCTGTCCGTCCGTCCGTCCGTTTGTCACCAGCCTGTATCTCATGTACCGTGATAGTTAGAGAGTGAAAATTTTCACAGATGATGTATTTCTGTTGCCGCTATAACAACAAATACTAAAAAACAGAATAATATAAATATTTAAGGGGGCACCAATACAGCATACGTGATTTTTTTGCCGTTTTTTATAGATAATGGTACGGAACCCTTCGTGCGCGAGTCCGACTCGCACTTGGCCGGTTTTTTATTAACTTCGAAAATGTTGACACTTTACGTCCTTAATCTACCAATGAGAGCGAATCCATTTTACATTTGAAAAGGTACGCAGAGTCTACACATAAAAATGTTGTGTTGAGACAATTAATTGGAAAATGTGCCTATTGTATGAGTAAATACAGTTTGTTTTGGTATTGGTCTATCCTCTAGTCGCCCGTCCCTCCCACCACACATTAAGTGGGACACACACGTCTCCGGTTATAGGTTTTTGCGTTACTAACAAACGCACCGTTACGTGGTATCTCGGCCGGCGGCCCTCGTGCTATACTATGAATAAAAAGCTGCGTTGTTTACACGCTTTAAAAATAATAAAGACAAGTCGGCCGTCAAACTTTTTGCCAATATTAATACTAACTCTGTGATTATACAGGGTGTTCCAGAAGCCCGAAATAATACTTTGACGTTTGCATCAGTATCGGGTATACAACTGAATGGTATACAAATTTGATCGAAATGAGACCATGTTTTTCCAACGTTTTTTTCGCCGTGAAATTCTATAACTCGTAATATTTCCAGTCCCATGTTGAATTTGTATGTTCTGTTTTGTGAATATTAGTAGTCGCCCCTCATAAGTGTAGTTTATACTGCTAAGTCCAGATGCCTATGACAAATATTTAAAGGTCTATAACTCAGAAACTATGATAGTTGGGTATAAACTATCTTTACTGAGCATCCACATACGACCTACAGTATATGTACGCAACGTATTATTTCGGATTTCTGATACAGCCTGTATACATAAAGATTGAATTTCTTTGCTCAAATCCACGTGGCTACGCGTCAAAATTCACTCGCGCGTACAATAAGTTTTCGTAAAGGACAGGGGGGCAATTCTCGCATGTTCGACATAATCTTTAAATCGGTCGTCAAATTGGTCGTGTTTTTTCGTTTTGTTTTTGACACATGTCGAGATAGAGATGATGTCAATCTCAAGTCAAGTCAATAGCAATACAGTTTGTTTGGCAAAATGCTTGCGCATCTTGACGTTGCAGTCTGTACAGGGCTTCACTTATAGGCTAGTAATACCCAATCCCAATCAACAATGCAACAATCAAGCCAGTATTGCTAATAGCCTAATCAGATCATACGCGTCAGTGCGGCTAGTAAACCAGACTTGTATATTACATTATTAACACCACCACCCCCAAATCCCACCCCACCATTCACCCCCAACCTAAACGCACAGTGCATACAGCCCTCCAAATTTGTACCACCACCCACCCCCTACCTAAATGCACAGTGCTTACAGCCCTCTAAATTTGTACTTATTGTAAGTGCTCTACCAGTTTTCTTACAATTTCAAACCGAATTCTGGAAGTTCATTAGTCACGCGTTAAAAAGTTTTGCATATACCAAAAAGAACTCTGTGTCGATATAAATACAGGTTGAATTCCTGTGGTAAAGTCACGCGCTCACTCGTCAAAATTCACTCGCGCTGTTTATGTCATTTCGTTTAGGAATGAACTGTTTCTACGAGACAATACAGTTCATTTCGATTTGGGCAAAAATGTTGACGCCCCTGTGTGTGCGCTTTAACTTATAGAAGAAGCAATTTTCAATGAAATGCCATAGTTGACGCTATCACAACAGAAATTCAATCTTTATGCATATTGATACAGGGTTCATTATTAAAAAAAGTCAACTTAATTCACTCCCCCAATAGGTGCGCACGGAAATTCAATCTTTATAAATATACATAGAGAGTTAGTTTTCACAAATAAGTCCCGACAAAATTACGATCCAATTGTGGCAAAGCTTTCACCATAGAAAATCAATCTTTATGTAAACCGATAAAGAGATTTTTTTAATTCACTCCCCCTAATAGGTGCACAGAAATTCAATCTTTATAGAGACACATATAGAGTTCGTTTTAAAAAACATCAAGTCATTTCGCTCGCCCCAATGGTTGCAAGCGTTAAAATTAGCCTCGCGTCTGTAGTTGTGCAATATGAATCGAGGCTCGGTTATCTAACTGGCGAAGTATGACGCCCGAAGAAAGGCCCGGCCTAGTTACTATGAAAAGCGGCATTTAAGGCCAGCGCGAGGACGAACTGCGAATTGTTTGATTTGAATCACATACTCTCCGGTCGGGAACTTTTGTATTGAGATGCTTGTTGCATTTAATTGTTGAAATTTTCCACTGATACTGCTATGTCTGAGGTATTGTTTACACGGTGCTACCCCGCAATATGGAGCGTCTTACCAATATCAAAACGTACTCTGTGTCAATGTGGATCACGATTGAATTTCTGTATAAGAAACGTTGTCAAATTTCTCTCGCGCTGTCAGTGTCATTCTGATGAAGAATGGACTTTTCTGTGTCTATACAGTTCAGTTTTCCAATATTTCAATAATTAATGCCTGAATTACATTTATTTAATTCACGTCCCAAATAATTTGAACACAAAAACCCAAAATACAGGGAGCGCCTAGTTTGGGTTTCACAGTAACTCGTTTTGTAACTATTTTGGTGAATTTTTTTTTTTTTATTTGGCGGTGGCAAACTTTTTGACGCGTCCGTTTTGACGCTTTACCGTATTATAATTATTGCTTTTCTGTTTTACTTACAGCTAATATAATTAATTGGATGTTATGATTCAGAGACTACACCCCCATAAAAGTTCTTCGGACAGTGTATCTAGCGTTATGCCAAGCAATTATTCACTATGGAATTGCCATTTGGGGTAGCGCTAGCAAAACAGCATTTATTGAAGTAGAGCGGGCTCAAAGAGCCGTAATTAAAGTAATCCTAAAGAAGCCATTCCTGTACCCAACAGACACACTTTACTGTGAGTTTGCAGTACTTCGAGTACGACAATTATTTATACTTAGAGCTGTTCTGCAAACTCACACTCACTTAAAAAATAGACCTGACTATGATATTATTTCCGGTAAACGTATGTTCAGGATCCCTATCCCACGAACACTATCTCTTTTAGCCAGGCGCTCACCCAGTTTTATCTATCCATACATATACAATAAAATTAACACCACATGTAACATTAAAGACCTAACCAAATTCTCATGTAAAAAAGCCGTAACAGATTTTCTTCTGAAACTATCATACTCTGAAACAGAAATGTTACTCTACTCTTACCATTCATAAAATGTTACCGCTGCAACATACACACACACACACACACACACACGCGCGCGCACACACACACACACGCACACACACACACACACACACACGCACACACACACACACACACACACACACACTCATACACGCACACTCATACACGCATACACACACACTTTTATAATGATTTTTTCTTAACTACCATTTTAATTTTCTTTATTTTTAATTCCTTTTATGTGCCTACTCAAGCACACACAGTTTTCTCACATGTATGTACTCTCTCTACGCAGAGCTACTTAATTATAGCCTTTTAATTTTTAATTTTAAGTTTTGATAATTTTAAGTTTTAATTTTACAATTACTAAGATTTCTACATTTAGCCATGTTTAATTGTGTTTTGGTTCCCATGATACAGGCTCACGCCTAGTTTGGGACCGCTGTAAACCTCTTTGTATTAGAAACTTATGATAATAAACAATTTTGAATTTTTTTTTTTTGAATTGTGTTTTGAGAATGTATAGCCTCATTAACTTTATATTGTATAATTGTTAATTAAGAAAAACACAGAAATGTAAATCCTTATTTGAAAAAAGCAACTATGGAGTTTCTTGCCCATTCTTCTCCATAGGAAATGCATTCCGAATGGTAGAGCTACTATTTTAACTCTTTATTGACGATTCATAAGTGCCTGTATTGGTTTATATGAATAAAAAATATTCTGATTCTGATTCTGTTAGTTTCATAGAGTTTTTATCCCATTCGTAGAAAGTACGTTACGTGTAACGTCACTTTTCTATTACATTTAACGTCGCTCGCTGCATGGGAAGCGTTGTTAATTAACTCGTCGCTACGATTAGCAAGTTAACGCCCCTACACACACTGGGGCGTCAAACGCCGCGCGTCATAATTATTTCCAATACCAAAATCAACCGTATTGACTTCATCTTATGTTTTTACGAAATGAATTAAATGATGAAATTATAATGGAATAAGATGAGGAATGGCTGCGGAAGCATATTTATGCCAATGTCGAGTTATTAATAGCAAGAACAAATTTAATAAATACAGATTATCTATAATATAAAAATCGATCGCTGAATGTGTTGCTAAGGGCAAATCTCGAGAACAGCCGAGCCGATTTTCTTTTTTAGAATATTCCTTAAAGTACGAGGATAGTTCTTACGGAGAGAAAAAAATAAAAAATTGCCTAAAAAGTCTAAAAACAACACTTTTCTGTACTCCCATACAAAAGATTCGTAATAATGCTTACAAGTCAATTTAAATTTTAATACCATATAATAAAGTTTCGGGCAGGAAAACGATTGAGTAACGTTAGGACCGTATGTCAATATATAGGTATTAAAAAAAAATATAATACGGTACGAAGTTCGCCGGGTCAGCTAGTAATAAATAAAAATGAATGATGTCAGTGATAAAGATGGCGTGTGAATTTCCCATCATTTCTCAACAAAATGACATTGACAGCGCGAGCGAATTTTGACGCGAGGTTTTGACGCCACGGTGTGCAACATAAAAGAGTAAAAAACCGGCCAAGTGCGAGTCGGACTCGCACACGAAGGGTTCCGTACCATTATCTATAAAAACGGCAAAAAAATCACGTTTGTTGTATGGGAGTCCCTCAAATATTTATTTTATTCTGTTTTTTAGGATTTGTTTGCGGTAACAGAAACACATCATCTGCGAAAATTTCAACTCTCTTACCATCACGGTTCATGAGATACAGCCTGGTGACAGACGGACGGACGGATGGACGGACGGACAGCGAAGTCTTAGTAATAGGGTTCCTGTTTTACCCTTTGGGTACGGAACCCTAAAATACGTGTGTATGTGAGCCGAAGCCCCAGTGTGCCTAAGCCTTAAGCTCCCAGTCGCAAAATATTAATTTATTTCACGGAAAATATTCAATGATATTAAACGGTGAAGGAAAACATCGCGAGGAAACCTGCACGTCTATAGAAAGGCATGTGAAGTTCACCAACCCACACTGTGCCAGCGTGGTGGACTATAGCCGAAAAATCTCCCTCGTACTGAGGGAGAATGTGCCCTTTTTAATGGCAATAGGCTCGCCCTCTATTACATTGGTACCAAAATACAGTTGCAAAGTGTGGGTGCACTGGATTGCACTTCTGCCTACCCCTTCGGGAAATACGGGCGTGATGGTAAAGATGAATATGATCTCACATTGACAAAAGAAATGTGTGACGTTGGTTTGAACGAATATTATAAACAGAGTGGACTGAAAAAAACAATTTATACAATGATTTATTATAATCATAATAACTTTGAGTAGGTAAATAACATTGACAACTATTGTGGAAAACAATCTTATTTTTCAGAGTGTAACGAAAGAACGTAACACGCTCTAACAAACCATCAGTCAAAATTTGTTTTGACAAATTCAAGGTTGAAAACCCATAGACCTTATTCAAATCACTGACATTTTAGCCTCAGACCATATAATAGATAACCATGTAGGTACTTAGTTATGATAAATTATGTAAGCAGTAATTTCAGGTCGCTTTTTTCACTTCAACAAATCACATAAATGACTAGGCGCGCATAACAGCATGACAGTTTCACAGTATAAAGTCTCATTTAAACTAGATAAACTTTTCGTTTTGCTATCAAAACCGATAGTTACTTACGCAAATTGTCAATCGATACCTATTATGCACCAATCCACACCACGACGAGCTCAAAACAATTGAGTTACATCGCACCATTTTAAGATTGCCCATCGACACCGTTTGATATGAAAGCGGCGATGTATGACGCTTCATTCGATATGGCCGATGTATTGCAACTATATCTTGGAGTACGTGTTTCCACGTTTCTTTGTGTAAAGACCTTATAACGTATTAACAGTCTGGCTTGTGAACTGGAGTTGCAGTGGAATAGTAAACAAGCTAGGAACTGCTCCAATAGGAATAGGTTAATACAGTAATTATGTTGCTTTTAGTCAGAAATAGAGGGATTCTATTGAACGAGTGTGTTTTCTTTCTACTACTATTTAAATATCGCTATGGGAAGTTAGACGTCACGTGTCAGCTGCCAGGCGATTACAGCGTTTTTTTCAACCAACTTGCCCAATTGGAAAAGAGCAACCATGGAGTTTCTTGTCCATTCTTCTCCTTAAGAAATGCATTCCGAATGGATGGTAGAGATATTATTATTATTATTCTTTGTTTATTGACGATTCATAAGTGCCTGTATTGGTGTATGTGAATAAAAATATGAAATTATTATTTCGAATTTCTACAACACCCAAGAACCAAATAAAATGCTGTTATTAACTGTAATACTATGGATTTTTATAAATTTATTTATTTGTTTACAGGTGACCGTCGCTGTGGCCATCCAGCCGTGGCCCCCAATGCCAGGGTATCACTTCCCGATGAGGGGTCCATCGTTCCCGGCGCGATAGCCACCTACGAATGCGATGAGGGTTATGAGCTATTCGGAGCCCATCAGAGAGAATGTACCTCAAAGGGGGATTGGACCGGCGACCCACCGTTCTGTGGTAAGGACATCAGATTTCATGTCTTTCAGCGGGTATTTTGCCACGGCTAATTCTTTGGTTAGATAGATTTGACAAAGGTGGTATCATGGAGATATTGTAACGAAAACGGCTTATCAAGCCCGCACTGCGGTAATTTCTGGCTCATCTGACTCCGCCATTGTTGTTTTCAACAGAAGCACTCCGCATATCAATGCATGGAGTTTTAAATAGAACCAAAATTAAAATGTAAAAATACAAATATGCGGCACTTTTACTAAAGTCAAATCAAAGTCAAAGTCAAATAATTTATTCTGTAATGTCCATGGGGGCACTTACAAATTGTCAAGTTAACATTTTTTTTTCTTATATACTACTATATACTACTACTACTACTACTATATACGGATTGAAACGCGACCTCAATTGAGAAGATCCGGCAAGAAACTCAGTGGACTGATCATTTTTTAAATCGCTAAAACTTATTTTAAATACACAAGTAGATACATATAGCTCCAGTGTGTTGTCTTTATAGCCGCTAATACGTTAGTAAGGCAACACACGCTACACTTTCCCATGACAGACAATATTTAGATTTTTGTTTTGATCCTGAGCTGTACAATCCAAGGCTGATTTATCATCCAAATAATCCGAGATTTTGTAATAGCCCTTTTGAGACAATTTGGATTTTATTGCAGTTTTTTTATTAATGGGCAAATTACAGTTTGCACTGAATATATCAGTCCTATAATTAAATACTTCAACTCTAATGTCCGATTCCTTAAATGCATGATTTCATTAACAAAACATATTTTTAACGGACTTCATTTCAACACAACCTTATAGTTAAAATGTTCGTTTTATAGCAACATTGATGCCTGTTACGACTCGTTCCGTTGAAACACTCCGTGCGTTGGGCTTACCGATAACGGAACGTTTATAAGCACCCACGATTAATCGTTTTAAAAAGATGGTTTGGTTAGGTCCACTCACTTCACCGTGTAGTTGCCGATTCGAAGTAACTGAAAGTCTTGGGAATGGCGTTTTCGGAACTCATCCTAACCTCCCCCAGGCAATTCTTTCATGCTCGAAATTGAGACATAAGTATGTTGAATAAGAGATAATGTGGATCATAAGAGAATTGCCCCTCTGAGTGTAACTGGGATCGCCCCCAGTCTATTGTACGGTACCTGTAGTACAAGCTTAGTTTGGGATTATACAATGAGTAGATGTTGTCTAGCAAGTTTTAATTGAATGGTAAACATTTCTGATCTCTTATCCAGGTACCAACGTGGCGTTCAGGAAACCAGCGAATCAGTCCACAACTGTCCGCGGCGGAGCCGCAGCCAATGGCAACGATGGTGAGAGGACCACGGAGCATGACGGGAAAAGGTGCACGGAGACGCAGCGGGAAGCCTCGCCCTGGTGGCAGGTGGATTTACTCCGCCACTACGCTGTAAAGGTCGTCAGAGTCACCACTAGGGGATGTTGTGGTAAGTTATTTAACCTTTCGTATGCTATCACGCATCAAAAATGTCCCAACTGCCGAGTCATTTTAAGACGAGTGGCACCCTCCCATCGAGATAGTATATAGATAGAGTACCCATAAAGACCTTCGTAATGCTTTGCGGCGATTTATTTGAAGGTTGGCAATAATGGTTAATATGAGATCCGTCATCGTAGTCTTAAGATCAAGTAAGTACATAAGTGTCAAACAATATAAACAATCAAAACTAATATGGCGGATAATTTACCGCAGTGCGGACTCCTTAGGCCGGCTCCTTACCACCACCTGTTAACTGAGTACAAAACCTGTCAAAAATTTACAGTTCCTATTGAAAGAACAATACTTTAGAGATGGTGGTAAGACTCCTGTTCATGTACCCACTTGTTATGTTATCGGAACCAAACAAGTAGCAATTCATTAAGTCTAAAAGTGACATAAGTATTATGCAAGTCGCATAAGTAACGCTTGTAAAATAGATTCGTCGCGGATGGACAGGCATTTTGCAATAACTGGTATGACGGAGCGATGTCGCCGACTTAAGCAACCCAACTTTATTACTGTGTAGACTGTACTTAAGACTTGCAGACTTACTCAAGACTTACAGAGTATTTTGTAGTACTCACCCCCCATGATAAATACATATATAGATTTTGTAATACATTTTCAAAACGTCTACCTATAATTGTTTTCACTTCGTATTGGCACAATTTTCAAACGCGTGACTTTTAACGCCCCTGTGTGTCCCGTCTTCTTCTTCTGTTTTCAAGCAATTATTAGCAAAGACAACTTTAATAAATACACATTATAAATAAAAATGGATGATGAATGTGATAGAGATGGCGGATGACTCCTTACAATATTGTCAGTCCCGAGAGGTCAGCACGAATTTCACGACAATACCTCTGTCACGGATTCGCTCTCTCGCTCTCTGTCTTATATCATACGAGAGAAGGAGAAAAAATCTACATATTCCGTGACATACTCGTAAGTCTACTCACATGCAACATCGCAATCAAAACTGCCAAACGTGGGGATTAAGGTGAATTGTTTAATACCTGATATAGTTATTTGTTACGCTTACGCCTTTTAAATGGAATTCGGTTTTACTGAATGCAAAGCGGAAATTTTCAATTGCACACGAGAGACTGCCTCGTCAGGCGGATAGCTTTTAAATTCCAATTTCGCTAGTGTCCGACGCGCAATAAATTATAACATAATAAATGCCGAAACTGTATTTTTGCGTACGATGCGTCCGATTACCGGATGTAACTCAGATATTTTACTTTAATTACGAATTTTATTAGAATTTTAAATCGGCTGCACTATTAATAAGAGTTTAATGGAAAACATTATGCAATAGCAGAAGATCATGTATGAACTCTCGTAAACCGATAGCTCGGATAAACCAGCAAGAAAAATTTCTTCAAGGCACAATGTTTCTTTTATTTAACTCTCCATATAGGTACACAATGTATCAGAAGTCCAAAATAATATTTTAGGTACATATACGGTAGCCGATATGTAGATGCTTAGTGAAGGCATACTATACCTAACTACCATAGTTGCTGTTCCCTTTGAGTTTTTGTCACGAGTAACACCTTTAAACTACATTTATTACTAGTACAAGTTACACAGAGTGGAGACTGATAATATTCACAAAACAGAACTTGAAAACCTCGCTTATGACACGACAAATTACAAGATTTGAGAAAATATACAAATCATATTCGAATATCTAAAAAAAATATACCATTAATTTGTACACCTGATACCCATACAAACGTCAACACCTTGTATATAAATTCTTGTTCACCAGGCCACCAGCCGCTTCAGGATCTCGAGATCAGAGTGGGCAACAGCAGCACAGACCTTCAAAGGAACCCGCTGTGCGCCTGGTTCCCGGGCACCATCGGTGAGTACCTACTAAACCCTAATCCTAACAAAATATTACAACCAGCACGGATTATTATCGCCACCACTGGAGCGAGCAAAATGACTTATCTCTTTTTAAAATGTACATAAATACATCAATATACAGAAAGGTTAATTTCTGTGGTGATAGCGACGCGACCGCGCGTTTGACGTGTTTTACCATAGAGATTTGATCTCTATGGTGTCTAATCGATGATATATTTCGTTGATAAATGTGCTTCTGCAATGAATGACTGTCTTCTATTTATATGATAAGAATGATTTTTAATGGCTCCACCTAAGGCTAGCGGATATTTCAGCCAGTGTCATGTAATTAATAGATTACAAATTTAAATAATACACATTATAAAAAAAATGAGTCATGAACGTGAATAAGATGGCGGATGACATTAAGTTTCAGTCCATGGACAGAATTAATTGCGTCAATGTAGTAGTCCCATTAGTCCCAATTAGCTAAATATTAATGTCTCAACAATTATTTAGGTTAGTCTAGAGACCGAACTTAGGACGATTACGAGAGCGCCCCACTAACCACTAGGATACTGACACTTCAAATACCAATGACTGTTAAAGAAAATGGGTTATCGTTACAAAACACTTTAGAAATTCTTTAAAACAGGTTACAAAAGGGGTTCATGGTTGCTCTCGTTACACCATCGCCCGTCTGTTGAGCCCTACAAAAATACACAGAGTAGTTGCGCGGGCGCATCCGATGATAATCTGTGTTTACAGGATTTTGTACTTTACATTTTATCGTTTACGGAATTCGGTCATGGCGAATCGTTTTGAAATATGTCCTATTATCCTAAATTCGAATATTTTCGTAAATCAATTAGCCTTATTGAAGACGTGTTGTGTTGAACAAATATATCTTCGCAATAATCTTTTGAAACCTACTAAAATCTTATTTCGAATTATCTTTAATACGGGACTCGTCAAAATGAAAATACAACATTGCCGTTTCAGTTTATAATGTAGCCTTAAAATGTATATGTACCAGACAGGAGATACCACAGCCAGACAAAATATACTCTGATCCCAAACTAAGCAAAGCTGGAGCAAGTATGAATTGGGGGCGATCCCAGTTACCTAAAGAAATTTCCGAAAATACCATTTACAAATTTTTCGCTGATAGTGAGCCGAACAGCCAACATTCAAAGCATATCTAGAAGTAAAAGGCTATTTGACTGAAACGACACTTTTGGGTGATATTGACTTATATACATATTTGGAATCAGCAATTTTTTCTGCGTCGAATGAGAATGTCTTTTGTAAAGTTAAAAAATTGTCGCTTAAGTCAAATAGCTTTTCATCCTTCGGTATGATACCTAGCCATCGTTATCGTCGTTAATTTCAATAGTGAATATTGGTATGAAGTGTCCTGCGGCTGTCGCTAGGATAAACCAATAGAGCTCGGTACGGACTGACGCAACGTGCAATGCTATCTGGGTGTGTAACGCAGTAACACTACACGTCTTAAGTGTTGCCACACCGAGGCGTCATCAATCGCGCGTCTAACTTTATGCCAGTAGTAAAATGAACTGTATTATTTTTAACAAAAAACAAAAACCTACTTCAAAAACCTAAAAGCTACAAATAACCTTATCACTCATTACATTTGGAGTAGGTGCCAATATACATCAGACTAAGCAAATCCACACATGGGTTGACACCGACGTCAGCGCGGAAAATTTTGTCCCCCCCACGCGAAGCTTTATGTCACAAATTCAATCTATAAGCGTATTGACACAGCGTTCGTTTTGGTATTAGCTATGGAGGGTAGAGTAAAGGAGTGACATCTAGGTATTGAAAAAGTGTCCGTCGAAATGCGTAATTAGAAGTGTAAAAACCTTCAACAATGGCGCTGGTATCGATATATGACATATTGACGCCACCCGGGAATAAACCGGTACGCTGATTCCGAATCTGGCATAACAGTAAAAAGTCCATGATGGCACTTATAGACTTATTCCAGGGCGTCAATATGACATTTATTATCATTTAATTATGCATTTCGACGGACACTTTTTCCCTATAGGTTTATTTTTTTCCCCCTATTTTTTTCACCCTATTTTTTTTCCTTTAATTCTACCCTCCATAGTACAGCATTTGACGCCCGAGTGTGCAGGGTGCTTCACGCTGGCTGGTCACAACTCTGCAAATGCAATTTTGTGACACGAATTCCAGGTAACACAATATCGGCCGTCTAAATTGGCCGATACGTCAGTATTTCGATACCTGCATCATCTGCCAATCTGAGTGTGTGGAGGGCTTCAAGGTACTACGGCAATCACGGCATGTTCACTCAGTAGCTTGATTGGGATGTCCGAAGCGGCTTGATTGGAGATTGATTTAAAGGCCACGTTTACTGATTTCATTACTGGACCTGATACACACCGCATCCTACATGTAATGGCTTCTAATCATTAAGTATCTACATTCAATAAATATCGCAAGACAACGCGTAGGTACTCATCGTATGATCCCAAACTAAGCAACGCTTGTAGTACGGGTACTTTATAATGGACTGTGGGGCGATTCCAGTTACACCCAAACTAGGGCAAATTCGCTACTGCCATTCAAAATATGTCAATTTGCATCGATAAAAAATTGGTCTCGCGGCGCTCGACCGCCGCGCGCGAGACCAATTTTTTTATCTATGGCCAATTTGTTTTAGATTGGCAAAACAATTACGCGCGAAATTCGACGCGCCAGTGTACCCCTTGGCAGTAGGATAGCTGTACGCCTGAGCTATTCAAGCGTGTATCGGTTCAAATGTCATAGGCGAATTTGAGACGACGACGTTCTAAGTAAATAGGTTGCGCTCGAGCCACTGGTCTAACCTTATTAATGGCCGGACGACAGTCACTCAGATGCGTTCGGACGTTGAGTAAATATCAATAATTTATCTAAATCAGAGTAGATTGGCAGTCGGTCTCAATTGACATAGCACATACTCTGCGTAGAGTGATGTAGGTGGTACTTTTAAAACACACTTAGATGACATTTGCGTCTTGTGGTTCAATCGTATGCCGCTTGATTCACTGCACTAGGTACTATGTGTTACAAATGAGAATAGGATCGACTTTGCGCCATATTGTGACGTCATAGCTGTCAATTTTAAACACTTGCAAATTGACAAGTATATTTTTTTTCCTTATATGCTCCTACCGGATCCAAACGCGACCGCAACTAAGAAGATCCAGCAAGAAACACAGTGGACTAATCATTTTTTAAATTTACATTTTTAAGTCGCCAAAACTTACTCCTAATACATAGGTAGATATAGCTCCAGTGTGTTGCCTTTAGAGTTGATTTTAATAATAATATGTGAGTAAGGCAACCCACGCTACACTTTAACGAGACAGGCAATGTTTTGATTTTTGTTTTAAACCTGCGCTGTACAATCCCAAGCTGATCATCCAAATAATCTGATATTCTATAGCCCTTTTGAGATAATTTGGTTTTTAGTGTAGTTTTTGGAGTCGGATGTTAACCGGATGAATTTGGAATACTTTACCGTTTCCTGGGTATGCACTATCATCTGAGGGTCATTGTAAATTAAATTACTGGTAGGTAATACCTCTCGCAAACTGAGGCGTCGATACTCGCGTCTACATTTGTTGGCCATAACAAAGTTGTACAAAGGCGGATTTAATGCCAAAGGCATTCTCTCCCAGTCAACCAGTTAGGGTGATGCAGAGAAGAACAAGGTAGGTGCACTATAAAATATATTTTTCAGCCAGTGATATATAATTTACATACCTATACGATACACAAATACTTATATATATATATATGTATGTATATTATATACATATATATATATTATGTTGAATAAATACATATTAAATAGTAATGATACATAAATATGCTAATGAGATGATTCTACTAACATGTTCCAAAGGAGAATGGATGGAAAGTATGAACTCATGGAAAAAGCTCGTCCTTCCACTGAATGATACTAACAGCGCGAACGATTTTGTCACGGCTTTTACCACAGAAATTTAATCTTTGTGCACATCGACACTGAGTTTGTTTTGGTCAATACATCATCACGCCTGTATTCCCCGAAGGGGTAGGCAGAGGTGCACTGTAGTGCGCCCACACTTCGCCGATGTATTTTGGTCCCAATGTAATAGGGGGCGAGCTTATTGCCATTATACTGGGCACATTCCCCCTCAATACGAGTGAGATTTGGGCTATGGCCCAGTGCGGGTTGGTGAACTTCACACGCGTTTCTATAGACGTGCAGGTTTCCTCACGATGTTTTCCTTAACCGTTCAGCAAGTGGTAATCATTGTTGAAAATGACATTCGCACATGTAAATTATCTCAGAGGTGCGGGCCTGGGGTTTGAACTTGCACCCCTTACGTTCAAGGCGGGCGTTCTTGCCCACGAGGCTACCACTGCTTTAGCACTGTTTGTTTTGGTGTTGGCTAACATTAAGACGCGCGAATTTCGACGCCACAGTGTGTGACTATTTACTATTCGGTAACCAGGGTCACCAATTTCGTAAGATATTCACTGCATTCTTGAATGAGCCGTTGATTTATTTATAGTTATGTTCGCAATAGTTCTTGGACTAATTGTCTAGCGGGTGTGACGTAAGGTCGTGGACATAGTGCCCAGTGTAGCGGGGGCGGACACGAGCGGAGTTTTACACAGGGGTCTTGCACCTCTTAATTTGTTTCAATAGTTACTGTTCGTTTTTAGGGTTCCGTACCCAATGGGTAAAACGGGAACCCTATTACTAAGACTTCGCTGTCCGTCTGTCTGTCACCAGGCTGTATCTCATGGACCGTGATAGTTAGAAAGATGAAATTTTCACAGATGATGTATTTCTGTTGCCCCTCGCTCTATTTCAAAAAAATACTAAAATCAGAATTAGATAAATATTTAAGGGGGCTCCCATACAACAATAAAGATGGCGGATGAGAAGATACCATCAAAAGATATCATCAATAGTTAGACCTAGGGTCCTAGGATTTTATAAACCACCTAAAACTATGACTGACCGATTTAGTCACTCTTAAGCTTAGGCAACTGTTAACTTTGACAGTCGTCTGCATTGCTATACAACACAAAACTATTTACAATAATATACATCATAATACATCATCACGCCTGTATTCCCCGAAGGGGTAGGCAGAGGTGCACTGTAGTGTGCCCACACTTCGCCGATGTATTTTGGTCCCAATGTAATAGGGGGCGAGCCTATTGCCATTATACCGAGCACATTCCCCCTCAATACGAGGGAGATTTGGGCCATAGTCCACCACGCTGGCGCAGTGTGTGTGTTGGTGAACTTCACACGCCTAGACGTGCAGGTTTCCTCACGATGTTTTCCTTCACCGTTCAGCAAGTGGTAATCATTGTTGAAAATGACATTCACACATGAAAATTATCTCAGAGGTGCGGGCCCGGGATTTGAACTTGCACCCCTTACGTTCAAGGCGGGCGTTCTTGCCCACGAGGCTACCACTGCTTTACAATAATATATATTATTAATGCAAGCCAAAAAAATCTGTCAATAAAAGTTGCCTGGTGAAACGTTAATGGCTCATGGGAAGTATTTGTTTAGGCGTCAATTTGCTTGTCGTTAGTGAAAACGGGTATACGTCAAATATAAAAAAAACTACACTTTATAAGTGCTCCCGTAGACTTAAACCAATTAAACTATGCCACTTCGACTTTTCCACGTACGACGGTAAATGGGCATCGTGTGTTGAATACCTTTGTGATAGGATGTAAATTCGAGATTCTGTGAAAACGCCTCGGAAATAGGGCTTAGATAGATTAAACCGAGACGGTAGTCATGGCTGATGCATATGCATAAGTAACTCGCGTTCCATACATGAGCGACTCGCTCTCGACTCCGCTATTCGTCGCGACTGCACAATCAACGCTATTATTACATTGTAATAATTATGTAAAATTATTTAAATGTTTGCCCGGGTGTTACGTAACCTGTAGTAATTTTCACTTGACTGGCTTTTGTTTTTAGGGTTCCGTACCCAAAGGGTAAAACGGGAACCCTACTTCACTGTCCGTCCGTCTGCCACCTGGCTGTATCTCATGAACCATGATAGTTAGACAGTTGAAATTTTCACAAATGATGTATTTCTGTTGCCGCTATAACAACAAATACTAAAATATAGAATAAAATAAATATTTCACGGGGCTCGCATACAACAAACGTATTTTTTTTGCTTGTTTTTATGGTTGGTATGGAACCCTTCGTGCGCGAGTCCGATTCGCACTTGGCCGGTTTTATATTGTTCAACAACTTTTCAGTTCCGGCGTGTAGCTATGTGATAATTATGTCATTAAATAAACAATGAAGTGTGGTAACAATTTAGTATACGTAGAATACATAATATTTTATTTGGTAAGCTATATATTGTTTGCGACTTAGCGCGCGCGGAAAGGAGCAACCGTCCATGTCGTAATTAAAATCATCTTTAAAACATTTTCTAAACAATTGTATAAACTACCAGATGTAGATTTAAGTTTAAAATATTGGCCGATCTGATAGTACATACGTATCTTTACCTAAAATTCTAACTTGAATGAATACATAAAAAAAAATCTAAAAAAAAAAATATTAAAAAATATACTCGTCGAATCGAGAACCTCTTCCTTTTTTTTCTTCGGTTAATAAAAAGGGATATTATATGCAAGAAAATAAGATTGAGCGCGCAGTCTTTTTTTAATGTTCCGAACTCAGAGTGTCACCACTGAAAGTGTTTTGTTAGCCTGCATGATTTTTTTTACTATGGAACCTTTTTTCGTGCTAAATTTTTCTGTGGCTTCTAGTTTTAAAAAAACTATCTCCTTCTGTTGAGCCATCGGAAATAGGTGGACTATAGTCTAGTCTAACCTGTAATTCTTAAAAAGTTATCGTCAATTAACTACGGCATTCAGGAAGACTTTTGGGTTTAATACGTTAAAGGTTGTGAAAGTATTGTCACATTGTTCCTTACTGGGAGCTGCAACGACCATCTTAGGAGTGGAAAATATGAACAATAGCCCTTTTAAAGCCTCACTATACAACATGTGTGTGTTAATACAGTGATATTTAAAAAAAACAAACGAGTAATTACACTTTAGACAACAGTTGCAAATCGAAAGTTACTTCCGCTTTCTATAAACTTCGTACGGCTAGCAACGAAGGTTAGAATAGTTTGTTTACAATTAAAAAGTTCTTTCCTTCTTTTTTAGACTTCCAATGTGTCAAAAAACTATTTTTTACTTTATTATATTTGGGTTTACGTATGTAGAATAGATACTTTGTAATTAATTTAATTTCTTTAGGTGTTGAAATAAAACTATTTCACGGATTCTATCGCGTTTATTTACTATTTTATTTTCCCGACGTTTCGGCTGCTTTACAGCAACCATAGTCACGGGGGGACTGAGGTGGTAGACGTCCTGATGTCATAGTTATGTTCTTTAGGTGTTTGATGTCAAATTAATTCACACAATCCACATGCTAAATCTCCCTTTCTCCTGAAAGAAAAAAGATACTGTGACGGAAAGATGGAAATAAAATTCATGAAAATAAATTAAGATGGTTTGGTCTTGTGGTTTAAATGTAAGTCGCTCGGCTAACTGGACTGGACCGGTCGCGTGTTCTATTCCCGACAAGGCCAAATTTCGGGAATGACCTTTTCTAAATGGTAAAGTAAGTGGGATCGCCTACACTCTGTTAGTGAGTTGTATAAAGCACAAACATTGCTTAGTTTGTGGTATTATGATAAGTGTTATCTACTGATTTTCTTTTTTAAATTGGCATTTCTTTTTAGGGTTCCGTAACCAAAGGGTAAAACGGGACCCTATTACTATGACTCCGCTGTCCATCCGTCCGTCTGTCGGTCTGTCTGTCCATCTGTCCGTCTGTCACCTGGCTGTATCTTATGAACTGTGATAGTTAGACAGTTGAATGTTGCCGGTATAACAATAAATACTAAAAAACAGAATAAAATATTTTTTTAACGGGGCTCCCATAAAACAAACGTGATTTTTTTGCTCGTTTTTGCTCGATATTGATAACGGCAACAGGTAAACGCTTGAAATATTCACAACATATTTAGTTATATATTCAATTTAAAAAAATTTAATTGGGTAAATTAAAATACTATGAATAGGGGGGCTTCCATACAACAAACGCGATTTTTTCGCCGTTTTTATAGATAATGGTACGGAACCCTTCGTGCGCGAGTCCGACACGCACTTGTTTATTTGTATTATCCCACTGCGGGGCAAAGATCCTTCTCCAATATTTCTAGAGCTGTTTCATAGTTGTAGCGTTCTGTTGTTGACGGTACCCACTTCAATTTTATGTTATTAACCACAACACAGATTCCCACAGCCAATAAAAGTATCCGTAATGAGTTTGTTACGCGTCCGCCTATCACACCGTAGCGTAATTGTGCCGTAATTGATTCTAATAGTTTGTGAAAACTATCCGGAAGTGACGACACAATATAAAACGTATAATGGCCTGAACATACTGGGGCGAGTGAAACCACAGTTTTACGTGTGTGCTAAAGAGTCGCAAACACGCGAACAACATTTATTGCGTGATTAACAACATTACTAGCTTCTACCCGCTACTTCGTCCGCGCAAACTTCGATGATTCCAAATTGTTATAAATATAGCTTATAAGTAATTCTGAGGTATAAACAATAATACTGTAAAGTTTCATCAAAATCCGTTCAGTAGTTATCAGTAGAACACTCCACTCCACTCTTTGAATAGCTCTGTGGCGATGGCGTACTCAGATAAACTAGTATAATTTACCGTAAGCAGTGGTAGCCTCGTGGGCAAGAACGCCCGCCTTGAACGTAAGGGGTGCAAGTTCGAAACCTGGGCCAGCACTGCGAATGTCATTTTCAACAATGATTACCACTTGCTAAACGGTGAAGGAAAACCTGACCGGCTATAGAAAGGCGTGTGAAGTTCACCAACCTGCACTGGGCCAGCGTGGTGGACTATGGCCCAAATCTCCCTCGTATTGAGGGGGAATGTGCGCGGTATAATGGCAATAGGCTCGCCCCCTATTACATTGGGAAAAAAAATACATCGGCGAAGAGTGGGCGCACTACAGTGCACCTCTGCCTACCCCTTCGGGGAATACAGGCGTGATGATGTGGTGTTGGTGATGATGAATTTACCGCAGCGCGGGTTTAATCTGTGAAGATTTGTTAATAGCACGGGACTACATACTTTTATCTTAATACTATTCGTCTGTAAATCTTCCTAAGAATAAATAAATAAATAAAAATGCTATCTCCGTTATAATATATCCACGGTCAAAAGACGACGTCTGTGGCATGAATGAGACCAATTTCGATCTATTTTTTACACATTTTGGTAGGTCTATACTTTTAAATATAATTGTAAACATTATTGTAGTGTTGTTCAAAGATTTATTATAATTTTTATTCTCTAACAGGTAGTTATTATAGCATAGAGAAGGCTATCACGATAAGTGGCTCGGCAATAGGAAACAGGCCGGCTTGTCCTTGGCTGGCCGCGGGGTAACCGCTCCGACATAATGAATTGAATTATTATTTGTAATGCAATAGCCATTCAAAGTTTCCTCGCTTAACTTCGTCACTTAAGTTTTTCAGCAATTTTTTTATGTTTTTATGTGTGTATGATAAAAACTATATTTTTGACTAGCCGTTAGGCCTAGGAACAGGTAACAGCTGGTAGCCGAGAGGTCGAACGCACGCCTTGCCACCAAACTGTGAAGGTTCAAACCCAAGTCGCACCACTGGGTTTTGAACTTATCACTTATTAAGAAACGGTGGAAGAAAACATCGTGAGGCAACCTGCACGTCTGAGGGAGTTTTCGATAGCAGTGTGAAGTCTGCCAATCCACACTGGGTCAGTGTGGTGGACTATGCCTGAATCCCCCTCGCATTGAAGGGAGGCCCGTGCCCAGCAGTGGGACCACTAGGACGTTAAAAAGAACTATAGTAGCAGCTGTTACGCCTGTTACATGCGACTACGTCCACATAGAATTTAAGAAAATCATACAAAAAAATTACAACTTAAACATCAGTTATCTGTCAGTAAAAGTCCCGTCAAAATCGGTCGAGGCGGTCCGAAGATTACTAGGAACAGACAGGCAAACCGTTGTGATTCACGTTGTACAACCTCTTACGTCTTTTGCAGATGAAGGCACGACGAAGACGTTCACTTGCGCGCGGCCGTTGATTGGTCAGCACGTGTTTCTGCAACTGGTGGGGGTCGAAGGCTCCCTGTCCCTCTGCGAGGTGGAAGTCTTCACTACCGAAGGTATCACGACCAGCACAGACAGCAATAGACTATTATATCGTCGGCAGAACACGAAAAATGTCGTATTACGAAATATCCAATTTTACACAGACTGAAAAAACTATAAAACTAAAAGTTAATGCTGCATCATCATTTGGTTTCCTCGTAGGCGGACGAGATATGGACCATTAGATGTCATTTACGCTAATTTTAGAGATACGAAATTTGCGTTTTCTGCCGTCGATATAATAAGCCCTTTACACGAGCGTATCTTCCCTGTTAGAGCCATTATAAACTGGCCATTTATACGCGCATATAAGTTTGTTTATCGAACTGCATATAGACGCGCCATTTGTCATATGCGTAACTCATAAAAGTGTCGACGCGCACCTACAATCGTCGTATAAGCGCAAGTCGTATAGGCGCAAGCCAAGATGTTTCAATTGTTTTTTCGTCAGAATCCATATAGACAATGGTACGCCGTAATAAGCCTGTTTACGCTCGTTCGGATTTTTGATGCGCATACGCCGAAACGACTTTATACGCGCAAAAAGCCCGCCAGCCTGCCGCTGAATTACACCATCGCACGGCTCGCCACAGACTGCATTACCACCCTCACCATCTGTATGAATGGTGTTCCAGTGCAGTGCGATTTACCAGGAATTTTCTCCCTCGCACCACCAAATTGTGGAATAAACTTCCTGCAGCGGTGTTCCCGGTCCGATACAACAAAGATATCTTCAAGAAACGAGCCTACTTTTTCCTTAAATGCCGGCAACGCACTTGCGATGCCCCTGGTGTTGCAGATGTCCATGGGCGGCGTTGATCACTTACCATCAGGTGAAACGTCTGCTCGTTTGCCTCCCTATCTCATAAAAAAAAGAACTCTTAATCCATAGTCCAACACTCTGACTCAATGGTGGACTATATTCCTGGGATATATTGATAGAAGTTACTCTGATGTGGGAGAGGATAGACCTAATAGGGCATGTAATAAGGTGTATAATTACTTTCAGAGTTTTCGAACGATCGCTGTGCGCCTGCCAGCGCGCCGGCTGACATTGAACTGGCTGCCTTCTCAAGGAACTGCTATGAGTTCAACGTAGCTAAGGGAGGATCCTTCGAAGAGGCCAGGCGACAGTGTCAAACGCATGGCGGTGATCTGATACATGGTTTTCAGGTACCCTTATTGATCCTAGTTTTTCGTTCATATCCATTTAATTCCGAAACTTTTAATTACCACCAAAAATGCTAAATTCTCACTAGAGTCACGGGTGCTTTGTAGCGCACCCATATTGCGCCGATATGAGTAGAATATTTACGTCATTAAAGTAGTCCTGTGAATTAATACCTTTATTGATAGCATTGATTTTGCTACAATCTACAATAAAAGACATTGAAATGATAATGCCAACCTCAATTTAATTTGGAACCAGACTTCATATTGCTGTATTCAGACGGTAAAGCTGGCTACTCTATAACTATAGAATTAATGGCAACAGATTTTGTATAAAAGATTTGACACAAACTGTCGGATTACAGGACTCTCGGAAACTGACAGCTCGAACGTACATAATATTCTCACATTCCCTTAAAAATGTCAGCCGGCTTTACCATTTATGTAAAGCCTAATGGAATGCAATAATTACCTACTTCACTCCATGAAATTCGGAACCAGCAGGCTTAGCATGACACTGCCGACTATTTGTCTATCGATAACTTAAACCCTGTCGTGTCTACCGATTTTATCTATACCCATATCATGAGATGACTAATGTGCTTATACTAAGGCCGGTAGATAAAGCTCGATATGACGTTATTTGCTCGATGAATCTGACAGTTGAAAGCGACTAACTTTTGTCGACCGGGTCATTCTAAGCTAGCAGAGTCCCTAAGTTAAACTTAAACCAATTTTTTTAACGTCACAATATCCTTTGTGGATACCCTGTCACCTCGGGGGAAGCAGGGTTATGTGGGAATTCCGGCAGAACGCCGTATACCACTAAAGCCGACGGTGTACCATCTTCCTTATATCGGGGCGTCACGGGATTGCTTTGGCATGCACCGCTTTACCACTACATCTAAGATAATTACTGTTTTACTAAAGGAATGTTTTTGAAGATTTTGTACCCTTTTACTAACTATACTACAAGAGAGGTAAGAAGGCAGTACTATTGACCAAAAACCTTGTCAGTTCGGGGCGCCACGGGATCGCTTTGGCATGAACCGCGACAAGTTAAACTTAAACCAGCGGTCAGTCCAAATAACACAGATGGAAAATTAAACTCTATTTATACTGCAATACGTTGTACTTTTGTGTACGGCACCGCCATCACGCCTGTAGCTCTAGAATGGATAGGTTGTTCTCCCTATTGTGCAGTCTCATTTCCCTGATGATATTTCCCCACGTCGCATATTGCCAATTAACGGACACTACGTAAGCGTTAATTAAGACGCATTGTGTCTCTACCAACCACTTTGTGGAAACTTGTTGGAGTGTGAACAGTGTATTGAATTTTCGATATAAACCCCCCACACACTGGGGCGTCAAAATCCGCACATCAACGTTCACATTCAGATGATCTTTATGTTTATGTACACAGAGTTTGTTTTAGTATTGACAATGGGTTGGTCTAGGCATTATTGGAAAAAAGCAACCATGGAATTTCTTGCCCATTCTTCTCCATAGGAAATGCATTCCAAATGGGTGATAGAGATACTATTAATATTATTTATTTTTTACTGACGATTCATAAGTGCCTGTATTGGTTTACATGAATAAATAAAATCTGATTCTGATTCTAGTGATTTAAGCGTAGGACTTTTCAAGATTTGCCCTAGTCTGAGTTTAACTGGGATCGCCCAAGTCCATTATAAAGTACCCATAGTACAAGCTTCGCTTTGTTTGGGTTCATACGATGAGTGTCTAGGTGGCGTCAGGCGATATTTGTTATTTATTTGTGTTGGTAAGAAGTTTGAGACGCGAGCGTCACCGCCCCAGTGTGGGTGGAGGTTTAGTCTATGTTAATTATGTTTTATTGAAGTTCAGTGATGCATCAATCAATTCCCTGAAATCCCCGCTGCAATATACTACGCAACCGTTATCACCAGGGGTACAGACTCCGATGATACCTTATCTACTCTATGACACATTGTTCCAATATCCCAGGCCTGCGCGCCAACCCGAAAATACAATTTAGGCTTACCGTATCACAGAGTACCGGACGTGAAAACAATACGCTTTTCCCGGAAGCGTTATTAATATCCATTGACGTAAGATACTAGACGCACAATCAATAACTACATCGAAATTTGAATGCTAAAGACAATATTTCTGATGGTACGTCTTAATATATTGCTGGCATGAATACGTGCTGATTTTTAATTGCGCTCTATAGCGTGACGTTTGTACGGAACTGTGTGTCTTTGTTTTGTTATGTCAATGTTGAATTTCTAATTAAGTTAAGGCTCGGTTACTGCATCAGTTGGCCTTCTGTTAGCCTCTTCCGCCAGGTACACACCTGCAGTCTATGATAGTGGACTGATTTGATTTAAGTGTAAGGTCGATTTTAGTTTGTCAATTTTATTTTACGATATTTTTGACCGTTGAAAAATAAATATACGGTTGGATTTATGATAATAGCCAGATTAATTTTCATAAAAACTTGAGCCATGATTCCTTTGATCATTATCTTTTAAGTGTGGTCAGAAAAACACTTAATATACTTTTTTGCTTAATAACTGTACCATATACTTGTTATCCAAATAACACTACAGAAATAAAATAAAACATGTTTTCCTCATCCAGGGTGCGACTTCAAGTTTCCTCATCCAAGAGTTGGAGCGTAGGAAACCACAACTGAAGACCCAACTCGTATGGATCGGCGCTCAGAAGGAGCCAGGTCTCACTACAAGAACCTGGACATGGGTTGACGGTAAGTTACTATCAGCATTAGTCCATCACTGGATTCACCCAGAATCGCCTTTCGGCCCCCTCTCATGTCTTGTCATACTTCGACCACAGAACACTATAATAAACAGAATGTCCTTGGAATATAATTTATGAAGTCAGAATTTTGATAAATCAATTTAAAAAAATTAAATATGTAGTATAAAAGAAGCTTACTAAACCCAAGAGCAGACAGTAAGATTACTTATTTTATCTATTGCGTTTATGTTTTGATCAAACAGAGTTCAAAAATTAACCCAATTTTCTAGTTGTGTTAAGTAAAATCTCATTGCGTCTCTACAAAATTACAAAATTATGACTATTCTAAAAAAAATATCTAACTTAAATTTTATTTGTTAGTATACCTATTCAGAATCACTTTGCATTAAATGTAAAAGTTGTTCCTGTAAGTTTATTTAACTTGGTTATCAAAATGCCATTGCTTACACTCGCGGCTGGCTCTAAACGCCCGACACATTGGGGCGTCAACAGTCGCGCGTCTAAATAAGTTACAATAGCAAAACGAACTCTGTATAAATATTCATAAAAAATGAATTTCTATGGTAAAATCCAAACGACTACGCATCAACATTCCCTCGCGCTGTCAATGACTTTTCATTGTAGAATGAACTCTGTCTATGAGTCTATACACTACGTTTTAGCATTGGCAAAATTAAGAACGCGCTTTCAGTGTTTGCGGGACTATATCGTGTGATTATAACTGAAGCGTTTTTGCAGGCGAAGTGGTGTCCAAACCTACCTGGGGCAAAGACCAGCCGAACAATTACAACGGTGAGCAGAACTGCGTGGTGTTGGATGGAGGACGCGCCTGGCTTTGGAACGACGTGGGCTGCAACCTGGACTATCTACACTGGATATGCCAGTACCGTGAGTGTCACCTGGATAGGTACATATCTACTTCCATTCCGGCTTGCATCCGCGAATTTCCCATGCGAAGGTAACCGCGAATGTTTGCAGTTTAGCAGATTTTGAAGTCGTTAGTCACCGGTCTTAACACGTTCGCTGCGTAACGATTTTTAGTGGAATTACGGCTCGTGTATCATGAGGTTATATTGATCCAGGGAGGTATTTGCTTTGAAAGTTCGCCATGAGCCAATTGACCTCACAACGCAGCGAACGTGTCAAGGCGTAGCGAGCGAGTTTTATAGGTACTTGGGTAGATGCAACCTTTTTATTTATTTATACCTGCTAACCTCAGGTGGAGCCATTCCTAATAATATTCCGTTATAAAAGAAGAAGAAGTTTACCTTGAAAAGCTATCAATTTTACCCTTCACGGGTTACCTGATATCTTCTCTCTAGCTTCCTAAGCGTAAAGACTATATTTGTATTTAATATTAGACTGCCGTGAGTATAATTCTTTTCTAATATTGTGGCAAAGGTGCGGTCTGCTCACATGGCAATGCTGCTCCTGAGATTTTATTACGCAATTATCATTTTGAAAAGAGTAACCATTGAGTTTCTTACCGGCTCTTCTCAGTGGAAGCAGCATTCCGAACCGGTGGTAGAATCTGAATATTTGTAAGTGCTTTTTGGCCTACACGAATAAAAAAAAATTGATTTTGATCTTGAACACAAACATGTAATATCCTTTTATTAATACGTCATTCTACGATACATAGACTTTGTATTTTTCTCACCTCTAATAGCGAATTTTTATGAAATACATATGTTCATATGAATAGCCATTATAAAGCCGCCCGCCAACTCTCGCGCAATCAAAATGCCAATACCAAAGCGACCTCGGTGTCAATATGCATAAATACCATAGAGTATCTAGAGTACCCATAACGACTCTACTCTTCGTATGGCTCTGCGGTATTTTTTCCGCCATTGTTGTTATCTCATGTACTTTTAGTATACAGATAAACCAGAAAAAAATACTGCAGCGCGGACTCGAAATGCCATCTCCGTTATAATATCTCCTTGGTCACAATTCATCGCGCTGTCATTGTCATTTCGTGTGCCTTGAAAAAGTGAAGTCATTACAACTCTACAACGATTTTGGCTTACGTTATATACAGGGTGTTTCAGAAGTCCGAAATAAAATATTGCATTGACGTTTGAATCAGCACCGGGTATACAACTGAATGGTATAAAAATTTCCTCGAAATTCGACTATATTTTTCCAACTTTATTTTCGTCATCAATTTCTATAACTCGTTATACCTCGAGTGCTATGTGAAATTTGCACGTTCGGTTTTGTGAATGTTGGTAGTCGTCCCTTATAAGTTTGGTTTGCACTGCTGAATAGGTTATGGATGTACCCAAAGGCCAGATCATGATATCTGTGACAAATATTCAAAGGTCTATAATTCAGAAACTATGATCGTTAGGTATAACCAGTCTTTACTAAGGATCCACATATGAGCTACCGTATATGTACTGCTGTGCCGTATATTATGTAACCCAAACTATTATTTAGGACCTCTATACACTCTATATAAACTATCGGCTAATGATATCAGCCAGAGAGTGTTAGCCACGTTCCTAATCGAATTGTTAAGTAATTAAGTTGTCAACTTGCTAATTGCAGAACATGTCCATTGGAATAAAACGAAAGTTGTTAAATCGTGTGTGTGGCATGCTTGAACCTGTATGTACGTAATTAAATCCACGTAATAAATCAACAACGCAATGTAACGTTCATTTATGTTACAAAAAATCTTGAGTACAAATTAAATTATGTTTAACTATTATAATGAGCGCCAAACCACCTTTCAGTTAGCGTCATCTTGTCTTATAAAGCAGCTCGTCTTGTAAAGAGGGTTGCGTGCGACATTTATAATCGTCGCCATATGGAGCGTCGTCATATGTTTTATTAAGCGTCGCGACGTCTTATTATGAGCGTCGCAACGTCTTATAATGAGCGTCGCGAGGTCTTATAATGAGCGTCGACGTCTTATATTGAGCATCGCGAAATCTTATATTGACCGTCGTGACGTCTTAAAATGAAAGTCGCGATGTTTTATAATGAGCGTCGTGACGTCAAATATTAGGCGTCGCGACGTTTTATATTCAGCGTCGCGACATCTTATATTGAGCATCTATAGTGAATTTCACTTAGCATGGGTACCGTGACATTTGATACGTTCCAATACACTCTCACTATTTTCATAAAATCTGATAAATATACATTTTTGATAATCACCAATTAATTTCCAAAGCAAACAATAATGCTTTATTAGATTGACATTGTATTTAAATATGCGTTTTTAAATTTTAAACAAATTAAAAAAGGTACAGAAAAAATATTATCCTAAAATTAAAGGCCTGAAACGAAACGTTTAATGATAGGGATTGACACGTAGTAATCGGCAAAAACAAATAATCGTGTAATAATCGGCAAAAATAACAAAGAAGATGCCGAAAAGAACAAAGAAGACCTTTTTAAACAGTCAAGCCCGGGAGTTCGTTGTCCGCTTGCGGGAATACTTTGAGCGGGAGCGAGAAAATTGCGGTCCATTATTATCTGTCAATTAATCTGTCTGTTAGTGGATCGAGTTGCACAGGCACTTGACATTGGGCGTAATACAGTGTCAAGAAGCTTTATATGTAGAATCGGAATCGGATAAGTGTTCCTGTTCAGGCAGATAGCGAATAAATGTATGAATAATTTAATATATTTATTTTTTTTATAATCGATTAAAGGTTAACCGCAATTGTACTCGATAATCTAATCACATAAATTAATTATGCATGGTCACCTCACTATAGAGTTTATCTGGCATGTGTCACCGTACCCATGCTAAGTGAAATTGACTATAACGGTCTGTTATCAAAAACTGTTTAAATATTCGAATTGCAAGCCCTAGTCCCTAGCTTAGATGTCTGTTGACAAGGGTTTCTTTTTTAATTCCTTACAACAAAGGAGATGTGAGTAAATAAGTTACATGATATATTTGTCGTCAGCTAATGGGATTACCGTACATTCAAACGAAATGTTTGTAAGAGCGCTTTTAAATAGTCATCTTGGCTGCAAAGGCTTGCTTTTCATCGCGATTCTTAAAACATTCATGTCACAGCCATCGCTACTGCGTTTTATACACATTATTTCTACTTTGCGATGTTTAAAATTTGAGTTCGTCTATTTATACATCCTTGCGTAGCAAAATGGTAAGCTCTATGCGAATAATGATAATTTGGCCTTCTCAGAATATTTCTCGGAATTTAAAAGTACAATTGAGTTGTATTTCTCCAGTGCCTCCTTCCTGTGGAAGTCCGGACAAGCTGCTGAACACGACCATTGAAGGGAATAACTACCAGGTCGGAGCTGACATTGCATACCGCTGCCCCGAAGGACACATGCTGGTTGGAAATAAGATCAGGCAGTGTAAAAAGGATGGATTCTGGTCTGGAACCGCGCCCAGTTGCAAATGTTAGTTTTGTCGTGCGCTACATGAGAAAATTTTAGAATCTTTGTATATATGTTCCCTTTTCATATAAGATTTCTTTCAGACGTCAACTGCGGCGGGCTCACACCCATCCAAGACGGTGAAGTCACGCTAGTTGACGACAGAACGACTTACGGTGGTAAAGCGCTTTACTTCTGCCGAGAGAACTACACCCTCGTCGGGGAGCCTGATCGGGAGTGCGGTGACGAAGGCATCTGGACTGGAGAAGCACCCAAATGCCTTTTCGACTGGTGTCCAGAACCTCCACCAGTTTCTGGCGCCCTGGTATCAGTTAGCGGACATAAAGCTGGATCTTTGGCGACTTACACCTGCCAGAATGGATTTATATTGTTCGGACCACCTGTTAGTATCTTTTTGAACCTCAAACGCTTTTAAAATTGTAAGGGAAGCAGTGTTATATCACCCAGACCCTAGTAAATTACAACAAACCAACTGTCGTCGTCCAATCGGATTTCTAATGATAATCTTTTTCTCAGAGTGTCACGTGTACCCTTGGCGGGCTCTGGACAGGCACCCCTCCATCTTGCAAATACGTGGACTGCGGTACTCCCGCGCAGGTTCACAAGGGTTCCTTCCGGCTGCTGAACGGAACCACCACATACGGCTCTATCGCACAGTTCAACTGTGAGGCCGACTACTGGCTGGCCGGTGCGGAGGTCTTGACTTGCAATAGAGATGGGAAATGGTCACACGATATCCCTTCGTGCGAATGTAAGTAAAGAAAGTTTGAAATACTTAGCAGTGCGGAGTTTGATATGCCCATTATTTTGTCCAAACGTTCTACAATACGACCTCTAGCTTGTATTTTACTGATCTGAGACTAAGTAACTAAGATACTTTTAAGTCTCAGTCAAATTTACACCTTGAGTCAGTACCGAATTTCAAAACATATCAAGTTAAACAATTGTTTCACATATCAAGTTAAACAATTGTTCCACGGTCTACTGCAGTATTTTTTGATGTGCTTCTTTCAAGATTAGTTTGATTTCCAGTAATATCTTGCGCGGACCCTGAGGTACCTGCTGGCGGTTACATGGAGGCGTACGACTACAATGTGCACTCTACTATAGACTATCACTGTGAGCGTGGCCACAAGCTGGTGGGAGAGCCGAGTCTTACCTGCCAACAGGACGGCGAGTGGTCTGGAGAAGCACCAAAGTGTGAATGTAAGTGATTGCTACTAGCAACATCCCAAGAACCAACCCGCATAATCAAAAAGGCATTAGATAGCTGGACACTTCGATCTAAGCAAGGGAGATGAGGAATGGTAGCGCTAAGGAAAGGCAGAGCGCAACTTAAATTTGGGAGAGGATCATCATGTCATACTCTTCCCTGTCCAGTAGGCTAAGCATAAATTTTATCTCTTTCAACTGCCACTTGAGGAAATGATGTCACTTCGGGCTATTGCTTCTACGCATAGCTGTTAAACGTCATAGTCATACTGAGCCTATTGCAGAACATGCGCCTAAAGAGATTCTACCGCTACCCAAAAACTAATCTCCGGATTCCTTTCTTATTCGCAGATGTGGACTGCGGCAAACTTCCACCACTGCCATATGGAGCGGCAGAACTGCTCAATGGTACCACCCACCTCGGCAGCGTGATGCAATACTCGTGCACCACCAACTTCAGACTCGTGGGGCCCGTGAGGAGGATCTGTACTGAAGACTTTCAATGGAGCGATTCGTCACCAAGATGCGAAGGTGAGGTTTTATAATTGCATCAAAAGTAATGACAATGAAGCTGTCTATAGTAACGGACCAGATTAAGAGGCACAAATGTGAGAATGAGTTAGTCTGTACCGCAGACGATCTTTTGGTAGGCTTCCAATTCTTCCAAACACTAAAAATAAAACGATAAAAGCATTGGTAATTAGACAGTGATTAAGAAAGAAAAAAATTCAGCAGTTTAAGAATGTAGACTTTCTTAGACTACTGAATAATTTGGTAACCAAAGGTGTCGGGAGTGTCTTGACCTATAAGAGAGTGTCTCCAGCAATTATGGCTCTATTAAAGTTGTTTTCGTTTAGTGTCAACTACACAATTTAAATTTGTATTGTATTCGTAGTAAAAGTATTTCTTTTAGGGGTCGAACAATAAAGATTTCTATGGTATCTACTGGGTAACTGTGTTTTAAAAAAAAATGGCGAGCTGTCACTGGCCTCTGATTGCACAAACAAGTTTTAACATTCTCTTCTTTATCTCTTCTTCAGAGATCCGTTGCACGGACCCCATAGTCCCCGAAAACAGCATCGTCTCCGTGACCGGTAACGACCGAAACCACGGCAGAACCCTCATCAGGACCTCAGTCACCACCAGCGTGGGGAACAGCTATCGTATTGGCGCGCTTGTTAAATACCGCTGCGAGAGAGGATATAAGGTTATCGGGGAAAGTCTGTCAACTTGTGAGGACAATGGCCAGTGGAGTGGAGTCACGCCGAGATGTCAATGTAAGTGTAGACCTTAGGATACGTATGTCTATGGTGAAGGCATACCATGGCGCATTGTTGTCTGCAAGCATACTTGATCTCATTTTCATACCTATCAAGAGAGCTGCGTATTTCAGGTTCACCGTAAAAAAATGCCATTCTAAAACGAACTGTATTGACGAAATATAATGTAATTAGACTGACAGCGCGAGCAAGTTTTGACGCGTGGGTTCCACGATAGAAATTATTTTTTTATGCTTATTGACATAGGGTTCATTTTGGTATTGTCAAACATTTTGCCGCGCGAAGGATGACGCCCCGTTTTGCAGGGCTGTACGAGGTAAATTGTTAGTACGTGCTTACTATGGTGTTAGACACTAACGATTTGTCATTTACTGCCAATAGAAATGTGATAGGACTCGCTCGTGTATTCAATCTTTCTTTTAAGATTATAGTGTTCAATATCATACAATCTTTTTACAGACGTGGATTGCGGCAACCCTGGCCCAATGCAGAATGGCAAGGTGACGCTGGCGACCAACGCGACGTACTATGGTGCAGCAGTTCTCTATGAGTGCGACGAACACTGGCAGCTCGACGGCGTGTCCAGGCGACTCTGCCAAGATAACGGCACGTGGAGCTCGGAGGCTCCTGTTTGCAAGGGTCAGTTTGGTTTTACGATCTATAGCTGCACCCTGCAGTTACATTAATGGTTCAAAACGTCAATGTCCTAGTGATCAGACGGCTCGCCCCGTAAATCAAAGGTCCAGCTCCAAGCATTTAGCTTATTTAGGCTAATTATACTTACTAATAATGTGATAATTTGGCAATCTTTAAAAAATGATCTTACAATAATGTATTTGCATATAACCAAGGATTACGCTAATGCTTATCAGTTTAATTTATGCTTTTGTGATGTTTGATAATAGTGTTTAAAATACTTGCTAAAGCAAAAATATCTTACGGAGGCATGTTTGTATGGTTCCAACAGAGATCACCTGCACGGACCCGACGATCCAAATCAAAAGTAGCGTCGGTCTGTTGGTAGCCATTTCAACCCTGAGCATCAAGGGAGAAGCGCACTACCGCTGCGAGCGAGGATACAGCCTGCAAGGAAACCAAACCAGGACCTGCATGCCTAAAGGAAAGTGGAATGGCAAACCACCCGTATGCATACGTAAGTATTTGTGTAAGATTATTTCTTAGGCATAGTATAAAATTATCCAAAGCGAATCTAAGGTACTAAGGTTTCCTTTGAATTATGGGTTTATTAGGGTTTTGGAGTATTCGCAGTCTTCTTTTACTTGTGTCAGCAATTTATTTAACTCGAGCTTAAATTTAAGCCCCGTGCGATACATTTTTAATACTAAATCCTAAATGTAGCGCATTACCACATATAAGAAGCACATTTTCCAACGAAATATCGTCGTTGACGCGAGCAAATTTTAACGCCAGAGGAGTTGATCTGAATTTTCAAGCAACGTTGCTTATTTTTCCAGCTATCGACTGCAAATCACCAGGCACGATTGAGAATGGCCGTATCATTATATCAAATAGCTCCACGCTGTTTGGGAGCTCGATCGAGTACCACTGCTTGCCGCAGTTCCAACGAGTGGGGCCTTTCCTGCGGAAATGCATGGACGACGGCAAGTGGTCTGGGGAGGAGCCAAGTTGCGAGATCGTAACTAACGAAGCTGCGGACAGTGGCACCCTCCCGCTCAGTGTGGGGGTCGGTTGTGGAGTCGTTTTGTTCTTACTAATGCTGCTCGGAGTCATATATTTGAGGCTGTGAGTATTTTTTATCCTGCTTTCTTGGTAACTTTTTAGCACCTAATTGGGAAACACTGGACACAAATATCCAACATCAGTATCAGGTGTACCATAGGTGTTATTTGTAGGTGATTAGTGACGATAGATTATACGTAACTATCATAAGTTATTGTGAACGCTCATAATTTTGCAACAAATTTCAGTCGAAAAGCAACACCAGTGAAGAACACAGAGAACATTGAGGGTGCCGAACGGAAGGAAGATCAGAACGCGGCCGTCATGAGCTACGCGACCCTCCACGACACCAACGGGAGGCATATCTACGACCATGTGACCGACAACGTTTACGATTCGCCGTACAGCGAACAAATCACCGACAACGTTGCGTACGGACGACGAAGTGACACCGACTCCGCGTACGAACCAGAGCCTACGGGACCCAGCGCTGTCGTCACCATAAACGGTGTAGCGGTCCGCTGAGGACTACTGAACGCACTGTGACGTAACATCGGCCATTACGGCCCGGTAACCGAATTCGAAATTCAAATTGGTGTTCCTCAGTGTTACCAACCCAAAAAAAGTGGTTACCATAGACATGAAGTGTTCAAACGATACGGTAGTTTTAGGGTTACCGGTTATGTTTTAATAAATAACACCGTTTGCTAGATGCAACCAACCCTTACTAGGTATTGTACCAAAGATGTAAATGTGTTGGATTTGTGTGGTTATATTATTTTTAAGGCTGCAATTCTTGGAAGTTCGACGACTAGGTATTTCTTTTGTCTATGTCTGTATTTAAACGGCGTTATAACTGTCTAATGTCAGTATGATTATCTAAATCCACTCAAGTTTCAAATTTGCCTGCAAATTCATATAACGGTAGGTAGGTATAAATTGCCAATAGTGGAATCGTGGAACGATTCTATATTGGAAAGTGTCAGTGTAGCTGGTTGAAAATATCTTTAAATTTGTGAGTAACTTTATAATTAGAAAAAAGATTAGTTTCTGTCAAAAAATATTGTAGCCTTAAACCATAAATTAAAAAGGTATTTTTCACGTGTATTTTTTATGAAATTAAATTGGAATAAAGAACGCAAAATAGGTAATTAGTAGTTATTGTATTTAGAAATTATAATCGTATTTATTGTTGTATTTAGGTATGATAATGGGAATATGTAATTCGACGCCAAAATATTCACGCGAAGTAGGTATATATTTAAAACTTTCGTGAAGTTAGGGGCAACGTTTATGATAAAAATGGATTTTAATATGGATATGTGCTCGTGTTTTGACGTCCACATACCAAATTGTCTATGCCACAGCATCAACGAGTCCATATTTGGATATTCTTTTATCAATAAATCTCAAATCGCGTAATCCCAGAATACCTACAAATTCTTGTAGACTACTACCAATCTACATCATAAATTTATCATTATGGCGCTAATATTGTTGGTAGGTTACACACGGACTAAACTTTTCTTAGACAATTTGTAAACAAGACATTTATTTTTTTATGTGAAACATCTTATGGCGCGCTTGGCGAGTAAGAGCAGCTGTTGATACCGCGATGCCGTGATGCGCTCCTCGGTTCTTTCCGCCGCTTAGACTCCGCCCACCGGCTGACTCGGCTCACTCACCGCCACGACGCTTCTCTCTCTCTACTCTAAATAACATTTGTTTCACATCTGCCAGGCGTCCCGCGACGGCTACTTTTTTTATAATATGTCAAATTGAGTATAGGTAGTCGTGATTTTTGACCAACAGACTACGCGCCATTGTTCCTTTATTTATTATAAGTACTTAAGTATATTATTCGGGAGTTTGCAAGGTATATATATGATGGTGTGTTGGTTGTATAAGTAGGTACTAACTTCACTTGTGTTTATTCCATTTCGCTTGATAATTAATATTGTTTTGTAAATATTACATTTAAGTTAGAATTAATTAGGTATCATAGAGATTATACACTGCTCGTATAAATATTTACATAATGGATTGTTATTACAATATTTTCTTTGTGCCCCCTTACCTCTGCCTCTTTAGAAATATTGTTTTAATATCTAGGGGAATATAATATTTATTAAAACAATATTTCTACCTACTTTAATGATTTCACAGATCTTGTAAAATCTGATTCTGTTGTCATCAAACTATAGCTGAACTAAATTTGACAGAACTAAAAATAGTGTCGTCACTCTCATATAGTTATAGTTAGTTTAGTGTCAACAGAATAAGCACCATTACCTGTTGAAAATCCTTGCAAATAGGTAGATAATTTCCAATTAATCCTTCTGGTGGGATGTTGTTAACCTTGAAAAGAGTATGTACGTCATCTATGGATATATTTATTGTTAACCATAAATAATTCTATGACATACTTAAGTACCTATCCATTGGTATCGAAATGCTTGTGCACGAACTACAACCAAACTGTATTTGGCTGCACTAAAAGTATTGCCACATATACTCATACTTTACGACCGTTAAAAGGATGTCAATAGTTTTTAAAAGTTGTTGCGTACCAAAATAAAACTGACAACGAATGGATAAATACTCCTTACATTTAATTAAAGCCTCAAAAATTCTAGTTTTCACCAAAATTTGATTTAGATCCAGTCTTCAATTATTGACATCTCAATCCCAATGGAGGCAATTTAACTTATCAAGGTTATACCGCCTTACCACTACCTCGCTTGCAGTAATACTTTAATATTACTTACAGTTTTTGACAGTTAACACATTGCAAAATCTGTCAAAAGTTGTCGATTCATGATAATACAATATACTATGCGGTGGTGGATTCCTCCGCCATCTTTATCACGTCCATCTCGCATTTTTATTTATAGTGTGTATTTATTGAACTTGTCCTTAATCATTTAACACTGGCTGAAATACCCGGTAAATGCAGGTGGAGCCATTCCTCATCTTATTCCATTAAATTTCATGATTTCACTCATTTCGTAGCAAATAAGATATGGTGGAAAGGTTCCTCCACATGTCTTATAGTTGGTGGAGATATAATTTATGTCTACAAAGTCACGTCCACCTGCCTTAGATACCTATTAACGTACCTACCTATATATTAACCTGATAATGTGATTGATTATTTTAAGTGTGTATTTGCGACGATCAAATGTGAAGCCACTATTTTTGTTATATTTTATAATAATATGTACAATAATTTTTATTTTTAGATACTTACATTCGTTTAAATAAATGTCCTGAATGTCATTGTTGTCTTAATCTCTTAATACTTTACTATGTGTTACATTTAGAGACAAGGTTATCAATGAAAGGCGAATGGATGACTGAGTAACTTTATTCATATCGTCGCGTTTATATACACTCTTACAAATAACATTGAAGGTAGATAAAACATAATTTACAAGTGCGCGGAAACACTGCTGTCCGTAGCTCTGTTGTTAGTCGCGTGAAGATAGGCCGCCGGGGGCTCGTTCGCCGCCTCGGCTCGCTGCCGCGGCAGTCACCGCTGGCGCGTTGCCGGTGATGCATGTTGTTTCAGGGTTCTTGTGACGTAATAATGTAGGTGGCTAAGACTGCGTTATCGTATGCCACGTCATATACCTACCTATAAAACTAGCTGTACGCGCGGAATTCAAGAACCCCAATTATTTTTTCAAATAAAAGTAGCCAAAATTACTCCTTGTAACAACAGCTATCTGCCAATTAAAGTCCCATAAAAATATGTTTGATGCCCCGACGGATGGCCGTTGGGGCATCAAAGTCCTAGAGTGGCGGCCAAGAACAGGGAAGCGGAATGTGGGACGACCCCCGACCAGATGGACGGACGACCTCACCAGGGTCGCCGGGAGTCGATGGGCGCATAAAGCCCAAGAACGTAATTTGTAGCGATCTACGGGGGAGGCCTATGTCCAGCAGTCGACGTCCCTGGCTGATAGATAGATAGAAAAATAAGTTCAGCCTTGAGATTACCCGTAATAAATGGTATTTATGTTCTTCCCACTGAACCGTAATGCTTTCTCATAATTGAATAAGATAAAGAATTGCTGTAACTGCAATTATCAGGTATTCTGCCAGTGTCGAATACCTAATTAATAGCAACAATAAATTCTATAAATTACACTTGGGAGATGAAGGCGAAACAATGGCGGCTGATCTTCCTTTGGTTAATTAAAACAGTTTGTATTTCAACATTTCCTTTATTTGTATAAAATTGACCGGACATCGAGACGACAGTGATATAGATTCTTAAAATATAATTATGTATTAATAAAAACTAACTACAGCCCTTTTTAACGTCCCACTGCTGGGCACGGGCCTCCCCTCAATGCGAGGGGGATTCAGGCCATAGTCCACCACGCTGGCCCAGTGCGGGTTGGTAGACTTCACACATCTATCGAGATCTGGTCAAGTTCCCTCAGACGTGCAGGTTTCCTCACGATGTTTTCCTTCACCGTTCATTGCTATTGATAATCTTGGATGAAAATGAGATTCGCACATACACCCAGAGGTGCGAGCTGGGGTTTGAACTTGCACACTTTGATTGCAAGGCGTGCGTTCGACCACTCGGCTACCACTGCTATTATGTATTAATATTAAAAATATTTTAATAAAACAAAACACTACTTCATATTCATCTTAATGCTGAGAACATAAACCATACACCTAAAATGCTATTATTTACTTGCCAGTGTCAAGTAAATATTAACACGAACAAAGTCAATAAATACATAACATAAATAATAATGAGTGATGAAGCTGACAAAGATGGCAGATGAATCCGTAGCAAACATATGCTGTAAATAAGTAAACACATCAAAATAAAAATACATCATCACGCCTGTATTCCCCGAAGGGGTAGGCAGAGGTGCACTGTAGTGCGCCCACACTTCGCCGATGTATTTTTGGTCCCAATGTAATAGGGGGCGAGCCTATTGCCATTATACCGGGCACATTCTCCCTCAATACGAGGGAGATTTTTGGGCTATAGTCCACCACGCTGGCCCAGTGCAGGTTGGTGAACTTCACACGCCTTTCTATAGACGTGCAGGTTTCCTCACGATGTTTTCCTTCACCGTTTCATAGCAAGTGGTAATCTCGGATGAAAATGAGATTCGCACATAAACCCAGAGGTGCGAGCCGGGGTTTGAACCTGCACACTTTGATTTGCAAGGCGTGTGTTCGACCACCCGGCTACCACTCGCTTTAAAATAAGTAAACAATGTGTCCAAATAACTAAATACATAACAAATTTAGTTGTTTGGCTATCTATGTGTCAATTTGGAACACGTGGAACACGTGGAAGACCATAGTACATCAAGAGATCAATACGTCAGACTAGACACGACCTTCAGTAATGAAGATGCCGACTAAGAAGAAGAAGTGTCAATTTGATACATGAGAACCGAGTGGATAAATCAATCATAACTGGTGATTGAAAAATGACTCCTTGGATTAGTGAAACATAACTAAAATAAATCACGAATGAAATAATTAACGAATCTAAAATGTGTAAGTATGACAAAAAAAAGTATTGGTTTATATTCGTTTAGGTACGTTATCTAATCTACAAACATTAATAACACATATTTTGTGGACTGGACTTTTGTTTTAATAAAATTAAAACGACTAGGTATTTATTCCAGGTAAAGAGTAATGCCGAGTTTCCATTTTGCGTGGGAGATATTGGAGCATGCGCTCCAGACTCGCTTGATAGCACAGCCGGTGCCATCCTACAGGCCCGTTTTGGTGTAAACGCCGTGGGAAACAACCCTTACAATTCACAATGAAAAAACAAAAATAATCCCTATAATAAAGCAAATAAGGTACAAATCTGATAATATAAATATTTTCCTTCTCTTTTACTCACATAAAATACAAAATTACAAACGTATATAATTACTAATTAATTATAATAATATTAAATTCATGAGCGAAACTTTAATAGCTATCTACCAAAAAAAAATTCTAATTAATTGCTACCAAAATGGTAATAAAAAGCTACTCGAAACCCAACACGCTATTTCATTACAGTAGGCTTAGCATGACCGTGTAGACATAAGTTATATCTCTTTCAAATGTCAGATTTGTCGAGATAATTACGTCACACAGAGCCATGTCCAGTACAAAAAGCTCGAAGAGGCGTCATTTTCTCAACGATAGAGATAAAACTTTTGTCTAAACTTACCTATGCTAAAGGTGTAGGAGCTATTACGAACACTACGTAGGCCACAAGCAATGTAATAAACTTATATGATGGACAAGTATTACCTGCAAGTTGCAAGAAATCACATTCCATCTACAAACTACTTGCAATCATATTATAAATGAGTCACAACTTATTTATAAATTTGGTGTCAAAATTGTATTTTTAAAGTTCCGCTCATTACTTCAAGCATACATCTCGTACTTACCTACCTATTATATCATATTTATCATTAAAAATAAGTTAACCCGAGTTGGATTTGGAAGTCCATTATGTAGGTATTTGAGTTACATCAATGATTACGATCAAAGTTGTAACTCAAAGAAGTG
The DNA here is from genome assembly GCA_914767695.1 of Ptilodon capucinus. Classification (NCBI taxonomy): domain Eukaryota; kingdom Metazoa; phylum Arthropoda; class Insecta; order Lepidoptera; family Notodontidae; genus Ptilodon; species Ptilodon capucinus. The sequence goes on from OU611807.1 coordinate 11,677,324, forward strand.
ATACGGAGGCAAGCGAATTCAATTCACTTTATTTTTAAATGGACTCTGTGTCAATATACATAAATTAAATGTCTGAAGCCAATGATATTCTAGTTAACAGATATGTTATGAACGCGCAAAAGTGAAGACTCGAATATGTCCTAATTAGGACGTATTCGTTGACTGGTGAATGTTACATCACATAGAAGCGCAAGTGACAAAACTAGCTATTTTTTTTTTCTCGTTGGTTTTATCAAGCCATCTCTTTTGCACATTTCTACGTGTTGTGAAATGTAAAATGAATGAAAAGTGTGTATGTGTGCTGCAGCTGTTACGCGGAACACTTTTTTCGGTTGTTTTGTGCGTGTACAACATATCTGTTTACTAGAATATCATTGTCTGTAGCAAAATCCACTTGACTATGCTACTAAATTCGAACGCCAAAGACTTCGTATTTGTATTGGGAAGAAAACAGTCGCGCGCGTTTGGCGGCCTATTTGCACAGGGCTTCATTATAGGTTCATTGATTCCCATACAATTCCACACTCCAATACTGTCCAAAATAGGCACACTGGGGCGACACGCGCGCCAATTGTTTTGCCAACACCTAAACGAATTTCGTATCAATATACAGATTGAATTTCTGCGTCTACATTCGCTCGCGACATCGATGACGTTGAAAAATAACTTTTTATGCGAGTTGATAAAGCTCATTTTGGTATGGCCAAAAATATGATCGCGAGAACTTTTTCAGTCTGTATTTCTTTAATAACATGTTAAATAACTTATCAATACATACAGCACGCTTAGCTTAACACTATACCGACATTACATGTTTACCGACAACTTAAACCCTGTCGTGTCTACCGATTTTATCGACACCCCTAGCATGAGATGACGAATGCGCTCATGCTAAGACCGGTAGATAAAACTCGATGTGACGTTAGTTACTCGATAAATCTGACAGTTGGAAGGCATAAAACTTTTGTCTACGGGTTCATGCTAAGCCCGCAGGTTCCTGGGCAGAACTTGCTGGAAGACATTCCTTTTTCGTGTTTGATACATACCTACCAACCTTGAGTAAGTAGACATGTATCATATCAATTTGAACACATATTTTAATTCTAGAAAGACAGTCTGTGGACGTGTATAAAGGTAAGTTACTTTGGACGCCCTGTAGATGAGGGACTATAGAATACGATATTTATACGAGGTAGCTTAGCTTTAGTAGTACGTACACCTACAGTACGTAAAGGTACATTTTAGTTATACCTACCTTTAATATTGAACCATCTCCGACACCTACTTACGTAGCTAGTATAAAAAAAACAGGCAAGTGCGAGCTGGACTCGCGCACCGAGGCTTCCGTACCTAAACTGTGCACCGAGCATTACTCTAACGAAAAGATAAAGTGGATAGAGAGACAAACTTAACTATACCGTTGGTATACTGGTGTCCCCATACAAAGTAATTACAAAATAAGTTTGTAACCACAAAAAAACATTTACTAAAAATAAATTTACAGTTTTCGGATTTTTGCCTTAACTTGTGCTATTCTAGGTCAACGGAGAGTATAGGTTTGTGATTCCCGTGCAAATGTACTACCCGTATAAATTTCAACTTGATACCTTCACGCGTTTCTGAGAAAAAGGGTCTTGACAGACAGACAGACGGACAACAAAGTGATCCTATAAAGGTTCCGTTTTTTCCTCTTTAGGTACAGAACCCTAAAAATACTGATGAAGTTGTGTAATATCTACTTGTAGCTAGGAATCTATTAACCTGTGAAGCTGCGCATGATTAAAATAATTGATTTTTATTTTGGTATAGGACGTTTTAAGAAAACTAGTCATATGATATGACATAATATTGACAAATTGTTCGCCTATTATTTGAAGAAGACTAGTTAAATGCTGTATCATAATTAATAGCTTTAGGCTAGGCGCGCACTAGGCAGCCATGGCTGCGCAGCCAGGCTGCGGTAGCCAGAATATTTGCACAGCCAGTTATAGCAGCCAATCCACGAGTATTCAAGATCCTCTGTATCGATAGTCATTTTTTTTTAAGTTTGAACCTAAAATACCTCTGGCTGCTACAACTAGTGCGCGGAGACTGTCGGCAGCCACATACATTCACCTACACACGCTATGGCTGCGCGCAGCCAGCTGGCTGCCGTGCAAACAGGCGGTTTTAGTTCGAATCCACCTTATGGTATTCCTACTTACTGATATTCATATAATTGTAACGTTTTAATGAAATTGTATATAATTTATTTTTACTGTTGTAGGCTTAACATGACCGTGTATACATAAGTTTTAAGATTTTCTGTAGACTGTACATGGCTCGGTGTGACGTCATTTTCTCGTCAAATCTGACAGTTGAAAGAGATAAAACTTATGTCTACGCAATTATGTTAAACGTACAGGTATCATAAATATTAGGTCAATATAATATGACCAATATTAAACAAAGCCGATCGCAAGATTTTTTGTCAATTAATTATATTTCTCAGGATTTTTTTTTATTTAAACAGTAAAAACTACTTAGTTCTCTATCTAAGCTACGTGTGTGGTGGCCGATTTAGCCATTGTGGGTTAGGTTCTTCTTCAATATGCGTTGGATACACGCTACATGCCAAGTCCCGGTTTCTCCTTAGGGCCGTAGGTGCCCCGTGGTACATACGGAACGTAGATCTTCATTCCGACCTTTGCCTCTACTCAATTCGCAAACACTTAAAAATAGCGTCCGAACGCTATTTTAAAAAAGCCGCGTTACATTTAAATCCTCTAATTGTCGCCGCCGGCAATTACGAGCCAGACCCCGCGCACACATCATCAACTCGTCACCGCCGTCCACGGCACGTGTTGATTGATCCTCCCGACACGATCACCGCCCTCCTCGACCCGGGCGTCGAGAGGGCCACCAACACACCTATACCGGCCTCAAACAGACACCGATCTCGCCGGCGAGGTCGTGGAACCCCCTTTTCCGCACGTAGGTGCATCTTTGCACCTAGGAGCACAGTCACTACCTTTCCCCTCACGGTAACTGCCCAAGCCGAGGTCGTGCCCTCTGTGGCGCCCTTGAGCTAGTTGCCACCCTTTTCCGCCCTTAAGGCCTTCGTTGGAGTGCACTCTGCGCTCGCCACTACTCCGGTAAAGCTGTAAAGGCCACCTCACGACCAACAGCGTAGTCCATATTAAAAAAAAAAACGCTACATGCCTTTGTTTGTTCTACAGTCTACTCATACGTAATTTCATCTAAGGGTGTAATCACTACGTCCTTTAGCAGTATCTATTATGGTAATATTTCTTCAACAATTTTGTTGTACCTACTTAATCGTAGAATCAAATTAATATTGAAACAATACTGCTCAAGCAGTGGTAAATGTGTTGTACGTTTTGATATCTCCCTTACAACGATAGTCGCCATGAAACAATAACGTTTATACTGAAACTAAAAGAAACATATTTTAGGTAATAAATGTACCTACTTATCACTTAAAATATGTTCTATTCTATACATACAAATAAATAAAATTGAAGTGTCTGTTTGTAATATCAAAATAACACATTTTTACCAATTGCATATGAAAGAATACACGATTTACTGAAAATACTGACTGTTACTGTCAACCATTCAAAAAACTGACTTTATTGACCTGTTTCGACCCCGAAATCCGAAAACCAAATTTATTCTTTCTTTTCTTTTCTTTTTTTACGAAATGAATGAGTGTATTCTTCTTCTTTTTTTACGAAATGAATGAAATGATGATATTTTGATGGAATAAGATGAGGAATGCCTGCACCTGCGATATGCGGTATTTATGGCAATGTCGAGTAATTATAGCAAGGACAAATTCAATAAATACACATTATAAATAAAAATGGATGATGACAGCGATAAAGACGGCGGATGAAGGCAAATTTATTCTTAGAAAATGTTTATTTGCGTTTACAAACTTATTTTGTAGTTACTTTGTATGGGGACTCCAGTATACCAACGGCAAAGTTAAGTTTGTCTCTTTGTCCAGTTTATCTTTTCGTTAGAGTAATGCTCTGTGCTTTCATAGGTTAGGTACGGAAGCCTCGGTGCGCGAGTCCAGCTCACACTTGACCGGATTTTTTTTTCTCGATCGTCTCTCGTGCTCCCTAGACGGGATTCCCTAAGGAATTCCTTATTTAGCTTACCACCACGTCTACAGGTTGTTTCAGAAGTCCGAAATAATACTTTAGGTACATATACGACAGCTCATATGTGGATGCTTAGTGAAGACAGTTTATACCTAACTATCATAGTTTCTGAGTTACAGACCTTTGAATATTTGTCACAGGTATCGTGTTCTGGGCTTTAGGTACATCCATTACCATACTCAACAGTGTAAACTACACTTATGAGGGGCGACTACCAATATTCACAAAACAGAACATACAAATTTTACATAGGACTCGCGATATTACGAGTTATAGAAATTGACGACGAAAAAAAAGTTGGAAAAACATGGTCGAATTTCAATCAAATTTTTATACCATTCGGTTGTATACACGATACTGATGCTAGCGTCCAAGTATTATTTCGGACTTCTGATACACCCTGTATAGTCGTATTTTTAATTAGACGCAGTCAACTGACGTTTGCTGTGTTGTCAGTTTTTGATGAAATAAAAATAGTGTTGTGACAAAGTGAATGATTGAAAACTCTCCTGAATGAATGAAATTGCCTCGAGTGTCTTTTATAGTTCGAAATGATGAACTATTCACACTCATTGTTCATTCATCTGATTGAACGTGAACTGAACGGATCACTATTACTTTAAATATGGCAACATTATTTTACAAAGTGACATTAGCTACTGTCAGTTGGCGTCGTCTAATTAAAAATACGACTCTAAAGCATTGTTGTTTCCATAGTGTCAAATGTTGACAGATTTTGTCCTAAGTTCACTGTCAAAAACTGATAGTAATATTCAAAACATTGCTGCAAGATAGTGGTAAAGTGGCAGTGAGTTTGTACCAATAAATAAATACATAATATGCTTAGATATACGTAAATCATCATAATTAATCTCGACAAATTATACAGAATGTTTGAGAAGTCCGAAATTATACTTTGACGTTTGCATCAGAATTGGGTATGCAACTGAATGTTTAATTTTTTTTATCGAAATTGCACCATATTTATTCAACTTTTTTTCTTGTCATTTTCTAAAAGTCCTATGCAAATATTGCATGTTCTGTTTTTTTTTAAATATTGGTAGTTGCCCCTCATAAGTGCAGTTTACACTGCTGAATAGGGTTATGGATGTACCCAAAGGCCAGAACAAGATACCTGTGACAAATATTCAATGGTCTATATCTCGGAAACTATGATAATTAGGTATAAACTGTCTTCACTAAGCATCCACATATGAGCTACCGTATATATATCCGAAGTTTTATTTCGGACTTCTGAAACACCTGTAGTATATAGATAGTTGAATTCACGAAGGCGTACCCTAGTTTTTTAAGCCCCAGGTACACGACGCTGACGTTCAGACTGCCTAGGATTCATGCTAAGTCCGACCTACCAAACGCCGCAGTTCGAATGATTGACAGCGCGTGTCTTCGTGGATTGAACTATTATATCTACCCAGCCGTAGCTTAAACATTGGAAACTGCAATGTGTACTCTGAGAATACCTTACGTGGGTTCATACACAAGACCTTTACAAGCTACTTTAACCGTTGGGACCGTATTTGCATTGTATTGTCACGTCATATAAACTTTCTTTGCTAAGTAAGGCACTTCGCCTTAATGTATAGTTTTATTTACCCTGCCGAAATCAGAATCTATAGCCGCTTGCTCATTAGGATTTAAATGCAATATACATTATACGATATCAGCGAACATTAGCAATGGGTTCTAGTATCGCGTGACACACGATTTTGTACCCTACACATTTCCGGCATTATGATCGTGGTAAGTCAGTTTTTCAGGTTGGTTGGTTTGTAAAGCACTTTTCTCACTATCATTTTATTACATTCCTTATGTTGCCTACATTTTATACCTACTTAAGGCCCAATGTCATTATAGTTTTATACGCCACTCATTTGAAAATACTCCATACCTATCTATCTACTGTTGACCTTTAATAGGTACCCATTTTCTTTATTTCCAATTCCAATTAGGTTTATTTATAGCTCCATCGTTTACCGATTTTTCTTTATTTAAATATCATATAAGGTGTCACTGACGTAATGGTAAGACAATTAGTTACGTAAATCCCGGGCTCACGGCGGCTACGAAACACGTGGCGAATTTTTTCACAGTGTACCAAAACGAACTTTGTGACAATACACATATAGATCGAATTTCTGCGTTAAAAGCATAGAGTAAAAGGAGAAGCCCTATCAACTCCGCCCTGCGGCAATTTTTTTGACGCATATCTGACATCCACCATCGTAGTTGCCGGATCAAGTAAGTCAAACAATATAAATAAAATACGCATCTTGTTTATTTTGTTTGAAACCTTAGGTGCTAACTTGATACGGCAGGCATTGCCGCAAGGCCATAACATCGAACTAGTATATACTAAGGAGCGGCCCTAAGGAGCCCTAACTGCGGTAAATTTCCGCCATATTAGAATTTGATTGTTTATATTGTTTGACACTTACGTACTTACTTGATCTTAATTCTAAGATGGCGGATCTCATATAAACCATTATTACCAACCTTTAAAAAATCGCCGCAGAACATTACGAAGAGTTAAGTTCTTATGTCAACTCTATCTACTCTACTCTGAGGGCCATACGCAGGGTGGAGTCGATATGAGTTCTCAGTTTACTATATGGTTACAAGGCACGCGGCTACGCGTCAAAATTCACTCTTGCCATCGATGACATTTCGTTGAGTGAACTTTTTTACGAGTCCATACAGTTCGTTTTGGTAGTGGCTAAAATGTTGCAGGGCGCACTATCAGCCCGGGGCTTAATGGTTCTGTTTACAGTACATGTATACAATTGCATGAGTTTATAAAGGTTATAAAAAGCTGTTCGAGTTAACCTAACGCACAAGATTAATTTAAAATAAAATAAACACAATAAAAATATAGGGTTTATAAGGGAAACAAAACAAACAAAACGAAAATTAATTTACTATTTATTATTTAACTTTACTTTGAAATAAATAAAGACTATAATGAACTATAATGAAAAAAAAATACCAGTTACATAAAGTGATGATGTACAAATTTATACATACTTAATAGTTTTTTATCTGAACATCTTACTACGACTTTTCATTAACAAACTTACATACACGTTTATTTTTTAATCATAATTTGTAACAGCTCGGCAAAATCAAAACGGAGATAATAAACAGCTACAAACATATGTTACTCGCGAGGGCTTTCAACTCTAATCACGTATTTATTGTCACAATAATATATCGCGGTCGGGCCCGCTATAATGGCGGAGACGACCACACTCTGAACGCAATACCAAAGAAAGGCTTTCAGTTCTAAATGATTATAAACAAATACGGGAGGCGGGGGAATGGCAAAACTTAACGCAAACACGGCATCCCCGCGGGCCTTATAGCGAGTCAGCGGGGAGCGTTGACCGCGGACCATCGCCATAAATTTGGACTAGTATCTTTCGGACCACTATTGTTGAGGCCATGATATAACACTTACGTGATACTGACGCGTAATGTGGCTACACACGTAACTATTACGGTTACGTGTCGAGCCGGCTTAACACGCTCCACCGATCAGGCCCTGGATGTTTGTGACTACATCCAGGGCCTGGTCGGTGGAGCGTGTTAAGCACATCATAAGACCATATTTGAAATAAAACAATTATACGGATTTTATCGCGTTTATTTACTAGGTATTTTATTTTCCCGACGTTTCGGCTGCTTTACAGCAACCATGGTCACGGGGGGACTGAGGTGTTAGACGTCCTGATGTCATAGTTAATAACTGGGTACCCTCATATTTAGTTGTTGTTTGCGGTCCGATCCATGCAGAAAGTGCTCACAGTGTCTTGAGGTCTTGCAATGGTATGCTTGGTTTTGGATTTAATCATATTAATTACTGGATCCCAAGTTGGTGGTAGCACCCAGCCATCTTCCCTATTGAAATTAGGATGTTTTTTAATTTCAATGGCCTCACGTATCATCCTTGGTCGGAGTCGGTGTTCTTTTGCGAGGATATGCGGTTTATCAAATCTGATATAATGGCGGGTGCGGTCCTGTACATGTTCACAGATTGCAAACTTCGTGGAGCGTCGGTTTTTCACGTCAGCTATGTGTTCTTTTACGCGGGTTTTTATTGATCTTTTAGTTTGTCCTATGTAAGAGAGCCCACATTCACAATCGAGTTTGTATACCCCTGCATCTTGTAGAGGAATGTGACACTTGACAGGTGGTAAGAACTGACTAAAAGACACATAATAAAAGAACACTTAGCTGACGTGAAACACCGACGCTCCACGAAGTCTGGAATCTGTGAACATGTACAGGACCGCACTGTGAGCACTTTCTGCATGGATCGGACCGCAAACAACAACTAAATATGAGGGTACCCAGTTATTAACTATGACATCAGGACGTCTAACACCTCAGTCCCCCCGTGACCATGATTGCTGTAAAGCAGCCGAAACGTCGGGAAAATAAAATACCTAGTAAATAAACGCGATAAAATCCGTAAAATAGTTTTATTTCAATGTATAGTATTCGCGTAAAATAAGAAAACAATAAGGCCATATTTATTATTTCAACTCCATTGTTATTCCAATACAATAAATACTATGTCAAGTTTCGCTTCATAATAATTTATGGAGGCGAACAAATTATAAATACTCAATATAATATGGCCCCGAAATGTAGTCAACAGTCTATTACTATAACAAAACAAAAAAAAATAGTTTTCAACTAAATAATTATGATTGTGGTAGATAATCGACATATCACAAAATCGATTACAGACTGCTACCTAGAAAATACTATACATTAATATATTAGTGATTCGAGATACATATGTCGCGGGGATATCATGAAAACCGTCATATCCGAGCGGCATACGTAGCTATGCATAATATTACATGTAGGGCTAATCATGCCCACTACAAACAAAAAAGTCTACAAAAATATAATAAAAGCTAACCTACTTTACACTTATTTAGGAATACGAATATAATGTTGACACGAGACACACGTCGCGACACGTTTGCTATTTCTTTTTTAATTACGCATTTCATTTGTGAACTTTGGGAGTGGTGATTCCACAAACGCGGACTTGACCGCCGCCCGATAACGCATGATACACTAGCGAGGAAGACGAATCGATATACGAATAGCGAACTACTAAACATGACTATACCAACTTAACTAACTATTTTAATGTTGGTTATTGTATCTTTTTATTACATGTTTTAGAAAGGGAACATACGCAAATAGTACGCAGTTAGGTATTAAAAGAATAAATTAAATAAGAATAATGAATCTCTTGTTTTATTTATTATTGTAGGTACTACCACTTTTTATTATATTACGTATCGAAAGAAGAGAAGACATCTGTGAACTCGCCAAAAATCCCCAAATCGACCTCTTATGACAAAATCTCTTGGACTTTGACTTAGATAGTACGACGTGTCATCTATTTATCAGGGAGTTCGGTTTTCAAGTCTTTTAAGACGTGTGACATTTGGGAAGAGGGATGTACGCAATGAAAAACTAGTCAGACTTATTCGTCTGAATTTCTATTCAACGGTGAGATGGCTGTCGTAACATTTGACAAAGATTTTTAGATCTATTGATTTATTATCATTTCAGTATTGTCATTTAGCAGTTAGGACTAAAATGTGACCATTCTGCTCAATCTTTGCATGTATGAGTGGGACGGAAATATATTTAAGTTTGGTATCATTGAAATCAGCATCGCTGTCTCACTAGCTCAGTTCATGCGGTTGTTATCACTACGAATTCCATCACCATATATGAAAAAAAAGTTGTCAATTATGGCCGACGAATAATTATTAAGAGAAATAAACTTATAATTCGCGTGTTTATATGCGGTCGATTAATAATAATCAAAAGTAAAAAGCAACACGTGAAATTAAATCAGAGTTGACAGTTGGCGACTACGTGCTCAAGAACACCCGTTTCATGTACCTATTCCACGAATAGGGATAGATTATAGGGATAAGTTAGAAACGTGCGCATACGTCGATTACAATGATATACACTGTATTTATGTATACAATGTATTTAACAACAAAATCATACAACTACAGGCGATGCATAGGAGATCACATCGTCGACTTTCATGGAATAAGGTACTAAATAAAGCTAACTACATAAAAAGTCAAAACTAAAAAAAAAAAATGTGTTAAGGATCATTTCATTGTGCATCAAATCAAATTATGTCAAACACATATTACGAAAAAAAAAAACTAAATTCGACTCAACTAATAACAAAATTGTCTCGCACGCGCAATACGGCTGTCAAAAGAATTTGATTTGTACGTTAACAGAATCAGAATGTTATTTTTAAATGTCACTAAGTATAGCAAGGGGAAAATATAATGGAGGGTGTCATAGAGAGCGCCCAGATAAAAGTTAATATAAAAAAAATATCATCGCGGGCCACAGTTCCAAATAAGTGAACAAAACCATACCATACTTTTTAGTAAATCAATCGAAAAATTAAATTTTAAAATGAATATGAGATTCTAATTTAATCAATTTCAATTAATCATTCGATTTAAAATCATAGAGCCCTTTTACCTGATCGTCTCGAGCCAATAAGTAAGTAAGAACGTAAAAGTTGAGTATAAAAAACGCGCTCAATATGACACAAAATAAACCGAATACATAAGTGATGAAGAGCAATGCACTAAAGACGCTATAATATTATATAAAGCCTTCTATACAGATTTAGTACATATACGAACATAAATATTCAAAAAAAAAAAAGTAAATCTTAAACTAAAAACTTATCTCAAATCGGAAACAAACAAAAAAATACAAATTGGATAACAAATAATTAATAAATATAAAGTGTAACAATAATAGTGTGATTTATATTCAAAAAATCACTCGGACGGGTATAAAGATTACATTCCCAAATTTAAAAAAAACATACTGTCTATCTACCATTAAGGAATTAAAAATAATTCAAGACGTACCGACTCGTTTCAAATTATCTAAGAAACCCACTAGATTTGACTTTATCTCAATGGCATAGAATTGCTGTCACAATGACCCCCGAATTTTACATATTATATAACTGACTTTGCACCTACGTCGGCACCGTAAGTGTTTTTTTTTTTAATTTTGGGGTATCTTTTGTTTTAAATAGATTTCTTGAATATTTACACTACCAATGTTATACATTACATTTTTTAACGAAACGAGTTAGCCTAATGCCACAAGATAGTCATCAAACGCGACGCCGTGAGTACCCAGACACGTCGGAAGGCAAGTGAGAAGGCACGATAGTGAACCCCTGACAAGTCAGAAGGCAGGACAGTGACCCAAGATACGTTAGAAGGTGCGACAGAGATCCCAGACTCGACACATCACATATCGAACTGGATGTTTAGATCGGTGGACAAAACGGTATGCAAAGTTTGGTTTTATGTAAAACAAAAAAAAATATAACTGAGAGAAACTGATACGTTTTTTATAACCCTTACAAGCCGTTCTATAGGAATATTTTATCGAGGTCGCTGACTACGTATTAAATCTAATGTCAGGTGACGTTCTTAGCAAATTAGGCCTTATTAATCGTTAACGTGCATTTTCGTTTATAGTTTGTTTGTTGTATACTCCATATGTTATACCATTAGAAAGAATTTAAAAAAGGTTCTTTTAAATGTACACTTTGTAACAAAAGTAACAATTAACATATTACAGTTACGATTGACGCCCAATTTATTAAAATATTTTTTTAAACCAGCAGTCTCACTGTAACTAATCATTTTCACCATTTATCTTATTTAATTAAGTGGCTTTTATTTAGATATATATTTTTTTCCAATTTAAAATAACAGTGTCGATACAAAAAAACCTAAAGAAGCAGGGATGAATAATACCGGGAACGTTTTTCGTTTCACTATAATCCTACCAAATCTAAAATGTTACCTAATCTCTTCATCCGTTGTGACAACAGGATCTTTCTTATTTTGCCGGTTTATGTTGGCAGTCAAATTGACGTAAACAATATTCTGTGATTGTCATTCACATGTGAATACTTCTGAATGCTACGCCTTGTTTGTTGTTATTACCGCATTTTAGTAATTTTGTTGTTATTTGTTACTGTTTATCCATTGATATTGTTTTGTTTTTGAAATAAAATGTCTTGCACTCCTGCTTCTACGAGCCTCTTATTTCTAATGTTATAACAAATGGAGTATAGGTCATTATGTGTGTGTCGTGTCATCGGCATAGTGTGGCGTGTGGTACGGGCGCGCGGCGCGCGCGGTGGGCAAAAGTAAATTGTCGAAGTAAACAATAGTTTACTTCGACAATTTACTTATGACTCGTATAAGAGCTCCATTCTCGTCCTTCAGCCGCTGGTTCTCGGCTTGCAGCGCTTGTAGGAACTGAAAAATGGTAATGTATAGTTAGTTTCTGCAATTAAATGTATATTAGACGGTGTCTTTACAATGTACCATATTGAGCAAACGGCGTCCTATGGCGGCATCAATCACACACGTAGAACAACAAATGAACTAAAATAGATTTATTTTATGTACAATTTTAGTTGTGTATCCATTCAATCCAACCGCCGTATTAATATCGATTCTGTTGGCACCAGACTGAGAGTATTGCCGTCCTTGCTACGGCCATAACGTGTGAGTAGGACGGGATTATTTTTGGATGTTTTCAAATATTACGCGTAGTTTGTGTACAATAGAATCGATTTAATGATAAATTATGATATAAAAACTAGAGTTTATATCGTTTGCTCAATCTAGTATGTAATGGATCAATATCGTCGTTGACCGGTAAGCAATGTGTACGTTACTGAAGATAGATAAAAAAAGTATATATGAGAAGGGCAACAATAATTATGTAAAATCATAATAAGTATATAACATTTTTTTTTAGGTCGGTGTTTACTTCAGCAAAAAACCTATTTTTCTGTCGGTCTTTCCTCAAAAACGGCTCATCTTATTAACGCATGTTCTGAAGCCATAAGTGTTACGATTCTCGACTTTACACAGTCTGAATAGGACGTACGTTAATTCCGACATATTTCTGATACAAACACTGCACCTTACTCCGTACCTATATACTTACTTGAAAATAGTAAAAATTATGTTATATAAATTTAAACGTATACATTGCTTATTGTTTGTGTACATTAATACAATGGGGGAAATCCACATTAGCGCGTTTGACACAGAAAGTGGGGGGCAATTCTCGCATGATAGTCATTATGTCTAATTCGACATGTGTCGAAACAAAACAACATAATTGGTAGGTTTTTTCGACATGTGTCAAATTAGAGATAATTGCGAGAATTGCTCTCCTGGAGTGGTTAAAACATTTTCTTTTAATGGAGGACTACACAGTTGTAAGGCTGGGGGTACACTAAAGATACAAACACGATTTTTGTATCAATTTGACGCATGTTCTGTAATTTAAAACCTCATTTCTAATGTCTAAAAGGTGAGAACACGATGATTATACCTGTAAAATACTTTGGGGATGTGTGTTTATATACAATTTGAAATTATGTTCGACAATTGGCCTGTAACCAAATATTTAACAGTGAAGGATTTGGATTTACTCAATAACAAGTAAATTTACACACATTTTCAACCACCAGTCAAATCACGACGGCTTGGTGTAGTAGGGGTTGAGTACGCCGCTCGACTAAACACCGGCAAATTTCATAAAATGGCCTTTTCGAAATTTGCTCAGATCTGAGTGTAAATGGAATCGCACACCAGTCCATTGTGTGGTACCCATAGCACAAGTATGTGTTATCTGTCTGGCGATATCCAACAATAAAGATTATAAAAAAATAACCCCAAATTTATAGAACTTTCTAACCATACTGGTAATTGCTATATAGTAAAACTAGTATATAAAAATATTGTATTCAATTATTGTATGCAGATTAAAACTATACAGCCCTGCGCACACTGGGGCGTCAATACTCATGTTTGCCAAAACCAAAACGAACTGTATTGACTCCTCGAAAAAGTTTATTCCTCAAAATTAGAGGACATTGAAAGCGCGAGCGAATGGTGAGGCATAAAGGCGTGGCTTTTACCACAGAACTAAATCTTTATGTATATTGACATACAGTTCGTTTTGGTATTGGCAAACACTTTGACGCCCCAGCCGGCCTTCAACACCTGAGCGTCCCCGTGGGGCGTCACAAGTGTAAATCGTATTCATTTTGTATTCTAACAATATATTATATTTTACAACGTCACTAAAAGCTGCATCAAAATATTTACAACGAGCGCAATGCCGTGGGTGTTAGGTTAGAACCATTCAAAAATTGAAGCCGTTTAGTATCAATAATAAATTATAAAGGTCCCCAAGCACACTGAAGCGTCAATACGCGCGTTTAAATTTTTGCCATCACCGTATAGACTCAACGAAAAAGTTCATTCTTCAACGAACTAACATCGAAAGTTGACGCGCGGGGCGTGGTGGAATTTACCACAGACATTCAATCCTTACGTTTATTGACACACAGTTAGTTTTGTTATTGGCAAAAAATTATAGCGCGACTTTTAACGCCCGAGTGTGCGCGTGACTAACTGTAACTACCCTATCATATACAATAATCGCATATTCTATTCAATGGTATGTATGTTGCTACGAGTAACTTTTTTCTATGTAACAAAAAAACGCAGATTTTTCTTCCTAATTGTGTATGAGATATGTACCTAATGAAATTGTGTTTTTTTTTTTTAATTAAATTGGATGCAGACACAGGTCATGCAACACTCGCCAGTCAGCATTTATGGATACATTGTGTTTTAATCAGAATTAAACCAAGAATTAATTCATTAATTTTGTTACAACATACGTAGTTCTTTATCGATATTTTTAAAAGATGCATACTTTGATTATTTTAGCAAAAATGACTTTGAACTTACACCATATTTTGGAAGATTAAAGCGTATAAATACTTGCTCAATGACTAATCAAAAGTGCTATTTAATGCAAGGCACCCTTCATTTCATAAAACTGTCTTAAGTCTTTTAAGTTTCAACAACACCGCTCATTCCGGTGTCGACGACGACTAAAATATAAAACAATAAAAATATTGCTGTCTTTCTCCAACCATCCAACTACGAATAGAACGGTAAAATACAGTTAGTTTTTTACACCCTAAAGTGCAAATTTTGTTATTCCCAGACTAAACTAACTTGTTTTCTGTCGAAGCAAGACAGCAATACGTTTAGTGGTGTCAAATATTGAGCACAACACAATTGGGGACTGATAAAACACAATGGTTGACCGTACGCGCGCGCGCAAACGATACACGTACCAAAGCATGCCATACCACACAGTCAACACTTAGCGACGCGCCCGCGCCGATCGTGTCGTCTCGCTCACACGACGTGGGATGACGTTGATACGTGAATTAATTACTGTGTTACATATCCGAGAGTACGAAATGACGAGCGTAAAATACGAGTATAATTTTGACTTCTTTATTACTGATCGTATATATTTTCCAAAAAAATTGGTACTTACTGTGGTGAAGATAATTATTTAAGGTAACGGCAATCGGGTGGCGGGACGGGACGGGCATGACTGGACGGCGACTGGACGAAGCACGGCGTATAAGTCACATTTCGGGCTCATTTTGATTTGACTCCTCCTCGACGTGACGTCGGCGCGCCGTCACCCGCCGTGGCCGGAAGCAACGGCGTTTCGTTTCTTCCTAATACAGTCAGCATATTACAACACCGCCGAGGTACGCGCGCCCCGCCGCGGCCCGTCCCGCCCGCACTATGCCGTTACCTTCATATCTACTCACAGATTGTACTTCAATATAAAACATACTCAATCACCCCATCGGCAACAAGTTGTACAATATATATTCGCGTCAAACTGTTCAATTGTAGGTAGTTACTTAATGAAAAAAAAAAGTAATAAAAGTAGAAGCATAAAACAATGTTAATAATAAATAAAAAATAAACTCGATGTAGTTAATTTTATGTGTAGTTAATAATAGCATCCACGCTCATATTTACCGCAGGAAACGAGTTAAAAGCTCTCAAAGACGGCGTCACTACGATTTAGTTTACACTGACGACGACGCGACGCGGCGAGTTTCTCTTAAACAACGTACGCGATACTCCGTCGAGTTTACCGTGGTAATGTAATGCAGGGTTTAAGTACAAGCTTAGACAGCATCGAAAACAATATTCGATAACAAATCTTGTGTAGTACAATACAGTATAATAAATATATTTTACAATTTATCATAACTTACCTTTCGCCATTATTTGAGGGCAATGTGTTCCGTCATACTGCCATCTACTCCAATCTCATTCGCATCACTCTATATAAACTTCATCCATCTTCTCTCCCTCTGTATCCATCTATATTTATACTCTTCACCTCTATCATAGATGCTACTTTTATAAACAAATTAGTCACCATAACCAATACCAATTCTTCTCTATTCTCTCGATGGCAGGTTCCGTATAGCTTCACTATGGATAGATAACTCTTTATTGTTCCACCTCTTAGTGTAATACAAACTATACATATATAATAAAAAAAAATTGTTACAATGGGCGGCCTTATTGCTATGTGTTAAAGGATTCAAAATCGAATATGATTTTCGTAAATGGTCGAAACTTGTACTAGGTCCCCCGAATACGCGTGAAGCGGTCTTGTGTGATAGGGTAAGTGTGTGGGGTGTGTAAGCGAGAGCGACGATCGGTTTAGTGCCAACGCACGCCGCACGGTGTCGCCACTGAGCCTGGCGCTCAATTAATATACACATTTACCTATTTGGCGGCAGAGTTGGTCAATTTGCTCACGACCCGCGTTAATGCACGGTTCTCGGCCCTCAACCTTTCGTTCTCGGCCTTTAGCTTTTGCAATTGCTATAAAACGAACATTAACAATTACATGTCATTTCATATTGTTTATAGTTTAAATCGACGTCCGGCGGCTGCTGCGCCATCTTGATGTCCGCCATTTCGTTATGTGTGTCACATTTTAAATAGTAACGGTTACTTCTAGTATTTGTAAACAAAATATAAAGTAACAAAAAAATAAAGTTGCTAATAATAAATGTGTTGTGAAAGGGTGTTTCCGGTCACTGGTCAGTGAGTGACATGTTCGATGCTTACCTTTAACTCTTCCTCCATTTCGGACAGTTTCCTTTCCATGGCTCTCTTCTCCCGTTTCTCGATTTCAGACGAGGAGTTTTGATTCTGCGAACAAACACAATCGAACTAAACTTTCGTGTAATGTGAATGAATGCAATACACAAATTAATGCAAAACACACCACACATTACACTATATTATAATTTTACTTAATAATAAATCCATCGCGAATAGCATTATATTATTTTCGCTTACGAACCAAGAATACAGAGCAAAACCTTAGCTACACATGTTTATACAAAATGAAAACTTAAACACGGCGGATTATAGCAGAATTAGGTCAAATCAAAACGAGTGGCTATTACCAAAGTAATTCAATCTTTATGTACATATTCACAGGGTTCGTTTTGGTATTGGCAGAATATAACGCAGGCGTCATGACGCCGACGCCGCTACGGGCGCAGGACGCGACAAAAAATCACTGAGTGTAACAGTCCAAAGCTAACATTGTATTATTTTAGTTATTAAACACGGTCACAAAATACAGGGTGTGTCAGAGGTTCGAAATAATATTTTAGGTACATAAATGGCAGATAATATATAGACATCTTCATCATCACTATTCATATAGTGAAGGTAGATTATACCAAACTATCATAGTTTCTGAGATATTGACATTTGAATATTTGTCAAAAGTATCGTGTTACGTGGCGAAATCTACGACAGGCCACTACTAATATTCACAAAACAGAACTCAAAAATTTCGCATACAATTACAACGAGATATATCAAGCTTTTTTATCAAGTGGTAGCCGAGTGGTCGAACGCGCGCTTTGCAAATCAAAGTGTGCAAGTTCAAACCCCGGCTCGCACCTCTGAGATTTATGTGCGAATCTCATTTTCATCCGAGATTATCACTTGCTATGAAACGGTGAAGGAAAACATCGTGAGGAAACCTGCACGTCTGAGGCAACTTGTCTAGTTCTCAATAGATGTGCGAAGTCTGCCAACCCGCACTAGGCCAGCGTGGTGGACTATGGCCTGAAATCCTCCTCACATTGAGGGGAGGCCCGTGCCCAGCAGTGGGACGTTAAAAGGGCTGTAGTAGTATATCAAGCTTTTTAAATTAGCGATGAAAATAAAGTTAAAAAAAACATGTTACAATTTCGATCATATTTTTGTACCATTCAGTTGTATACTCGATGTTCATGCAAACGGCGCAGTATTATTTCGGACTTCTGATACAACCTGTATAATGCCAAATTGCATTTCTGTCCAGAAATATGGACCGCGGCGAAGTGGCCTCGTGACTGCGATCTGTCAACTGCTGTATGCACATAATTAGTGTATACACACGACGCTCGGTAATGACGCAAACACCGCGTGTTCGATGTCTAATGGCAGAGCTATGCAGCAAAACGTTACTAATAGCTCCTGCATAACTTGTTTACACTACAAACCATACTTTTTTTAAATGTGAAACGTCTATAGCCGCGGGTAACACCGATGCGTCGCCACGACATGGATGATATACAGTCTATATGTAGTAGTGTGTACGGTGTGGCGAATCGAATCTATCTATTACTGAAGTCACTGATTAAAATTAATAACATCATTTTTTTTCTATCATCTGACATAATCAAGTTTGTACCTTTGCTACGCGAATCCAACTCGCACTTGACCTGTTTTTTTTTACTATTATCACTAGAGCCAGCGTTCGTATAATAAACATGATTTTATATCGACATGTATAATTAAATTTCATTGAAGCCATTAATACTTTAATAATATAAACAGTCGCAGTAGCTATTTGTACATATATCGCAGTTGCATATGTTATCTATAGGTATGTTAATTAAGTATAATATCAATAATTATCGCCAGACAACACATACTCATCGTATGATCCCTAACTAAGCAAAGCTTGTACTATGGGTACATGGGTGGTGTGAGTCATTATCAATCAGCAAAAAGATCTAAAACGAACGCTATTGTTTTTCATGCCAATACCAAAACGCACTGTATTAACTAACGGAAAAAGCTGATTTTTCTACAAAATGCGAGTTCACTTGCGCCTTTATGTTCAAGCCATCAGTAGCTCTTACATGTATGTAGAGTACAGGCTATGACTGTTCACGCAACACCAGACGTTTGCGCCGCCAGGTGACGCCACATACAAACAAACGGTACGGCCATTTTGTTGCGCCACCCAGCGACACACGCTTGTGTTGCTTGAACAATGACAATTCTATTTCTCTCATAAAAGTGTGGAGATAGGAAAGGGAGGCGTGTAGCCAGCAGTGGGAAGATACAGGTATGATAAAAACACACAGAAATGTGAGGTTGATAGTCATACCACTTGTGTGAGCCTAGTGATCGTGGAGTGGGCTTCGCGGAGCTGTTGCTCGGAGGTGGAGAGCAGCGCTCGCAGGCGGCGCACCTCGCCCGAGGACGCTTCGTACAGAGCCTTGTAGTCACGGTGCTCGCCGTCCTCGGTGCGTTCCGTGCCGGACTGAAATGAGTTAATAAAAAAAAGCGTCATGAAATATAATATCGCCTTACAACACATACTCATCATAAATAAGATCCCAAACTAAGCAAAACTATGAGCCGGGGACGATCTTATTTATACCCAGATCAGTGGTGTTAGCACGCACGTCAAGACAAGACCTCTGTCACGGATTGGCTCGGTCGCTCTCTGTCTTATTTCATACAAAAGAAAGAGATATTATCAACATATTCAGTGACAAAAATCTAGTCTTAGCACTCATGCTGCAACTACAGTATGCTTAGCATGGCCGTGTAGACTGTCAGATTTGTCGAGAAAATGACGTCACCTTGAGCTTTTTGAACTGGACATGGCTCGGTGTGACGCCATTTTCTCGACGAATCTGACAGTTGAAAGTGATAAAACTTATGTCTACACGGTCACGCTAAGGTAACGGGGCAAATTTCGAAAAGGTCATTTCCGAAATTTACCGCTAGCAGGAATCGAACCCGCAGCAATCCGGTTGAGTGAGTCAAGCGGCCTACGTTTACACCACTAGGTCAAGCCGTCGTTATGACGTTCAGTGGTGTTTTGATGTAGCCAGTCTTCTAGCGAGCAGTGGCCGTAACGTGAATATTACGCGCATGTGTAAAGTAAAGAGCGACTATCAGCCGCGCGAAAGTCCCACAAATGATCACAGGACTTATGTAGACACTAATCAAACTATAAACCGGTATACATTTATTAGGATTCATAGACTTGAGGAGTCTGAGGGGTCAAGAAACGTGCCATTTTGCTAAATGCTTCGCTAAAAACTGTTCTAATAAAAAAAACAGATTATTCATAAGTAACGCTCTTGATGCATGTCAGTACTAATGAAGTACTCGTCCCACAAACAAAAGAGATTATTGATATTATTGATAGCGTATCGTTGTGTATACAATGTGATACAGAATGGTTTACAACCAGCGTGCAACCCATCGTCATGTCATACAATTTTATGAAGATAGAACATCGATAAGTATTTTTTTACACATCATATAAAAAAAAAAAAACTAAACTTTGTGAAACTCAGTCCTGGTCGTTTAGACCATATCGAGGGGTGAAAGGCAATTTGACTTAAGCGACATTTTCTATTTACTTTACAGAAGAGTGACAAATTTTCATTCGACGCAGACAAATCGCTGATTCCAAATATGTATATAAGTCAATATCGCCCAAAAGTGTCAAGGTGTCGCTTAAGTCAAATGTCCTTTAACCCCTCGATATCATGTGTTATTACTTTTAAATTCTTCTAAGGAACTTTAACGGAAACTTAACACGTCGAAAAAATAATAAAATCTATAATAAAATATTTCTAATTGCACATGTTTTAAACGACTATGTAATATCATAAATAATTTATTATTTAAGTTTTACTACGACTTTTGGACTATATGACTATACTCGTAGTTGGTAAGCAAAATGAGTGTATAATGCCACCAAAATATTGACTACGAAACATCACAATACCTCAGTGTTGTCATGGTTACACAATGTTAATAATGTTGTATCATATAGGATCTGACACAATAGAGCAAGCCCGTAACATATCATTGTTGACCCCCTCCGGTAAAGCTGTTAAGGCCACCACACGGCCAACAGTTTAGTCATTAAAAAAAAAGAAGATTATTGTTGTCTACCCGACACTTTGTCCGCACAGACTTCGGTTATTCAATATCGTTATAAATCTATTATTCTGATGTATAAGCAATAATACTGTAAAGTTTCATCAAAATCCGTTCAATATTTTTTGCTTGAAAGAGTAACAAACATCCATCCATCCATCCATCCTCACAAACTTTCACATTCATAATATTAGTAAGATATGAAGTAGGATTAAGATTTACTGCAATGTGTTATATACTCTATGAGAATGCTAATAGGGTATCGCAACAATGTTACAAAATTTATTAATTTACTACACTTGACTATCGCGTTGTGTAAAGTAAGTGTACACGTCATAACAGTTTAAGCGTCATCTAGTATTTGTGAAAACATATTATAATAGTAGGTATATCTGTCCAAACAAGACTGGAATCTGAAGTTCCAGCACCCGAAACCGGCTGAATTAGAAGTTAAGCAATAATTACTAGAAATCAATACAATAGCTGAAAAACAATAAATTCCATAACGCGATAGAGATCATAAACACGGTATTACATATTTGAAAAACAATATAACATACACCGCTACCCACAGACAATATCGCGATTCGCGAAAACCGAGTTTTATTGGAAACGAATTGAGATCAAAACAATCAGTATCAAAGTCCAGGAATAGATTGTACGCCCCACACAAGCTGTATAAAGCACTCAATCATTTCGAATCATGGCGAAACAGCACAGGACGTATAAAAGTATTGGTAAAAGGGTCTGTAGCAACATATAATGTACTGAAAGTAATCACAATTATTGTAAGCAAATGAGTCGATATACCGTGAAGTGCCTCATTCAGGCAGACGATCCAATGCAGAACGCAACGCAACATTTGAAATAATAACAGCAAAAAGCTAGAACGTCAAATATTTGCTTACAGGAAAGCGCGATGTGTTGACATGTACATATTACAGATATAACATACGCAATATCCATCTGACGCTAAGGAATTGAGACTGAGCGAGCGCGATCCGAGCGCGCCCGCCGTGTCGAGCGAGCTGAGCGATCTCGAGCGCTCCTTGTCCAAGTTGCCAGGCTTGCCGGAGCGGCCTTTCCGCTCCGGCCTCACGGGAGGCGCCGCCGTCTCCAAGTCCGCCGCCGGCGCCTCGTCGGCCGCCTCCGGCTCCTGTACCTTCGCCGGCGGCACAGGTTTAGGTTTAAAGTTCTTTTGGCTAGCCAACAACTTCTTATCCAACTTTTTCAACACTGGTGTCATCAAATTCAACGAGCCTAACGTCGCCCCACTGAGATAAACGCCGCCGTATCCCGAACTGGTGCCCCCGTATATGCCGAGGTTGGAGGAGGGCCTGCTCAACCCGGCCGTGTAAGGATTAAAGTTTCTGTATGTGTTGGAACCGTACGGCGAGTAGTTGTTCGAGTACGAGCTATACGGACTGCTGAGCATCGTGCCCAACATGCTCGGAGAGGAGCCATAGTGGCTCGTGAGGCTCCGCGGCCGCGTAGTGTACCTATCCTGCTTTCGGCTCATTTCGATCACATTTCACTGTATCGTATCGTGGAAGATCGGCGGTCGGTCGCCGCGCGGTACATAAACACACTGACGGTTTCCCAAGTTTTATTTTTCGCGGAGTGAAAATATTGTGGGCGTCTACTCGAGCGGCAGGATCGCGCGTGTGAGATGCCCGTGACGCACTGAGCGGTTCAGACGAGATGGCGATACAGACGGACACGTGAGGTGGGCATCACCTGTAAATATAACGTAGCATCGGGCATCGGGAGCGTCGGCCGTCGGCGCACCGCGCCTCAAGGACGATACGCAAATAGAGATTAGAGCCCTCTATTATTATCGGCGACGCCTTGTCAATCAGTTGACGGTTTACCGGACAATTAGCGCGCGGATCGAAGGCCGCCCGCGGAGGGCGCGCTCCCCACGGCCGGCCCGAGCTCAGGTACACGCGCACGCCCCGCACTAAAAATACCCGCGCCATAAACATCGTATGTACCAAACATTCAACATAAATAACCCAAAACTAGTATGCAATACAAACCGCAAATCTTCTAAGAAATACTAAAGACTAATGGCAAGCTATCGTGCTAATACACGTGAATAAGAATTTCGTTGTTTTCGAATTGCACTATATTTAAATTCTATTTTCAAGTTTACGCGGCTCCAGTTCGGAAGGCGGTGACCCAAATTCTATGATCGTTTGGAACATTCTATATATTTAACTGGAATTTTGAACCAGAACACGAGAATGCTCCGTTCTTCGCTCGACTACATGGACGGCGTACATAAACTGCGTACACAGGCCGTCCATTCAGCCCATGGCCTGATTCCGTTCGGTGCCGTTGACAAGTAGATACACCGAAATCGTTTTTCAATATTTCATCATTTACACCAGAATATATTTGGAAGTTGTCGCGTGAATCTCGGTCGGATCTCGACGTGTCACGTGGGCGATAGACGGTGCGGCAGCCGCGAGCGCGACAGCGCTGCGTCCGTCCCACATTGCATTGACAAAGTGCTTGTAAATTGTTCGCAAACGATATAATTAACATTTTAGTACTTGGCTGACGAAAACCAGAATTACGACGCAATTCCCGATGTTCCTTCCCGTTTCGAATTAACAGAACAAGGGATTGTATAATAAATATAAATATCGCCAAACACATACTCATCGTATGATCCCAAACTGGGAAAGGCTTGTGTTAGAATGTAAAGCGAACTGCTTGTGTAAACTGTAGATAGGTACTGGCTGTAAATGTTATTATGGAAAAGTCTAGGATGACGCTCTTCCCTGATGTTCTGTTTATTCTACTCTCGACTCGCTTGCTTGTACATACTGTAATAAATCTATATAATGATTAATAATCCAACAGCTTGTATTATGAGTACCATACAATGCACTGGGTGATACCAGTTACACAGGGGCGAGACAAGACCCTAGCGGGAATGGATCCCGCAGCCACATGGTGCTGTGACCCAAACACCCTACGCTCAGACCACTAGACTAGTGGAGCTAACACGCATTTCATCATAAGACCTTTGTCGCAGATTCGCGCGCTCGCTCTCTGTATAATTTCATACGAGAGAAAGAGACAACGTCAAGATATTCCGCGACATACGTCTAGTGTTGGCGCACATGCTACAACCACAGGCCGTCGTTATATATTATGTATTGCACGAATTTGACAACGAAATCAAAATAAATAACATAATACGGATATGATTGCGCAATTGCATGATTGAGGAAACATTTTCCCTATGATCTGACACAAAGATTAATGAGTATTTTTAAAATTGAGGCAAATGTATCGCGTGGCATCCCTCAATATATCATATCGTGCGCCCACGCAGAAGCGCATGTTCCATGGAGTTGTTTTAATATTAGGCAGGTTACATAGCAGGCATGTTATCCCGAAATGATCGGATATCCGAAATAATTTTTTATCTGTAAACGAAACCGATATAAAAGTTTCGGTTATAGGGGTGGAGTCTAAATGAATGTTATGAGATTTATGTATTCGTTTTTGGAAGTTTAAGTACAGAGATACCATTTAAAGTAGCTATACTAATTACTTATAGGACTGGTAGTAAAACACAAACAATAATCTAGAAATAAAATAATTCACTTTTATAATTCTTTAGCAATCTTATATGCGTAACTGAAACTATCCAAAACTGGCGGATAATCCAAAATAAATTCATATACATAACCGTCAATCAGAACCGATTCGAAAATGCTTATCCATGACATCCCTATTTCATAGTAGGTAAATAGGTTTCAGTGACGTCATGCAGCCATGTGTGATGATGTGTGTACTAAATACGGGTACGGGTGTACGTTAAAAATAATAATCCTAAACTCAGAACTAATGTTCCACATTAGTGTTGATATTGTTGGCACCAAATTAAAATTGACACAAAATCCACAATTTTTGAATTAATAACACAGGGTCATTTGTAATTGATCATTTAAGCGATTAGGCCTTTATTTAAATAACTAGTTGTGCCCGCGACTTCGCCCGCGTGAAGTTTAGGAGATTACCTGGAAAAATGGGTATTATGTTCATCCCGCGGTAACATAATATTGTTTTCTTAAATAATATAAGCCTAAGTTACGCCTTGGAACATTAGCTAACTGCCAGGGAAAGTCCCGTCAAAATCGGTTCAACTTTACAATCACAGACAGACAGGCAAAAAATTTACAATTGCATTTTCGTCATAGGTGGGGTATATACCTACTTCCATATGCATTCGGTAAAAAGGTGTTATTATGATATTACAAACAGACACTCCGATTTTATTTATTTGTATAGATAAAACCAAAATTTAATTTTGTATGTCAACGTGCTTGCTTTACGGAATAAATTATTTTTCAATAGCATGTTAAGTTTGACCCTCAATCCAGTTTTTCGTAAGAGCTATACGGTTTCATAGTGTATGTACGGAAGCCTCGGTGCGCGAGTCCAACTCGCACTTGGCCATTTTCATAGTTTGGTGGAAACAGAATAAGCGCCAATACTGAAACGTTCGATAAATATTATTAATGTAAATTTATCGTCACGATCTGTTGACCAAACGCTCTGAAACCCTAATGGCCGGATTTCCTTGTCACGAATCATATCGCATCTTTAAAAGTATAGAGACAAATTTTGAAATTTTAGGATTTCGACTTTAAATCTTAAAGGGTCGTTCTAACGACCATTTACTTTTGAGTTAGGTCTCTATACTTTTAAAGATGCTATATTAGACAACAACATTATTTTTGAGTTAGGTCTCTATACTTTTAAAGATGCGATATTTGACATGTGTTGGACGTTGGTCTACCACAAGTATTACGCTCGTTCTAATCTTTTTTTTTTCTTTTTCATCAGCCTGTATCATCTCACTGCAGGACAAAGGCCTCCCTTTCCTTTCTCCACATGAAAATGTCGTGTAGTGGTGTACACGAGAAGGCTACGGTGCTTACTTGAACGCGATAAAACCCAGGTGCACATGTGCGTCAAAATTCGCGATATCAATATTTGAGTCATACCAAAACGAACCTTATTACTCTATGAAAACGCTCACGAGAGCGAATTTGACGCGTGATAGTGTGAGTTTTGACACGGGGCGCAAACGTAATATATATTAAGATTAAGAGTTCGCTTGGTATTGGCCCATGGCTTATTAGCTGGGTTATAGAACCCAGTTAATAAGACCTGTGGTATTAGCACCCATGTCAAGACAAGACCTTTGTCACAGATTGGCTCGGTCGCTCTCTGTCTTATTTCATACGAGAGAAAGACATAATCAACATATTCTGTGACATAAGTCTAGTCTTGGCGCTCATGCTGCAACTACTGGTCCAAAAAGCTAATGTTTTATTAGCTTTTTCTATAAAAACATAAGTTTTTTATGACATAGGTATATCTTCTTCAAGGATAATTAATCATTCCTTCTTTTGGCATTTAACACAAAAAATATGTCATTATTCCACTCGCACATACGGTGACAAAGCCATGTTTTGACCTGCTGATCCATGATGTACCAAAATGCCAATAACATTTCTGAGAATTATTATACACATACTTTTGTTATTTTCTTTTTTCATATTATCATAATTATGTATTTTCGTGGCTCCGTTGAAATATATCATCTTGTTTTATGCATTTGCCAAAGCTATATAAATTCACACGAGAAATTATACGCGAGACGTCATTTGGTGTTAAAATTATATTAATATGCGGGCATATATCCCTGTGGACACGCGTTTCAAGATTGAACATGATGTTGGCTTCATATGAGAGTTAATTATACAAAGACAATTTTCAAAAATGTTTCATGAAATGTAGTCATTGCAATCGGCTTTCCGAGAACCGGGCAAAACGATAGAACCCCGCGCACACTGCAGCATCGATTATTTTTGCTATACTAAAACGAACTCTGTATTAATATGCATAAAGATTGAATTTCTTTGGTAGAAGCTCCGCAAGCATGCGTCAAAATTTTCTCGCGCTGTCAATGACATTTTGTTGAATAGTGAGCTTTTTCTATGAGTCAATACGGTTTTTTTTGGTACAGGCAATTCAGCTTATTGTATTATTTACTTTAAATATGCCTAATCGCCTTTAATTCTAGTAATGTTCTTTGTTTGAAATGTATTTTTAATAGATAGGTTACAATACCCCACCGGCGGCACCGTACGGCGGTCAGTCGGTAGTCGATTTATCACAGTTGAAGCGCGGCGTTGGCTCGCTGCCAATATTGTCACGGTAACCACCGAACCTGGATATTTATTGTGGTACCGAGACGAATGGCGTGACGTGCCGTTTTTCTTGCAAATTTACTTCCTAAATGATGGGTATTAGAATTTTAATTGACTTGTAACGAACGCAGAGTTTACTGGTTATTTTTCTCACACAAGGAAACAATTAACGTGATGATAATAAAATATGAATACGCTGCAACTGGCTACATCATAATCTGCTAGTTAAAAAGGGCATAGGCATCTTTTTACTACAATGTTACAATCCATTGACAACGTGATTACAAAACATTTTCTTCTAAAAAATGTTGTTTTATAATGTAAATTTAAGTGTCCAAAGCCTAGTGGTTACGAGGGGTCATCCTCGTAACTGAGTGACGTAATATATGTGTAATTAGTATGGGTTATGATAATAAAATATGATTTTTTTACATCTTATATCCCTTTCACACTCGAGGCGAATCTAAATGCACGTATTTTATAATTCATAGAACAATTTAGGCTGCACACATACATTTGATAAACAAATTACAAAACCCTCTTTCTGAGGCGATCGGGCAAAAAGATCTACCACACTCCCCAATGCCATGTTAAACACACGTCGACGATGACGCACAAAGCATTGCTGTGGTTGAAACACTATAAATGTCATCGGAGTCATCACCGCACGAGATCAGCGGCTTGCCAAAGCGGCAGTCCCTTTCTGCGGGCCGTTTCACCGGCCTTGCAGTCACGTAAATAACGTTGTGTCACTCATTTCGCGAGCGAGTGATTCATGGAGGGTCGACGCGCACGCACATCGGAAATGGCGATCCCGTGAGTAAGTTACTTATATGGTTCATTCGGAATAGACCTTCACATTTTATCGGAATAGCTGAAGTGATCTCTGAATGGTGTTCATTTACTCTTTACATCATACATAAAAGGCGAATTGATTCAGGCCCCATTTTGGTAATTTTGCACGAAACTCAGCTCAAAAGACGAAAAAATATTTGCTGATACCAACAATAGATATAACTCAATATCGAGCAACATGGCGCTTGGTCTTGAACTGAGACTAAACAGCGAACCCAGTTACACTCAAAACGGGGCCAACTCCGAGAAAAACCATTTCGAATACTGGCAAACGGTGGTAATCGACTCGTGCGTGAACATCTGATGCAGTGAGCCGTGAGTCCTACGCTTGAAACACTCGACTTAACTATATTATGCTTAAAGCCATATTGCACACGTAAAAAAGGTAGATGGAAGGAAGTAGGAAGACGGTAGTTCCGAAGATTTCTTCACTTTTGCGAGTAAACGTGGCCAGAGACATGTGAAGACAATAGGATGCCTATACCCATCGCTAGGACACTCAGTAGGTTATTATAATAAGTAATATATAACACTTTATACAGCACACATATACCGACTGTAATATATTCTGGCGCCTGTATCCGCGGGGGAGGATCGACGCGTCGGAAGCTGGTATAATCTGTTAATTAATTGTCGCGGTGTCACAACAAGAAAACTTCGCACGCTCGCTTCGGCGGCGATAATATAAAATACGAAAATAAAATAATGAAAGTACACACATATGACGTGGATTACCGATCAAACAATCATATAGTGCATATAAATGCATTATTACGGCCGTATTCCCCGAAGGAGTAGGCAAAGGTGCACTGCAGTGCCAAAATACATCATCTATGTGTGGGCGCGCACTGCAATGACCCTCTGCTTACACCTTCGGGGAATAAAGGCGTAATGATGAAGCCAGGGGTAACGTAGGTTAGCTTGATACAAAACAAAATCGATATTTTCATAATCATCCGAGTACAAACATCGATTCATCATTCGGCAGTGGTTTGACGGATGCGCTGTATAATGTGCGTGCGGTGGCCAGAAATACCACTCCAGTCATTGTTACATGACGTCAATGACGCGAGACGCCGATAAAATGACGCTCCCAGTTATTTCCACATGTATCTGACAGCGGGTGTCATGTCGCAAAGATATGTCGAGAACGGTGTTTGCAATGTTTTCATCCGCCACCTTTGACCTTTATCACATTCATCGCCCATTTTCATTTATGATGTGTATTTATTGAATTTGCTCTTGCTGTCAATTACTTCATACTCGCTGAAGTACACGCTAACTGCAGGTATAGCCATTCCTCATTTTATACTATTAAAAAAAATCTCATTTCGTAAAATAGAAGTGTTCGCAAATGGCATGCTTTTAGTAAGTATTATGTAAAAATATTTCCGAATACATTAACATATCATCTCTTTTTATTATAAAACATATTACTAGTGATTTAAATAAATAAACAAAGTTCACCTTTCAAACAACGATCTAAACGTATCCACGTTTTATTCCACATCCAATTATATCCTATCTAATTATATTGATCCTGTTGTAATCCGCAAACAAAAACTTAACAATTTTTGACACCATTAAAAATATTGCCGACTCGCTCAAACATTACGTCTGTAACTAGGACGGCAATAGGCATCGTTTTTATAAGCATCAATTATATAAAAAATTGAGAGGTGTCAAGGGACACCCGGATGGAACGAAGTTCCTTTTGAAATAAAAACCGAAACCGAAACCAAAATCGAAACCGGCACCGAAATCACACACACATTTACAAAAGTGTCGTTACAACTTTTACTCTCACACACACATTTACAAAAGTGTCGTTACAACTTTTACTCTCACACACACATTTACAAAAGTGTCGTTACAACTTTTACTCTCACACACACATTTACAAAAGTGTCGTTACAACTTTTACTCTCACACACTCATTTACAAAAGTGTCGTTACAACTTTTACTCTCACACACTCATTTACAAAAGTGTCGTTACAACTTTTACTCTCACACACACATTTACAAAAGTGTCGTTACAACTTTTACTCTCACACACACATTTACAAAAGTGTCGTTACAACTTTTACTCTCACACACACACATTTACAAAAGTGTCGTTACAACTTTTACTCTCACACACACATTTACAAAAGTGTCGTTACAACTTTTACTCTCACACACACACATTTACAAAAGTGTCGTTACAACTTTTACTCTCACACACACATTTACAAAAGTGTCGGTCGACACTTTTAGTCTTATTTTTTTCCGTCTAGCCCCCTTTCGCAACGCGCCATAAGGAACTACGTTCCAAAATATAAATCTCTAACGAAACGGTCAACATTCGACAGGTATAGCGTAAGGTGGCATTTTATGCACCACTTATATAAAATATAAGAAACGAACAGGTGTCGAACTCGGAGCAGTCAGTTTTAACACCTGCCACGTGCGCTAATGACCCAATAAATAACAATAACGTAGGTACTAATTACACTATCACTAGTGATGCGATGCCAAGTCTTGAGTCTTGTTTAAGTCTCGCTAGAGTCAAGGAGAAGATGGTGCGACGATTTGGTCACTATTGCGGGAGAAACGTGGCCACAACAAGCGCAGGATAGGGACATGTGGAGACGGGAGGGGGAGGCCTTTGCCCAGCAGTGGGACAGACAATAGGCTATTTAAAAAAAAAGAGTCAAAACCATTCTTGGTTATTTATGCAGGTCAAAAAAAACATTTCTGTAATCAGAATCCATCGACGGTTCGGAATATTACTTTCACTGACCAAAAAAACGCCAAAAGGGAAATTATATTCCGTATTCGAAAACGCGTTTTAATTGAATATACGAATTCGAATGATTATAAGCAATTAAATTGAAAATAAATTTCAATTACCTACTCTCAAAATAGCTATCAAAATGTATGGAAAAACCACCATTCTGATTGATTTCCAACGAAAATTGTTAGCAATAGGTTACATAATTGCCTGGCTGATCGAAAGGCGCCACGGCGGCCTCAGACAACAAGATGTAACGTCTATTTTGATCAACGGTTTGAACATAACATTCTATTTATGCGTATCGAACAATACTGAAACGATAAACATACCTTATAATAGCATTCATAGCACATTCTCATATTATTTATAACGACAGATTTACAGCCGAAGGATATAACAATCGTTTTTGAAAGTGAAATTGGCACAACACATAAAACGGTTACGCAACAATACGTTAATCCGTGACTTCTATTTTAATCTAAAGTAAACTTTATCGCTTAAGTCTTAACGTGTAATATCGTATGATTATTTGGTTTTTGATTAACACGTTGCAATAGAGCTTTACAATACATCAACACAAGTCTTAGAATGAAGTGCCAGCAACGGTGAGTGACCGAAGATATTAATAAAAACCGGCCAAGTGCGAGTCGGACTCGCGCACGAAGGGTTCCGTACCATTATCTATAAAAACGGCAATAAAATCACGTTTGTTGTATGGGAGTCCCCTTAAATATTTATTTTATTCTGTTTTTTAGTATTTCTTGTTTTAGCGGCAGCAGAAATACATCATGTGTAAAAATTTAAATTTTTTAACTATCACGGTTCATGAGATACAGCCTGGTGACAGACGGACGGGCGGACGGACAGCGAAGTCTCAGTAATAGGGTTCCCGTTTTACCCTTTGGGTACGGAACCCTAAAAAAACATCTCCAAACTTTGAATTGAAAATATATTTAGTTTCCTTTTTGCAAAATAAAAATATTCTGTTCAATCTGTGGATTTGCTTTACTAACGAAAAAATAAATGCATATTTTTATATTTTTGACGTTCCAACAATTATGTGAGTTTAGCTTTTAACATGGATAAGACTAACAGAGCAATCGTATCTACAGGGTGTATCAGAAGTCCAAAATAATACTTTAGGTACATATACGGTAGCTCATATATGCATGCTTAGTGAAGACAATTTATACCTAACTATCATAGTTTCCGAGTTATAGACCTTAGAATATTTGTCACAGGTATCATGTTCTGGCCTTTGGGTACATCCACAACCCTGTTCGGCAGTGTAAACTACACTTATGAGGGGCGACGACCAATATTCACAAAACAGAACATGCCAATTTTACATAGGACTCAAGATATACAGAGTTATAGAAATTGGTAACGAAAAAAAGTTGACATGGTCGAATTTCGAGAATTTTTTTATCCATTCAGTTGTCAAACGTCAAAGTATTATTTCGGACTTCTGAAACACACTGATATACTATTTTGATGACAACATACAATTTGGTTATCTATGGATACATCTAATTGATACTACCAAACAAACGATCGTGTAAATAATTTTGAATTTTTAATCTTCTATAATGCTGCATTTATCGTTTGTTACTATGTATTCTGTGCTAGTGGCAATAGAGTCATTATTACCATGGAATCAAGGTAGGTTTTATATTCAAACATACCTGAGCGACTTCGGCTTCACCGTCGTCTCCGCCGCCGCCACCGCGGTCATTCACGATGTCCTAAAACAAACAAAAATGTTAATTTGGCACCAACTAAATTACACTGAACTGAGTATATCACCGTCCTGCACGTTTAGCATGACCGTGTTGACATAAGTTTTATCTCTTGATTGGTGTCTATCATACGAAAATCGGGCCCGAATAGTATTGACACATACAAAAAGTTAACTCTTCAATTGAGCGACATCAACAGCGGGAGTGTGTTTTACACGACTGAAATTTAATCTTTATGCACATTAACACAGAGTTCGTTTTGGTATAACATTTTGACGCATCAGCGGCGCATCACCGGCCGTGACACAACATAACGTATAAATAAATATAGACTACGGTTTCACGACACGCTTCTAAACTTGCTACGGGATAAACACACTTAGCTGCACGCATCCGCATTGAGTGTGTGCTTCTCGCTTTCGCTTATTGTTAAGTTGCATGAGTGAGCGAGATGGGACGTCTTCGCGTCAGCGCGGCGCAGTCGCCGTCGGGCTTCGGTCGCGAGCAGACGCACTCGTTTGCCGCACACTTACTAATAAACGAAAACTAAACATCAATCCCTCGATGTGGATGCGGGGCTACCTGGTGTTGGTAAAAGCTCGAGACTTTAAGGCTTATTTTGAAGACTTGAGACTCCGAACTTATTTCTAAGCTCCCAATAGACGGAAACTGTTCTTCAAAGCTCGAGCCTTCGGAGTCGTTTCCGCGAAAGGGAACCCCGAAAAACAGCTCAAACTCAATTGAAAGGGCTCAAAATCTTTGAGTCTCTTGCAACTATAGGGCTAACAACCGATGTAAAAATAATAAACAAAATGTATACTAGCGATTCTATTTCATACGCCTCTAATATAATAACATCAAAATATTATTTATACCGATTTATTTTGCGGCAAAGCGTGAATGAAATATAAAATTTAAAAAATATATTACTTACGTCAATGGCGTTTACGACTTTAAAAATAGAAGGTCAACATCAAACGGTCTTTCTTTCCGGATTAATTGGAATATAACTAAATAATACCGTAGTAGTAGCGCCATCTAGCGAAGATGACGATCAACAAGCATATCTACAGTTAATTAACTGACAAGTATCTCCTTATTGTTTTCTTATATTTACGCGAATACTATACATTGAAATTAAACTATTTTACGGATTTTATCGCGTTTATTTACTATTTTATTTTCCCGACGTTTCGGCTGCTTTACAGCAACCATGGTCACGTAAAATAAAATCCGTAAAATAGTTTAATTTCAAGTATTTCCTTCTTAAATGCAGCAATAATGATTTGTATAAACGCTTTTAAATTATTGACTCCTTCTACTTCTTTGGTTAAGCCCCAAGCACACAGCAGGGTGAAGATGAGCGCGTCAAACAAAAACCAACTCTGTGTCGATCACCATAAAGTTCGAATTTCTGTGGTAACAGCCACGCGACCACTAGTCAACATACGCTTGCGCGGTCAATGACATTTCGTCGAAAAACGAGTTTTTACTATGAGTAATATAGTTCGAAAATTCTACACGCGCTTTTCGACGCCCCAGTGTGTCCGGGGTTTGTGCAAGTAACCGCTTTAGGCCTCCCGCGCACTGAGGCATAAAAATTCACTCGCGCTGCCAATGACATTTTGTTGAACAATGAACTTTATCTACGAGTTAATACAGTTCGTTTTATTCTAAACTTTTTTTGACGCACTCGTCTAAACGCCCCAGTCTTCCTTGCAGTGCGCAATCTGTCACTATGTTTGTGCAAGCCACCGCTTTTTTACTTTGACCAGATTAAGTTAGAGTCGGCAAGGCCGTGTGAAACGACGCACACATGTTTCTGTCAGGTTCAATGCTAGGGTTAAGGGTTAGCTATTTTATAACCATACTAGCGGCCCGACCCGGCTTTATAATGTAGCCTATGTTACTCAGTGATAATATAGCTTTCTAACGGTTAAATTATGTTTGAAATCGGCCCATTAGTTTTTAAGTTAATTCGTTACATACACAAATACAAATCGGTCCTCTTTATCATATTAGTATAGATATGAAACTCACATCCATGTCAACGTGTCCAACGCCGGTGGAGCGTCGTTTGGGCCTGCGCCTGCGCTGGATCACGTTGAGCGCGGCCTGCGTGCTCGATGGCGAGGCGTTACTCGAGGACTTGCTCTCTGAACTGCTCTCGCGGTCCTTCTCTTCCTCCGCTGCCGGTGCGTCTGCGACAGAACAAATACATTTTAATTTCATCACGCGCGTATTCCCCGAAGGGGTAGGCAGAGATAGACTGCAATGCACCCGCACTTTGTACACTATTTTGGTCCCAATGTCGGTAATAAGGGGCGAACCTATTGCCATTATCACATCACAATTCTCGCCCGGCCGCCGCTGCGAGCTGTCGCGTGTACAAAACTTAGATTTTATTAAAAATATTTATTTTGATTGCTAAACGGAACTCAACCTTAAGTGTGTGCTATTAAGTTACCTTTCGCTTTAAAGAAGCGTAGTCGTCTTATCACCTTTTATGCACAACAACTCGAGACGCTAATTAGAAGTCCGTAGTATACGCAAAATATACAGAAAATGTCACAAACTCAAGAAAGCAGTAAATATTCTTCTCAATCAAGCTTAAACAATATGGATAGCGATGACGGTGTACTTCACATTAATAGGAAAAGGAGGAGGAATCCTGAATGTGACTTCACGTCATTTAAAGAGGAGATGAAGGATATGTTCAGATCCATGAAATCTGACCAAGAGAAAATTAGCAATAGCTTAGAAGATATGAAGAAGCAAAATAATGAAATACTGACCTCACATCTTCACATACTAAAGACACTTGAAGATAACGCAACTAGCTATAAAGATCTGAAGATACGAGTCGAAACTATGTCAAATGAATGTCAGAATGCTATTTCAAAAATCAATGACCTAGAAGAACAGATTGAAACTTTACAGAAAAGAGAGCGTCAAAACATGATCGAAATCAATAATGTGCCTAAGGATTATAAAGGTGACCTCCAAAATGCAATCATCCAGTTACATAAAACTCTGGACTTAATTATTGACACGCAAGACATTAAACAAGTTTTTAAACTTGAAAGAAAGAACTATAGCACTTTAGTGGTAGAATACAAGGATCGTAAACAAAAAGACCAGGTTCTTAAAGGAGTACGTCATTTCAATAAAAATAATAAAGAAAAACTGAATTTAACAGTGCTCGGTCTTAAAGGCGAAAATAAACCAGTATTTGTTGCTGAATATCTCACCCCCAAAGCAAGAAGACTTTTCTATCTAGCACGTACTCTGAAGAAACAGGACAAATGTAAACACTGCTGGACCACACAAGGTAAAGTTTTGATAAAGGAAACTGAAGACGGCCCTATTATTCACATCAAGTCAGAGAATCAAATAAGTTATATCAATGATAAAACTGCTTCTCACAAAGATTGACTATATGGAATTAAAATCCAGAATGTTTTTGATACAAAATCTTTACTAGTAATAAGTTATTTTCGTTTTCTAAATTTGTGGTTAAAGAAATTGCATGCACATTATTTCTCTGATAAATACATTTGCTTATATTATGTACAAGAATACTCATCATACTATACTACAACACACATCACATCCAACATCAACACAACAAAGCACAGCACACATCACATTACACATACAAACATAATATACCATGGATCAACGACATATAAAGCGTCAACTAGAAACGTCCTTTTCTCATTACCAACAATCCAATATTATCCTAACAATGTCAAAAGACAATTATATAAGTTATGATATTGATACAAATATCAATATCGGAAAGACGTTTCTAGTTGCAGATCCTACTGATTGTAAAAAACATGTGTGTGTGTCCGGCAAACCTTTAAACATAATTACCCAAAACATAAGAAGCCTAAATCGTAATTTTGACGACTTTCAAATTTTATTATCTCAAACTGGTATTACTTATGACATCATAGTTTTAACTGAATGTTGGCTAACACCTTTAACAATTTTACCAGGTCTCCCAAATTACTCCTCATTTATGACACAAAAACAAATAAATCAAAACAGTGGGGTTGTTGTATACCATAACTCATCTTTAAAAAATACAAAATTTTCTGAGCCTCCTATTGATAACGCAGATTGTTTACTAATCCAGATTGGAACAGATACAGCTATCATTGGGATATATAGACCACCGAGCTACTATTCAGTAGATAATTTCCTAAATAGCCTAGATAAATTATTAACGGACTTAAAAACATTTAAAAATATTGTTTTAATGGGTGATATTAATTTAGACATTAAAAACGGATATACAGACAATAGATCATCCGACTATCTCAATCTATTAGGAATGCATGGACTCTTACCCGCTCATACTTTCCCAACTAGAGATACGAATTGCATAGATCATTGCTTTTTAAAAACCCGAACATTGAATACTACTGTTGTTTGTGGATCAACAGTAACGGACCATAATTGTGTAATGACATCATTACAACTTAAAGCTGAGCACAAACAAAGGGAGCTACCTCGTAAAATACAAAAAATTGACTATGAGATGGCTACTCAGGAACTTCATGAAATTAACTGGTCCGAAATAATTTGTGGACGTGATACTAATCAAATTACCTCAAACTTTATTTCTACTATATCTCGCGTTTTAAATAAACATACAACCATCCATAACATACCAAATAGAAAATTGAACCTAAAACCATGGATCACACCAGGACTCCTCCGATGCATTCGTTTCAGAAATAAACTACACTTAAAAACCAAAAAAAAACCAAATGATCATATTTTACGTCTATCGTATATTAGATATCGTAACCATTGTAACAAAATACTAAAAAAATTAAAAAAAGACTACGAGAAAAATGAAATTTTAAAAAATAAACATGATTTAAAGAAAACGTGGCAAATTGTGAAAAATATATGCCATGTTAATGAGACAAAAAAAAATGCACCTACTGAACTTTTAAATTTAGCAACGAATCCCCTTGAATCGGTTAATATGGTAAATAATTATTTTATAAAAGTGGGACAATCTTTGGCCACATCAATACTTAAAAAAAATAAAATATCTGAGGACGAATTAGTTAATAAGTACGTACATAATTCTGTTCCCTCACACTCTCTTCTGCTGACACCAACCGATGATAATGAAATCAAAAGTATTATAAGCTCCTTAAAAAATAGCTCTTCGCATGGATGGGATGGTATAACTTCGTTAATCCTGAAGAAATCTGCACATTTCCTGTCGCCATATATAGCTTACATATGTAATCTGTGTATGGAAACAGGTACCTTTCCAGCAGCTCTTAAAAGATCTATTGTACTTCCAGTACATAAAACTGGAGACAAAGAAAACATTACCAACTACAGACCTATATCCCTTTTGCCTTCATTATCTAAAATATTAGAAAAACTACTAAACAATCGACTATTAAACTACTTGGAAAAATATAATCTTTTATCGTCAAACCAATATGGATTCCGTAGAAACATGTCTACAACGGATGCAATAGAGCAATTGGTTAAACATGTTATTTCTACTTTCGAATCGTCCCAAAAATGCGTCGGTATCTTTTTGGATCTAGCAAAAGCTTTTGATACTGTGTCTGTTCCACTATTACTGAAAAAACTTGAAGGTATAGGAATAAGAGGAATTCCACTAGACTTATTCATAGACTATCTTACCAACAGAACACAATCAGTAAAAATAGCTAACACACAAAGTAACGAGGAGACCATCACTCATGGAGTACCGCAAGGGAGTGTTCTAGGTCCGACGCTATTCTTAATTTACATTGATGGTTTGTGTAAAATGCAATTAAAACAAGCAAGAATTATCACGTATGCTGATGATACTGTGGTCATCTTTAATGACAAGTCATGGCAGAACGTCCAATCTCTGGCAAATAAAGAGTTTGGTAGGATAGTGAATTGGCTGGATAGTAATCTTCTGACACTAAATCTACAGAAAACAAAGTACATAACCTTTAGTATGAATATTAGAAC
Source organism: Ptilodon capucinus (assembly GCA_914767695.1). Classification (NCBI taxonomy): domain Eukaryota; kingdom Metazoa; phylum Arthropoda; class Insecta; order Lepidoptera; family Notodontidae; genus Ptilodon; species Ptilodon capucinus. The sequence goes on from OU611807.1 coordinate 11,716,391, forward strand.
ACAACCAGTAGCCAACTCCTTCTCACTAGTAACTCATTCTTGTAAAAACACTGTAAACTGTGATTGTGATGCCCTCACATCTGTTTCAACAATAAAATATCTCGGTGTAGTACTAGACCAGTATCTCAAATGGGATTCGCAATTGGAAGCTCTAGTTGGACGAGTGCGTAAATTGATATATATATTTAAAAATCTAAGACATATAGGGGCAACAGAGGTTATTAAAAATGTATATTATAGCTTATGTCAGTCTATAATTGCCTACGGCATTTTGTCATGGGGTGGCGCTTCAAAGACGACACTTTTAAAATTAGAAAGGGCGCAAAGAGCAGTACTTAAAGTAATGTCATTTAAAAATTATCGATATCCCACCGCCAAATTATACAGTGGATGTGGTGTTTTAACAGTTCGACAGATTTTCATAAAAATCCTCATTCTAAACCAACACAAGCTACCATCAAACTCCAATTTTAGGGGGAAAAGGCGCTGCGATATTATATACGATACACCTTTATGTAGAACCCAATTAAGCCACAGGTTTTCTGATTTTCTAGGACCTTATATTTATAACAAAATAAATAAAAAAATAACAATTCACAACCTAACTAAGTACTGTCTCAAAGAGAAGATAGATACATTTCTAAAACAACTTAATTACTCCGACACTGAAAATTTACTTATAATTATTAAATAATTAAAATCTAAATAAATAACAACAAAAATATATTTTAGTTAATTTGTTTATCAAATGGACACACATTAATTCACACATGCAATAACAAAATACACACCACACGCACACCACACAAATACACATCACATAACACCCCTAATACACATCCCACACATTACACTTTTTCTTTTTTTTTTTTTTTTCTTTCTATTTTGCATGGTCCTATAGATACATTTGATTTTAGTTTTGTTTAGCTCTCAACAATAATATCACTAGTTTTAATTTTTCTGTTATTTACTAGATATAATAGACGAAAGCCTCGCAAAACCTTGCATATACTGTACCTTGTTAATGCATTCCTTTGTGCCGGTCGAGAATAATTATGCCTACCGTCATACAGTGCAAACTAGTACGGAGGGTAGTTTGACTTTTCCGTCGCGATGTGTTTTGCCGATTAGATCATATAATTTAATTGCTATTGTTTTTGTAACTTACTTAGGCTAATCACATTGTAACAACTTTTTATGTGAGTAAATAAATAAATAAATAAAAAAAAAAAAAAAATAAATAAATTATACCGGGAACAATAACCGATATAAAGGAGATTTGGGTCATAGTCCACCACCCTGGCCCAGTGCGGGATTGTATACTTCACACGCCTTACTACAGATGTGCAGGTTCCTGAGGATGTTTCTCTACACCCTTCGGCAAGTAGTAAACATTATCGTGAATTACATTCGCCTAATTAACTTTTCGTCTTTTTAATGTACTCTATACACGTTTAAATAAAGATTGAATTTCTGTGGCAAAAACCATGCGACATTCACAAACGTCATGAGTTGATACAGTCGGTTTTGGCAACAAAGTTGCTGGTGCGCGTACTGTGTTGTCAATTTACCAGTTCTGTTGTCATCTTTAGCTGTCGGTGAGGTGGTGTTGGCTGTGGAGCCAGCGGGCGGGCGCCGGAGTGGCAGCGTGACTGTGGCTTCGGTGGGGGGCCGCGGGGACGACCGCCCGGCATCCTCCAGCTCAAACTACACAGTACAACTGTCCATTAGTAACCCAACACACCCTCCTCGTGAAAAAAGCAGCCTAATAACATTCGTGGACAATGCACCTTTCTACAGGGGGGCAATTCTCGCATGATCGACATTATCTCTAATAAGACATGTCAAATAGGAGATGCGTGAAGAGAAACGTCCCCACTCTGCCGAGATGCGAATGTTGAGATGGATGTTTGGAGTGACGTGAATGGATAAGGTGAGGAATGTGTATTTTAGAGGTAGTATAAAAGTAGCACCCATAACAGAAAAAGTATGAATTAAGAGACTAGAATGGTTTGAGCATGTGATGAGAAGAGATGAGAAGTATGTGACTAAAAGAGTGATGAGTATGAATGTGGATGGATACAGAGCAAGAGGAAGACCAAAGAAAATATGGATGGATTGTGTAAAAAGTGATATGAATGAGATCGGAGTGGATGTCGGTATGACGGTAAAGCGTGATGTATGGAAGAAAAAGACATACTGCCCCGATCCCAAATAATTTGATAAGGTAAGGCAAATGATGATGATGTCAAATAAGAGATAATGTCAATCTTGCGAGAACTAGGCCCCTGGTTGTATCCTAAGTCTCAAAAAAAATACTTTACCGTTTACACGAGTATCTAGCTTACCACTGAATAGTGTTTTTTTATCAAAATTAGAACATGACTTTACAATTTCTCATATCTCGAGTACTTCTCGCAAACTTTGTGGACCGCACTTAGCAGCCTACTTTCAAGCTTTTAGAAGAAGACGCTCAAAAAACATTTCTCACAGTACGTAATAGGGTTGAATATCGGCGATTACCAATTTATAGCTATCTTAACATATGAAACTATCTACGGAAATCCAATGCACATAAACAATTAGTAATGTTAACAAACAACACATAGGTAAGCTTCTACACAATATATGTAACTAATATATATGTAAAGTTAAGCTGTAAAGAACGAAGCAAGGTTACATACATCATGCGTGCAAAAAATATAACCATAGACCATTATAGAGCCACCACCTATAACCATAGATAGCTAAGTCCCTATTTTTTTTATTTTTCTTAGTGACAGGTTACAATATCATGGGACCCTTATTACCGGATATTTATTAAACACTTAAAAAAATGCTTTCATGGACCTTATAGTGCAATATGACCACACTATAGATGCCTCTACAAATAATAAGCATTAGCATTTTTCAGTGCTTCATATTTCCAGTTTGAAAGTTCTGCCAATGAAATGGGAACTTTATTTCATTAAAGTATGATACGTTTTAACTTGAAATTTTCAGTTGACCGGGTGTCTAGTACTAACTTGACAATGTTTACAAAGTGTTTGTTATAATAGTGAACTCGTGATATCATTTAGGTATGCAATTAAAGAACACTATAAGGTAAACCATAGCACATAGAAACGATAGACAAAATCAGTGAATATAATCGAAAGGACAGTGGAATAAACATCCGCGCATAATCCATTGCTCACCCCTCCTACACACATATAGTCTTATTACCGTTAAAGAGACGGGGCTATATTAAAAATGCAGTCAAGTGCGTGTCAAACTCGAGCACCTAAGGTAACACACAAACAGGTAGGTATGTTAATAGTTCATCAATCACGGATATCGAGCATCGAAGATTTTTAACAATGCAGTGTGAAGTTTGCTAACTTTAATGGACAAGTGAAGTAGACTCTGACTCGAATAATCTTTGAATTGTGTGGCACTATAACTGTTTGCTTAACATGACCATGTTGACATAAATTTTATCTCTTTCAACTGACAGATTTGTCGAGAAAATTACGTAACACCGCACCATGCCCAGTACAAAAAGCTCGAAGTGACGACATTTTCTCGACAAATCTAACAGTTGAAAGAGATAAAACTTATGTCTACACGGCACGCTAAGCCTACTGGTATACCTATTACATTCGGACTAAAAATAAATCAGCAGTGTATATGTATACTACAGAGCATCTCTGCATGCTACTTCAGGGCTACAGTCGCAATGATAATATCTTATTAGACGGCAACTGTATTTTTCTCCGTGTAGCTCTGTCTCATATTGTTGGACACTTAATCTAACTGTTTAGAAGTATTTTAACCAATAAAAATGTGAGGGGTTGACTGCAAACCATGCGCAGATATTATACAAATGACCGCATGCTACGAAAGAACTGATACATAACATATTGAACACAACCAATATCAAACCAAGATTCCATCAGGCTCATCATGACCGTGTAGACAGATTTCTCGAGCATAGGTATGCCGTCGCATTAAGCTATTAGACATAGCTTCTTGTTGGCTATTCTCGCAAGATCGACATTATCTCAAATTCGACATATTATGTCGAAACAAAACGAAAATATACGACCGTTTTGTTTCAATATATCGCATGTTTAAAAGTATAGAGACCCATTTTGAAATTTTAGAATTTCGACTATAAATCTAAATAAAGGGTCGTTCTAACATCAACATTATTTTTGAGTTAGGTCAGTATTTCATTAAGCATGCGATATGTCGAATTAGAGAAGTTGTCGAGAATTGGGTCCCTGACGTGCGTCTATACGATCATGATACCCACTCCGCTGATGTTGTGTAATGGTCATGGACACCATGGAATTATGGAAAATGTGCTTGATGACGTTTCGTGCTAAGGAAAATTTTAAATAAATCCCAAAATAAGAAATTTATCGAACGACGTAAATAATAGAGACACACCGAGCAATCCATGCGGGGTGCCGCCCGGCGAGCCCATCAATCGAGATTGTCAATCGTTAAGACATAACATTACGCTTCTAACGGACACACGGATACTTATTATTGAGAAGGTAATCGTTTTTGTTCTCTCGAATGTTTCAAAGTCAAAAAGAAACGCGACTTGGTGGTACAATCGAAACAGATATCATACTGTATACTAAATAATACATAATACAAATATATATACAAACAATAACCACGTTATGAAAAGATCTTTCTTTGCTCTAAACAATATGTACATCGCCCAGGTACTGTAGGGATTATGCGCGACCCTAAAGTTTCACGGTCCATTTTCAAACTATCTACTAAGAGATATCCGGCGTGTGCTACTACATTGAATAGGCCTAATGTGCCTAATGCATTGTTTTAGTGGTCTAAAACCATCTTCGCATTATTGGCTTTCAAATAATAACCAGTTTGGTTTTCGGTTGGATGGTTTCAAAGTTTATAACGCACATGAGTAAAAACAATTCACATAACGACGGTTAGAAGACAAATTGACGCAATTGCCATTTTGGTAACTGCACAAAACTCCGCTCAAAAGACGGAGATAAATTCGCTGATTACAACCATATATACCTCAATATCGCCTAACATGGGGCTTGGGTCACTTCGCATTTTAGCCGTCGATTAGGATCATCGAGATAGTATATAGATAGAGTACCCATAAAGACCCCAGTCTTCGTAATGCTCTACGGCGATTTTTTTTTAAGGTTGGCAATAATGGTTTATATGAGATCCGCCATCTTAGTCTTAAGATCGAGTAAGTACGTAAGTGTGAAACAATATAAACTAATATGGCGTATAATTTACCGCAGCGCGGGCTCCTTATTACTTTACTACCTCCATGCAAATTTACCGGTGCGCTAACTATACGTTATCTGTGTCTAAACGAAACATAAAAAATTGGTTATGTCTAACACGAATGACAATGTGGTTTGATGGTATCGCATATTCAGGACCTTATTAGTTGGGTCGAGCCTCAAACGCCAGGATGGACGGCGCTCGCTGTTGGCGGCGATGGTCGCAGTGGCCGTCGCAGTCGCGCAAGCGAGCGCTACCGTCACGGCGACGTCGCCGGCGACCGGCGCACGCGCCTATACCACAGTATAGCCCGTCAAAACGCGCACCATTACAAAGTGCAGACGGAACTTCAGATATTACAACTCTATAATTGTTCTGCCCGCTTACCATATCTTGCAGCAATGTCATTAATATTACTTTCAATTCTCGACAGTTAACTCAATCTGTCAAAAGTTAAAAATTACTATTGTAACAATAATACTTCAAGTGGTGCCGGTAAGGCCCCAGTACGCGGGATACTGACATATTATTTGTTTTATAATAATTATGTTAAGCTAAACATTTTTGGAATTTTAGTTTTTTACCGCGCATGTCGTTCATTGCGGACATGCCCGCTGATATTATGTATGACACACAATCGTTTATAATTACAATGGCGTATGCAATGCGACAATGGCCGTATTAAGGCCTCCGAGGCACACTAGGGCATCGACCCTCGCGCGTAATTTTTTTTGCCATACCAAATCAATCTGTATTGACACATTGAATAAGTCTAAGATGTTGAGTTGAGATGGATGTGTGGAGTGACGCGAATGGATAAGGTGAGAAATGTGTATATCAGAGGTGAAGAAAAGTGGCGCCCATAACAGAAAAAGTAAGAAGTAGGAGATTAGAATGGTTTGGACATGTGATGAGAAGAGATGAGAATCATGTGACTAAAAGAGTGATGAGTATAAATGTGGACGGATACAGAGCGAGAGGAAGGCTCAAGAAAAGATGGATGGACTGTATAAAGGGTGATATGAATGAGATCGGAGTGGATGTCAGTATGACGGAAAAGCGAGATGAATGGAAGAAAATACTTACTGCACCGGTACCCCAAATAATGGGACAAGGTAAGGCATATGAATGATGAATAAGTTCATTCTATAATGAAATGACACTGTCAGCGCGAGCGAATTCTGACGTGGCTTTTGACGTGACAGAAATTCAATCTTTATGCATATTGATACTGAGTTCGTTTTGGTATTGGCAAATAATTGGACGTGCGAGCGTTGACGCCCCAAAGTGAGGGAGGCTTTAAGGGCGAGGCGACATCGCTAATACAATTGTACAGTTAATGTAATTAATGGAAACACGACTTGTCTGATGAGCTGCGTTCGTACGCGTTATGAACTCGAATAAAAACAAACTCAACATATGTACAGCCTACCTATACGACAAATATCATCAGGAGAACGATATTAAATCATGTTCCAGAGTTATCAACCGTTACTGTCAATGAATTACAAAACAATATTTTTTCCATATTTTCTCTCAGTACAACTTTTTACCCTTCTAATACATCACAATTAGATATTTCGTTACACTAAATAATTCATCAAGTTCTAACTAAAATTCCAATTAGGGCAATCTAATATAACCCATTACAATTATTAGTCACTTTAGCTAAGCCGTCGGTAAATTGCTTTCGTTAAAATTTAAACCTCTAACCCTCGACTGCTACCGTCGCTTATACAATACCTGAACTTCAAATTGTTACATACCGGACAGTTTTCCGCTGAAGTCGGCGAGGTGTTGTTTTCTTCGGATTTCTTCGAGCTACTAGAGGACGGTGCTTCCGTCGTGCCATTACCAGCCTTCTTCTTGACGAGCTGCTCTGCGGACTTGATCTCGTCGAGGGTGACGCCCTGTGTGGACCGTCGGGTCTCACGCACGCGTTTCGCGTGAGCCTTCCTCTGAGTTTCGCTCTCCTCGTCCCGCACCGGTGGCACGAACGACCTGCGATCGCATCGACAGTGTTAACTTTATAATTTGCACAAAAAAAATTCAACAACAAAGCGCAATATAAAACAAATAATTATTGCGAAATAAAATAAACAGTTATGTAGACATGCATTGTCTTATATCAAACGAATCATGCGCACAATGTATGTTAAATTTGTAACTGGTGAAACGCAAAACGTAATCGTCCGAGCAAAACAGCAGACGAAGCGCAAAATAATCATAACACACAAAAACTGGTTTGCTTGAACACAAGAATTCTCATATTATAAAAAAAAAACTTCTAAAGCATTATAATTTTATAAAAAATCATAGAAGTTTCATTATATCATGTCATGTCACTTTCAGAATCAATACAATGCAAAAGTATATTCAGGCAAAATTAAACTATATGCTGCATAGAAATACGATCTCAATTCCCGTGTGCAAGCAAACCGTATATCAACGTTTTTGGTACTTGAAGAAGTTCTTGAATATGTTTCCCGGTGACAATTTGGTTGGGGTCGTTGAGCTGGGCGTCGAATTGCTACTGTTCGACTCTACGCTTTCCGTAGAGCTGTCAGACACACACACACCAATATACAAATCAACTGTACGTACACAACTAAATATATTATTTAACAAAAATGAAAATGTTGAAAACACTTGGGTATCTGCTCATCCGCGTACAAAATGAATTTCTTCGATATTCGTGCGTTACGTATTTTTAAAGTAAGATCGGTACTGAAATTAATGTAGACGCATTTTCATTTTTGTATTTTTTTTTACTATAAATGAGGCCATTACCGCAAACATGGCCTAAGCCTGAGACATAAGGTATGAAAATATTAGGGTTTGTATAAATATGAATTTAGGTTCAAGCCATTTTTTTGTAGTTTAGTAAGAATATGAAAAATTGTGGGTTAGGCCACTTTCGTGCTGACGGCCTCAAATATGACCTAGATACCTAATCTTTTAACGCGTGACTAACTACGGTACTATTATAATTTATTTATTTAATTCCAATTCCATTGTGGTGCTTTATATATTTTATATTATAGTCTATAGTGTAAAAAAACATAATAATGAACGAAAAAAGGTTACATCCAATTTAAGACAACCATGTCGACTGCATCATGTGTCCTTTTTCGTCCATTTATCGGATCTATGAGACTTAGATAAAAAACGTCTTGTTTTTTTTCATATACCATTCATAGAGATTATTGTTTCATACAATTCAATTTACATTGTTTTTTTTTTTAAGAGCGCTTTCAGACTAGCGCTTTTTCGGCATACGGGCTTACACGAATGCTTTGAAAAGCCGAATGCCCCTACACGGGCTTATTTCGGCGTGTACGCTCGACCCGGTGGTGGCGAGTGTACTAGCAATATAAATTCCGTCGTAGAAACGATTGAAACATCATGACCCGCGCTTAAGCACCCCGTAAACTGGGGCTTCAAATGCCGCGCGTCAAAAGGTTTGCTATACCAAAACGAAATGTGTTAACTCATAGTAACAGTTCATTTTTCAATGCCATCACATTCCAAGCGCGAGCGAATTTTGTTGCGTGAATCATGACATACTAGAGATACTAGAGAAATTTAATATTTATGCATATTGACCATAGAGTATTTAGAGTACCCATAACGACTCCAGTCTTCGTATAGCTCTGCGGCGATTTTTCCGCCATTGTTGTTATCTCATGTACCTGTAGTATACGGCAACTATATGGGAAAACAACAATGAAAGCTTAGCGCAGCGCGGGCTCAAAATGCCATCTCCGTTATAATTTCTTGTAGCGACATCTACCTCGCCGCATGCGAACTCATCCTGCATCGCGATATTAAAGCGATACGAGCGATTGCACATGTATACAAGAACCCGACAACAACCGTCAGGCAGTAGCCCACCAGACATAACACCCGTCTGGTCGGAGGATCCTCCCTTTTCCGCCAAAATCTCTTTGATATTGACACAAGACTTCGTTTTGGGATTGGCAAACATCTTGAAGCCCCAATGCGCTTTATAAGAGCTTATAATCGCGTCAACACAGCACTCTTAGCATGACCGTATAGATATAGGTTTTATCTCTTCCTCCGGTAAAGCTGTAAAGGCCACCTCACGGCCTACAGTGTAAGTCCTTCATAAAAAAAAAAACGTTTTATCTCTTTCAGATTTGTCGAGAAAATTACGTCACTTCCGAGCTTGTTGTACTGCACATGGCTCGGTGTGACGTCATTTTCTCGCTGAATCTGACAGTTGAAAGAGAAAAAACTTATGTCTACGCGGTCATGCTACATGGCCTGGTACCTAAGAGTTGCGTCTGGGACAAAAGACGCGCCTACACACACTTTGAAAAACGAGATCATACACTCGTGCAAAAAAACGCTAGTTTGAAAATACTCTAAATACATCATATTAGTTTTTTTAATAAGTAAACACATCATCACGCCTGTATTCCCCGAAGGGGTAGGCAGAGTAGCACGGCAGTGCGACCACACTTCGCCGATGTATTCTGGTTCCAATGTAATAGGGGCGAGCCTATTGCCACTATACCAGGCACACTCCCCCTCAATACGAGTGAGATTTTTGGGCTATAGTCCACCACGTTGGCCCAGTGCGTGTTGGTGAACTTCACACGCCTTTCTATAGACGTGCAGGTTTCCTGACGATGTTTTCCTTCACCGCAAGTGGTAATCTTAGATGAAAATGAGTTACTTTTTTTCTTAATTGATAATGTACCTTCTGACTGTGGTCTGAGTGACAGTGTTTGAGGGGCTCGTGGTCGTCGATATGGCCTCGGCTCCACCCAACGGTTTCATATCCGGTTCCCATCTTGAATTTGGATATTTTCTAAATACACAAACACACATATGTAAGACCGAGAAATGCGATTTTCTTACAAACATATACATATTACGTATAAATATAATAATGCGTATCGTTGGTGTTAAAATTAAAAGAGGTCATGATTTTTTTTTTTTTTAAGTTTTGAATATTGTCTGTATCTTTAATGTGTGTTCTACAATCAAAAGTTTATGTTGGGATCAGAGTTCTTTTTTATAAATTGTATTATGTCAAGTTGGAAAGTGGCGATGTTTACACCAAATCTATGTAAATAGCTATCTTTTATATCATATATAATCTATAACATACGTACGACAACATATACATAAACATCGACTAACATGTAAAGCGTACATAGCGAGACAATTAATAATAAAATATTAAACGTTAAATTATGATGATCGTTAATATTTTATTAAGACAAAAAGGACGGTTACGGTTTTGTAACAATTTATATATTATATACGGTTATCAATTTACGTTTATATTGTATTGCATATGTACTGTTATCACAACGTTAGTTAGTGACTGAAGCAGCTATACGACCTCGCTATAAATAAAAAAAAAACCGTAATTTTGAACAGTAAAAAAATCGGCAAAAAAAACTATAAAGTCCAGCCCCGCGCACTCCGGGGCGTCAGAAAGCGCACATATTTCGCCAACACGAACTGCATTAAATCATATGACAAATCTAATTTCTATGTCTCCTCTACTGCGTCGACATTGGCAGAATCACATTGGGCCTGACTCAATGGAAAGAGGCCATTAACACAAAAAAAAAAGACGACATTGACATTGCGAGCGAATTTTGATCTTTGTCGCGTTCGTGACTCTTACTTGTCACACAAATTTAAATCTCTATGCACATCGACGCTTCAAATTGCCTTTGAAATCTTAAGAAATCTTAAAATGAGTAATATATACCAAACGACGCAGAAAAATCTGGTCGTTCGAATGGTATAAATAACTCATTTTAAGATTTTTTGTCGCTTAGTAAGTATTGCCTATCAAGCGCCGATATGGTCATATGCGCCCGTATCGATGCCCGTATGTGACGCGGGGCTCCAATACATTCGTACATAACCGTAACCGTCATAAGCTTAGACATTAACGAGCACCTTGTTTGCACATCGTCGTTAGTACTCGGTGCGGCATTGTTAGTTAGATCTTGACTGTTTTTCCGTAACTCGGTGGCGGGAAGCGCGGGCTGCTGCGGCGGTGGTATGGACGGGCAGGACGAGGCTTTAATACGCGCAGTCACATCCCGGTACCGCTGGTAGAAACTACAAGACACAAGCATGCAACATGTTGTACCTATTACCCGGACGACGACGACAACTAATTTCTTTTTAAATGTACATATATCGACTATTATTACGTAATCCAACCCAACCTACAATGCGATTCAAATGAGAATAGGATCGACTTTGCGCCATATTGTGACGTCATAGCTGCAAATTCTAACCAGTTAGGTAGGGTGAGCAAAACAAGATATTTTTAAAATATTATTTATTTGCAAAGGTTGATTGAAAAATGCACTCAGTCACAAGACGCAGCACACTAATAACGACGAAATGGCGACTGGCGTCCTTATTTTCTTTTCTTTAATAATTTTGGCATGGCTTCTGGGCTTTTGCGCCAAAAATGAAAATAAAAAAGGTTACCATAACCTTTTTTATTTAAAAAAAGGTAAAAATAAACGAATTATGACTTTAAATAATTAAATATATTAAGACAATTTACTACTAATTTAACCTTTTTATTTAAATTTGATGTAAGACTATTATTATTGATATGCAAATAAGTTTTTTTGCCAACCATACTTTTCAAGTGACATTTGACAGATAGAGGTTATTGACATTCCTATTCTTATTTGAATCGCATAGTACGCCCCATTACTCGTATTACTGACGTGGTAAAGAAGACGGAAAAGCTGAATTGGGGTTGGGCCGCTCACATGACACGAATGAACCCGCAAAGGTGGTCGAATCGAGTAACACCCGTAGGCCGTGTAGACAGTTTTATCTCTTTCAACTGTCAGATTTGTCGAGAAAATGACATCACTTCGAGCTTTTTGTAATGGACATGACAGTTGAAAGAGATAAAACGTATGTCCTCGCGGTCATGCAAGACCTACTGGACGCTCGAAGACAATTGCCGGCGTTGTAGCAGACTAAGGTGGAGATGGTGCGACGACCACTTGCGGGTAAAACGTGGCCACAACAAGGAGACGGGAGGGAGAAGGCTTTGCCCAGCAGTGGGATATACAATATGATATAAAAAATTACGTAATCGATTTAACCCGAATAATAGCAGTACTAATCGGTACCGTGTCGCATCTCTATTTTGGCATTGACAGTAAAAATTATCATAAATTTATTGAGGAAATGTTTTTCTTGTTCCACTTATAACCCTATCTTTATAGAAATTTCAAAACTATATTAAAGTTCATAATTTTATAAACAACAACAAGTCGACTTACTTCAAACTAAATCATTGCAATGCGAGCTCTATTATCACTCTAAACACAGTACAATTTAAGTCAAAATAAAAAAAATACTGGTGTAATTGGGGAACCTCCTCTTTTTTGAAGTGGTCGACATCGCGTGAAACGAGCGTAACACAAATCAAATTTATTTTGTCGTTTTGAATCGAACGCGATACGATATAAAGTTTTACTTCGAGTCGAGTTTTTACTGTGTACGGACGGAACCTTCCAAGGATGACTTTACAAAGTAATTTGGTCACAGTGAATGAATTAAAAAGGGATACTAAAATAGTCAGTCTCAAACAGAAAGGACAAAATTATCTAAACTAATTTCGACCAATCCTATCTTCTTTATTCCATTCATCACCAGTCCACCGAATCAGACAAACATAACTTTTTTTTTTTTTTAAGGACTTACACTGTTGGCCGTGAGGTGGCCTTTACAGCTTTACCGGAGGAGTGGCGAGCGCAGAGTGCACTCCAACCAAGGCCTTAAGGGCGGAAAGGGGTGGCAACCAGCTCAAGGGCGCCACAGAGGGCACGACCTCGGCTTGGGCAGTTACCGTGAGGGGAGAGGTAGTGACTGCGCTCCTAGGTGCAAAGATGCACCTACGAGCGGAAGAGGGTGTTCCTCGACCTCGCCGGCGAGATCGGTGTCTGTTTGAGGCTGGTGTAGGTGTGTTGGTGGCCCTCTCAACGCCCGGGTCGAGGAGGGCGGTGATCGTGTCGGGAGGATCAATCAACACGTGCCGCGGACGGCGGCGACGAGTTGATGATGTGTGCGCGGGGTATGGCTCGTAATTGCCGGCGGCGACAATTAGAGGATTTAAAAGCGACGCGGCTTTTTTAAAATAGCGTTCGGACGCTATTTTTAAGTGTTTACGAATTGAGAAGAGGCCAAGGTCGGAATGACAAACATAACCATCACCATCTAATATATGACGTCACAAGAAGCCAACAAAACTCAACAAAGCGTTATGTTGTTAATTTTCCTTTTATTTTAATTTAAAATCCTTTAATCGGCAAAACCACTTGTATTATCTTAAAGCTGCGCGCACTGGAGCTGTACCAAAACCAACTGTATTAACTCATAGAAAAAGTTCATTCTTCAACGAGATTACATCGACAGCGCGAGCGAATGTTGACGCGCGTGAGCGTGGTTTTTACCAGCGAAATTCGATCTTTATATAATGTACACAGAGTGGGTTTTAGTATTAGCAAATGTTATTGCACGCAACTTCTAACGCCCCTAATTTGAACCACTAACTTAACAACCTCTACAAAGATCACATCGCTACATGACAATTAAGATCTTGTAGTAACCCTTCTTACCCCAGAAAGCATATTTCACAGGGACATAAATATTCGAGCGACTCTGTGTTCACAGTATCTTCGTCGCCGATATCTACGTAATTACTATAATTCATGGCCGGATTTCTGAAACTGTATCGGGATCCTTTTAAATATCTGTACATCGACATAGTGCTGAAAAGTGAGAATGTCCGACGGAAGGTCGATTTTTGGCAGTAGCCGAAGCCGAAGGTTTATTAACCCTAAGAAATTCAGTTCACGATTGGCCAAAATTCGCCGATGTATATTGGTCCCAATGTAATAGGGGGCGAGCCTATTGCCATTTTACCGGGCACATTCTCCCTCAATACGAGGGCGATTTTTGGGCAATAGTCCACCACGCTGGCCCAGTGCGGGTTGGTGAACTTACACGCCATTCTATAGACGTGCAGGTTTCCTCAGGATGGTTTCTTTCGCGGTTTCATAGCAAATGGTAATCTCGGATGAAAATGAGATTCGTACATAAACCCAGAGGCACGAGCCGGGGTTTGAATCTGCACACTTTGATTGCACAGGGTGCGTTTGACCTCTCGGCTATCACTACTTACAAATTATAACAGTTTCTTTGTAACCGACTTCAAAAAAATATAAATAATTGTAATAAATCTGCTTACATAATATTTGAACGGCCCCATATGATTCCCGCCCCCATTGCGACGCCATCCAATGCGTTGTCGCGCATTCGCAACAGTTCGATCAATTTCGGCATTTCTAGAAACCTTCGGCTTCGGCCAAGACTTCGGCCCATTTTCCCGAAGGTTTAGCCGATATTCTCACTTGTGCGAAATACTCTCCTATATGACAATAAAATGTCTAAAACGTGAACAAATTATATACACCAGTTTTTGACTGTGACGTAATGACACACAACATAAAGTTCTTCACTGCATTAAGCGAGGGGCGCACCGAGCGTACAAAAAAGTATTACCAATACCGAAACAAACTCTGTGTCGATAAACATAAAGATTGAATTTCTGTGGTAAAAGCCAAGCGAACACGTGTCGAAATTCGCTAGCAGTCACAATGACATTTCGTAGAAGAATGAGCTTTTTCCATGAGTAAATAAAGTTCATTTTAGTATTGGCAACATTTTTAATGCGCGCATCTCGACGCCACAATGTTTTTGGAGCTTTAAGCAGTAGGCTTAGCATGACGGCGTAGATATAAGTTTTATCTCTTTGAACTGTCAGATTCGTCGAGAAAATAACGTCACACTGAGCCATGTCCAGTACAAAAAGCTCGAAGTGACGTCATTTTCTCGACAAATCTGACAGTTGTAAGAGAAAAAACTTATGTCTACACGGTCATGTGAAGGGTGCAGTTGCTCTAATAGTTTTAAATACACGTCCCACGTTCGATAATGCCAGTGAATGAAATGAAGAGCAATCAGTAATATAACTAATGCCATCACTATACATGGTAAGGCCAAATAATCTTCTGTATGTCACATTCTGGACATTACTAGGAAACGGTTACCAATTTATTATACATATTATTATACACTGACTTTTTTCGGAATATCAATATAAGTTCATAAATATACCGGTCTTGCTCATATATGAAAATCATGAGGAAGACGGCAATACATTTAGTATGATAATTATTTTTTGTTAATAAAATCTACACAACCGTTTCCTACTGATAATTTATCCACATTTAAATGTTATTTCAGTTATATTAATTGCATGCCAAATAATCAAAGTCGACACACAATCAAGTTTGTGATGCAATAATGCGTTAACCACTCACGAAACGTCAAATGAATATGAACTTTATTGAGTTACGTTAAGATCATTGATGTATGGCGTGTAATTAACACATTAAATTAGATAAATTATTTGAGCGCTTCTAACTAGAGAAGCGCTTAAACTTGTTGTCCAACATGCCAATGTGACCGTAATGAAATATGTATGACAGTGTTCTGACAGAAGGTTGAACTTCGTTGTTTCCCAAAACAAAAACGTCCTTTATAATAATTATAAAGTACATAATGTTTATGTATACGTGTGTGTCTTGTACTAACCTCTTGTCGTTTTCAAAACTGTGCGTCCTTCTGAGTATAGTGTCATTATCGACAGTGTTGTTGGCTGGCTTGCTGTCCCCTGTGAATGGTTAAACAATAAAACTTTAAATATACACCATCACGCCTGTATTCCCCGAAGGGGTGGGCAGAGGTGCACTGCAGTGCGCCCACACTTCGCCGATGGCGAAATACGGTGCGAGCCCATTGCCATAATACCGGACACATTCTCCCTCAAACCGAGGGAGATTTTTGGGCCATAGTCCACCACGCTGGCCTATTGCGGGATGGTGAACTTCACACGCCTTTCTATAGACGAGCCGGTTTCTTCACGACGTTTCCCTTCACCGTTTCTCAGCAAGTGATAATGTAGGATGGAATGAGATACGCACATGAAAACCCAGAGGTGCGAGCCGGGGTTTGAACCTGCGCACTTTGATTGCAAAGAGTAAGTTCGAACACTCGGCTACCACTGCAATTTAAATAACCTGTGCAACGGTGTAATATAATTTAATTTAAATAGCCTGGTAGTTAATATTTTGGCTTCGATGCCCACCGTAGAACATTAATGATTGATGTGAGCCCTCGAGCATTTAGCTTACTTAGATAGGTATGCGGGTCTATCGATAACGTGATGATTATTGTATATAACGTTTTGATGTGAACATCTATAGGCGAGGGGTAAATGTGATTTTTGGCGTGGCGAGATTTGCAGACGCGTCGCCATAACAAAATGAAATCAACCTTATGACTTAAAACATAAAGTATAGTTTTAAATGTAGCGACGCTTAACCACGCTATGCGATGGTATCAAACAAAATGATATCAACCTTATCACTGAATGCATAAAGTATAGTGTTAAATACGGCCACGCTTCGTCCGCCGCTTAGACTCCGCCCACCGGCTGACTCCGCTCACTCGCCGCTACGACGTTTATGTTTTATGTTTCACATCTGCCAGGCGTCCCGCGACGGCTCAGTTTTTTGTATTACAGATGTTTAGGGATGCCGAAGAGAGCCTAACGTGTTAGATAGTACCTACACAGCTGACGGCACACACTGAAAACTAAATGAGTTGACGACGGGTATGTGTAGAAGTCACTCGGCTCACTTCGATACTAGGCCACTGTGTGATGCCCGTAGTGCGATCGTTGATTAGTTTACGACCACATTATGTGTGCATGTTTTTCAGTTACTCACTGGTCGCCTCCGGTTGTCTACGGAAGGAGGCGGACCGTCGCCACGAGGGCGGGTCGTCGTTAGCTCCCGTGCTTTCTGCCGTGTCCCCGGCCTCGGGCGATGGCGGCCGCCCCTTAGGCGGCTTGGTGTCTGTCTTTATCGCCTCCGGGACCGAAGGCGGCTTGTCTGTACCCATGGTTAAAACGACAAACGATGGATGTGAGTGGAGACGATACGGTATGACTGAGCTCGTAATTCGGACGACACAACACCACTTTATTCTTATTTTAAAAATAAAACCAGATTCGTATGCGTGCTTTAATACTATTTGGTATCGTCAAACATTACACTTGGGAGCAATGAATATAGGTCACGAATATAAACCGTAATAACTCGAATACAAATAATGTACATACGTTCTTAGTTTCAGAGATTATTAAGGTTTATTTTGGTGACCTGGTTTCATTGCTCTTGTGTGTAGTGTATATTGCGAGGGAATTAATCAAAGATAAAAACAAAAGAGAATCTGTAAAGTATTGTAGATCAATAACAACTTTCTACAAACACGTGCTTGGTGACTATGTCGTCTAAAACGAGCCAATTGTAATTGTGAAAGTTAAGAGTGAGTGCTGCCAGACGCGCAGGCAGAGTGCCTGGCAGTTAGCATGGTTATAAACATGAAACACTCGAAAACACGCCTTATACACATGAGAATAGCGCACAATGTTCCGGAGGCAACGATTACTATACCATTAGTGGTTCTTCTTTTCGCTAGTAGGTATTGATCAATGCCCGATATTTACACAAAAACTAAACATCTTTTAGTTAAACTAAAATGTTTATGTTGCGGCGTTTCGCACGTAGAATGTACCGCGTATTCGTCATTTATACAAGAAAGATACGCTCTATACAGATGATATCGATTATATTTTATTTTATCTGAGTGTGTATTATAGGTTTGATATCAGAGAACAACGCGTCATAGTAAATAAAGCCTTATGAACTTGTAAAATACATAAACAAGTAGACCGCGTTTCGCGTTACTCGTCTGCCTCACGAAACACGATGCACTACGCGCATGGTGTACGTCTCACCGTTGACAGTTTTCTCCAGTTGCAGTGTGATCTCGATGTCGGCCCTCTTCGCTTCGTGGTTCGGCGGGCTGCGCTTGCGCTTGTTATTGTTATTATTGAGTCGGCGCTGCGCCAACAACGCGTCGGACAGCCACGAAGATATCGACGGATCAACTAGATCCATGCAGGTTTGACCCTGAAAAAGTACAGCTTATTCGTATTATTTTGTTAAGTGCTACAGATATTTACCAAATTTGATTGGGTTATTTGAGTAAAGGGACTGTCTACGGCTTTTTAAGTATGGAGTAAGCCCTAATTAACTCACTGAGTAATTCTTGATGCTTGGATCTGCCCCATACTTGAGCAGCAACGCGGCAGCTTCTTTCTGGCCCCAGAGAGCGGCCGCGTGCAGAGGCGTCCAACCCTCGTAGTCCACGCCGTCCGGATCCACGTTGCACTCCTCTAGGAGTACCTTTCCAACCTGATCAACATTATATTAACATCAGGAACGAGGAGAATATTAGATTTTTCCACTACCAAAACGAACTAAGAAATAAATAAAGATTGTCTTTTTCATATTCTTTTACGACATAAGAGAAATGTTGAGGTTTAATGGAATAAGATGAGAAATGGCTGCACCTGCGATTAGCGGTTAGTTACGCTAGTATCGAGTAATTAATAGCAAGGAAATTCAATAAAACACATTAGAAATAAAAAAAAATTAACAAGCTTTTATTTAATTGCCCTTAGTTTTCGTGTTCTCCTCAGCAAGACCTTGCATTTGATACCCATACTGTGGTAGTGCAGAAAAAATAACTATTCCGCCATCTTGGATGATCATCCATCCATCCATCCATCCATATACTCACGCCTGTATCCCATGGGGGTAGGCAGAGACTACCGTTTGCCACACGCTACGATCCCGACAAACCTCTTTCGCTTCATCCACAGTCATACATCTTTTCATGCACTTCCGTCGGTTTAGAGTGCTACGGACTTGACCTTTCTGGAAGAGACCGTTAATCTGGTCGTGAAAGGTCCTCCTGGGGCGCCCTCTTCCGACATTTCCACTCACGTTTGCCTGGTATATTTCTTTCGTCAGTCTACTTTCATTCATCCTCTCTACATGGCCAAACCACCTCAACATACTTTTCTCAATCTTGGTCACCACATCATCCTTCAGCTTACATTCATCTCGTATCTTGCTATTCCTCAACCGGTCAGCAATGGTGACACCACACATACTCCGTAAGGAACGCATTTCCACCGCATTCACCCTACTCTCATGCCTCTTTTGCCAAACCCAACATTCACTGCCATACATAAGAGTAGGTACCAAAACACCATTATGAATCGCCAGACGAGCCTTTTTTGAGACAGCCTGGCTACTCACAATGGCATGCAAAGCACCATTTACTCTATTCCCAGCAATCACTCTCCTCTCAATATCACTATCACATTTACCATCCCTTGTAATCATGCTTCCCAAATATACAAACTCTTGCAATTATTCCACTTCCACACCATCTAAAACGATGTTACAGTCTGTAACATCCTCCTCTCTTTCTATAACCATTACTTTCGTCTTACTAACATTCACCTTCATTCCTTTCGCCTTAAACGCGTCATTTACCACGTTTAACATGTCCTGTAACTCCGTTTCCGACGATGCAAGTAGAACTTGATCGTCAGCGTACAGAAGACACTTGACATGCAACTCATTCATACTTAGCCCACATTCCATCCCTTTCAAATTTGTCAAACAGCTGTCCATATAAAGGTTGAAAAGCCACGGAGACGCAACACATCCTTGCCTAACACCTTTTGTGATGTTAAACCAGTCTGAGTACGCCCCATTTACCCTGATACAGGCCTTTGAGTTCTCATAAAGAGACTTTGGATTGGATGTTGGATGATCATACATCTGTCATATTGGAATTAGAATGACGTCATATAGCTGAGCATGCATAGATAACTGATTTGAAATTCAGTTGCAAGATTCCACCCGGACATACATTGCAAGTTAATATAAAGCTTGTAACTTGTAAGAATGGGTGATGACACTGATAAAGATGGCGGATGAATCATCAATATGAAGATTCAATTTATGTCAGCACACGTAAAAAGTCTCTCGCGCTGTCAATGTCATTTCTATGGAGAATGAACTTTTTCTTTGTGTCAATCCAGTTCTTTTTGGTATTGGTAAAAAAAATGCGCGCATTTTGACGTCCAAATGTACGCGGACTTTCACGTTTCGGACACGTTTCCTGCGACGAAAATCCGCACCAGCGCACCAGCGCAGCGGTAAGCACCGTATCGCGCTGATTGTGTGTGATCCGCAGTGAACGTGTTAAGAGGCGGATCAAAAAAGAGCTATCTTTCTATCCAATTTGATAAATTGATACTAACATCCATGTAGCCCTTGGCAGCGGCAACGTGCAGCGGCGTCCCGCCATTCATATCCCGCACCTCGACGTAGCCGTTGGCGGCCCAGTTCTTCGCGTCACTGAGTAGCGTATCTACCTCGGCGCTGCGAGACTTATCGCAGTCTATGCCTGGAAATACAATTTGAAATTTAATACAACGGTAGTAGTATTTGCGCCAAGACTTATGTCGCGGAGTGTGTTGATTTTGTCTCTTTCTTACGTATGAAATAAGACAGAGAGCGAGCGAGTGAACCCGTGACAGTGGTATAGTCTTCACATGCGTGCTAACCTTATTGCTTGTATACGTTTATATATTTACAATTGTGAAAAACAGAAAAGCCCTATTTACATTGCGACACTAGTGGCGCGAAAGTACTTTCCTGACAATAGTTTCATCATCAGTTTCACAGTGTAAACGTCAAGTTTCATGCATTCATCGATGCATGCATTGTGAAACTTGACGTTGGACGTGAAACTGTTGATGAAACTAATGTCGCGAAACTACTTTCACGCCACTAGTGTCGTAATGTAAATAGGGCTTAAGAGTATCAAATGTAAACAAAAGATTCATATAAAATCCAACTTTTGGGGGTGAGGTGTCCAAAACGCTGACAGCATTGCCGTGTATGGCAATTCCATTGTATTGCCAGGCGATGGTAAAAGAAATACTTTTTTGATCGATAACAAAATGTGTTTTTTATGTAAGTGTATTTATATAAAAAAATTCAGCACGGCGTACCAACTTATATGTAGTTTGTTCAGTCAATAACTGTATACGCCTAAATCACGGTTGAATTTAGTGAAGAAATGTATGTAGTAGGTAGTTGGACCTGTATATAACATGCTTACAGTGGCGGTTTCATATTTTTTTGTCTTTTTATAGGACTAAGTCCGCCACATAACCACCACTGTTACTCCTGAGTCAGCGGTTTTCGACGAAGACGCCGAGGTTTTTGACCCTCGACGAGTGCCAGAGGAAAGTCCAATTGTCTCGGAAACCGCACTAATTAAATCTGAAAACATGGGTGGTAAGAAAAGTTCGAAGAAAAAATATCATCCCACCTTTCTCATCAATAACCTTCTGTAACAATTTAGCCATGGCATCGTTCTCCGCTATGTCGACGGGCAGCTCGCCGTCGTAGTTGACAGCGCCCACATCAGCCCCATTCTCCAGGAGATATCTGTGAATATTAATTGAACTCAGATATGTCATATACCTAACTAATGATGCCGATTCTGTTCTTCACAAACTACTATTAAACTATCATTTGGCAGCATTGTTATCTTGAATATACGGAAACATGCTAAGTTTTGTGGCAACAGAATATATGTCCTTAATATGTCATAACGACATATTAACAACGACAATATGTCCTTTAACTATGAAATGCCAGATATTTATGATGTATTTGTAATACTTATTTTGTCTGTATTTTACAGTACTGTAAAGGTAAACAAACAGTGCCATGCATTGTTGTGTAAACCTGCTTGTAGACTGGAGTCCCTATTTTTGTTCATATAATATAATAAGAGAGATCGACGACATGAATAATATAAACAAAAATACGGACTCTGCTATTATACACTCAATTTGTTTATCTTTAAGTACTTTTAGGAAGTCTTTTAGTCCGTTTACTTTTAGCGATCCAACTAATGACGCATAGAGTTCTAACTCTAATCAATTTGTATACCCTAACTTGAGGATTATTTCTTTTTAATTGTGTAACCGTGTCATACTCGTCAAAATCACTAGTACAAAATGGTATGACGAGCTCTTTTATGATTAACTTCCGGTTGGGTTCCGGGGGTTGACGTCACATAAACTATAATATTGCGCATACGAGGAAACTAGCGCGTGACGTCACAGTATTTGTGTCAAATCAAACAACTGTGACACAAGTTTAGCGGCATTCAGTTTCCAAAAACCGATGCAGACCCGCACGAATGTCAAGCCAAGTTATGTGCCACGGATTTTCCCCCGCCGAGTCGCTAGCTTGCTTTCATTGGACATAAAGGGACGATATGGACGCATTTCATGACATACATTTAGTCGTGGCGCGCGTGCTACCACTACTATACCACATTAAAGGCTCTATTTTGCCATATCAAAACAAACAGTATTGACTCATAGAAAAAGTTAATTCTTCAACCACCCTGACATCGCAAGCGAATTTTGACGCGTGGTTGCGTTACTTTTATCACAGAAATTTAATCTTTATGTATATTGACACAGGGTCCGTTTTGGTATGGGCAAAAACAATTACGCGCGAACGTCAACGCCCCAGTGTTACAGTCTTGGATGGAAGAGATACAACGGAGTTGATAACGCGATCGATTCGCCAACATGCTGCGCTGTATAGATTAGGTATACTGGGTACACATAAGCCTTTCTTCTCCTTTCAGGTTTCCTAATGTTTGCAATCATCGTTCAGCAAGTTGTAATCAGTATTGAAAATGACACTCGCACATGAAAATCTCAGACGTTTGAACTTGCACCTCTTACGTTATGGGCCTTCTACCAAATAGACTACCACTGCTATTTAGAGTATATCTTGCAACACCATTTCCTAAGACAGTTTACGTTTAAGATTTGTTTTTATTATAAACTGACGTCATCTACTTACAATGTGTTATAATGAATAAATAATAATTAATTTTATACAAACAGGGGAATACAATGAACGGGGACCGTTCACCGAAGCCCTGCCCAGTGGGTCAGCGTGACTCAATGTTTGTTTACTGTCATCTAATAATTGGACCTACATATGAGCGTGGTCGGTTATTCATGCGTTTTGCTCGAACTTATCAACAATATTAAAGTCCTCCGCGCACTGAGGCGTCAAACATCACGCGTCAATAAGTTTGCTATAACACCAAACCCATTGAGTATCTAGAGTACCCATAACGACTCCACTCTTCGTATAGCTCTGCGGCGATTTTTCCGCCATTGTTGTTATCTCATTTACCTGTAGTATACGGCAACTATATGGAAAAATAACAATGGCGGAGTCAGATAAAAAGAAAAATTTACCGCAGTGCAGGCTCAACATGCCATCTCCGTTAAAATATCTCCATGGGTAACAGCCACGCCCCCATATGTCAAAATACGCTCGCACTGTCAATGTCAGTTCATTGTAGTTGAGTTTACTTTGTTATTAGCAAAAATGTAGACTGAAAAGTTTTTATCGACGCCCCAGTTGATTGAAACATGCAAAACTGAAACACATACAGTGCTAACAGTAAAATTAATTAATAATTAAAATGTATCAGGCGCTTATCTCTCCGCACCACTTAACACGGTCTACGGAATACAGCCACTGGAGCGTCAAAAGTCACACGTCTACATTTTTGTCTATACCAAAACGAACTGTATGTCAATACACATAAAGATTGAATTCTATGTGGTAGAAGCAACGCTTGCACGCGTCAATATTCGCTCGCGATGTCGATATCTTTCGCTGACGTACAGTAGGTAGATTATATCTCTTTCTCTAGTATGAAATAAGACAGAGAGCGACCGAGCCAATCCGTGACTAAGGTCTTGTTTCGACATGCGTGCTAACACTACAGTAGTAACAGTATGTACAGTTCGTTTAGGTATTGACAAAAATATAGACGCGCCCGTCTTGTCGCCCCAGTGTGTCCGGCTTAAAGATTAAATAAATAATGATGTAATGAAATCAACTTTCAGTCTCTAATTTTAAAAAATACATTGTTAGATCGAGGATAGGCCTCCATTTTAATATGTCACATACTCCTGTAACAACAAACACAAAAATCACGCTCAGGTTATACGCAGTGAGGGCAAAACAATTAGAACCCTACGGTTTTTAGGTGGTCTTTGTCCACTGCGCGCCTAGTGGCAAATATTTATATTGGGAAGTAGGGATAGTATGTAAAAGGTAAGTTAAATTTGCATAATCTATGATCACGCATCATATAAATCTTAGGAAGAAGCGAGCTGAACGAACCTGGCAGTGCTGAGAAATCCACAGGATGATGTGGCGTGCAGCGGGGTCCAGCCCTCATTGTCGCCACGGTTCACATCAGCCCCGTGGGTCACCAGGAACTCCACCATATCCAGGTTGTCGTCAATGCACGCCTGGAAACAACGGTTAAACAACTCTTATCAAAATGTTCGGATATACAAAAAATTGCATGCGGAAAGGGTATTTTGGATGGCCAATATTTATTTTGACATAAACAAGCAACAGTTCGCGAAACAAGTTAAAATTTTCTATTGACGAACAAAATGGAATGGAAATCAGTTTTGTGATATGACAGCTTAAAGTTTGACCATGTATTAAATGTAGGATGATAACTTAGGTGGTAAAAATGCTAAATCCTTTAATTTTTGATTAAAAAAAATTATTGTTTTCTTATATTTACGCGAATACTATACATTGAAATTAAACTATTTTACGGATTTTATCGCGTTTATTTACTATTTTATTTTCCCGACGTTTCGGCTGCTTTACAGCAACCATGGTCACGGGGGGACTGAGGTGTTAGACGTCCTGATGTCATAGTTAATAACTGGGTACCCTCATATTTAGTTGTTGTTTGCGGTCCGATCCACGCAGAAAGTGCTTACGGTGTCCTGAGGTCTTGCAATGGTACACTTGGTTTTGGATTTAATCATATTGATTACTGGATCCCAAGTTGGTGGTAGCACCCAGCCATCTTCCCTATTGAAATTAGGATGTTTTTTAATTTCAATGGCCTCAGACCCAAATGGCCTCGGACCGCAAACAACAACTAAATATGAGGGTACCCAGTTATTAACTATGACATCAGGACGTCTAACACCTCAGTCCCCCCGTGACCATGGTTGCTGTAAAGCAGCCGAAACGTCGGGAAAATAAAATAGTAAATAAACGCGATAAAATCCGTAAAATAGTTTAATTTCAATAAAAAAAATTACCCAATTACCCAAATTAACAAAGGTACCCTTTAGGAACCGTTTGGTATGCTTAACTCATTATTGTCAATTTTGTGGATTGGTTCCTTCTTACTTAACTACGTCCAAATGTCAGTTGTCATCAAAATCATATAAGAACCATTACTCCGTTAGCCCTATCCTTGGCAAAAGGTTCACATGAATTGGTTATATTGGAGGTTATATCCTTAGTAGGACAAGGTTACAGGTGAAAGGCTATTTGACCTAAGCGACATTTTGTTAACTTTACAGGAGAGCATACTCATTCGACACAGAAAAAATCGGTGATTCTAAATATGTATACATCTCAATATCGCCTAAAGTATCATTTATAGTATTTAACCCCTCGATATGGTTTCCGCCGTTAACCGACTTCAATAAGGACGTGTACAATTAGAACCCTGCTTTTATCTTTATTTTCGGCTGAGAAAGATAAAAAATTTAAACTCTACCTACTCATTAAACAAGGATATGGAGCGAAATTTGTTGATAGATCAGTATAGCGTTTTGATTATACGTATTCTTAACACAAGCGCATATGCATTTAGTTTGATCATCATTCGCAAATGGCCATAGCAAGTATACCACAGTGGTTATACAGTACATAATATTATGTCAGACCTATGCGGGACATGATAAATGCACATTCACATAGCTTTGCACTTCGCCAAGAGCCTATCGACACGAGTATTATCATTGACAGTGTGTGTATAAGACAAGACAAGACATGACACACATATCACACGACGAAGAGATCAATAAATAAATATCGCCAGATATATGATCCTAAACTAAGCAAATCTTGTCCTACAGTACCTAATGAACATGGGGCGGCCGCAGTTACACTCTGACCAGGGGAAAATTCCAAAATATTCAACCAGCGGGTATCGAACCTGCAACCAACTGGGTCAGTTAGCCGAGCGGCCGACGCTCAAAGCAATGTCGTCGATAAAATATATCGAAACATAACGACAAAATACGACCAATTTTGACGTTTCGTTTCGACGAATATATCGAATTACAGATAATGTCGGTCACGAGAGAATTGTCCCCTCAGTACTCTACTAACTCGAATAGATTATTACCACTATTTATGTAATTCTAAAAGCAATGTTAACAGTGCAATAACAGCAAACATCAATCAAAAGCACATCGCAGCGCGGCGGCAATCGCGTGTAAAAATAATTCGCAAGATGCGCGCAGGCGTCGCTTATGAAGTACCCCTGCCCGTGGTCAGTTGGTGTTGTGCAACAGAACGGAACCACGGCAGGGTCAGTGACCGCCAGCCCGTGCCAGGACATCTTCAGCACTTGCCATTGGACGATATTATATAACTAGTTATATCTATATCATTGTCGTAAAAGTTTCTATCTACTTATTAACCGACTTCCAAAAGGAGGTATTTTTTTAACATAAGACCAAAAGTACTCGAAATTTACCCTGTTGTTGGCTGCTCCACGGATATAAAACGTCCCGAGAAATTATCGTATAACTGAACGTTAAATTAATACAGTTTATTGGTTAATTTAGAATATTATAAAAAAATGTCAAGATGGTAGGTAGCATGTGGCAAACGGTAGTCTCTGCCAATTCCCATGGCATACAGGCGTGAGTTTAAATATGAATGTATTTATGATATTCACTTCACTTTAAAAAAAAAAAAAAAAATATGGCCTCCATCGTATTTAGTCGATGATTTTGCCAACAACAGAGTATGTAAAAACACTTGGTCGGTGGATGGGATTTATGATATTATAAAATCTATTTTGTTTTGACAATGACTATGGTTAGTGACATGTGGAGGGTTTGAAATTTCTACAAATACTAGGTGAACTGGCGACATCGCTTCCGTGGAATTTAGGGGAAACAAGTAGCTTAAGCGCCAGTCCCGTCAAAATCGATCCAGTCGTTAGCGTGATTACCTCAAAACAGACGGACAGAAAACAAAACTTAAAATTGGATTTTGTCATAGGCACCGTATCTACCTCATATGCATTTAGTAAAAAGCTGCAATTTTAACATTCGAAACAGAGATTATTCAATTGTATTTATTTTTTACAAAAGCGAAAGAGAACGTATTGCTACAGAAATAAGACATAATACTTCATTGGGTTATGAGTGTACGAAACCGCAGTACCCAGTACCGCTTAGAGTATATTTTTCAACTGTCAGATTTGTCGAGAAAACGACAAATCTGACATTATTTCAGGGTTACAGTCGCGATGATAATGGCTTATTAGACAGCAGCTATCTTTTTCTCCTTGCTAAGCATACAATACACATTATAATACGTAGTATTAAGGCGTGTATGATAAGTGCAGTCACTTTGGCAATATATTGCCGCCACAATACGCCTTGGCGTCGAAACAGACCAATAAAATGTATGGGCTCGACAATCTACAGCTGTTCGGTAGGCGACAATGGGACACGGTATTGAGATAACATATTTAAAACTACAGCATTGGCAAGGCTGCCAGTTTTCGAAAGCAATAAACTGTATATGTATCACGATTTAATACTCCGGACACTGCATTTTTTTGCTAATACTAAAACAAACCCTGTGTCGATAAACATAAAGATTGAATTTCTACGAGAAAAGCCACGCGACCACGCTGTAAAATTTGCTCGCACCGATAATTACACGTCGTTTAAGAATAAACTTTTTCTATGAGTCAATACAGTTAGCTTTGGTAGGTATTGACAAATATTTTGACGCGCGCGTCTGCCCCGTATAATATAATGGCCTAACCATATGGGGGCGAGCGAATTCACACAACTATAAAAAAAAATTTCTTAGTGCCACATGCCATCGATAAAATTTCGTTGCAAAATATGCGTATATGCTAGTCTGTTTACGTATTGCCAAGAGTTTGGGTGTCTCGCGCGCGTCTTGTGGCTGTCTGCTTGTTGGTGTCTTATGTGTTGGAGAAAAATTGTTGCTCATAAACGTGTACTTACGGCAAAAGTTACGCAACTCAAGTATCGTTACAACACCTTCGATTAAAAGTCAATCAGAATTGCGGTTTGTTATAGTAATCGCCGAGTTATGGCCGTTCTTATTATCGCTAGGAGACACCTTGACGTGACGCCCAAATTGACATCTTGGTATAGTGATTCAAGCGTTGGCCCCTTGACTAACTGCATCGGGTGTTTGCAGATTCGATTCCCACCAGTGGCCAATTTCCGAAATTGCTTTTGAATTTTCTAAATTCAGTCAAATATAATCAATAATTAACGATCGCACAGCACTCGATAATATATTAAAAAGTCAATCATCATAGTGGAAAAATACCAAGAAATTAAATTAAATTATTTATTTATCAAACTAGCCCTGGAATTCTACGTCGCGGTGTATGGTAGTGCGATCCCACGAACTCCCAATTTAGGTGGAGGATGGTACACCGTCGGTTTATAGTGGGTATGCGGCCTTCTGCCGGGACCCCACATAACCCTGCCACTACCCCCGAGGTAGTACCATAGAGCGACTATAAAAAAAACCCTGTCATCGTACCTACATTCACAATGTTGTAATATAACAAATCAAGGTCACAACTACATTCATAAAATGATTATCGATTACCTACATACTCGATTTAAATTTGCGAGATACTTTTTCTTTTTTTTCATATTACACAATACTTCATATGAATGAACGACTTTCGCAAGCGCGCGTACGGGCCTGTTACCTAAGTGTGAACACGATTTATGCCCGTTTTCACCAACAAGCAACACCACCTAATTAAGTAATGGCCGTTGTAAGACGACCACTAAGCAACAACTTCCGTTTCACCATTGGTTTTTAATAGGCGATTCTTATTTTGGGCGTTTCATTAGTCTGTCAAATGAGTCATCATGTTGCGTAACCTTTACTTACGCGTCACAGAATCGGCGTTGCAACTTTAGGCAGCGCCTAAGTCGTCTTTCTTTATACAAAAATAACCTGCGCTGAAAAGCATTTTTAACACTCTCCCCCACCTGAAAGCTGACTCTGATGAGATGAATCTGTTTTTTTTTAAACTGGGCAACTGCTTAACATTTAGTCGTCCGTTAGTGTTAGTGAAAACGGTCATAAGTGTCACAAGTCAAACGTATTTGACATAGTTAAAATACAATTATCGGTTACAGCAAAGGTATAAAACGTTCCTGATAATTCCAAATTGAGTACTTAATTTGACAACACGTCAGTAGCAATCGCATTAACGTAAATTGTACACTATTACAACACAACAAAGTCGCATTTAGATATCGATAACACTCGCAATGCAAAATACAAAGCCACGCCGCCCACAGGCAAGTCAGAACGCGCGCGTCCAAACTTTTGCCAATAGCAAAACTAACTCTACGTTTATGTACATAAAGATTTAATTTCTGTGGAAAAATTCACGTCATCACACGTCAAAATGCGCTCGAGCTGACAATGTCATATCTTTGAACTATGTCTTCTATGTGTCAATAAATTTCGTTTTGGTATTAGTTTTGCCACAGAAAATCAATCCTTATTGCATACAAGTACAAAGTACATTTAAAAAATATATGTTTAGGGCAATCGGTGGGCCCCGTGTATTCAGGACATAATAGCTATTACGCATTTAAGCCATTACCAAGATGGGAAAATCGACATCATAGTCGCACCCGAGCATTATTTACGTTCCTTCTTAAGTAGTGTTCTACCCACAACCCCGCTCCGTACTATGTCCTGTGCTATGTACGTATCTGCCCCATAGAGTATCTAGAGTACCCACAACGACGCCACTCTTCATACAGCTCTGCGGCAACTTTTGCGCCATTATTGTTATCTCATGTACCTGTTGTATACGGCAACTATAATGGGAAAACAACAATGGCGGAGTCAGATAAACCCGAAAGTTTGCCGCAGCGCGGGCTCGTATATATATAATATATGTATATATGTATATATGTAGTATATAATACATACGATACATATATTTAATAAAATCCCGAAATCTATGAGGTTAATCACACAGATTGGCATCTTGAAAATCAAATTATTTGACCTATTAGTTAATAAATGCTATTATTCAATAGAATAATTCCTTGATGACAACACATTGTAGATAAGTATTTGACATAATTCTGTTCTATTTTAATATTTTTACTGAATTGTTGACATTTTATTGGAACGCTCATTAATATAATTAAGTATTATTATTGCATTATTATAAAATTATGTATATTGTATGCCTACTATGGCGGGACAAAGCGAAATTTATCTGATGTAACACCTTACAAATACCTATGTATTCCACAATAAATGATTGATTGATTGATATATATACCGATGGGTGGTGGTAAGGTAAAGGTTACGCAGTCAGTACCTATGTCCACTAGAACGTAACAAAACCGTATCGCAATATACTGTCACCGTGAACTGACTGACAGTTCGTTCATGCATGCCACGTTACGGTGTCGGTCGGTCAAGGAACCGTATACGCCGTTTAATATTATTGTATACAATTTTTGCATGTTCCGATACAGTTACCATTATAGTTCGGAATGGGGTAATTGGCAGAGACCTTTAAGGCCGAAATCAATAAATGTTTTAACAGACAAGTGATAGTTAGCAAACAAGTAGTGTGTTAAAATTTTTCTGAAATGTCAGTTATAATTAAAGTAAAATTGGGATGATTGCTCTGTCAGTTCAATCACAGGTAAACAAACTTACATGAATGTCGGGACCATTGAGATATTATAAAGGAGATGACATTTCGAGACCGCGCTGCGGTAAATTTTTCTGGTTTATCTGTCTCCGCCATTGTTGTTTTCCCATATCGGTGCCGTATATTACATGTACATGAGATAACAACAGTGGCGGAAAAATCGCCGCAGAGCTATACGAAGAGTGGAGTCGTTATGGGTACTCTAGATACTCTGTGGTCGGGACGCAAGGATGGAGGAGATTGTCAATTTTATCAATACTAAGGCAAATTCACAGATTAAGACCCCCATACACTGTGGCGTCAAACGCCATACGTAAAAATTATTGCCAATACTAAAATAAACTGTATTGACTTATAAAAAAAACCATTCCCCAGCGAAATGACACTGATGAAATTCAATAATTACATCGAAGGCTGAAAAGCTATTTGACTTAAGGGGTATTTTTGGGCGATATTGACTTATATATCCTCAAACAGACACCGATCTCGCCGGCGAGGTCGAGGAACCCCCTCTTCCGCTCGCAGGTGCATCTTTGCACCTAGGAGCGCAGTCACTACCTCTCCCCTCACGGTAACTGCCCAAGCCGAGGTCGTGCCCTTTGTGGCGCCCTGAGCTAGTTGCCACCCCTTCCGCCCCTAAGGCCTTGGTCGGAGTGCACTCTGCGCTCGCCACTCCCACGGTAAAGCTGTAAAGGCCACCTCACGGCCAACAGTATAAGTCCTTCAATACAAAAATAAATAAAAAAAAGACATATATATTTGGAATCGGCGACTTTTTCTGCGTCAAACGATAAAGCTCAAATGTAAAGTTAAAAAAATGTCGTTTAAGTCCAATAGCGTTTCACTTTGCTTTAGACAGAATAAAGGATACCACCGTAAGTCGCGATCGAGTACGTTTGAATAATCGTAGTAAGTGAATCGAGTCTGTTCATTCGACTTTATCTGGATGCCCCGGATGTAACCCATATTGGCCTCGTATCGCGTTCAAACGTACAATTAACTTTTCATTAAGTAATTGTTATAATCAACACGGTATACAATTGCATTACGAGTACGTAAATTGTGTACGGATCAGTGGTGGGCAAACTTTCTTAATGGGGGGCCAGAAAGTTTATGAAATTTCAGAGGAAGGCCAGAATTGCAGCAAAAAATTCAAACTATTGTAAGGGGAATGTGTTCCCCCACTCTCACTAGATGGTATACAAAATATATTCACAAATTCTTAGAATTTAAGTCCCGAATTGGGAATTATAGAGAGGGAGCACTGTACTAAGTAAAATCTACTTTATACTTTAGCGTCAAATATAATTATCGCGGGCCATGTGCTATTTATGTCAAAGTCAAATCATTTATTTTGTATAGGCCTATGGGGGCACTTACAAATTGTCAAGTTTAAATTTTTTTTCTTATATACTACTATACTACCACCGGATCGAAACGCGACGTCAACTAAAAAGATCCGGCAAGAAACTCAGTGGGCTGATCATTTTTTAAATCGCCAAAACTTATTACAAATACAAAGGTACATGTAGCTCCAGTGTGTTGCCTTTAGAGCGAGCATGTCGAAGGACCGTCGTCGGCGCGGGCCAGAGTAAATGCTTCCGCGAGGCGTACTTTGCCCATCACTGGTATAGATCGTACAACTATGCAACCATGGGCCTCAGCCACTAGCAAATTGGGGCGTCTACAAGCGCGCTACAAAAAAGTTTGCCAATACAAAAACTAACCCTGTGCCAATATTCATAAAGATTAAATTTCTATGAATCAATCTTGGATATTTTAGCCGAAAACAGATTTCACGTTGTCATAAATGTTTATAGCCGACATTCGAGTCAAATAACGAGAAAGAATACTATTGACACGCACCACACCAATATCTCGTCAGATTGTTGGTATTTAATTTAAATGCTAATTTAAACATGAAAACCAGAAATATAACGATTAATTAATTCATAATCGAGTATCTTCAAAAAAGTTATAGGTGTTGTTTTAAAAATAATAAATCAAAAATAATACATCATCACGCCTGTATTCCCCGAAGGGGTAGGCAGAGGTGCACTGTAGTGCGCCCACACTTCGCCGATGTATTTTTGGTCCCAATGTAATAGGGGGCGAGCCTATTGCCATTATACCGGGCACATTCTCCCTCAATACGAGGGAGATTGTTTTAAAAGGAAAGTAAAATTCAAATAAAAGCTTGTACCAATTACCACCTCAATTGTGGGATGGTAAAACCTATAATGCCTTCAAAAGTAGTGAGCCCTAGCGAAGAACAACTTCCCTTTCTCACATCGAGCGAATCCAATCAATCAAAATATTATCGTATGAACGTCATTTTCATCATTCAATGCCATCCGTAATGTAAATTAAAAGGTTACACAAGCCAAAATAATGGATAGTCACGTATTTAATAATACCGCCATCGTAACAATGCCTCCCTGGACGAGGAGTCTATTCAAGTAAATACACACCAATATCTATATATAGAGAGACGTGAATCATCCCACTAAAGTTGCAGACCCGTTAAATATCAATTAATACAAATACACATTAACCACGCATTTGCCACACTGACCCGTGTTAACGCTCCATAAGGTTCATAATATCTTTAAAAAAAAAGTGTCGATAGAAATAAATTTCTTATTAAGATAAGACTGATAAAACCAACATAATTAGGATCGCTAGTACACGCACCGAACTCAACAATTTCTGACGTTTAATATTGGCAAAGTGACTCTAAGTTCATCGAAAAGCGGCGCGTGCGCAACCTCTGACGTAACGCCCCCCTATCGGCAGATCTGTCTCTGACGTGACCTCGAAATGAAAATTCCCTCGACCGACTTTACAAATAACGCGACACTATGCCGTTCAATGGGAGGCGTCATACCCTCCCGTCAATTTGGGTCGGTCAATGACAGCGCAGGAATCTGAATCTAGACTAGCAACTCGCGGCGTCGGCATTAGGCCTCCCCCACACTGGGGCGTCCAAGCTCGCTTGTCAAGTATACCAACACACCAAAACGAACTGTATTGACACATAGAAATAGTCCATTCTACAACGAAATGACACTGACAGCGCGGACGAATTTCGACGTTTGTGAGCGTGGTTTTTACGACAGAAATTTAATTTTTATGCATATTGACACAGAGTTCGTTTTGGTATTGGCAAACGTTTTGACGCGTGAGTATGTGTGTGGGACGGCCGCAGCGGCGGCGGCAGCGCCATTTTTATCGGGCGCGTTCACGATTTTACCAAACGCGGGCAACGACGAGACACACCTTCTGTTTTCAATTATCTGTAAGTAATCTGCCTTATACTGTAGCGTACGATTTATAGCGTGAAGGCGGGCCTCCCTGGTGAACAGATGGGTCCGTGTTCGATCCCTACCCTGACCAATATTTAACAACATGATCCCACGCCTAGAACGAGCATTAAATTTATTTGGATGTGCTCCCGTTATAAACCACTATGATGATAACCTTACCTAATTAATACCTACATTGCTAGTAATACAAAAGAAACAACCATTACCGGTAAAAAAGCTGGAGATTAAGCAATAAATACAACTCGAAAATAATAGATAACAGAGCACGGTACGGACAGACAGACACCACAGTCGCCGGCGAGTCATCGACCCAGTTTCCCGGACTATCTAAATGTGATGACTATCGCACACTATAAATACTAGATGTTATTGCATAGGCATAGAAAATGTTATGTTACACGTATAGCGAAGACAAAACGCATCCGCGCTCGCACGCTGCCAAAATAATAAGTCACTGAGCGAGTTGGATGTAACGTATAGCAGAATACGCACTATCCGCCTCGCACCCACTTAGGCGAGCGTATTCATTTGACTTTTATTGAAAAGCTACTCTATGTGTACCTATAAATGGAGATTGAATTTCAGTGATAAATACTACGCAACCACGCGTTAAAACTCACTCGCGTCATCTTATGGTATTTCGTAAAATAATATGTATTTCTTCTATAAGTTAATACATTTCGTTTTGGTATTGCCTAGCATGCTGGCCGCGCGCGTATTGAGGCCCCTTTGCACGTATTTTATATTATAATAAATATAAGATAGTCATATTGCATATTCAATGTAAATCATGGACGATCCATCCGAATTCTCTAAATCTCGATTCACTCAAAATAGGTTACGATGTTATTGTTACAGAAAACGGGTCTCGCAATAGGAGCGCGTTAAAAATCAGAACAATCGCTTGGCAGCCGAGCTTAGACTAACAGACATGCAATCGCCGCCGCTCGGAACACCGTCGAATTAATTCCTTAAATTTAAAGCACATATAAAATGCCAATGTGGGCACACACAATCGTGCCAAATCGTCGCATTCGACCTAGACTGGCACCAGACTCGCCCATTCCACCTCGATAAAACTAAGACACAGTGCCACACCGAGCGGCACGGTCGACAATAATTATAAAACTGATGTAATAGGTAATCGACACACCACACCGGCCGGCGCACGCCTCGCTCGGTCCGGACGCGCCATTACACGTTGCATATTTAGTTTTTTGCTCAAGATCCGAGCACCGGTTAGTCGTTAGCGCGTGAACTCACAACTGTTATATTATGTCCGGATTGTTTACTAATAACCCAACAAAGTTTGTAACACGCTATCAAACTATCCGATTCAATTTTAAACCATCTCGCGACCACAAAACGACCACGTAAGAAAACATAGAGATTAGAAAATAATGTTAAAATAGAGCAACGGTTAGTTTCTTCTAGGTAACTTTTTATAGGAATTTTGTTGGAATTATTACGGTATGTTAACGAAACGAGCAATGATTCGAAATATATAAATGCAACGTTAGGTCACAACAGTTATCTAATAAGAAGGATGTGTACATTTTTTTTTTATTGTCATTGATGAAATTATTGGCACCTCTGCAGTTTATATCTGTTCTAAGGTAACTAACCGCACTTTATAAATAGGGCAGGAACACACGCCGGTCCAGATGCGGTCCGCGCACGGCGCATAGATATAAAAATAATATATACAGCAGTCGATAAAATGATCAGTGCGGGCCGGCATTGATAATGTAAACAGAGATGAATGCGTATAGGGCCCCAAGTCCTACCATCGTTGTGAGGATACTATGCCCATGAAAACCATATCTTTTATCAATGGTAGCTAACATATCCCAGGTGCAGACATTACACA
The DNA here is from genome assembly GCA_914767695.1 of Ptilodon capucinus. Taxonomy (NCBI): domain Eukaryota; kingdom Metazoa; phylum Arthropoda; class Insecta; order Lepidoptera; family Notodontidae; genus Ptilodon; species Ptilodon capucinus. The sequence goes on from OU611807.1 coordinate 11,752,847, forward strand.
TCGTCACCTTGAAGCTATTAGACTAGACACATTCGTGTTACTATTGATAGAAGATGTTACTTTCATGTCTTAAAAAATGAAGTTGTAGCGAATCCATAATATTATTATGGTCGATATTTTATTTATTGTTAACTTTTATTCCATAGTGAATTATGTTACTTTTATGTTTAAGTCACTACTCTATCGTACTAGGTTGCCTGTAAAGATAGTAGTAAGTTATGATGATATAAATAACGATAATCTTAGGAGACTAGAGGCCCAGATTCTGATTGGTACTGAACATCTATTTTGTGTATCGGTTATCGACGTTAACCATTGACTGCAAGTGTAATTTTTCATTGGCTCTCTTAGCCGAATGGCAAATACTTTGGATGTTGAATAACTTGAGCCGATTTCATTTTAGGCGTCCATTTGGTTAGTGACATAGAGACCAACTGTGTATGTGGCCAATTAAATGCCTGGAAAAGCACACATCGGCCGTTTCGGACGGTCACGCGCACGTAACGTTCATCTGTACCAAATATAACAAGCATTGACGTAGTCTAACTACCAGATAAAGAAATGGACAGAAGGATAACTTTATTTCTAAAATATTATCTATAAAAGCAATAGCGATAAATATGAAAAACCAACTAACAATTTGGTTACCCATAGCGACTTTAAAATATCGACAAAAAGAAAAAAAAAATATGACTTATTGATACAGAATTGATCAGGAGAAAAGCCGCGTCGAGCGGTTCTTGTTTAATACACCTACAACGAAAAGAAATAATGATACAGCAGATTTCTTCTAGTTTTATTAAGGAGTTGTGAATTTTTGAAACAGGATATATCGGCACTGGTGTAAAATTTGATATTTCGAGATTTCCGACATTTCCGCTTTTTGCCGTGGATATAGTACCGATCGGCTAACTATCACATAGCTCTGTCAATTTATTTTTATTTTAGCCATAAGTAAGTTTCCCGTGTAGATTTGCTGCGAAATATATTGCATGTGGCCAAGTTACGCGAGTTCCGCCGCATCTAGCCGCCGTCGTCCCCCGCAAGCGTTTTACGTTGCTTTCTTATTTTTACACACAAGGTTGCTTATATTTGTATTGGTGTTCTTGACACGGCATAATTTGTGTGTACGTTGCGCCGTCAAATTCAATGTATTATAAATCATTGGTGTACTGTAAAATTTAAGAGGAAAGTAGGTTGTATGTAAAAATAAATTGTGTATAACAAAGAGTTGAAAATTATAATCGCATGGTTACAGACATGATGCGATCTGATATGACGTGAATCCTTGGGGTGGAGCTATCGAGCTAGTATATACTAAGGATCGGCCCTAAGGAGCCCAAACTGCGGTAAATTTCCGCCATATTAGAATTTGATTTTTTATATTGTTTGACACTTACGTACTTACTTGATCTTAATACTAAGATGGCGGATCTCATATAAACCATTATTGCCAACCTTCAAAAAAATCGCCGCAAAGCATTACGAAGAGTTAAGTTGTTATGTCAACTCTATCTACTCTGAGGGTGGAGCGATATCCCGACGTTCATGTCATGTCGTGGATGGAGACCCTTATTCGTGAATGGGAGCGCTTCCATAGACAAGGAACTGTCAGTGTCAATACTCTCTCTCTCTCTTGCTTGCTTGCCATCAACGCACATTGTGTATAAAACATAAAACACTTTAAAATACATTTATTGCGAAGAAATAGTTTTTCCTATCCGAATACCACTACCATCGGCAAGGCGGCTGAACCACGGGACACGAGCGTACACTGTCAGTTCAAAGAGATAAAACTTATGTGCACACGGTCATGGTCATGCTAAGCGTGCTGGTGAAAATTTTGTAGCGCGCGTTTCGACGCGCCTATATCCGTAGGGCTCAACAAACAGGTTGGTATGAAAAACGGAAGTATCCATTAACACGTGCGCTACGTTACAAAACGGGAGATGCTAACACGTGTTGCATATTAGCATCCACGGGAGTAGCTGTTAGAGACGAGTTTAGATACAATTGCAATGTGCAATGTATACGATGCGTTGTAAACGAAATAGTAAGTCGAGACCGGCAATATAGTCTAACTAAAGAATAATACATCATCATCACGCCTGTATCCACCGGTGGGGTAGGCAGAGATGCACGGCAGTGCACCCACTCTTCGCCGTAGTATTATGGACCCAATGGGGGCGCAACTGTTCGTAACACAGGAATTAAAACGGAAATCTTTGAATACACCAGGATGCAAAAAGATAACCCTTAATTTATAGAGATTTTATTTGATCTACATACTGTGTACTAAATGTGTAACTGACATTGTAAGTGAATAAAGTGTTCGGATTTTATGTGCGAACGTGATTTTCTCGAGTATATATATTTTTAATGGTCAGTCTTAATAACTGGAAACATTTTCCGTCATTTCCAGTTGCTCAACTAGAGCAGTTTACACGGGTGACGGATTTAGATCGAAAGTTTTGAATATCGTTAACTTGTAAATGTTTTTATTTTCCGCCGTTTACGATGTCTCAACGCACAAATGATATTTTAATTGTTCACGTCATAATTGCCCCAGTTTAACGGTTTGAGGTGACTAATGTAGTTCAGAGTTGAAAATTGTAATATTTAGTCATTATAAATATTGTATCGATATCTGTCTGAATAAATAAATATATTTTCATACAACACATACCTATCGTATGATACCAAACTAAACAAAGCCTCTACTATGAGTCCCACACAATGGTCTGGAGGCGATTCCAGTTAGATAGATAACTCTTTATTGTTTCACCACTTAGAGAAATATAAACTATACATCAATATATTATATATGTGGGATTTAGAATAGAAACACTGCAAATGTTTTTTGATTAATATAATTCTTTTCTTTTACAAAACTTTCACCATCTTTTTCCTACCATCGACAAAATCATTGTTACCATAGAGTTTAATCGAACCATAAAAACATAAGGGCGCCCACTCAGGCACAATAAAGGTAGCTATTCCCACATATATATAAATTAATGCCACTTTTCGTTGTAAGCTAATTACTCCTAAACAGCTGGATCGATTTAAATGTTTTTTTTTGCATGCGTTTGGGTGTCACCCTGGATGGTTTAGATTCACAATTGGACCCGGTAGGTGGCGCTGGTTTCGTATGTCACTCATTCTATGGCGGTACGAATTAATTAATTAAGTGCAAAAATGGGTGGCCTTATTACTAAAAGTGATCTTACTAGGCAATCTTTTGTTAGAGAGAAATTAAAGTACGAGGTGTTCTAAACAAATAGTTACACCCATATTACCGCGTGGACTTTAGATAGAAAGCGCAATGACGCCTCTCCGCACACCGTCGCGTCAAAATATTATGCCAATATCAAAATGAACTATTACAACACTAAAACTAGTAGAAAAAGTTCATACTTCGACGAAATAATATTGACAGCGCGAGCGAATTATGACTCGTAGGGCAGTGGCTTGAACCACAGAAATTCAATTTTTATGTTTATTGACACAGAGTTCGGTTTGACATATTGACGGCTATTGACGCCCCACCCTGCGAGGGGCTTGATCGTGTTGCCATTTAACAATACAGGCGTGTTGTGAATCCGCGAAACCAACAATCGTGTTTACCTACCGACCGATCCAAGATCGAATGACATTATTTTCTTTGGAAACGGTCCGTTGTAGTTTGACGTGAAACAAATCGGTACTGGGTTGCGTAATACTTTAACAAACATCATATAACTTCACGAATCTCGCAAGTATTTTAGTTTTACGATGGTAAAGCTCGTGGTGCATACTGCAGAAATTCATGGTGTTGTTTCAAATTTAATATTAAAATCCTAATTGAGACTTGTTTTTAAGACATCCAAAATGAGGAGGTCCTCAATTCGATTGGTATTTGTACTATCAAAGAATATAATAATGCTTATAGATTAACCCCATAATTATAGAAAGATATAATGAATGTGTGTCTGTCATATTTTTTGCCAATAACAAAACGAACTGTATTGACTAATAGAAAAAGTTAATTCTTCAAACGAAATGCCATTGATAGCGCGTGCAAACTTTGACGTATTTGAATTCAATCTCTAAGCACATTAACACAGGGTACATTTTCTAATAATCAAGTGAATTCGCTCGTCCCAATTGGTTGTGAACGTTAATCTGAAGCGGGGTGACATTTGCGTGTCGTCGTCGCCAGGCACCCGCATACCGGGCCGTCAAAAGTAAAAGCGTCTTTTTTTCCAAAACCAAAACAAGCTCTGAATCAATATGCATAAAGATTGAATTTCTGTGGTATTAGCCACACACCCATGGAGCCTATTATAACGGAGATGGCATTACGAGCACGCGCTGCGGTAATTTTTTCTGGTTTATCTGACTCCGCTATTGTTGTTTTCGCATATAGTTGCCGTATACTACAGGTACATGAGATAACAACAATGGCGGAAGAATTACCGCAGAGCTATACGAAGAGTGGAGTCGTTTTGGGCACTCTAGATACCTACTCTATGCACACACCACACGTTAAAATTTTTTTGCGCTGTCAATGTAATTTCGTTGAAGAATGAACTTTGTGTTTGTGTGAATATAAATATAGTCGCGCGACTTTTGACGCCTTAGTGTGCGGGAGGTGTCCTGTCGCAAGTGGATTGTTGCAAACCATCCGCCCGTGTCACATTCAATATCTGATACCGGTGAATCCACAGTCGAATGTCACCGACGCGCTATTAGTTAACTGATCGCCTGGGGGGCAATTCTCGCATGATCGACATTATATCTAATTCGACATAATATGTCGAAGGACAAAACACGTCGAGTAAAAAAAAACCGGCCAAGTGCGAGTCGGACTCGCGCAAGAAGGGTTCCGTACCATTATCTATAAAAATGGCAAAAAAATCACGTTTGTTGTATGGGAGCCCCCTTAAATAATTGTTTTATTCAGATTTTTATAGCGGCAACAGAAATACATCATCTGCGAAAATTTCAACTCTAACTATCACGGTTCATGAGATACCGCCTGGTGACAGACAGACGGACGGACGGACGGACGGACAGCGAAGTCTCAGTAATAGGGTTTCCGTTTTACCCTTTGGGTACGGAACCCTAAAAACGACGTCAACGTAAAATACGTCGGAACTAAACGACAGAGTACGAACCAAAATTTTGTCGTTTGGTAAATATCGAATTCTGAGATAATGTTGATCATGCGAGAATTGGCCCCTGATCTATTTACAGTTCCTACCATGGGTATGTAAAACAGACATTTGACAGACGCAGAGGGATGACATTTATTTTCTTAAGCGCGCGTTTCGTGTGCAAATTACTTTTGCACGTTCAGTGATGCGGTTACGTGGCTGATTTGGATTAGATAATCGTCGGATTTAAATCTAGGAAGTGTCTGTGTTTAGCGACATAATAGAAGCATAGTACAAAAAGCATATGAAAGTATATATATATAACCGGTACTAATAAAATTTTTTTGATCGAAACGGCTGAACCAATATCGACGGGACTCTCACTAGCCGATAACTGATGATATATATAAGGCGTAATTAATGCTACCTTTATTTTATATTAGAAAATCATTTAGCGGTCCTAAATATCACGCAAACGGAGTCGCTAGCAAACCCAGTTGAAAATTATAAACGCAATAAAATTTCACAATTTTTTCGTTCGCAAAGATAGATGAAGGATTGAACAGGGACAGTCTTAATCGTCCTAAAGGAATGTAAATAAATATACTTGCCATGGTTAATTGTACCTATAGAACTGGCTGTGGTTGCAGCATGTGCGGCAAGACCGGACGTATGTCACAGAATATCTTATGTTGTCTTTTTATCTCGTATGAAATTATACAGAGCGAGCGAGCGATATCCGTGACAAAGGTCTTGTCTTGACACGCTAGCTAACTCCACTGGTATAGTAGCAGATTTTGTACACCAAGCATGAGTATGGAAGCACATTAATTGGACACATCAATTAAACCTCGTTAATACGTCCCAGAGGGCACTGACTGGGCCATTAGACGAATCTAAACGACGATGTGGGCGTCCCAGCCCTACCATAATATTTCATTACCATTCCACCCCCTGCCTTGCAACAATCTTTTTAATATTTCCTTTTTCTTTCTTTTTACGAAATGACGAAATGTTAATGGAATAATACAAGGATGATGGCTGCACATTAGCAGTATTTATGCCAATGCCGATTAATTAATACCAAGGCCAAATTTAATAAATGCACCTCCTACAAATGTTATAAATATTTAAGTTTGTGAGGATGGATGGATAGATGGAAGGATTGATGGATGGATGTTTGTTACCCTTTCACGCGAAAACTACTGAACGGATTTTTATGAAACCTTACAGCATTATTGTCTATACATAACATCAGAATACCAAACAGGCTTTAATTTATAACGATATTGAATTATAGAAGTCTGTGCGGACGAAGTCGTGGGTAATAGTTAGTTATAAATAAAAATGGGTGATGACAGTGATAAAGATGGCGGATGAATCCAATATTACTTTAATTTTTTGACAGTTAATGTGTCAGAAATAGACAGTTACTATTGAACCAAAAATACCTTTAAGAGGTCGTGGTAAATCCCCTGATTTGAGTTGTATAAGAGAAAACAATGTTTGGCGCTTCACCGCGACACACCATCTGAACGATCCACACAAATAAATAAAATAAATGTGTCTGTTTGTAATGCCAAATTACAGAATCAGAATCAGAATATTTTTTATTCATATAAACCAATACAGGCACTTATGAGTCGTCAATAAATAGTAAAAATAGTATCTCTACCACCCATTCGGAATGCATTTCCTATGGAGAAGAATGGGAAAGAAACTCCATGGTTGCTATTTTCAAATAAGGATTTACATTTTTGTGTTACCTTTCCTAATTTCCTATAACGAACACGCAATTTTCAAATTATTTGCCTGTCCGTTTGTTTTTGGGTAAACTCCCAAACGGCGGCACCGATTTAGACGACATTCACTGACAAATAGCTGATATTACAAGAAGTAATTTGGGCTTAAAAAAAAATAGGATAGATTATCTCATATGGTCCGGGTTATTATGGTTCCTGAATTCCACGAGGCCGAAGTCGAGGCTAGTAGGCAATAAATTACATTAGATATTTAAATTTGCGTAAAAAAAAAGTTTTGAACAGGCAGCATCAGCGCGATTCGTATGCATTGCGGTGGCTCTAAATGTCACCGGTCGAGCGACTTCAACCGTCAACCCGTTAACAACAACGACGTCAACCCTCGCGTGTCAATTCTTTTACTGTACCAAAACAAACTGTATTGAACTGTATTTACTCATAAAAACAGTTCAGTCTTCAACTGACACTGACAGCACGAGCGATTTCGACGCGTGGGGGCGTGCCTTGTACCACAGAAATTCAATCCTTATGCATATTCTCACAGAGTAGGTTTGGGTATAAGCAAAAAAAAATAGTATTGACGCGTCAGTGTGCAGGCTTTATGTTTTGGGTAGGCAATGTATCCGAAGTGCGAGATAGTGTTGTAGACAGTCAGATTCTAATTCCGTACCGGTGACGTTCGGAGCACGAGCGAAACAATCGAAAGTTATTCCGAGTGGTGAACCACCACGTGACTTGGTGTGCCGCATTCTATTCGAAACTGCGATTTGCGGAAGTCGATTAGGAATAATATCGACTAGAAATCCCAATTTATCAAGCCCCCAGCACATTGGGGCGGCAACTTTAGCGCGTCAAATTGATTGCCATAGCAAAACGAACTGTATTGACACATTGATAAAGTTCATTCTACAAATTGCCCTGACAGCGCGAGCGAATTCTGACGCGTGGGGGCGTGGCTATTACCACAGAAATTAAATATTTATGGATATTGACTTTGAGTTTGTTTTAGTGTTGATAAGAATCAACAATTTTGTGTGATCGAAGTGGTCGATATCGACCGCTTTTGGAATCGCAGTTATAGATGGTTGAACGGCGTGTGATGTGAGAATTATGTAAAACAAAAGAACCTGGTTAAATATTTAAGTTCACACGTTCGCTGAGACAATAGGGCACTTGACAGTGGACACCATAATTTAAATAAGTTGTGGGAAAATTATAAATTAAAATTATTTGTTACACTTTATTTTTTTCATATGCAGGCATACCCAATTATGCTGGATCGTTGTCATAATATATTCAATAACATGTTCTTTAAAAAAAACCAAAGGTAAGACCAACTTTCAGCTTTGGATCATGACGATAAAAAAAAATGTAGTTAGGCGTGCAACCATAAGCAGGTTGTTTCAAAATTTCAAATTGTGTGATAGTCGGCATGTCACGGAAATTTACGCTACCCAAAGTTTAATAAAAAAAAAGTGTTGTTTCTAGTTTTGACTTACGTATGACGAGCTCTCGTTGCGTTTAGTGCACGCATTTCTATGAGAGACAATCAATACAAGTCAAGCGACTAATTCGACGCGGACCGAACTATCAGTAATTATCATGACCGCCAAGACTAGTCTTATGTCACAGTATAGCTTGAGTTTGTCTCTTTCTCCCGTATGAAATTAGACAGAGAGCGACCAATCGAACAGGACTTGAGTGAAATTGTAAAATTGGTGTGTAATATATTCAAGAGCCCTTTCCATATAAAATAAGCCGAACCGGACGAAGGTATTGTCTGATGCACTCTATATCCTTTATCCTTGGTGACGATAAATGGAGCGGTGTTAGTGCACCGGGCGGTTAAACTACGATATTTTTACAATAGAAAATTGGAACGACCTAAATCCAGGTCCCACTTATGCTCCCTCCTCTCCTTGACCAGCTTTTACATTAAACGATTATATGGTCTGCGTAACATATTCAAGGTGATATTAATAGACACCACATGATAAATTAAGGTACCTCTATTTTTGTTTTAATATTTAGATTATAGAAGAGAGCGTTGCTTATCAATATTACAGTAGTTGTAACATGAGCGCCAAGACTATACTTATGTCACAGAATATGTTTATTATATATCTTTCTCTCGTATGAAATAAGACAGAGAGCGACCGATCCAATCCGTGACAGAGCTCTTGTCTTGATATGCGTGCTTAATGTCCCGGGCACACTGCGATGTCGAAATGATGAAAACGAACTCTGTGTCAACATTAGTAAAACATAAATTTGTGTGGTAGGCCTCGCGACGACGCGTCTATTTCGCTCGCGCTATCGATGGCATTTCGTTGAAGAAAGTTTTTTTTCTATGAGTCAATACAGTGCGTTATAGTATTGACAAAAATATAGACGCTCGCGTTTTGAAGCCCCCGTGTGCCCGGGGACAACTCGCTTAAGTAATTACTCGCTAAAGTAATTTTTGTCAGAGAATTTATAAAGGTAGGTTTAAATAAAAATAAAGACTGGAAAAAATCATTTTACACACTAATTATAAGGCATAGGTAATTTAAGGACTCTTTTTTTTTGAAGGACTTACACTGTTGGCCGTGAGGTGGCTTTTACAGCTTTACCGGAGGAGCGAGCGCAGAGTGCACTCCAACCAAGGCCTTAAGGGCGGAAATTTAAGGACTCTGACCCCCACATCAGAGGTTAGCACGTGGGCCGGGCCGAATTAGGGTCCGCTTAAAAAAAAAGGCGTAGGTACTTTCTTTCACGGGACTATCGCGTGGCAAAGTCGCAGCAGCATTCGAAAAAAGTGACCGCAATGCGAATGCGTTTATCTTACGCATCGAACACGAGCGGTCTACGTAACAATAAACAGGTACAAATTATACAAAGCAGTAGATGCTTTGCGCACTGCAATCACTGTTTGATAATGTACTCTATGTTGTAATACATAAAGTTTAAATTTCTGGGGCACGTGACTAGGCGATAAATTTCGCTCGCGTCATCGATGACATTTCGTTGAAAAATGTGCTTCTTCTATTAGCTAATACAGTTCATTTTGGTATTGGCATTTTTTTTTTTTCTAGTTACATTCCTAACAGGATCCACCAATTACCTAGGACGGCTCATGTGAAGCATACTAAATCATGTATATATGACTAAAATATGCATATTAAAGAACCTTGTATCTTTATCTTAAGACACTTAAAGATTATACTGATAGTGCAAAAAGTAGATATGTATTTTAAAATACATAAATCTTCTGGTATATAAATAATATCAACAACGACATCTAGTTCTCTGAACACCAAATACCTATGTGAAATAAATTCCATAGATGGATTTTTTAAATTTTTAATATACACTTCTCATCAAAAAAATCGAAACACTTTCGTTTTTATTGTTTTTGTCCTAATTTTTAAAATTACTCATCACACAAAATACGAAACCTATGAAGACTTAATTTGAATTTAGAACATTAACATTAGGATTTATAAACCTCATACTACTCACTATTAAATGACATTTTACATTTATTCCTAAATATACACATTTTTCTGATAATCCTTATCAAATCATAAACTGCGAGGTGTTTCGATTTTTTTGATGAGAAGTGTATTTATTTCATTTACAAATGTTTATCTATGTCCAATTGATAAATGGAAAAAACAGTCATTTTCAACAACAAAAATATTGTATTTTAAACTCCACAGTCCCAGTCACTGTCAGGCAGTCAGTCGAGTACCCAGAACACTGGCAAATGCTCTGATGCCCTGATGTCTGATGCCAAAATAGTTTCTAGCATTCTGATCACCGGTGATAGATAAATGTATTAATAAGTTACATACATGGTTTTTTGTAACCTTTCAATTGCATTCAAAGAAAATTTTGTCTAATCCAAACAGACAAGACGGACAAAACTTTCAATAATTTGTTTTTGTTAAAAGTACAATTTACATAGTTATATGCTGCAATGCTGTTATTCAATTTTATTTATTTGTATACATGGTACAGATAATAGATGATTTTAATAGAAACTGACCAATGTTGTCAAATAGGAAAAACAAATCATTAACAGTAATAACATTTGATGATGAGCTCAATTAGGTACTCATTACTGAATCAGTTAAGTGAGAATTATATTTCTAGATCTGCCATATTTGTTCGACATAAACATAAAGGTTATTTAAAAAGGGAATGTAATTTTTTTTTTTATTCTTTTGATTCCTAGCAATTACCATCATATTGAGGGGTGCCAAGCTATTTGTCTTAAGTGACACTGACTTATATACATATTTGGAATCAGCTAATTATTCTGCGTTGAATAAATATGCTCTCTTGTAAAGTAAAAAAAAAAATTGTTTAAATCACACACCTTTCACAAGTAAAATAAAATTATATATATAACTAGCTGTGCCCGCGACTTCGCCCGCGTGGACTTTAGGGAGATTACCCGGAAATATGGGTATTATGTTTTTCCCGCGGAACCCTAATGCTTTTTCTAAAATTAAAGTAGCCTAAGTTACGCCCTGGAACGTCAGCTATCTGTCAGTGAAAGTCCCATTGAAATCGGTTCAGCCGTTTAGAAGTTTACCTCAAACAAACAGACATACAGACAGACAGACAGACAAAAAAATTCAAAATTGCGTTTTCGTTATAGGTATCGTATATACTTTCATACGCATTTGGTAAAAAAGTGTTATTTTGATATTACTAACAGACACTCCAATTTTATTTATTTGTATAGATGTATAGATAGATATAGATATAGATAGATGTATAGATGTATAGATGTATAGATTTTGTTTATACATCAGGACCAGAAGAACAGTTGCAATATGCTCAGATTATTATGTTATTTCCACCAAAACCTCCAAAGTATACAAATAAATAAATTTAAATTGTCTATTTGCAATGTCAGTATAACAACTTCTTACTAAAGACATATGAAGAAATAACCCATTTCAAAATTTGCATCTGACGGTCGGCAGATTTTGACAGAATTTTCACAGGCACATGGCTGATGTTATAAGAAAACACTATAACAAATTATTTTCTAAAAATCCTATATTTCACGTAAATATATCTAGGGTACAGCTAGTGATAAATGGTCTTAATAAATGCCAATAGTATCAATTAGATCATTTTCGTCTAAACTATGGTGGAATTAGAATATACAAAATGGAAGGTGTTGTTTCCGTTCATACTAAACTGCACTAAACTAAGTATACTGGCATTCCTCTTACTGCTCTAATGTATGAGCAAGGTGGAAATACTTTCTGTGCTGCCAAATATAGTTCAATTACAGTTATGGGTGCAATGGAATCAACATCAGTGGATTGTTTAATTTTGTTTTGAATATTGAAAAGACCGGACTGAGGACGGCCTCGTAACCAAGAGATTCCAAGTTCCATTTCTGCTCTGACCTTTACACTTTCTTTTATATCCCCACTCCTAGAACAAATCGTTGCCCTAATTGGAAGGGCTAAATCAACTATAAAAGACAGATGTATTGTTTCCAGAAGGTAGTATTGCTTCCTATTATTCAATGACACCAAAATGTCATGGATTAAAAATATGATTGCATTCAGTCATTGATTTTAAAATACTTTTTTAATTGTATGTTTGAATATATACCAAGTAATGGCCAAGAAGTCGCTCCTTACTGAGCTTGATAATTTAATTATGTTAAGCTACCCACATCGGGTCAAAATTGTTAGTTTTACTTTAATAATAATATTCTCATGTAAGTGACAATTGTCTTAATGAGAAATAAAGATCTTTAAACCGAATATACAGAGTATAAAAAAACAGTTTTTGAAACTTGACCTTCTTTTAAATTCAGATTTATAGCAGACACAAAATCTCATTAGTATTTAGAAATATGTAAATAATGTCATAAGCAGTTTAGATATTCTATGGTATAGTTTACTTCATAAAGCAATGGTACCCTAGTCGGTAGAACACCAGCTTTGGAGCCAAGGTGTGTAGGTTCAAACAACAGTTATAAACATCTGTAACTTATCAAATTCCATTCAGGAATGTCATTTTAATACTTGTTACTACATGATGTACTGTGAAGGCAAATATAGTAAAGAAACCGTCAAGTCTAAAAAAAGATGTGTGAAGTTCACCAAGAGGCACTGAAGCCGGTGTGATGGAGTAAACCTAAATAAATCTTGATGTGAGAGGAATGTGATTGGGTAAATGGCAAATGGAACCAGGTATACAGCGTAAAAGGGTTGGTTCACTACAGGACACAGCTGCTTACCGATTCGGGGAATATGTGTATGGTGATATGTTATTTTTATTCTTCATAAATTTGAACAGATTAAGTTTATTTGAATCTATATTAAAACACTGAGAGTTGAGTTGAGTAATGAGACAGGTACAGCATTCAGATTTTAACAAAAAGGCACTAAATGTGTAACAATCGCAATACACCAGTCAAAACAAACTTTTTGGTGGCAAAACAGTTAAAACAGTCTCAAATTAAGACATTTAAGGGTAAGAAATCAACATATAAGGAAACCTGTTGCTATTAGTCTTTGAGACAGTGTTCAAACATGAAGGATGCAACAATTTCATTATTTTTTTTAATTTCATTCTGTGTAAAAAAAACACAATCATTCAAAAATTTCACAATCATAATAATAGAAATGAGGGTAGACATATTGATTGTGAAATTTTTAAATATTTCTTGATGTATGTGGGGTATGTTACCTGGTGGAGGGCGGTGAGGCCGTCGACGTTGGCGGTGTTGATGTCGGCGCCGCGGTTCAGCAGGCGCTGGACTTCTTCCTTGTCTCCGGATGTGCACGCCGCCAGGAACACAATCCCAGACGAGAACTGAATCACCGAAGCCCGCCGCGGCGTCGGCGACTGCTTATTAGTATCCGACTCTTCCCATCTCTTCAACTGCTCCGCCCGCTTGAACAGAGCTGATGAAGACCTATTGTCCGTCATATTCGACTCTCTAAGAACCACTAACACTCAATAAAATCCTCACGAAAACTTTTCACGGAGCATAAGTCGTGTTTTCAATGCGTACAGTACACAAACGCCGAGTTCTTTACTTTTAACTCCAAAAAAGGAAACATGAAAGAAGAACCGCTCTAAGGAGATTGAAACCGAGAGACATTCACGCGATCATTGTTATACACAACTATACGATTGCAACGACTCCGCATGCGGACATCGACACTATGAACATGACATAACCAATAAGCTAGGCATTTAGCGTGGCAGCCATTACGAGAATAAATTTTAACAGCCTACTAAAGTACCTACACATACCGAATGCAAAAAAGAAAAACTAGTATGCAGCCAGCGAGCGAATGAGAATGACGGAAGAAGAAAACGCCTAGCGCCACCTAGCACACACAACAATTTGTGCTCAGTGTTACCATTATTTACAAATTCTACTTTTGTTTATGGTAAATTGTAAATGAGAACAGTTTTTTTATGTTATTCTCGTTAGGTTAACTGATCTAAGCTTTCAGATAATTCAGAAGTACATCGGTTTCATTTTGGTTAAGGTACATCTAAAAAATACTTTCTGCAGTTAAGAAAACCATTTCCAAAAACTTTCTTACCACCCATAAAAGATTTCCGTTACAATGTAACTGTATCCACATATTAATTAAGTTTTTTTGTATAAGATTCCATTTCCTTACGTCTCCCAACAAACTCAAGTTCAGTGTATTCTTATAATGCTCACGGTTGTCCGTATAATTTTTACGCAAAGTAGTGCATCTGTCTCATTTTTGTTACTGTTAGGTATTTTTGCTAACAAAAACAACTTTACTGAAAAACCAAATCCTGTTTTACTTTGATTGTAATAAGTTTATTGCTTTTTAATCGACTTCCAAAAGCAGGAGGTTCTCAATTTGATTGGTATTTTTATATGTACACCGATTACGCTGCAATTTAACATCCGATTTACGCGATTCTTCTTTTTTTGATGCGGAATTGTTGCCTTTCGGTCCCATTTTCAAAATCTTATCAGAAATCAACCCCCTTGGTCGTGAAATGGCAGGGTTGGAGGTCGCACAATTTCAAAAATAATTTTGGATCGACTTGAAACTTGGTGTATGTATTTTACATACAAAATAAAGAAACACGTGCTTAAGTATTTTTGAAAAAAAAAAATAGTGGGTTGAAATGGGGGTCAATTGTCAGTGTGTTAAATCAGTGATTTCGAAAAATCTTTTTTTGTTTAATACTGATTGTTAACAAAAACCGAAACCTAACCCCAAAGAGGTGCAAAGGGGGGTGGGGGGTGGGGTTTTTTTTATTTTGGCTGTAAATTTTTACTTTTATAGGGCTGACATGAGGTGATAACGCCAAGAATAGACTTATGTCACAGAATATGTCGATTATATCTCTTTCTCTCCTATGCAATAAGAAAGAGAGCGAACGAGCCAATCCATGAAAGAGGTCTTGTCTTGACATGCTTGCTAATACTACAGAGGTAGTATAAAAGTGGCGCCCATAACAGAAAAAGTAAGAAGTAGGAGATTAGAATGGTTTGGACATGATGATGATGAGAAGAGATAAGAATTAGTGTTGCTTAAACATCGATTGTTTGAGATTCCGATAGTATCGATTGTTTTTAAAAAAATTATCGATTAATCGATATTTAATCGATAGTTTTCGACACTTATAGGTATAAAATGAAACACAACTTTGTATACTTTTGTATTAACAATTGAACACATTTAATTAATTTTAAAACATATTTAAATGTTGAATGATAAAAATTAATGTATTCAAATTCTTTTCCTTCAAATGGCTTCTTTTTTCATTCATAATGAGCCCTGCTTTGGAAAATATTCAAACAAAAACCGGCCAAGTGCGAGTCGGACTCGAGCACGAAGGGTTCCGTACCGTACCAATAACTATAAAAATGGCAAAAAAATCACGTTTGTTGTATGGGAGCCCCTTAAATAATTATTTTATTCTGTTTTTTAGTATTTGTTGTTATAGCGGCAACAGAAATACATAATCTGCGAAAATTTCTACTCTCTAACTGTCACGGTCCATGAGATACAGCCTGGTGACAGACAGCGAAGTCTCAGTAATAGGGTTCCCGTTTTGGTACGGAACCCTAAAAATGACAAAAATTCTACTAATACTAATAGTTGAATTTTCTATGTAAATAAACTGCAAACCTTTAAATCAAAATACGAGTGAAAAACTTTTGTTTTAAAAATTAACTGTATAAATCTCCCTACACATTACATTATCGGTTTGAATTTTTCGGAATTCCCTACAACTTGGCAAGATTGCCCTTAGTACTTACTTTACACTGGGTCGCCGGTATTTACCCAGCAGTAGAGCCATCAATTCGTTCTACGGTTTGGGTGCGTTCAATATTTAAAAATGCTAGGGACGATAATAAGAAAATAAACGATATATCGATCACCTTTATCAGACAATCGATAGTTTCGATAGTTGAAATACAATCGATTTACTATCGATTTTTAAGCAACACTAATAAGAATCATGTGACTAAAAGAGTGATGAGTATAAATGTGGACGGATACAGAGCGAGAAGAGGTCCAAGAAAAAATGGATGGATTGTGTAAAAAGTGATATGAATGAGATCGTAGTGGACGTTAGTATGACAGAACAGCGAGATGAATGGAAGAAAAAGACATACTGCACCGACCCCAAATTATGGGAGAATGTTGAATTCATTACATTTGAAGTCGGTGCCAATTCATGCGTGTTTTTGCCTAGTCTGACGTAGATTAGCACTGACTCCAAATGTAATGAATGTAATGGTTGTTTTTAGCTTTTTAGTGCACCTAGGTATATGAAGTCGGTTTTTGTTTTTTGTTATTTTTTTTTACCAAATTCAGTACTGCAATTTTAATGGGTTTCAGGAACTTTTCTTTACATTTTGAGGTTTGTTTCATACATTATACACACCATAATATTATTATATTTCGTACTACGTAATACAATAATATTATGATGTAATCACTCTAATTTTATTTGGCAATTACGATTGGTTATAAATTTTAATACAACTGTAGCGTACGTTTAATTTTTTTGCAAAAAATATACTGGTGTGTAGAATATCAACCCATATTTTATGTAATGGTAACATCGTGAAAAATAGAACACCTATCATAGAGTAATTTTTTTTTTTTGTTCCTTAAAAGTGAAATTTGAATTATATTATTTTATGGTTTAAGATCAAGGGAAACGTATACATTTTTTTTTAGTACGAATTGATTTAAAAGTTTATTCCAGTGGCTTATATAAATATTTGTGTTAACTTGTCAAAGAAAACAAACCTGCTACCGTAGCGATATCTGGTGATCAACTTTGGAACTAAAAATCAGTACTACTCGCGAGTCAGTCGGACGGAGTCAGAAATTATTCAAAATTCAAGATGGCTATGTGTCACGATGGTTTCTTGAAGTGTGCTAGTTAAACTTTATTTGTTTGTGTGATAAAAGTGAATTACCACAATGGCTGACTTAAATATTGATATATCAAAGTTACCGGATGAAATAAGAGATAAATTGGCGGAGTTGGACTTGGAGTTATCCGAAGGTAAGAATTCCGTACTTATAAGTTTGCGTTTCTTGTAGATCGATATTTTTTGTTAATATATATATATTTCTAAGTGAATTAGCTGTGTTCGTTTGTTGTTTAAAACTTTATACTTTGAGTTTGGATTTTTTGATGTTTATTTTTCGATGCCAAACAGGTTCGTCTGTTAATGGACACTCCGCTTCGAGCAGTTAAAGTTTGCGTATCGTAAATAAAGTAAGGAATAGATACGTTCGTTGTTTTAAATTAAGTTGATGCTTTATGTGTGGTAGGCAGTCGCGCCCGACTGGTCACGTTGTCATACATCGCGTTATGAAGAATGCATCACCGCACGAAGACGGCTCTTCGAACACTGTGTACCTACTGCTTACTTTGAAACGACAAATCCACCGTTTGCCAATCGGCTTAAAATCCACTTTTCAACCGGTTTTGGAACTTACAATACTGCCTAGCTTCAAGTAAAACCTACATATTGGTAACCAATTTTATTTGATTTGTTCCCTTAGCACAATGTATGAATGATTCTAGGCTATCAAATGAATGGAGGAATCAGTTTTTTTGAGAATTGTGACATAATGATATTAAGGAATTAGTCATATCCTTTAACATTTATCTGCTGAATTGAATGTAAACCTTTTGTAAGTATGAATAAAGTAACAAAAACACTGTAGCCATATTTTTTCATAATATTCAATCATTTGATTTAATTGACTATGGTTCTAGATAGATAACTGTAATTCATTTCACCCTCATATAATATTGTAAGCCCGTCAGCTTTTCGTTACATGCCCCTAGCAATCACCCTCCAATATGTAGATTTAAACATACCCCTAATTAATTATTCTGGTTAAATTTTGTAATATGTAATTATAATGTTTAAACAGATAAGTAGCTAGCAACCATAGGAAGAAAAAAATGCAGTAATTTCTTTTAATTTTATGGTTCTCACAATGTATTTATGAGGATATTGAAACAACCCATTTGAAAAATAAAATCTTATCAGAATGATAACAGCTTTCATAGAAGTATGTGTAATAGGTATATTCAATTTCAAGTAAAAATGAATAATAACAAAAGAGTTGTTTTATTTTTACTGCCCATTAATAATAATATGTTTGAGGCTTTATCTATACTCATAAAAAATGAGTACAAAGGCAGTAGAAACTTAGCATAAACCTGGGCAGAAAGACTAGAAAACAAATTAATGCTCTATTTATATTCTTCCCAAAATCCAAATACAGACAGCTTGTCAAATTGTAATTCCTCCATCTTGGATTTCAAAATGGTATAATTGTCGTAGTATATTCATAATAAATCATCCACATCCATGAAAATCTATCAATCGAAATCCACATCGATTTCTACCATTGAATGACCATCTCTGATTTCGAAATAGACTTAAAATTCGCTATCAGCATCCCCTGAAACTGGGAATCGACACCCTTATCGACTATTCCCTACCGCCATCTTGGATTTCGTAATAGGTGTCATATTCGTAATCAGAATATCTAAAAACCCATTGGTCGTAATTATGTTTATTTATATAACAGATAGGTTCTGCGTTCGTACAAAAGTTTAGTTATATTCTCATTCAAGTTATTGCGTTTCTGACACTTGAAATAAAATTAGATCCAAATTTTAGGACAACCAAGGAAACAGTAATGTTATTTGTCGTACTTAAATTTGTCCAAAAAACCTTTCATTTGTTAATTACATTACGCACTGAAAACATTGGGTGTAATACTGAGCGAATTAACTTAACTCCCATTTGATAATCTACTCTGTAGCAATACACATTAAAATTGAATTTCGGTGGCTATAGCCACGCGACCGGAGTCGCTCGCGTGATCGATAACATAGCTTTGGAAAATGTGTTTTTTTGAGCTAATACAGTAAACATTTGGGTATTCGCAATATTATTGGTAAGATAATTTGACATTTCGATGTAATCAAAACTTTAAAAAAACAAACATCTCCAACAACGTCGTTAGTTCTTGAAAGTAATTACGTAATTAAGATAGGTTTCGTAATTGGCACAGTTACAGAACCCCGTGACTAGATACGACAAGTAGGTGTTCGGTCGGTTGTCTTCGTACGTAGGTCGTAATAGTTTTCTATCTTAATTTCATTGTGAATTTTAACGTGCACTAAAAATAATGCCATCTTGCTCGCACATTGCGACCGTAAGATGGAATGGCTTAGTTTAGTTTTGGTACCAACAGAATTGACACTTTTGTTTATATATCAAATGCATGCGTAGCTCTGCGACTGTTTGTTTACTGTTATTTTTATGTTATTGTTTATTTGTTATCATTTCTGTACAACAATGTCCACTGCAACTGCGAATTCTTTCTCGGAACGAAAGTTCACCTATTTTGTTGGGGATGAAAATTCCTAGCATGCCTGTTAAGCTGTGCGAGGAAGCGAAACGAGGATTATGGGGCCGCCTCGGCACGGGATATTCAAGTTATCCTATTTCCATTTGTGAATTTTCCGATCCCGTTAATGGTTTTTGTCGATATAAAATTGTTTTATGTATCTTCGGGTAAAAAGCGAAGTGACTGAAGCGACACTTTTGGGCGACATTGAGTTATGTTTATGACATTGGAATCAGCGAATTTTTCGCAGTTTTGAGCAGATTTTCGTGCAAAGTTGCTCGAGTCTCCATTCACCTTTTAACCATCGATATATATTTGTTTTATAGATGACTAGCGGCCCGTCCCGGCTTCGCACGGGTTTCTAATATACCCTATGTTACTCAGTGATATAGCTTTCTAACGGAAAAATAATTCTTGAAATCGGTCCAGTAGTTTTTAAGTTATTTCGTTAAATACAAATCTTTCCTCTTTATAATATTAGTATAGATTTTCTCGCTCCGCTCATTTCACTACAGCTTAGTTTCACTTCGGACTGTCGCAACTTTTTTGTAGTGACGCACACGCAAGTATCGTATCGTTCGTTTTTCACTAGCACAGGGAGACGCCATAAATGAGATGTCTAAACATGTCATCACTTTAAACCCGCCCGCACACTGACCGGGAGTTAGAAGCGCGCGTCGAGTTTTCTGTCAAAACGAAAAGAACTGTATTGACCGTCGACATAGTATATACTAAGGAGCGGCCCTAAGAAGCTCAAACTGCTGAAATTTGCTTAAGATAGCGGATCTCATAAAAACCATTATTGCCAACCTTCAAAATAATCGCCGCAGAGCATTACGAAGAGTTAAGTTCTTATGTCAACTCTATCTACTCTGAGGTATTGACTCATAGAAAAAAAAACATTATTCAACGAAATAACATTGACAGCGCGAGCGAATTCTGACGCGCGCTTTTACCACAGGAATTTAATACTTTTGTATATTGACACAGAGTACATTTTGGTATTGACAAACATTTTGACGCACGAATATTGACAGTCCTAAGTGCTTTTGCCGTCTCCTGTAGTTGATTGATAGTTACAGTGTATTATCAATTAGGTATCACCTAACCTAAAGGCGTCTTTTAGTAATAGTGAGAACCGCATGCGACCACTACGGAACTATATAAGTAATTACCTACATAAACGCAGCGGACTTAATCTCAAAATAGGGACATTGAAATAAGCATACTATTTATTCCGCTCGCGTCGGCGGCATTGACTCTTCATTCTGTATTTTTTTTAAATACCACTGTATTCTAATTACGATCTTAATTGCACTTATCCAAGGTTTATAATTATATTTAAGTGATTTCATCTTACCAAGTAGTTTTTTTTTGTGTTGAGAATTTCCATCGTTATGGAGTAATCTATTGGATTATGTTTATTTTATCACAGTTGTCCTGAATGTGGTATATGTACCGAAATTTTAATAATACTATTGTGGTCCGGGAAGACACGTGTTTTTGCTTATAATTTTGGGTTTAAAACAAATATACCAAAATTGCATTTATTTGTAAACATATGAAAATAATTATATTTCATTCATGAATGAAATAAAATTATATGAATAAACTTGGTACTCAAATCAGTTTCTATACGTAAAAAAGAACGCTATTTTAGAACGCATTTTGTCTACAGGCGCGTCAAAATTCGCGCAGTATATTTTTTTCCATACCAAAACGAACTGTACAAAAAGCACATTTTTCAACGTAACATCATTGATAACGTGAGTGATTTTTTACGTGTGATCGCGTGGCTATAGCACACAAATGTAATCGTTATGTGTATTGACATAAAGTACATAAAAAAAACAAGTTTGATTCGCCCGCACCAGTGGGTGCAGGACGTAAACATTCTCTTATCATGTTTGACCTAAAAAAAATCGAGTTCGTACGTAAGTTATCTCCTGTACAAAATCCATAATAATATTCCGGAAATATTTTTGTGTGATTTAGTTGATGGTTG
The DNA here is from genome assembly GCA_914767695.1 of Ptilodon capucinus. Taxonomy (NCBI): domain Eukaryota; kingdom Metazoa; phylum Arthropoda; class Insecta; order Lepidoptera; family Notodontidae; genus Ptilodon; species Ptilodon capucinus. Next base: position 11,774,685 of record OU611807.1, read on the forward strand.
GTTGGTTGTTAAGATACACAGCCGAATGATGCTCAAGGCAATTGTGGTACATAGGCGAAATAATATTATAATTAAAATTTATTATAAATACTTATTCATACATCGATTTGTCTATATTTGAATTATATCTAATCTAATTAAAAGCAGTGGTAGCCGAGTGGTCGAACGCACGCCTTGCAAATCAAAGTGTGCAGGTTCAAACCCCGGCTCGCACCTCTGGGATTTATGTGCGAATCTCATTTTCATCCGTGATAGTCACTTGCTATGAAACGGTGAAGGAAAACATCGTGAGGAAACCTGCACGTCTGAGGGAACTTGTCTAGTTCTCCATAGATGAGTGATGTCTGCCAACCCGCACTGGGCCAGCGTGGTGGACTATGACCTGAATCCCCCTCGCACAGAGGGGAGGCCTGTGCCCAGACGTGCAAAGAGCTGTAGTAGTAGTAGTAATCTAATACTAGCTGTGCCCGCGACTTCTTCCACGTGGAAGTTAGGCACTTTCATTACCCAGTACAAATGGTTATTTTCCGGGCGTAATTAATCTTCTAACATAACAGTGTTCTAAGTTACTCCTTGTAATATTCAGCTATCTGCCAGTGAACGTCCCGTCAGACTTGGTCCAGCCATTTGAATTTACTTCCAACTAACAAACAAATAGACTGTTTTTTTAAATGTTCTATGTAGCATATATACTTTTTTTACTTGGTATGCACATCCTACTAATCTTACTTCCTACTAATATTATAAATGTGATTTTTTTAAAGGATGGGTGGATGAATGCATGTTTGTTACTCTTTCACGCAAAAACTACGGAACGGAATTTGTTTAAACTTAACAGTATTATTGTTTATACAACATATAGGCTATACTTTATAACGATATTGAATCATAGTAGAATCGTAGTATTTGCGGACGATGTCGCGGTTAGAAGCTAGTGCTACATAATAACACAAAATATCAAAGCACCAACTGATGCTCATTGGCTGCGAAGGCGCACTTATGTCCTTTTCGCTCCGCGGCGACCCCATGACGCATCACCTCAAACCCGTTCTGTCATGCCTTGGTCTGACTAAGCCGACCGATCGTGGCCCCAATTACGACTCTCAAATGTAAAATAATTGTTGATAGTGTTATTATGCTGTGCTACGGCGTTTTTTACGCAAAAACAAAGCCGGTCTTGACATTAGTTGGGTTAATCGGTTTTGAGTGCACGGATTTTGTGGGGCATTTCTTCTTTGTAATGAGAATGTATACAGACCTACATTCCAATGTGCTGCACACGGTGTCCAAGTATTGTGTTATTTTTATGATTATGTTATTTATACTAATACAATTGTAGAGAACAATTGTATTAACAATGGAGTTCCGCTATATTACGCCTGATTCCATCAATTATCTTATTTATGCTAGCTTCTACTTGCGACTTCGTTCGCGCAGACTTCGGTGATTTGATATCGCTATAAAGTACAGCCTATATGTTATTCTGACGTACAAAAAAATTAAACTGTAAAGTTTAATCAAAATGTGTTTAGTAGTTTATGCGTGAAAGAGTAACATACATCCCATCCATCTTCACAAACTTTCACATTTATAGTATTAGTAGGACTATACTATACTTATGTACAAAATAGAATTTTCAATAACCGTCATGGAATCGTCCCATCTGTAATTCGTCATTCATCATATTTACTGTTCAACCAAGCTGACAACATCCATCATAGTTACTGTTCAACCAAGAAGTTTAGATTTACTATGTTCGCCATTAAACTAAGCTGGTAAGATTGTTAATTGTTACTACTGCTGTTAGTATCCTAACAAGATCTCTGCAACACTTGCATATTGCGTGTCTACCAGATACCAAATATTATGTACCTAACCGAATATCTTGAGATTTGATAACGTACTTTCACAATCAGCGTTGCTATCAGTTGCACGATTGCACTGTTATGATAAGCTGGATATGTATCTGCAATGCTGATGATAACACGTTCAAGACACTCCACACCTCACCCGAAACGCTATTTCTTTAAAGGTGATTCATATTGTCAAAGGGCCTGATTAATTAGGGAGTCATCAGCTGTCTTTATTACGCTCATCACCCATTTATATTGCATATTTATTGAATGTGTCCTTGCTTTTAATTACTCGGCATTGTCATAAATACTCGCTATTCGCAGGTGCATCCATTCTTCATCTTATCCTATTAAAATTTAAGTATTTCGTCGACAGACAATTGATAATTATATTTTATTTTTAGTTCGAAACGTCTTCAACATTGCCATAATATATACATAACAGAATAAAATAGACGTGTCTGTTTGTAACGTCTGAATTTCTTAAAAGAATGGGTAGGTACACTGGCATATATCTGGGGCTTTATTTTACCGTCTTCCAAAGTATTGTTCTTCTTTACGAGATTTTTATGAGTGAAAAGATGATATTTTAATTGAATAAGATGATGAATGGCTCCATCTGCGTTTAGCGGATATTTCAGCCACTGTCAAGTAAATAATAGAAAGGGCAAATTCAATAAATACACATTATAAAATATAAAAATGGATGATGACAGTGATAAAGATGGCGGATGAATCCAAAGTATTGTTATTTTCATACTTTTTTTTTTTTTTAACGAAATGAGCGAAATGATGATATTTAATGGAATAAGATGAGGAATGGCATCACCTGCGACTAGCGCGGGTATTTCGCCAATGTCAAGTAATTAATAGCAAGGACAAATTCAATAAATACACATTATAAATAAAAATGGATAATGACAGTGATAAAGATGGCGGATGACCCATTTTCATACTTATTCATACAACTGTATATTTTTGACAGGCTTTGTTAACTGTCAAAAACTGCAATTAATTTTAAAAACTTTGCTGTAATACAGGTTGTGTTAAGGGGGCAGCTGTTATAAGGGGTAACTTAATTTACTTATGTTCGAAAAAAATATGTTATTATTTTACACGCGAATGGAGTCGGAAGCACTGGTACATATAAATCTATACTATTATAATATTATACTGCACCGATTTTGACAATTCTTTTGCCGTTAGAAAGTTACATTATCACTATACATAGTATATAGGCAATAGTAACATAGGCTATATTTATTTATCCCAAAATGTTAAAAAAAAGTCCACCAGTACGAAGACGGGACGGGCCGCTAATATATTATAACTTTGTCCGCGTTAAATCGTATGAACGTGTGGGGAGCGCATATTTAAGCGTGAGCGTCTTACTGCTAGCATTCAAAGTGCAAATTGCGCGCTGTAAAGCTGCGCTTAATGTCACCACTATGTTGTACCACAATACACTATGCTGCCGTTCGATGGTTTGATAACATGTCGCTATTTCGAGTTTTACTACATGAAAGCCAAACATTTACTATATCGGTCTTGGTTTTATTTTTCTAACATTGTTATTTATCAAGATACGTGGAGACAATTATGTATGCTGCATATTTACTTGAATCTCAAAATTGCGTGCACTCAAAGAAAAAGCTTCTTAATACTCGGAAAACGAAACGTTTATAGGTCTTGGTCTTATCTTTTTATCATTTATAGTTATTAATATAAATAGAAACAAATATACGTTTGTTCGTATATTCTAGACGAATCAAATTTTGAATTTGCAGCTCAATAACAGTTTAACGGTTTTTAAGCCATCGGCAGTATGATACTTATAGCGCCCGATGAGAACTCTCTTGTGTGTACGTCCTTATGATTGACACACGGAGTGGTGGACATCTGTTTTATGGCAAGTGCAGTCACAGCTCACAGCTTAACAGGTCCTGCGGTGTATCGAACCGGCACGACCCATCCTACTCATGTCATTGACACCAGGCACCAACTAGGCGGACTAGCCGACCGCTTCCGGGATACTGGTGAATTTTAAAATTGACGGCGGAATATGAAATAGGACTTTTGTAGTTGTATAGAAAATACTAGCTGATGGGCCAAACGCTGTTCTGCCGTATAAATTATTTATTATATTATTGCCATATAAAAAAATTCCATCCAAGTGTTAAGCGACTTTCAGACTACGCTATAATATAATAGCATATTACTATATAGCTCACAGCACAACAATATGTTAAAAAAAAACCGAATACTATAACTATTTGCATACGCGATAGCTGATAAGATTATTTAAGGTAACGGTTTATACCGTTGTGAAATATATTACATTATATTATGGAAGCTTTCGAAAGGTTAGTATCTTGTCCCAGAGTACTGCAGACAGAAATATTTTCATTGCTATTAGGCATCTTGACGCCACAAGAAACTAACACAGTCAGCACGTGTGCCAAGACAAAATTTTACTCACGGGTTATACCGCATCGAGTCGCTCTAATACCGCTTTCGTAATGCGTGCGAAAAAAAGAGTCATTCTCACATTTTGTCTTGTCACAGCCGAATGTGCTGCCAATGCTACTTGCCATGATAAGCTAAGCAATGGTTTGCTTATATGAGACAGTTTAAATCATATGCAAGTGACGTCCTGTAGACTAGATTAATCTGTTCGTATAAAATCAAATCGTAAGTTGCGCTCCCGATGCTTGTTACGGCTCGGTATTCTGTACTCACAATTGTTGTTTAATAGGAACACAGCTTTCGTGACGTAATGTATGCTAAGTGAGTTCGAGGTTGCTAAATAATAAACAGAGAATGCATGATAGCTGACGACGACTTAGTCATGTGGTTTAAGCGTGGTGTGGTGTAAGCGTAGGCCGCTGGAATCACTGAACCCGGTTGCGGATTCCATACCCACCTGTGGCCAATTTCGGAAATGGACTCATCGAAATTTTCCATGGTCTGGGTCTAACTGTGATCGCCCCCAGTCCATTGTATGGTACCCAAAATACAAGCTTTGCTTGGTTTGGGATCATACGATGAGTATGTATTATGTGACTATATTTATATATTATTTATAGGCGTAAGTAGACAATCCACTTACGCTATTTCTTACGGTTATCCACTTACGGTATAAAGCCCCTAGCCCACAGGCGCGTAAAAAATCGCGCGACCATTTTTTTGCTCATACCAAAACGAACTGTTGACTCATAGAAAAAACTCAGTCTGTAACGAAATGTCATCAATGACGTGAGCGACTTTTTAACACTGAAATTTAATCTTTATGTCTATTGCTACAGAGTCGATTTTGATTTTGGCAAAAATGTACGACACTGTATGCCCAAAGTTTTAATACTGACATTAATGCTGATTATGTTAGTACTAAACTAAGCGTAGGTATTGTCGTACTTCTCATGGTTGTAATGTAAGAGCAAGATGGCAGTACGTTTTAATGTTACAGCAGAATCGACATCAATGTTGCCGATTCTGAACTACAGCTATACAGGGTGTATCAGAAATTCGAAATAATTCTTTGGGTACATATACGGTTGCTCATATGTGTATGCTTAGTGGAGACATTTTATACCTACCTACTATCATAGTTACTGGGTTATAACCCTTTGAATAATTGTCACAGGTAACGTGTTCTGGCTTTTGGGTACATCATACCTAACCCTATTCAGCAGCGTGAACTACACTTATGACGGGCGTCTAAAGGTTGGAAAAACATGGTCGAATTTTGTTCAAATTTGTATACCATTTAGTTGTATGCCCGATACTGATGCAAACGTTAAAGTTTTATTTCTGACTTCTGAAGCACCTTCTATATAATAGCACTAATACTGTTTTTTTTTTTTTTTTTTTTTTTTTTTTTTTTTTTTTTTTTTAAATCCGGACCTCTATCGGCCCGGCCCGCGTGCTCACCTCTGATGTGGGGGTCAGAGTTCTTAAAATTAGCCTTAAGTTTAGTGTGTAAAATAATTTTTCCAGCCTGGATTATATTTATTGAAATAATAAAATCAAATTTTTTTTTATTAAAAAATTAAAAGTCAAAAGACACAATAAAAAGTAAACCCGTCTAAAAAATAACACTATAACAGACAATAAAATACCAAGAGGCAAGGATAATAAACAGAATATAATACATGGTAAAATAAAATAACAGTTTCCCTACTATCCATTACGCGGATCCGGCAACCAGAGTCATTGATGCGCAGTGTAGTGTAGGCGGCTGTTGGTCGCTTATTGACAAATAAGTTGGCAGCTGGCCTCTTTCTGCTCAGGTCTTATTTCTATCAATGACTCTGGTCGCCACCTCCACGCAATAGCTTAGTAGGGTATCACGTCTATCCTTGTCCATGACGAGTTTACTTAGGCTGGATAAAACTAAGGCTACGCCCAAGGTCATCTCAACATCATGCCTTCGGCGCGCAAACACAGGGCAATGAAGCAAGATGTGCTCCACTGTCTCGCTGACACCCGGTTCGCAGATGCACGATGGGTCCTCCCTGCGCTTGAAACGGTTCAAGTACCCAGAGAACCCACCGTGCCCCGTCAGAACCTGTGTGAGCACGACAGTGGGCACGATCTCTCTAATCGTCCTGTACGCTACCAGAAGGTCAGGGAAAAACATTTTGGTCGTGGATGCAGTGGTGCCAGTCTGGTACCTACGATTCCATTCGTCAAGCGATTCCGAGCGGATTTGTCGCTTGACGAATGAAACCGGACATTTGTCGTACACAGGTTTGGTCCTAACGTGCAGCGCTGCTTGTTTAGCCAGCTCGTCTGCTCTCTCATTACCCGCCAGCCCCGCGTGTGCTTTTATCCAAAACAAGGAAACGTCCTTGTTTTGGAGTCTACAGCGGGCGATGTTGTCCCGCGCCTCAGCGGCTAGCGGATGATGAGAGAGTGCGTTGACCACTGTCTCGAGTGCCGAACGCGAGTCGCTGATGATAGCAAAACTGGCGCTTCCACTCTCAAACGCGAATTTCGTGGCTCTGCATATGGCCAAAAGTTCAGCCTGATAGACCGTGCAGTAAGATGACAGCTTGAGTTTGAACGACTTGGTCTCCACTTCGCTATTCCATACGGATAGTGAGGCGCCGACCTTGCCTTCAATCTTGCTGCCATCTGTATAGATTCGTACTGCGCTGCATACGTTGATGGTCACGTCTCGCTGATCCATCAGGCTTATGAACTTGAGGTCCATATGTTTCGCGGGATGCGGAGTACTCGTGTACGCCAGTCTGCTTTCTACCTCGATGTCTCTCAGCTCTGGTCGAGGTACTCCCCTCTTTGCCTTGTAAAGGGAGGCCGCTTCGCGTATGCGAATGTCGAGGGGTAGTAACCCGGTCAGAGCGAGCAACGCGTTCAGGGACACCGTTTTGTAGGCTTTGCACATCTTCAGCGCAAAGCCTCTCTGGACAGTGTTCAGCTGCTTCTGAATAGTGATCTTGTTTGTCGACGGCGACCAGGCACTGGCGGCATACAGGATGCGGGGCTCAACAGTGGCTGTGTAAATCACCCGGATGACTTCCGGGTGGAGGCCCCAGCTAGTTTTGGCGGCCCTTGCCAACTGTTTGTAGACATTCAACGCCTTTCTGCAGGTATTCGCAGTGTGGCTGTTGAATGTCAACTTATGATCGATGGTGAGTCCCAAGATCTTGACCTCATCGGTCATGCCAATATCAACCCCGTCCATGGTCAGCAGGGGGGTGTCATAAATACGCTTTCTTGTCACAACCATCGCGCTTGTTTTGTGAGGTGCGAACTTCAGCTTATTTTTGACACCCCAATCCCGCACATATGCGAGGGTGGGATTGGCTTGCCTCTGTATGTCCAGTGCCGTTTCGCCGTGGAAAACAAGCACTACGTCGTCTGCGAAAGCCTGTACGTAATGCCCTCGCGTTTCAAGTCCTTTCAGCAGCGGGTCAAGGAGAAGATTCCAGAGTACCGGTCCGCCAATAGACCCCTGCACGCACCCTTTCTGAGTGCCCTTTATGTACTCCTCACCAGCATACCTGACACGGACCTTACGATCCTGCAGGTAGCTGTCGACGACTCGTCGGAGGTTGACCGGGCACTCCTCCTCGGCCAGTCTCACCCTTATGGCCGGCCACCATGCATTGTCGAAGGCTCCCTCTATGTCCAGTGATACCACGGTCACGATCTTTCGCTGAAGTAGTTTGCCGCGTATGTACTGTATCAGATCATAGAGGGAGTCCTCGGTGCTCCGCTGGGGCATAAAGCCATATTGGCGTAGACTGAGCCTAGGAATCAGGTGCCACTTGAGCCTATTGACTACCATCTTCTCGAAAATCTTCCCCATGACCGGCAGAAGGCCGATGGGCCGATAGGACTTGGGGCTCGTGTAGTCCGTTTTACCGGGCTTTCGCAGAACGACCACCACTGCTACCTTCCATTGTTCCGGGAAGAGACTCAACTCGAGGCACTTGTTCATGATTGCCAGGAAAAGGTCCGGATCCTTGTTGATGACCTGGCAACATATGTCAGCGGTGAAGCCGTCTCCTCCGGGTGCCTTCTTCGGGTTAAAACTTTCCGCCGCGGCTCTAAGCTCCTCCACTGTGAACGGCTGATCATGGACTTCGCCATCAACTCGGTCATTCACACGGTTAGCTAGGGCTCTCGTCCGCTGGTGGTCTAAGTTGTCCTCCGTCTCCAGGTCTCCCGGGAAGAATGTGTCCGCCAGTAACTTGGCAGACTCTCTCTGCCCCACCGAAATGCCGTCTCTCACCAATGGAAGGTCTTCTTTCCTTCTGGTAGTGTTTTTTATGACCCTGTAGATGCCCTCCCATACTGTTTCTCGGTCTTGTTTCTCACAGAATCCCTTCCAGCTTTGTATCTGGGCCTTCTTGGCTTCTTCCTCGTACTTTCCTTTTGCCTGCAGGTACTGCTCAACGACTCCAGGTCTTCGGGATAGCGCTGCGCATCGGACTCTACGCTTTTTTGTGTTGACTTCTCGCTTCATTCTCTCAAGATCCTCAGACCACCATGGCAATTTAAATTTTTGGCCTGGTTTATGTGTTACTATTGTTTGGATGCATGCGTCTGAGATTACTTGTGTAAGGCTATTCACATGGCTGTCTAATTCTACTTTACTATTAATGTCATCTATTTCTAATCTATTTAATTTGCGTTCTAGTTTTAACTGGTCCAGTTTCTCATGAAACCGGTCCCAGTTAGCGTTTTTAGTTTTAAATTTTCGCGTGGTTCTACTGATGTTAATTCCATTTGCCTTACACAATCGAATTTGGAAAAGTATGCCATTGTGATCTGAGCTGGTGAGATCTTCAGCCACTCTCCAGTCTTCCACCAGCGCTAAAAGGTCCTCCGTGCAGGCTGTGACGTCGATGAAGCTTGTTAGCCGTCGTCCTCCCCTCACCGTATCGAACGTGGGGACGTCACCGTTGTTTAGTACGTGCAGGTTCATCTCTGTTAACGCACCCAGCATTTCTTCGCCTCTGCCGTCCGTCGTGGTGCTGCCCCACCAAGAGCTCTTGGCGTTTGCGTCGCCCCCAACTATGATCTTATAGTTTGCGTGAGAAAGAACTATGGTGTTAAGATGGTCCAAGTATGGCCCTATGGGTTGGTCAGGTTCGAAGTAGTATGAGACGGCGAGAACTTCCCATGCACTCGTTCGCAATTTTACCACCACGATATTATTGGTGGTAAGGCTCGGGCATTGCAAGACGTCGATAGTTGGGTCAAAGACGACTATCGCAGCCTTGACAGTGCCCTCACCGCGATCCGCGCTTTGGTAAATTCTCGCCGCACCGTAATTCTTCATTTCCTTTTGCCCCCCCACGTAAGGTTCCTGGACCATTGCGACCGCGATACGCCGTCTATTGGCTTCGAGCATTAGCTCATTGGTCGCTAGTCCTTTTCTCTGGAGGTTCGCCTGGGCTATCCTGTATGCTTGGGTGCTCGTACCAAGTGGGATCCCCGGCACCACCTTAGCAATAGGCTATGGCGGCTCTCGCCAAGGCATCCCACTTCTTCCTGATCGGGCATTCTGTGCTGAAAGCAGTATGGGCAGTGCCTGAAACTTTTGCGTTATCGCAGTTTCGGCACACTGGCGCCTCGCCTGACTCCCACTTCGGGCAGTCGGCCCTGAGGTGGCGCCCACCGCAGTGCGCACAGAGGTCGGTGGTCTCCCGACACGTTTTGCGGCCATGTCCAAATGCAAGACAGCGCGTACATTGTACTAAGGGCGTCTGGTCCTGCACCTGGACATATTGGATGTCTATGAAGACCTTCTCGGCCGAGGTTAGCCGCTTCCACATCTTGGGGGACACCTGTAGAACCACATGATTCTGGAGTGGGTTCCGTGCCCTCCTACGGAATTTTATGGTTACGGCTTGGTCCTCGGCCGAAAGGTCCCCTAAGAGCCGCATATTCTGGGAGACAAGTGCGGCCTTGATGTCTTCATCGGTGTTGTATTTGAAGACATCTCTAATTTGGACCAGGGGGTTCTTGTTGACCGCCTCCTGGACCTTGAGCGTCTTGTCCTTTCTGAGCTGTGTCACTGTCCGCTCTATCTCTCCCTTGGTGGCACAGCTAAGAACGACTTTCTGGTCCCGGATCTTACGGATCCGCTCTATTTGAAGGCCGCACTTCTTGGCATCTAGTGCCTGCCGAACTTTGTCGACCACATCCGCCCCGGTGTGCATGGTGTCGTCGGAGGAAACGATCACAGAGTGTTTTGGCCCACTTATTGAGGGCCGCGGCTTCGATAGCGTATCCGCATATGAGGGAGTATTCTCGCTCATTGCGGAGAGCCTTCCACTAATCTCAGCAGCCGTCTGCTTTAGAGACTGGACCTCGGCCATGAGGTCCTTGTGGTCGCATCCTCCGGCGGCACCACCCACCGCCGGTGTGGTCTCGTCCATCACCTTCTGATGGTGTTTGATGGAGGATTGGAGAGCCAGCATCTTGTCGGTATTCTCCCTCGACAACCTGCTGTTCTCCTCTATTCTTCGGCAAAGTTCGGCCATCTGGTCTTGACCTCCGACGTCTTCTGCTATTTTTGTACGTTGCTCCCCTCCTCTAGTGGTGTTTTTGTCCCCACCCATTTCCAACTCGGACTCTTTGACGAGTTGGTATAGTCTGTCTACGGCAGCCTGAACCCCCATCTTAATTTCCGCCTTTAAGTTTCGAACATTGCCGAGATGGACGTTTGCCTTCGTAAGCCAGGCACTCGCCTCGGCAGTTCTAGACGGGTATATGGGGTTAGCTGGTGTACTGCTGACGGTGGCGGATGGTGATTGGGCAGTGGCCTGTCTGCCCTCTTGGGTGGAGGCTGCCTTCGAAGGCTTCACCACCGTCTTATTCAGGCTGCTCGTCTGGGGTGGGGTGGAGGGGTTTGGCGGCGTTCGCTTCAGCGTTCCGGTCTCCCGCTCCTCCGGACTCCGCCTTTGGTCCGACCGCCCGATCGGCTGGTCAGACCGGCTTCCGTCCGTGGAAGTGGTTACTCCCCTACGCTGTCGCTTTGCCGGTGTGCGGTGGGCTACGAACATCTTCAGAGGTCCGCGGGTTTGGTCGGTCCAAAAGTTTGTAAAAGTTGTAAAAGGTGGACCGACAGTTTAAGAACTAGCTGTGTAAAGGCAGCTAGTTCGGTAAAAGTAAAGTCAAGAAATAAAAAAATTAAAAATATTAAAAACCGTCAAAAATTTAAAAACCTGACTAGCAGGCGGTCAAAGTTATAAAAAGGTCAGAATATAAAACTTAAAAACTACTTAAAGCGAAGTTCCTAGACAAAAGTCTAGGAACTGTCCTATAACTAAGGGTCGAGTCCGAAGACGGCGCTCGACGGTCGGGTGCTCAGGTCCCGGTTTGGTGGTGAAGACAGCGGCGCCGGTGGCAGTATCACCGGTCGCTTGCACCCGGGCGCCCAGCAGGGCAGTCCGCGGCCGGAGCAGCGGCGGCGGGTGTGACCTTCGTCAGCGTGGAGAGCGCGCGCCCAGACGACCAGTGTGGTACTGGCACCATGTAGGGGGATTTTTGGATTGGGGAGGGGAGGGGGGAGTCAAAATTTTGGGTGCAGGTTTTGGGGCCAGAAGTTGCGCCCAGGTGGTAGTAACCTGCCGCGACCCCTCTCAATTCTCTGCGACCTTCGGGTCAAAAGATATGGCCCGAGGGGAAAAAATTCCGAGGGGGTCGGGGGGGGGGAGGGAACCAAAATTCGACTTTTTGAGGGAGGGTGAGGAAAGGGGAAGGGGGGAGGGGGGGGGTCAAAAATGTGGGGGCAGGTTTTTGGGGCCAGTAGTTGCGCCCAGATGGTAGCAACCTGCCGAGACCACTCCCACTCTTCTGCGACCCTCGGGTCAAAAGTTATAGCCCGAGGGGAATTTCTTCCGAGGGGGGTCGGGGGAGGGGAACCAAAAATTTGACTTTTTGAGGGGGGGTGAGGAAGGGGGGGGGGGAATTTGGGAGGGGAGGGGTAAAGTGGAAGGGCAAAGTAGGTGGTAAGTGGAAGGGGAACCTACTTGTCGGGTGCGCTCACACTTCACAAGACGCGCTGGGCGGCGGTCGATCACACGCTGAACTGGCGGTGGCCTGATGCGTTACTGCCCCCCCCCCTCAGATGCAGGCACCCCTCAAGGTCCTCAGGGTACCCGATGGAGCAAGTCTGGAGGCCTGTTTGACGTCACTAGCGGCTGATGACGCGGTGTTGTTATTTGTCGGCACGGCGTGGACGTACTTGATGACGCGTAGTTTACCGACCAGATGAACACCTGCGTGCGTGACGTCACCCCGAGCTACGACGCGAGTTTTCCGAGGTGGAAAAACCCCAGTACTAGATGTGCTGTTCTGGGCTGAGGGTCTGTCAGACCTTCGTTCTTCCGGCGGCAATTGGTAGTGGTGTGCCGGCGCAAGGTGGGTGCGCTTATCTCGGTTCGATAGGATGTTCAAACTCGCGTCTTCAGGGTCCTGGGTCCTCAACTATGGAGCCACTTCACTCACAGAATTGCCTCCATGTATCCTGGCGAGTCACCACTGTAGCAGTGCACAATAAAAATTTGGATGCTCTGGACACTTTTCCGCCCGTGGAAATTAAGTTTTAACTAATTATCTGCGGAGTGCAATAAAATTAACGATGCGTTCGGGCGGAAGGCGGGGCAATAATTCCTATCTTGCTTATATATTAAGGCAATGATAAGGACGGCAATAGTGTAATTTAGTATGATGCTGAACATCGGCAACAATGTCAGTTAAAATTCTTGGCAAGGACTGTGAGAATAGTTTCTCTCACAAACAATAAAACCTGTCCGCAATCTCGTTGAATTTTTTGCTCGATCTTGCCGGCGAATAACAAGTGCAGGCGACCTCGCATAACGCGTATCTAATAACTAACTAAAGCCCTTTTAACGTTCCGCTGCTGGGCACGGGCCTCCCCTCAATGCGAGGGGGATTCGGGCTATAGTCCACCACGCTGGTCCAATGCGAGTTGGCAGACATCACAACATCTATCGAAACCTAATCAAGTTCCCTCAGACGTGCAGGTTTCCTCACGATGTTTTCCTACACCGGTTCATAGCAAGTGATAATCTCGTATGAAAATGAGATTCGCACATAAATCCCAGAGGTGCGAGTCGGGGTCTGCACACTTCGATAGCAAGGCGTGCGTTCGACCACTCGGCTACCACTTCAATTTACTACTTAATCGTATTTATATTACCGATTAAATGTGTTGGTTAATTAAACTCCGGGCAAACAGGGACGTCAAGGCGCGTGCTGCTATTATTTTTTGTTAATACCAAAATAAACTCTGTGTAAATATACATAAAGATGGAATTTCTGTGGTAAAAGCGAAAACAGTTTTGGTATTGACAAAAAAAATCGCATTGCGTGTCGTGACGCCCCAGTGTGTCATGGGCATCTCCTCTATTTACTGAAACATTTTCGATCTATCATCATAAGCCTTAGTTGCGTCAAAGCCCTAGTCGTTATATAATGTGCGGTATCAACTTTTGCCAATACCAAAACAAACTGTATTAACTCATAGATTAGCATTAACTATGACAGCTAGTCGAATAAAAGCGCCGTCAGTGCGAATACTATCAATGGCCGTTTCACTAGTTATTCCCATGATATTCCCCATATTTAACAGTAACAAAGTGCAGTTTCGAATAAAGTCAGTCAGTCGGTCAGTAATCTTCCCTATATTGTAACATGACACCAACATGCACGCATATCACAATAACGTAAGTAAACACTTAACATTCAATATGATCACGCGCATATAAACATAGCCAAGTACATGTGGCCACAGTAGGATAGTCATAAAAGTAGTTGGATGCGCACGAGTACATGCTGTGAATGGTCCGCGCCACTATGTATTTATGATGTTTATATTAAGTGAATGATTACTTTGTCTCAAGGAAATGTTTTGTTATATTTTATTTTTTGTAGCATTTTAAAATTATAGTGGAAATGTCTTTTTAGGGTTCCGTACCCAAAGGGTAAAACGGGAACCCTATTACTGAGACTTCGCTGTCCGTCCGTCCGTCCGTCCGTCCGTCCGTCTGTCATCGGGCTGTATCTCATGAACCGTGATAGCTAGAGAGTTGAAATTTTCACAGATGATGTATTTCTGTTGCCGCTATAACAACAAATACTAAAATACAGAATAAAATAAATATTTAAGGGGGCTCCCACACAACAAACGTGATTTTTTGGCCGTTTTTATAGATAATGGTACGGAACCCTTTGTGCGCGAGTCCGACTCGCACTTGACCGGTTTTTTTTTCATTAAAAGAGCCATCCTCAGACGTTCTTTTGAAAGGATTGAACGTAAATGAGTTTGCAGTTGCAAGAATGATCTATGGTATTCTTCTTCGTCTACGAAATGATGAAATATATAATGGAATAGGACGAGGGTATAGTGCTAAAAGCCAATAAGTGTATAAAATGGTTACTTTCGAAATATTGGATACCTGTATGTATTTTAGTTTTAAGGACCAAATATCTATGTTATTAAAATAATATCGTTATAATAAGTATGTTGTGGTAACGGTGGATTACACCACTGAAAAGAGCATCAGAAATGCACTAAATCAATTGATGTTCGTTAGTCTCGCTATAACTCAAGAAATGGACTGATTAGAATATTTGTTTCTGTTTTATTCTCGACTGTCAGCTGTTGTGGATCGACTGTATTGACAAAATGATTAAAAGACTGGGCAAACGGGCGCGTCAAAACGGGAACCTTATTGCTAAGACTTCACTGTTCATCCGTCCGTCCGTCCGTCTGTCACCAGGCTGTATCTCATGAACCGTCAGTAGTTAGAGAGTTGAAATTTGCACAGATGATGTATTTCTGTTGCCGCTATAACAACAAATAAAATACAGAATACAATAAATATTTGAGGGGGCTCCCATACAACAAACGTGATTTTTTGGCCGTTTTTATAGATAATGGTACGGAACCCTTCGTGCACGAGTCCGACTTGCACTTGGCCGGTTTTTTCTCAATACCAAAAAAAGACGCGATTCCACAGCTTTTAGCTCATACCAAAACGAACAGTATTAACATACAGAATAGGCAAATTATTCAATGAAATGTCATCGATGATATTTCGTTATAAATGCAGATGTGTTTTGCTGCATGGTCGCGTGGCTTTTGGCACAGAAATATAATCTTAATAATAAACGGCAAGTTAACTTACACGCCCCAGTGGGCGCAACGCGTTAATCTACCTACAGTGCTCGGGTTTATGATGTAGACCAAAATAAAATCCATGTGACACTTTTATCGTACTAAGAATTCACATCAAAGGATTCATCGCTGACCGTACCGCTGCGCGACGTAACACCGCTGAGCGCTCTCACCAATAAACAGTTATATTGACACGTCGAGTTTCCCAACCGTTTCGCGCGTTCATGTCGAATGCGTTGCGTAAAGTTGTGGAAACCTATTTGACGGTACGCCGCGTCTCGATGTCCACAATGATTAGGTTATTATAAGTGTTTCCACAATGTTGCGATGGCCTTGGCATCGTCATCGGCAGTTCGGAGACATGTTGGGAGTCTTAATTAAACAACTTGCCTAGTATTTTGGGCTCCGTTCCTCAGAAGGGACCAAAGGAGCACTTCGTTGTACGTATGTATGTCTACCAATTAAGGGTTTTAGGGGTAAAAAGAAAATAAACAGGATTACGCCGGATATAATGTGTTACAGTAAAACTTATGTACAAATCAAAACGTCATGAAAACAGTGACGGGCACAGTGGCTGATCTTGTTGTCATTCTATATTGCGTTTACCAATCACCAACAATCAAGACCCTTTTCTCACGCGTGAAAATATCAAGTTGAAATTAATAACAAATACTCAGGTCTACTATCCCTTGGAGCTGTAAAAATCATACTTATAAGTCAACTCAATAGATAGATAGATAGAAAACTCTTTATTGTACACCAATAGTTACATGGATATTACACAAAATATATTGACAAAACAAGGAACAAATAGTAGTGTACATTGGGCGGTCTTATCGCGAGCAATCAAAATATACGGCTGCTTATGCCGCATAATAATATGAAATGCAAGGGAATCAAAACCTATAGGGTACTTCCTATTGAATAGAATCATTATATTTAGCAAAAAGCAATGTCTTATAGCACAAGTAAACAGTACAATCCAAAATCCGTAAATTTGTAGTTACTCGTATTCCTGAAAAAGTGATTTTTAATTTTTAAAATTAATTCTTAGAGATTCGATTCCCGTGATAGATAAACTATTTACATACCTTACAGGTTTGTACGGAGCCCTCAGTGCGCGAGTCCGACTCGCACTTGTCCAGTTTTATATTGGACTGTCCTACAATTACTAGCAGTTGTAAAACGTATATTCTCAAAATTCCGATTTCATTATAATACATCATCACGCCTATATTCCCCGAAGGGGTAGGCGGACGTGCACTGCAGTGCGCCTACACTTCTCCGGCGTATTTTTGGCCCCAATGTAATAGGGGGCGAGCCTATTGCCATTATACCAGTCACATTCTCCCTCAATACGAGGGAGATTTTTGGGCTATTGTCCACCACGCTGGCCCAGTGCTGGTTGGTGGACTTCACACGACTTTTCTATGGGCGTGCATGTTTCCTCACGATGTTTTCCTGCACCGTTTCAAAGCAAGTGATAATCTCGGATGAAAATGAGATTCGCACGTAAACCCAGAGGTGCGAGCCGGGGTTTGAACCTGCACACTTTGATTGCAAGGCGTGCGTTCGACCACTCAGCTACCACTGCTTTTTATTATGAGGACCATCATGTCATGTAATCTATGTAATGAAGGAAATAATCGAACTCCGTGGATCTTAGGAATTCTACTCTAAATTTATATGACCTTCAAGGTCGGTTTGCTGTTTAGTATTACGCGGAAGCACTATTAGGTTAAATACTTGAAAATTTAAAATACAATGTACTTACTACGTCTTGCTACTGTTGGCGCGTCTTTGTTCGAACCCCAGCTCAGTTTGACCTCCAAACAGTACCACGTGTAGCTACGGTTATTTTCATAAAAAAAAGTTACTAGATTATTTGTCATTACGAACTAGGTAATATAAAGTGTCTATCTGTAGTAGTATAAAGTACCAATTGTTTTCTGTTTTGTAATGATGTAAATTTTAAATCACGATATTAAAGTTTTTGTAACATCTCTAGTGTGCACTTGTACCGTGAATTAAACAAATGTGTAAAACATGCTTATACTATTGTCCCTATTGTTCGCCTTTTATCAGTAGATACAACAACATGTGTATATCGACGTTGGAAAGCATAAACGTCGTAACTGACACATTGATATTATGCCAGTTACGACGTTTATGCTTTCCAGCGCTGCGGCGCCGATATGTTTAGTTCTTGGTATTTATTCGTCTGAAATAGGATTAGACTAGATTAGACGCACACTACAATTAAAATTCGCGCGTCAAATTGTTTTGCCAATACCTAAACGGACCCTCCGTCAATATACATAAAGATTAAATTTCTGTTGTAAAAGGCACGTCGCCACGCGTCAAAATTCGCTCTCGCTGTCAGTGTCATTTTGTTTTAGAACGAACTTTTTGTATGTGTCAATACAGTTCGTTTTGCTATGGCAAAAATTTTACGCGTGAGCGTCGACGCCCCAGTGTGCAGAAGACCTTACGGGTTCCAGTGTTATTTCGTGGGTCCCACAGTAGACGGTACAGCGTGCCAGACCCCTCTGTCCTATCATGTGTGTCAATGGGTTAATGCCCAATTAGGTTGGGTGTCGAATGTCGACAGTCGACCAACTAGAACCATACGACAGTTGCTTAGCAATAGACGTATTAATGTAATACATACTCTTTTTTGTTTCGAGTTCAATTTATCTATTAGATATAGACTAATATTATAAAGAGGAAAAAATTGTATTTATGTGTGCGACGAATAAACTTAAAAACTACTGGAACGATTTCAAAAACTCTTGCCGTTAGAAAGCTACATTATCACTGAGTAACAAAAGTTATATTTATTTATCCCAAAATATTTAAAAAAGGGAAAGTGAAAACGGACCAAACACTTCTGTTAAGCAAATGTAAACAACAAACCATGTAAACATTTCACAATATTCGTATGAAATAGCGTTAGTTTACTCGACAATTTGTATTCCGTCCGCCGCCCAATATTGGCTGTAAAATTACACCGATCAGGAGTAAATCGAGTAAATCGAAACGATGCACTAAATCGATAACCTTGGTTCGGTGAAGCGAGGATTAAATCATGATCTCGGCCCGCGGCGTCGCATCGCCTAAATCTATTAGTGGTTCAGATTTCGTACCCGACTCGCTTGCGAGACCGGAAGATATTTGATTATTATCTGGACGCGATGTTGGTGTGCAGCGTGACCGAAATCCATGCATCGAACCAGATGGTTTAGTCGCACTGGCACAATGACAAGCCCTGCAAATGTCAAATTATGTAAATGTTTATTAATTCTGTCGCCTTTTACAGGCTATAAAAAAATTATGAAGGCCTGTTGTTTTTTGCTTTATTTTTGAATTTTATTTGATCAAGTCGGAATATGATTATAAAAATGAATCCTGTGTTTTAACCGTTCGCGCGTTCCTGAAATACAGCTATGAAAATTAAATATTAGAAATAAATATAATCCTTTTGTAAAATAGTAACCATAGAACTTTTGTCCATACATCTTCATAGGAAATGCATACCGAATGTCCTATTGGTATTGTAGTTCTATTTTTTTTTTGTTGACTATCTGTAAAACATTATCTGATTCTATAAACATTCAGGTCATTTAATTACCATACTTGTGGATGAAATAATGCTTCAATGCAAAATAAAAAAATACAGCAGGAAGGTACACATACAGCAAGAAGGTATAAGATATCGCTTCCGGTGAATACGGCTAACTGAAATCGGGTCCGTCAAAAGCTGATGCTGAAAACGGTCCTTTGTGCATGGATTCTCCTCCGTATTCATGACTTCATAAGCCGTTTTTAGCTAAACTAGATTTTCCATTGTATATGTAGACATACTCGTAATAAAGTGTATGTGCGCGGCGGGTGCACGCCGATGATAACGTTGAATACTGCAACATAATCCGTATTACTATAACTGACGACGACGAAAACTGGCATGAATTGTGAACCCACTTTTTTTTTCTATCATGTGTACTACTACGAGTATTACACCTTTTAACGTCTCACTGCTGGGCGCGGGCCTCCAATGCGAGGGGGATTCAAGCCATAGTCCACAACGCTGGCCTAGTGAAGGATGGCAGACTTGACCCTCAGTCGTGCAGGATTTCTCACGATGATTTACTTCACTTGTTCATGTCCTCTATGTATGTCGGTTTTAGGTAAACTCCCATATGGCTGGACCGATTTTTTGGATACTGTCTTTTTAGGAAACTATTTATTGTTCCTAAATTCCGCGCGGATTTAGTCACGGGCTCAGGGGCTCAATTTTCGTTTGATATCTGTCATGACATGATGTCACACAGCCTGGTTCAGTACAAAAAGCTCAAAGTAACGTAATTTTCTCGACAAATCTGACAGTTGAAAGAGATGAAACTTGTGTCTACACGGTCATCTACATGTACAGATATTATTCGAGATATGTCATAAAAAAGGAAAAAATACGACCAATTTGACGTTTTGTTTCGACATTATCTCAAATACAGATTTGATGTCTAACCAACAACAATCGTGTCACGGCTTGTGTACAATAAAATCGGCACCAGTGTCTGTGTACCTATATAAATAGGCACAGATAATGACGTAGATGCAGCGCTTCGAACGTTCCTGCATCGATTACATATCGAACGGGCGATAATCGCTATCGGTCGGATGGTAGGTATTCGTCAGTATGAGGTCATCGCGACGCTTGCCTGTGAACTGACGATGCGTTTGGCATGTTTTATTATTAAACACTGCGTTGCAGTAAACAATATAAACATATATCACAAATAAATAAAATTGAATTGTAAAAAAAAAAATGTGAAAAATTCATATGAAAGTGTAATACCGGTGTTAAAACAAAATATTTTTTTTGGTCCCAATGTAATAGGGGGCGAGCCTATTGCCATTATACCGGGTACAATCCCCCTTACGATACATTGGGACCAAACAACATCGGTGAAGTGTGCACGCACTGTAGTGCGCCTCTGCCTACCCCTTGAATACAGGCGTGGTGATGTAAATATTTTTTAAGTTCTTTGTCTGTCGGTTAGCCCCAGATAATCTCCGGAACGGTTGAACAGATTTTATTTTTATGGGCTTGTAAACTTAGGCTACATTATTTTTTAATTTTCCTAAATTCTACTCTGATACATCTACGCTTTAAACTGTTGGCATCTGTCTGGTCTTGAAAGGTTTCTCTGGAATAAATGGAATACGATGTTTTTGCTTCCTATTTGAGTAAATGTATTACTCTTTACTTGGTACACTGACGCGTCACCACTTGCGCGTAAAAAATTTTGACATAGCAAAACGAACTGTATCGACACATACAAAGAGTTAATTCTACAACGAAGCGCGATGTTGACAGCGCGATCGAATTTTGAAGCGTAGTGGTGTGGCTTTTACAGCAGAAATTGAATGTGATGCATATTGCATAGCATAGCAGTGGTAGCCGAGTGGTCGAACACACGCCTTGCAATCGAACTGTGCAGGTTCAAACCCCAGCTCGCACCTCTTGGATTCATGTGCGAATCTAATTTTCATCCGGGTGAAGGAAAACATTGTCAGGAAACCTGCACGTCTGAGGGAACTTGACTAGTTTTCGATTGATGTGTGAAGTCTGCCAACCCGCACCGGGCCAGGGCCTTAATACCATTGCATTGAGGGGAGGTCCGTGCCCAGCAGTGGGACGTTAAAAGGGCTGTAGTAGTATATTGACACAGAGTTTGTTTTGGTAGTGGCATATATAATGACGCGCGACGGTTGACGTCTCAGTGTGTCGGGGGCTAAACGCGTTATGCATTTTTCCCTACCTCGAATTGTGTGTTGACAGTTCATTATGGTCACGCATACTGTACAATGCATGTCAGGCCTCGGCAATGAAATCTTTTGAACCATATAACTTCTCTTTGAGAAATGCAACTGTGTTCGCATGATGCCTGTCCAAACAGACATTGTCTAATTTAATCCAATCATTATATTTATACGTGAAGCTAAAACTTTAGTCCTTATTACGAAACATACGCGGACGGTGGGCTATGTAATTTGGTACAGTTAAAGTTTATATGGAGAAGAAGGGCAGAAAGGTAATATTTTGGGGTTGTTGTACATTCGTCACAAAGTAAATTCGTCACAGGTCTTCTTTTTACATTATTTTTGCATAAAATACCGGTAGCAGACAAAGCTAATAGTTTCTAGCGCTCGAAAATTTATTGCAAGCCGTATCGGATAACAACACAGTACAGTGACTGATTTTTCTGCTGTCTGTACGAACAAAAATAATGTGACGAATTTACAATAATCAAAATTGGTATATTAGTAATTTTCTTAAAAAAAAAGAATTGTGTCGAATTTACACATAATTTTTCTGTGGCAAATTTACTTTGTGACGAATTTACAACAACCCATATTTTGATGTAGGTAATATTAAAACATTACACACGCTATCACGAGTATGACACACACACACACAGGGGTGCAATTCTGGCATGATAGACATTATCTCCAATTCGACATAAATATGTAGAAACAAAATGAAAAACTAAGACCAATTCGGCGTTTTGTTTCGCTTAGTCATTTTTAGGGTTCCGTACCCAAAGGGTAAAACGGGAACCCTATTACTGAGACTTCGCTGTCCGTCCGTCCGTCTGTCTGTCACCAGGCTGTATCTCATGAACCGTGATAGCTAGGGAATTGAAATTTTCACAGATGATGTATTTCTGTTGCCGCTATAACAACAAATACTAAAAAACAGAATAAAATAAATAAGGGGGCTCCCATACAACAAACGTGATTGTTTTTCTGTTTTTATAGATAATGGTACGGAACCCTTCGTGCGCGAGTCCGACTCGCACTTGGCCGGTTTTTAATAAATATACCTTCCATCTACATATTTATCTTTTGTTTATGGTTTCAGTCTGTGAAAGTTTCGTCTAATGTATATTTAATACAAGCTGTTTGTTTAATGTGTTATTGTTTATTGATATTGTTCAAAGAATACACTCATTCATATGATATTGATATACTCGTACCAACCTAGAAATGTATGGAATGTATGTTATCGTGGCTGTTCTGGTCCAATCCAGTCACATTGGTCCGAAGTTTGTAAGTCAAATGAATCGTCATTGACGTTTAAAAAATGACACTTACGTCAAAAGTGAAGTACCTTAACAGAGAGCTGACTTACTATTAGTGCTTCACTTATTGCTTAGCGGGTTACCATCCAACCTAATAACACGTCCATGTGAGACGCTATAAAACCTAATTTTGTTGAGCACCTGCGGATACCCAGCGTGTGCTACCACGCTAAAAAAAGAAATACATTTTGTTTATCAAGTGGTCTTAAACCAACTTCGCATTATTGCCTTTATAATGAAACGGGTTTCAAAGTGTATAACGGACGGACACATGTAGTTTTTTTTTTTGTGCTTTATGTATAGATTAATATTTTAGTATAAATACTAGTGGAGTATATACACTTCTCATCAAAAAAATCGAAACACCTCGCAGTTTATGATTTGATAAGGATTATCAGAAAAATGTGTATATTTAGGAATAAATGTAAAATGTCATTTAATAGTGAGTAGTATGAGGTTTATAAATCCTAATGTTAATGTTCTAAATTCAAATTAAGTCTTCATAGGTTTCGTATTTTGTATGATGAGTAATTTTAAAAATTAGGACAAAAACAATAAAAACGAAAGTGTTTCGATTTTTTTGATGAGAAGTGTATATGTGTACAACAAGGACCTCTCTTGATGTGCTTTTATCAGCTGCTATCGGTGTGACTGGCTCAATACGCTTCAATACTTTTCACACTATCGCTCGTATAGATAATAAAATTTGCTTTTACCAAAGTTTCTGCAATCCTGTGCGTCTACTCGCAAAATGTACAACGAAATTCCCGATTCATATCGTATTCACTCTAACAACGGCCCGGATTCATAATCGATAGGTACTTCAGTCTACAGGCTTAGTTTTTGTTTCTATATAAACGTGTATGTATACATATAATTTATGGTACTAATGACAGGTATCAAAAGTTGAAATTTTCGTCGTCAATTTTTATTATTATAGATTACTGACGTTCATCTATACTAATTTGTATTTTTGTATGTAACGAATAAACTAAAAAAACTAATGGACCGATTTCAAAAAATATTTTGGCGTTAGAAAGCTACATTATCACTGAGTAAAATGGGCTATATTTATTGATCCCAAAATGTTTTAAAAAAGAAACTTGAGGTATCAAGGGACACCCGGATGGAACGAAGTTCCTTTTGAAATATTAAAGCAAAAAAAATGTACATAAACAAATATACACACACACACATCGAAATACATAAATGTATACAATAAAAATCACACACACATATGTATGTAAAAGTATCGATACAATTTTTCGTCTTAATTTTTTCCGTCTAGCCCCCTTTCGCAACGCGCGATAAGGAACTACGTTCCAAAAAATGTCCACCCGTGCGAAGCCAGAACGGGCCGCTAGTTATTAATAGTTAGGACCAATACGACTTATTTTTCTTTTTAATCACACATAGTTATTGACGGCGATGCATTGATTCGACACGACAAATGACATGGTATATCGATTATCAATTTGGCGAGTAAACCCCACGTTTCGATGTCCATACACTTATCTGTTTAACTTCCACCCGAAATCGATAGTAGAATGTGCCTGATGACGTCATCTTGTATTTGGACAGATGTCCGAAGTAGGCCAGCTAAAAATCTGCCACATTATCGTTATTTAAGTACCTACTATTATTGTCGAAACATTTTTTTTTCTGACATAGATAAGCAATAAGCACTCACTATTGCTTACTGCTGCAGGTAGTATAAAGCATTCGGCACACTGGTGCGTCAAACCTCACGCGTCAAATTTATTGCCATACAAACTGTATAGCCTCATAGATAAAGTTCATTCTTCAACTATTTGACACACAATTATTACTTTGGTAAAACAAATCCACAGTTTGAATAGAATATACAAGGTGTATCAAAAGGCCGAAATAATATTTAAGGAACATAAACGGTAGCTCATGGATAGATAATAATGTTAGTAAAGACAGATTATATAACGTAACGATCATAGTTTTCGAATTAGATACCTTTGAATACTTGTAACAGGTATCACGCTGTTTAGGTGTGTCTCTATGTTGACTTCATTTCACAAGGTAGCGTATTCTTCTACGGGGTCACCAGTTTAGGGGGTATACATTATTATTTGTTGTTGGCGGTATAAATAATACTTTAATTTCGATGTGTTACTGGTAGCTACCATTGTAATTCGACTGAACAACGCAGATGGTGGGCGACGACTGGCGTAACATACTGGCCAGTCGGGCGCTTACATTATTTCGCTGACATAGGTAAATTTATACCTAGCTTATGTGTCGCTACACCCTGTGACCTTAGGGCTCATTCATGACCCTATTTAACTACAAACTATATCAAAGACATGCCATTCACAAAACAGAACTTGAAAATATAAAGAACTCGGGATATTTTAAATTAAAAAATAAACTGTAAAATTGAACGGTGAAGGAAAACATCGTGAGGAAACCTGCACGTCTATAGAAAGGCGTGTGAAGTTCACCAACCCGCACTGGGCCAGCGTGGTGGACTATGGCCCAAATCTCCATCGTATTGAGGGGGAATGTGCCCGGTATAATGGCAATAGGCTCGCCCCCTATTACATTGGGACCAAAATACATCGGCGAAGTGTGGGCGCACTACAGTGCACCTCTGCCTACCCCTTCGGGGAATACAGGCGTACCTAATGATGTATTTGATTTTAAAAATGGGCGGCGAAAAAAAAAAGAAGTTTTATAACGTTCGGTTATATATCCGATACTCGTGCAAAGGGTCAAGCATTATTTCGGACTTCTGATACATCCTGTATAGATTACCGTTGTTGTATTATATTTTTTATTAAATATATATTTTATGTCAATGACCTTTGCAAAATGCAAATACCACATACATAGCAACAAGTTTAAGGTAACCATAGCTTACAAGAGCAAAATACGGACAATATAAACAAACAAAACTAAATATTCCTACCTATATATTTATCCTTATGTATTCGAATTAGTTACTATTTTAATCTACACTAATAAATAAAATGGAAGTGTATGTTTGTTACGTCATAATTATAGCTTTTTTATTAAATGTACATTAAAGCATATAACGCTACCTATATCGAAAACGATTTTTTTTCTATTGCCGTCTGTTTGTGGTTAACTCCCTAACAGCTTTATCGATTTTGATGGGGCTTTCATTGAATGATAGCTGTTTTTACAAGGATTAACTAAGGCTACTTTTGAACAAAACCCAATCCTTCCGAGTATATGAGGTTCCTAAATTCAACTTTTTACATTCACAACGCGCAAAGTATTTCCGAAATCTATACAAATAAATAAAATTGGAGTGTCTGTTTGTAATATCAAAATAACACTTTTTTACCAAATGCGTATGAAAGTATATATGATACCTATAACGCAATTTTGAATTTTTTTGTCTGTTTGTCTGTCTGTCTGTTTGTTTGAGGTAAACTTCTAAACGGCTGAACCGATTTCAATGGGACTTTCACTGACAGATAGCTGACGTTCCAGGGCGTAACTTAGGCTACTTTAATTTTAGGAAAAGCATTAGGGTTCCGCGGGAAAAACATAATACCCATATTTCCGGTTAATCTCCCTAAAGTCCACGCGGGCGAAGTCGCGGGCACAGCTAGTCTATCATATATTTGCTTGAATTCGTAACGAAAAAAGTCACAATGTATGAATGAATACTCGTCGTTCTAATGATGTTTGATACCGATTCCAACAGTATTACGAATCGCTCGGAATAATGTTTTGTTATGTCATTGTATGATTCTACAAATTGGAAGGTTATATGAATTACTGGAGTATTCATGAAAGCGTCGTTCTGGCTATTAACTATATGATAGTAACCTGGAAATATTATTATCGGAGCGAGGAATAAATAAATATTACAAGACAGCACCTACCCGTCGTATGATCATTGTACTATGGGTACCATACAATGGACTAGGCAGTTACAACCAGACCAAACTGATATGCAGAAAAAAAAACATTCAAAAATTTGTCACTGATGGGAATCGAACCCGCAACTGCTCGGTGCAGTGCAGCGAGCGGCTAACGACTATACCAGGGGTCGGCAACCTGCGGCTCGCGAGCCACATGCGGCTCTTTGGATGTGAAGCTGCGCCTCTTTAGTTCCATATGCAAATATTATTTATTTTATAAAAAAAAATACATTCAAAATCGCTATGAATCGATTAACCATTATTAGGCTCCATTTCTATTTTGTTGTATTTTTATATCTAAAAACTTTATTTATGCAAGTACCTACTATTTTATGTGGGCTAGAAAAAAAAATTGACTCTTCCGCCTCAAAAAGTGTCCGACCCCTACACTAGAGCAAGCCGTCGTCGTCTTCGGAATTTGTGGAAACAGTATGTACACAAAACCTAAATACATCATCATCACGCCTGTATTCCCCGAAGGGGTAGGCAGACGTGCACTGTAGTGCGCCCACACTTCGCCGATGTGTTTTAGTCCCAATGTAATAGGGGGCGAACCTATTGCCATTATACCGGACACGTTGCCCCTCAATACGAGGGAGATTTGGGCCATAGTCCACCACGCTGGCCCAGTGCGGGCTGGTGAACTTCACACGCTATAGAAAGCTATAGACGTGCAGGTTTCCTCACGATGTTTACCTTCACCGTTCAGCAAGTGGTAATCATTGTTGAAAATGACATTCGCACATGAAAATTATCTCAGAGGTGCGGGCCTGGGACTTGAACTTGCACCCCTTACGTTCAAGGCGGGCGTTCTTGCCCGCGAGGCTACCACTGCCATACACAAAACCTGGGCACGCTAAATTCAATGAATAAATGAGTTCTCAGTTAAATCAGTGCACACATTAATAAACATGATACATGAACTCTACCACGGCGGAATGTGAGTTTATACAGTGTATGTCTGCGTTTACTGGTTGGTATTATGGTGTCTAGTTTGAAATATCGAATGCAAATAAAAAGTTGCTCCGCCAGTTGTAGATTGACGATGTCTTCGTTCTTTAAGGCATATGAGAATAACATATTAAATTATCTCTTACGTTTTCAATTTGACCACCCCTTACCGTTACCTGTCATTTCTTTTTTTAAATATTACCGAAACAACATGGTGGTATCAAGGTGTATGTCAAACAGTCCAAGTAAAGTAGTCTTTCAGTGAATATTTATTGCAGATCTTGTAACAAAGGGTCAAAGGGAAAATGATAGTCCCGACGACGGGCGGGGCGAGACGTGGTTCACTCACATTATAATAGCGAAAAAAATTGCCTTTACAAAAAGTTTTCCATGCCCATACATACATATAAGGACCTCGCTGCAGGTACTCTGCAACTTTTTAGTTCGCTTTTAGCTACACACCTCGATTTATATGTCAGCATCATGTATAAAATTAAATGTTCACATACTACTACTAGGTACTACAGCCTTTTAACGTCTCCCTGCTGGGCACGGGCCTCCCCTCAATGCGAGAGGGATTCGGGCCCTAGTCCACCACACTGGACCGGTGCGGGTTGCAGATTTCACACATCTATCGGAAACTAGTCAAGTACCCTCAGACGTGCAGGTTTCCTCACGATGTTGTCCTTCACCGTTTCATAGCAAGTGATAATCTCGGATAAAAATGAGATTCGCACATAAATCCCAGAGGTGCGAGCCGGGGTTTGAACCTGCACACTTCGATTGCAAGGCGTGCGTTCGACCACTTAGCTACTACCGACCACTCGGCTACCGCCAAATGTTCACATAGCAGACCTTATATGCTGTTAAGCACAATAGAGCGTCGACCCTCGGGCCTCCCGCACACCGCGGCGTCAATTTTCGCGCGTGATTTTTTTTAGCATAGAAAAACGAACTTTGTTGACACTATGGAGATATTATAACAGAGATGGCATTTCGAGCCCGTGCTGCGGTAAATTTATCTGGTTTATCTGACTCCGCCATCTTTATTTTCCGATAGTTGGCGAAAAAAGTATATAATGGTGGAAAAATCGTCGCAGAGCTACACGAAGTCATGGTGAGTCGTTATGGGTACTCTAGATACTCTATGATTGACACATAAAAAAGTTAATTTTACAACTAAATGACACTGACCGCACGAACGCGTGGCTCTTACGACAGAAAATTAATCTTTATCCATATTAACACAGAGTTTGTTTTGGTATTGGAAAAATATCATAATTTGTGCAGGATTTTATCGCGAGACTCGCATAATTTCTTGTTAATATTATGCGTACCGTTACAGCGGATGATTGTAGCAATGAGCCGCTTACATAATCACGGCTTTCGTGGGCATATCCTTCGAGCTAATGGCTGGCAAGCCGGTATTCGGTAAACGCAACCTGTTTTCTCGCATCCTGCTTGTTTACCAAATATTGCCAATATTCTATCGGTCTCGGCCTCAGTATGTTCCATTGTATCGAACAATACGTGCTGTCTTTAGTTCGATTGTATTTTTTTATATAAAAAAAAAACCTATCGCCAAGGTATTTCGTGCGAGTTGACCTTCCTACTTTTTTTATTACCATTGACTTTTTTTTTCAAATTAACGATTGTTTTTTTAAGTGTTATCGTTGCTGTACATTTGGAAATGTAACATAAAAAGTAAATAGTTACAGTGTTTATTGTGTTGGTTGGCTTACGTATTGTAGCGAGGCGCTAGTTTCGTTAAATCACTGTCAAAATCGACAAAAAATATAAAAGTTTCGTAAGGGTTTTTCATAGAACCAAAGTTATAGGTAGACAACTCTGTATAGGTACCTCTTAAAGTAGTAAAAACTACGTATACTATATAAATTTAATAATTATAATAAGTAAAGTAATCTTGATTGTGTTTTACGCAAATTTCATAACATACAAAGTTAAGTTGACTTTTACCAAATAACTGAATTGTCTTATTGGTTAACCATATAATCCACAATTTTGTGATATCGGTAAAAACTGTTATAACACGTGGGTTCAATGTGAAATTTTCCAGTACCGCCTCCTAGTAACGTAACATGTAACATCCAATCACTGATTCCATCGCAACCTTCGATTTAATTTTCGTAGCAGTGATAACGGACATGTCGCAGTGATATTCTACGCCTGCATTCGAGTAAACGTTGCATGCCGTAGGAAATAGGAACGGAATTGGATCCGCTGCGGGCGCCTTTATTTCCGGACGGCAGCCTGGGAACTTGGGAACTGAATTGGCATCGTCTCGGGCGCGGTGTGCACAGATCGACGCTTTAAGCTAAACACGATCGTATCGTCCTATATTACATTGATATCAAACATCGAAACGTTTTTTTTAATATTATCTTTGCGTTATGGATAATCGCGTCCAATCTTCGCCGCCGTATTGGCACAAATGTCTCTGTGGACCTCTGTGCCTAACGCCCAGGGAACCGCGGGTTCAGAAAACTTGCTCGGGTACATAAAATTTCATAGTTTTTTTTTTTTTTTTATAAATTGCAATATTGTTTTCTACGTATTGCATACGATGAATTAACTAATGCAATGCGATCAGTTTCATATGATGAATCAGTGTTTTGTTTCATTTATGTTTTTGAACGCTATTACTCTTTATGGTGCGTTAACTCTTGAGGTCCGCACAATTGAAACAATTGATTTTCTTTTATTAAAATTATAATTTGTAAAGTACCTAGGTTGTAACTAGTGCCTAATTCAGTAATGTTTATCTTTTCAGGTGACATCACACAAAAGGGATATGAAAAGAAACGAACGCGCCTCCTAACACCGTACATTCCACAGCAACAGCCTCAAGGTAAGTTGTTACTTATGTTGATAACAATAAAACGCAATATCGCTGCTAACATCGATGCCTGAACTAATATGTTACCTTGCCCATCGGTACTGGACACGTGGGTGTAATAATTAAAGTAGTGAGGCGTCCAAGGTCGCGACAGAAGCGTCGTACGGGTCAAGTGTCAATTGGTCGCTGTCGATGGTAGTTGGACAATCGCGAAATTATCGAGACGGCCCGGCCCGATTCCGCAACGAGGGTCAAACGGTGCGGCCATCTTGAATCTGGACCCTTGACTGTTCGAATATAGCACGACATGAGAGAGTGCGATGAACCTTCGACACGCTCGCTACTTAATAAATCTGACCAAGATTTTAATTAAATAATATATTTTGCTAGATCATACGAGACTCCATTCACAATTAATTGGCAAAACCATGGCTCCGAAAACAATTAAGTAGCAAACTCCGTCAATTTTAAGGGCGTACAGATTTTTGTTTGGCCGCCATTGTGTTTGTGTCCGCCATCAGATAACAGTTTTGTATCGGTCCGGCGCGTAAAATATTAAAATAACGAGATCGACCTTCGCTGGCGTCACAATAAAAACTAAACTACACAGCGCTGCCCAACTACCATCGATAGCGATAATATTGGATTTATTTTTCCCCCCTCCTCCCCCTTTTAGTTTATGGTTTAGTTAGACGGTGACACACGCACTTCAACCACACTTTATCGTCACGGTACTATATATTTAATGGCACTGATATAACACTAGATATGAACACTATCGATATAGCTTCGCTTCAGGCCCCGTAGCATGACCGCGTAGACATAAGTTATATCTATTTCAACTGTCGAGAAAATGACGTCACTTCGAGTAGTTTGTACTGAACATGGCTCGGTGACGTCATTTTCTCGACAGTTGAAATAGATATAACTTATGTCTATGCGGTCATGCTACGGGGGCAGGTGTTGTTTTGCCTACAAATAATCGAACCTTCGTCCGAGGTGAAACCTGCTGGCACTATTCATAAAACAAATGAGTTTTAACTCTATTTCTATGACTTACTAAGCTCATAATAATTTTAGAATTCGAAGCCGACGAAAGCTATACAATAGCAATAAAGTTATTTACAACAAAGTAGTAAGCATTTTATAATTGGCATACCCCAAGTGTCGCGTCGCTACGTCTATCGTTTTACATAGACCAGAAAGAGATGCAACAACACGTGCGGTTACCGATATACGATTCACAATTATAGACAAAATCATTTAACCTACTGCCTGTAATGTAGGCACGGAAAGAGTTTTTATGTTTGGATTAAAAAAAAAGAACATGATTCTATTCTTAAATTTAAAGTTTGCAATCCATGCAGTTGAAAATAGAGACCTAACTTGGAGTTTACAATAGATGTGTCCCAACTCTGTCGATTCACAAAGAGCTCTCGTATTTTAGAGCAAACAAGATTACAGCTCGTTCACACGAACGCAGTCGTCTCGACGGCCGGTTTAATAGCACTCGTTTATAACAACTGGCTTTATTAGGATGCTACTATACTAATAGTTTTATTAGATTCCAACTTTCTACAAATTTGGAGAAAGTATATCATTCT
Organism: Ptilodon capucinus; assembly: GCA_914767695.1. Lineage (NCBI taxonomy): Eukaryota > Metazoa > Arthropoda > Insecta > Lepidoptera > Notodontidae > Ptilodon > Ptilodon capucinus. The sequence continues at coordinate 11,806,708 of OU611807.1, forward strand.
TAATGTTTTAAACGTATGGTATTTGCTGGACACTAATAATATCATCCCGTCGCAGTACGTGTATAGTTGTATCAATAGAAAAAAAAACAACTCTTTATACATTTCGAATGCAGGTTACATAATATTTTTATGAGACATAATGAGTTTCAATCACTTGATTTAACCCCAACAATGGAGAGGTCTTACGGAAATGTAGATGGGTCAAATCACCCCTTCAAATTACCAAGCCTAACACATAACATTTATCTCCAGTTACAATGGGGCGTAAAGAAGCTGCGTCAATTTTTTTGCCAAGACCAAAACGTACTTTGTTTTAATATACATAAAGTTTGAATTTTTAATGTTTGATGGATATAACTTTCATGAGGAAAGCAGGAAAAGCTTTGCTGTCCATGAAAAAATATTAAATATGTCACGAATTGCGATATTATTGTAATTATTTTTTGTCGTATATGTATAGTTTGTATTTCACTAAAAGGTTGAATAATAAAGAGTTATCTATCTATCTGCAAGGTGAAATTTAAACATTTTGATTTAAATTACAAAACTGTGATTTAAATAACAAATCCAGATACTAAATAAACATTGTTTATTTCTTTAGAATAATCCACGCCCCACGCGTCAATGTTCGCTCTTTCTGTCAACGTCACGGAAGAATTAACTTTGTCTATTAGTCGACTTTGTTTATTGCAGTGGTAGCTCAGTGGTCGAACGCATGCTTTGCAATAAAAGTGTGCAGGTTCAAACCCCGGCTCGCACCTCTGGGTTTCATGTGCGAATCTCATTTTCATCCGAGATTATCACTTGCCAAGAAACGGTGAAGGAAAACATTGTGAGGAAACCTGCCCGTCAGAGAGAACTTAACTTGTTCTCGTTAGATGTGTGAAGTCTGCCAACCCGCACTGGGTCAGCGTGGTGGATTATGGCCTGAATCCCCCTCGCACTGAGGGTAGACCCGTGCCCAGCAGTGGGACGTTCGATGGGCTATAGTAGTATTAGTCGATATAATTAGTATTGGCATAAATCTATACGCGCGCCTTTGACGCCCCAGTTTGAGTGGGGGCTGTACTCGATGGGGGTCAATTGCATTGTTCATGGAACACTTGGCTAAATGTGTTTGATTGAATTGGTAAGCATAAAGGAGTAGGCTACGAGTGTGCCGGCCGCGCCCGTCACCCCTATCATGTTCCTAATGGATGTACTAATTGGCTGCTGTTAGGCCTCCCACACACTGGAGCGTTGGCTTTGGCGCGTCAAAATTTTTGCCAATACGAAAACAAACTGCCCCCTTCACCACCACCTTGCAGCAATGTTTTTAATTTTGCTTTCAGTTTTTGACAGTTTAAAAATTGACAATTACTATTGAAACAGCGATACCTTAAGAGCTCTTACACACGAGCGGCATGTTACCAACGGCATAGGCAATGGACGTATCGACGGCAGCCGTCGAACTAAAGCCATTTTGTCACTCGACTGAAATAGTTAAAGAGTGCGCATGCGTTGCAAATTCGTAAAATGAGTTCCAGTGACGAAATTGATATTGAATTGCTAATTGTGGCAGTAAAGAAAAATGCGTGTATTTGGAATTATAAATTGAAAGAATACAGTAATAAAATAATAAAAAACAGAGCATGGATGTCGGTATGTGAAGAAGTTGTAAATGATTTTAATAAAAAAATCTTGACTCCACAAAGAACGTGGTTTTATTTTTAGTTTCTGTCGGCGCCGATGAAGTAAAAATAATAACAGTTTTTCTTCTTCGGAATCCATTTTACATCTGACTCTTATACTATGAGAGCCGCCGACGGCTGCCGCTGATCTCTATAGTTGAGATGACGATGGCAGCCGTCGATGGCTGCCGTCGGTTGCCGCCGACGCGTGTCGACGGCTACAGTTACCTATACCGTTGGTAACATGCTGCTCGTGTGTAAGAGCACTAAGAGGTGGGGTTAAGGCCCCTGTATTGGCACATAAAAACAAGTTCACTCTTCAACGAAATGACATTGATGGCGCGAGCGACATTTGCCGAGTGCGGGCGTGGCTTTTACCACAGAAATTCTATCTTTATGCGTATTGACAAAGAGTTCGTTTTTGTATTGACTACAATTGACGCGTGACTTTTGTCGCTCAAGTGTGCGGGGGGCTATAGGGTACACACATTGATTCCCGTTTTGTGGGCAACCTGCTAAACTACATTTAACTAAGTGTTTTGCCGTCATTCTCGAATACAAGGGCGAAGTTTGGCGCACCGCAGTGCACCTTTGCCTACCCCATCAGGGAATACAGACGTGATGATGTATCAAAGTACTGGGTTCACTCAAGTGCGTTCAATTACTCTAGCCCTTCCTCGTTATTGTCATGAGACAAAAAGGTACTTGTATATTTCTGTATGCATCCGTCCTTGTCGCTCGTTGAAGTGGGTTTAAGGAGAATGATCCGATCTTTTGCGGGAGAAAATACTTTATTTTATTAGAAGCTTTAATTTGTTGGTTACACGGTTAACTGAAACGGTCCCTATAAACTAGGACGTAAAGCTATTATATAATAGCTTTACGTCCTAGGTATTTATAAGTATATTTCTTAATATAAAGACTGTAGGTAGTTTTTCGTTTGTTAAGGTCATCGCCTTAAATAACATATGTGAGACGTAACCAAAGTTATAGCTTCCGTGGAACCTGAATTGTTTTTATGCCCTGAAATGTTCCAATAAGAAAATCTATTAACAGTTTTCGAAGGATATTATTTTGACGAAACGTAATCAAGTACGACCCCTAGTCTAATGAGGGAGAAATAAAATAGTCAATTGCCTGGAAAGTCATCATCATTTGCCTTACCTTATCCCATTATTTGGGGTCGGCGCAGTATGTCCTTTTCTTCCATTCGTCTCGCTTTTCCGTCATACCAACATCGACTCCGATCTCAATCATATCACTTTTTACACACTCCATCCATCTTTTCTTTGGTCTTCCTCTCGCTCTGTATCCATCAACATTCATACTCATCACTCTTTTAGTCACATGCTTCTCATCTCTTCTCATCACATGCCCAAACCATTCTAGTCTCTTACTTCTCGATTTTTCTGTTATGGGCGCTACTTTTATACTACCTCTAATATGTACATTCCTCACCTTATCCATTCGCGTCACTCCACACATCCATCTCAACATTCGCATCTCGATTGCCTGGAAAGTATAGTTGCGTAATTATCAATATTGTCAGAAAACCCGGCGAAAATTGATATCGCCGAGAAAATATCCCAGTGAATGTTCCGCCTACTGGCCGCCCACTCGGCTACTTATCGTACAGCCAATTTTCCTCGTTTCCACGTAAACATTGATATGAAAACACTGGACACACAGTCGTGTACTTAAAATGGCCTCCGAATTCCAGCGATCTTATATTTATAAGGGGTAAAGAGAAAATGATATTACGCAACTTGATAGAATTAGAAACATTTATATTTTTTTTTAATTCCGCGGAATGCAGAGCACTTTCGTCGAGGTATTTTAATCCCAATGTAATAAGGGGGGCGAGACTAGTCCCATTACACTGGGCACGTTCCCCCTCAATACGAGTGTGATTTTGGCCGTAGTTCACAACGCTGGCCCAGTGCCGGTTGGGTAACTTCACACGCCTTACTATAGACGTACAGGTTTCCTCACTATGTTTTCCATCACTATTCAGCAAGTGCATTATTGAAAATGAAAATCTCAGGGCCCGGGATTAGAACATGCATCCCTTACTTCTTTCAACAAGACTACCACTGTTGCATTAATGTTTTAACGTGTTATTGGGGTATTATGAGCCTTTGTATTATTTATGTCAAAGATAGTCCCATAATATTTTCATTAGCCGTACCGAGAATGATCCGGTGGGATTTATACGTATTTTTATTATTTATAAGTATCTCATTTTATTGAACGTAAATATATTATTTTTTCGCCACTTGTATAGCTACAGAATATTGAGTGAGTGTATTATTTTTACAATGAGGTAACTTTTTCTGTGTATTATGTATTATTAAGTGGATATAGTTAATCTGTCATTGGAATTAGGCTAATAAATAGTGCGTACCTGCAACTTTTCTTTAAACATGTATTTTTATCACTACAATTACGAATCGTAAATCGTTAATTACAATTAGCAAGAGACACCCAATGATATTTTATGTCAATTTAACGGACTCATTGAACTGATTCTGTCAGTACACGACACAAAACCTCCCACTGGGGCGTTGGTTTTTTTTGCCATACCAAAACGAACTGTATTGGCGCATAGAAAAAGTTAATTCTTCAACTAAATGACACTGACAGCGCGAGCGAATTTTGACGCGTGAAGCCACGCCTTCTACCACAGAAATTGAATCTGTATGCATATTGACACAGAGTTCGTTTTGGTATTGGAAAATAATTTAACGCGCGAGCGTTGACGGCCCATTGTGCCGGGGGCTTAAATATACTCTGGCTAGCGAATTCACTTGATTCTGTTTGCAAAATGTTCTCTGTGTCCATATTCATAAGGATTAAATGCCTGTGGCAGAAGTCACGACCACGCGACTATGTTCGCTTGCATCATCAATGACATTTCATTTAAAAGCGGCCAAGTGCGAGTCGGACTCCATTACGGAGTCCAAGTGCGAGTCGGAGTACCATTGTCTATAAAAAACCGGCCAAGTGCGAGTCGGACTCGCGCACGAAGGGTCCCGTACCATTATCCATAAAAACGGCAAAAAAATCACGTTTGTTGTATGGGAGCCCCCTTAAATATTTATTTTATTCTGTATTTTATAGTATTTATTGTTATAGCGGCAACAGAAATACATCATCTGTGAAAATTTCAAATCTCTAGCTATCACGGTTCATGAGATACAGCCTGGTGACAGACAGACGGACGGACGGACGGACAGCGAAGTCTCAGTAATAGGGTTCCCGTTTTACCCTTTGGGTACGGAACCCTAAAAAGCGGCAATATATCACGTTTCTTGTATGGGAGCCCCCTTAAATATTTATTTTATTCTGTTTTTTAGTATTTGTTGTTATAGCGGCAATAGAAATACATCATCTGTGAAAATTTCAACTCTCTAACTATCACGGTTCATGAGATACAGCCTGGTGACAGACGGACGGACGGACGGACGGACAGCGAAGTCTTAGCAATAGGGTTCCCGTTTTACACTTTGGGTACGGAACCCTAAAAATGTGCTTCCTTCATGAGCTAATACAGTTAGTTTTGGTATTGTCAAAACATTAGTAGCACGCGTTTTCGCATCATAGTTGTATCGAACTATGATCCTTAATTCCATACTATCTGAGTTCGATGCTGTATAACAAAGAAAATAAAAGGTAAAACAAAACCCGGAAAATATCAACGGCCGATAGCCCACCTAATGGGAAGTTTCGGGGGCCTGCAAAGCAGTACCTGATAACGTAAACGCGACTCTTATCAGCCGCCGAGGTCGTTGAACCCTCGTGATAACCCGTGAACGAATGCGACGGGTTCAACAACAATGCCGCATTCGGGATAATTATAATATGTTAACAAAATTATGCATTTTTGCTGAATATTCTAGATTGCAATGTTGTTCGTCTTAAATAGCGGTGATGTTACTACGATTTAATCTATCAACGATGTCGGTTTATTTACGTACCCTAACGTCAGTTGATAATGTAGCGTTTTTATCTGTAACGTAGTTCGTAGAACGCGAGGGGTGCAAGTTAGACTACCGGGCCGGCACTCGTGAGATTTTCGGATTTAGTGTGCGAGTGTAATTTTCAATAATTATCACCACTTGCTGAACGGTGAAGGAAAACATAGTGCATATCTATGGAGTATCGTATGAAGTTCACCAATCAGCACTGGGACAGCGTGGTGGCGATGGCCCTAATCTCTATTGTATTGAGGGGGAATGTGCGGCTGGCTCCACATTAAACTGGGACCAAAATACATCGCTGAAGTGTGGGTGCACTGCAGTGCATTTCTACCTACCCCTTCGAAGAATACAGGCGTGATTATGTATTTATTTGTGGCTTTTATTTATCACGTTCCAATCCTTTTAAATGCACAACTACCGAACGTGAACATGAACAAAATATTTGTTTCATCGAAACTAATTAAATGTCAATCAATTTCAATCCCATTTTACTTTTCATTTGTGTAAGTTACTCCAATATGATAGCAATTGGTTGTTGTCAGCGAAAAATACCAAACTGATCTAGTGCCTTCATTAAACACAATATTAGGAACGTTTCTTGAAATTTCTTAGAACTGTCCTGTAATCCCAATTTGTTGTGGTCTTAACTATTATATTTTATTCGTTTGTTTATTCCCATTATATTTTAGTTTGTAATAAGGCGTTTTTGAATAAAAATATAAAGAATCTCATCAATCTACGGCGCGAATGCGTTCATTGTTATCTACAAGCTTATCAATCTAAATTATACCTCAAAATGTTTATCGATTTATCATAAACCTTAGTATCAACTGTGTTGTTGCCTTATTCTAATATTGATTAGGATTTTGAAAACGCCTTACACCCGACATTTGACCCCCGAAAGTAGTAATAGCTGTTGTGAGCTGGGGACCTACCGCCACCTCTTAAAGTAATTGTCAATAACTGTCAATTGTTGATTAATTTTGTATTGTCAAAAACAAGACAGGTGGTGGTGAGGGAGCTTGTTATAAACTTACGGGCTATTTGACGTCAATCGAAGCGATGTTGTGTTTCATATTTGTGTTACGCCGCCATCTCCGTGTTACAATATATCAATTGATACGTGTCATTATATCGCGGCAGACTGGTTAATACAATTATTATCGGATTTGTGTATGTTAACCCGTCTATCGTTTCAACGGTTGAGTGTTTCAAATAGGGTAGTAGTGAATGTATTGGTAGGCAACGTTGGGCGCGTTGTGGACGCAGCCGGTGGCCAGCCGCCCCGCGGGCCGCGCGGCGACGGCGGGAGCAGTCGCCAGCACACCAGGAACCGGCGCACGCACCGCCGCGTCACACACAATGAGAAGAGATACCACTCAGGTATCCAAACACGGAGCCCTCCTATTGGTAGTTGCCACACACACACACACACACACACATCACACAGGATGTAGGGGCACAAATGAACACAAAAACTAGTAGGCTTGTTATAAGTGAGAAGTATACTTTCGCTGCTTTTCAAACCGTTAATCGTTCAAATGTCATATGAAGATAATCTTATAAACGGGTACGGATTCGGACAGCTTCGTAAATTAAAGATTAGCACCGCGAATATTGCGCGCGAAACGGCTGTAAACTCGTCACTGTCAACATCTAAAATAGCGGAGAGATTATGTTCTTTGGCGAATAAAACTGTTTACGTGCGGCACGTAACGATTGTTATATTTATCAAACGATTTATGAAAAAAAAGTCTGGCTCGTTACTGTCGACAGTGGCCGCCGAGAGACCGACGGCCCACTCACTCAATGCGTTCGCTAATTGTGCAGTAAATTTCGAATGTCATTACATTCGAAAAGTTTAGTTACGTGGTAACTGCACGAACGTGCAACTTATGATATTAGCAAACAATTAGCTATGCGCTTTATTGGGTGCGAAGTAGAGACGATTATTGCGTGCGATGCATCTCGTGCATATTCCAGTTTTAAAAAGAAACATGAGATTACTCCGCGGGCCGCCTCGGGCGCGCCTGTTGCAACATTTAGTTAATCTGTGGGTGTGTTGTCTATGGTTTGTAGCTATGGAATAGGGTTAATGTTCTGACGCACATACGCAACTTCACTTCACTTGAGTTGTTTTTTTTATTTACATGTTCGAAAACATAGACATTTTGTCGTTGGTTTATTGTTCCAAAAACAGCACTAACAACAATACAGTTCTCTATTACCATTGCCATTATTCATTCACAATGTCGTGGCTATATTGTTTTGTTTAGCTGGTAACGCGACTACAAATCCTAGATCAAATGGATCACCAATTTATCTGACCAATAATTCCACGCTGTTTACATCTACTTTCGGGAAAGCGTAAACAATCACGCCCGCCGTGTACCACTAACGCGGCCGACTGCACACGAATACGCTAACCAACAAACTTAAACAGCGTTTTATTCCATTTACAAAGTGTTTTGTAACCAAAAATGGCATTGGAACTTTTAGATGTATTTAAATTTCGGTTATGTGTTTAATTACGAGCTGTTATCTCACAAAATACTTAGAACATGTGAGAATGAGATATGTGTAACGCATACATACAGCGAAGAACCCGAATGTAGGGCGATGGTTGGTTTAAAAAAGCGCATATGTGTGCCGTTTCGTGCGTCGCTACTGTACAATTTCGTAACGAGATTACAGCGGTACAGATTTAGAATTATTGTTGCATCTCAAAAATAAAAAAATAAAATAAAAATCTCAACTACTGAACGGATTGTCCATCTGAAACTTTAATGGCTCGTTCTTATGCTATGTGATTCATAACGGGTGAACGAACCTACCTGAATGTGATAACAAACCTACAGCCCTTTGTACGGTAAGTGAAATCATTTTATGACGGCAAAATATCGATAACTTTATTATTTATGGGACTAAGCCCATCACACATTTCCACCACTGTCAGCCAAGGATCGACAGCGGTATCCGTTGAAGACACCGAGGTTTGGCCCTCGGCGAGTCTTGGGGTAAAAACTGAATTGTCTTAGAGCCCGCCCGAATTTATTCGAAGAAAGGTGTAGGAGGAGTTGGATGAAAAATGTATCCACTCCATTGCAAGGCGGGCGACAAAAAAATCTTTATAGTTTGAATTCGATTAGTTTGAGTCGATAACTGTTGTGAAATAGTTATCTGAACTGTTAAACTAAATATGAAAACTAACAACAGTGTCAACTAAAAATGAAAAAATAAAAGAAAAATATAGGGGTCCAATTGAGAACCTCCTCTTTTTTGAAGTCTTTTAAAATAGCGCTGCCGTACGATGAACCTAGAGGTTTTCGATTAGACCCGATTATTTTTTTACTAAGAAAATGTACATCCATGTTCTCGGCTACCAGCGCTACCCAAGGAAATTGCTATAATTGGTGAGCAACATAATTTCTAAGCCTTGAGCTCGTCTTGTCAGAGAAAAGTACAACAAATAACGGTGAGCATTCCGATTTGAAATGATTTCAAAGTGAGAAAAATATTTATTGCGCTACGGAAAGAAACGCGACTGAATCTTAAATGCATTTCCACGGCTGCATATTTTATTCTTTTTTTCATTTGCGTTCGATGGAATAGAAGCCTTTCACGGCTCAAGTCTCGTCTGAGCTACAATGTTAATACTTCCAACAAAGGGCTTTTCTATTAAGTAGGCACTTTCTGTTAGCAGATTTTCTTATGAAAATTGTTTTCTATTGTACTACATCGGGCTGTTTCAGAGAAAGCTACCCCACTTAGCAGTATTGTTCAATTATTGCTGTGATTTATTTAATATAGCGGTATTTAAAGAAAAGCAAAGTGTGATTAAAATAGTATTACTTTCAGTAGTGCTAGTTACCGTGCGTCAGATTTAGACGTAAACAATACTTGAAATTTTACTTTTGTTGTATATTAAAATAACATTCTCGGAAAATATTGTAGCAAGCGCTCCGTTTTCATACAATTATCGTAACCTTGATGCTTTACACCGGTTGCGGTTAGCGCATGAATGACTCGACTTACTTTTTGAAAATATACAATAATAATAATACATCATCACGCCTGTATTCCCCGAAGGGGTAGGCAGAGGTGCACTGCAGTGCGCCCACGCTTCGCCAATGTATTTTTGGTCCCAATGTTATAGGGGGCAAAGTCAAAGTCAAATCATTTATTATGTATAGGCCTATGGGGGCACTTACAAATTGTCAAGTTTACATTTTTTTTTCTTATATTCTACTGCGCTACCACCGGATCGAAACACGACCTCAACTGAGAAGATCCGGCAAGAAACTCAGTGGGCTGATCATTTTTTAAATCGCCAAAACTTATTACAAATACATAGGTACATATAGCTCCAGTGTGTTGCCTTAGAGCTGTTTTTAATAATAAAGATAAGATAATAATACGTTAGTAAGGCAACACACGCTACACTTTAACATGACGGGCAATATCTTTATTTTTGATTTGAACCTGAGGCGATCCTATTGCCATTATACCGGGCGCATTCTCCCTCAATACGAGGGAGATTTTTGGGCTATAGTCCACCACGCTGGCCCATAGCGGGTTGGTGAACTTCACACGCCTTTTTATGGACGTGCAGGTTTCCTCACGATGTTTTCCTTCACCGTTTCATAGCAAGTAGTAATCTCGGATGAAAATGAGATTCGCACATGAAACCCAGAGGTGCGAGCCGGGGTTTGAACTATGATTGTATATGAATGGGACTTACATTTATCTATAGCATACAGATATTCTCAATACATTGGGCATAGATAATCACTCTACTACTATTGAGTATCGAGCATGAGATGGATATACGATAACTGCACGGGCGTTGTCTTTGAACTCAAAAGCTAAAGTAAATAAAGGAAAACATTTCTTAATTCAAACAAGTACATATATTTCTATAGAAATTTCTCGCTGGCCATTTCTTCTGTCCCTACCGCATTTACTTCGCAAGTGCATTGTTTTAAAGTATCCAGAGGCAGTTTTATCGTGTCCGTCGAACAATAAGATGGATGCTAGTCGGCGTAGACCAGCCCCGCAGCCTCTCGGCTATTGTGTGGAGTCCTTTTTTGTTAGCGGCACACAACTCGAACTCCAGACACCCCATTTTGCTGTCAATACTAGCTTTATTTGAGCGCTCTCAGTGAAGGGTTTTATTTTGTACGTTTTAATTGTAAGTAGCTTCTGAAGGTGTCGGTTGGATATTCTGAATGTTCTTTATTCTTTACTGGTTTTTATAATCTTTGTTTATTCTGTATTGCGGGTTGGTTAAGGAAATTTCGCATATAGCGTTCGCAGAGACTAGTCTTTGGGTTGTAGCTCCGATCGTCCTCAGTCTATTATACAGTACCAGTAGTACATTTTTAATAAAAATCATTTTAAAACGTTACGTTACGTTATTTCGTGTGGGTCTATTTAGCTGTGTTTATAATAATAATACACTAAAGTGTTTGCACTGTCTACATATTAATGTAATATTAAATCATTACTGCTTAAGAAGTAGAGGTTACAATGCAAATTTTGTTGGGGAATGTCTTGATTTGATATTACGGCCGGCCAGCAGTAGCGCTAACTTTAACTGGAAACAGGTCACGAATGCAAAGTGATTATTAAACTTAGTTGCGAGTGACCACACATATGAACAGGCGTTCCAACTTCCACTTCAGTAACTATGAATGAGTGATTGAATGAATGAATTTAACTTAATGTCCCGTGCACTACACGCGCTACAAACCTTTTGCCAATATTAAAACGTTCTCTATATTAGTATACATAAAGATCTGATTTGTGTGGTACGCGCGACCACGCGTCAAAATTTGATATGGATGAAATTACGTTGAAGAATGTGCGTTTTCCCGTATGTCCATATACCGTTATTGTAGAGACAAAAAAAAAATCGCGCGAATTATGAATACACGGGGGCTTTATCTTACAGACTTTTACCCTATTTGTTGCCTCCAACTTGCTTAATGACTGAGCTTAACAAAGCACCGCTTGCAGCAACAAATGCATGGGGCACTTGACAATTTGTACTTTCTGAAATTAATTTACTCATCTATTTATTCTGCGACCATATAAACGCTTGAAATGCAATCCTTACTTAACGACAAAATATCGTAAAATGAGAAAGAAAAATTTGGCCCTGAGAATAATATATATATATATATATATATATGACTAATTTAACGATTTTTATATGTATATGCTCCTCTGGCGGCTTAAATTCGATGCTTCGTCGATCACTGTATTTCGAACAGATCTAGAGAGCGCGCCCTTGAATTCCAGACTAGAACTAAATATAGCTTCTAATAATTATAAAATTGGAGGATACTTTGCTTCTAGGAATAATTATTAACTCAGTTTGTTAAGAATTGTGAATTCATTTTATAGAAAAAAAAACTAACTTGTAATTCATTATAGCATGTTTATGGTGTCAATTATGTGGGTATCGAACTAGGGGGTTTTTTTATGGGACTAAGCCCGCCACATATTCCCAGCACGCCAAGTAAGGTAAGCCAGGATCGCCAGCAGTGTCCATTGAAGACACCGAGGTTTGACCCTCGGCGAGACCGGGGAAAAGCTAAATTGTCTTGGAACCCGCACGAATTTAATCTAAAAAGATGTATAGGAGTTGGAAGAAAAATGTATCCAGTACTAGGCGTATTGTCGTCCTTAATACGGTCGTTAAGTATGAGAAAGATGACAATATTTTTGGTCTTATCAGATATAGTACTTAAGTTGTAGTTTATGTACAACAAGATCGAAATTAATGTAAATATTCTTAACGCTTGACCCAAAAAGTTCCATGATCTTACGCCAAGGTCGCTTCGATACAGCTCTTCATGACATGACGTATATAACAATGATACTCGCTTCCGTAGTTTCGTCCTGGTGTCGCCGTGTTATCTAATATCGGGACTCGAACTAAATTCTTGGTATAATGCCAGAGCCTTAATTCTACTACCACAATCGTTATAGCTTCATTATCAATATCTTATGGTAGCTAGAATATGAGTAGTCTCATGTCTACACCAGTCTGATTTTAGTTATCAATGATATTTTTATCGTCATTCAACAACGTCTATAATACGTTGCTTGCTACGTACTTTACTATACAGTGGCGACCTAACATCATTACTTCATACGAACATAAAATTATCTTCGTCACGTAATTTTCGTGTTCTCCTCAGCAAGCCCTTTCATTTGATACCCATACTGTGGTAGTGCAGAAAAAATAACTATTCCGACATCTTGGATGATCCACCATATAGGAATTAGAATGACGTCACATACCAAAGCATGCATTGTCACCGAAACTAAGCGTGTATACCAAATTTCAGCTCAATCGGTTAAAGATAACTGATTTAAAATTCAGTTGCAAGATTCCACCCGGACATACATACATTGCAAGTTAATATAAAGCTTGTAAAAAAGAAATGCTAGCAGTTTCTGATGCGATTCGGAGAATGACCACTTCGCTCGGTCCACAATATCCATTGACTAATTGGTCATGATAAATGGATCTTTAAGACAAATAGAAGTGTCTCAGCCTGTGTTCTCACGTCTCGCATCTCGCGCTGTTTGCCGCGCTCAGTGTGTCAGTGGGGCGCACCTGCCGCGGCCGTGACGTCACTCGGCTGAGCCAAGTGGAAAATGACCAGAAAACGCTATTGTATAAGACGCTATACCATCCCACACTGCAGCGTCGACCCTCGCGCGTAAATTCTTTTGTCGATACCAAAATCATAAAAATAAATAAATACATAATCACGCCTGTATTCCCCGAAGGGGTAGGCAGAGGTGCACTGTAGTGCGCCCACACTTCGCCGATGTATTTTGGACCCAATGTAAAAGATACACATTCCCCCTCAATACGAGGGAGATAAATTATAAGAAACCCAAAATTGACACATAAAAAGAAAATACACTTGTTTTTTTTTTGGAAATGATGAAATTTTAATGGAATAAGATGAGGAATGTCCGCACATGCGATTAGCTGTTTTTATGGCAATGTCGACTAATTCATAGCAAGGACAAATGTTATAGATACACATTATAAATAAAAATAGATGATGACAGTGATAAAGATGGCGGATGAATCCTATAAAAAAAGTTACATTCTACAACGAAATGACACTGACAGCGCGAGGAAAACTAGCGTGTTACACTACTGTGTTACGCGTGGGGGTGAGGCGCTTACGAAAGAAATACACAGAGTTTGTTTTTGGTAGTTGCAATAATTGTGAGACGCGACTTTTGACGCCTTGGTGTGCCACGGGCTTATAAGCTTAATTTTAGAGCGAGGATTGTTCGAGGACGGGAATTTTATGGGCCATTTTGGGATGGAAAGAAAATAGCGTGCGAGATAACCACTTATATAATTTGGGTTAATGGAAACGCGTAAAAATGAAAAATCAATGTCCACAAGCTCGACCAGGAACTGAACACAAAATTAAAATTCAAACCTGCCATAGTTCAAAATGAATCAATTGCAAATTATTGTTTTCTTATATTTACGCGAATACTATACATTGAAATAAAACTATTTTACGGATTTTATCGCGTTTATTTAAATATAAAATAGTAAACACACGAGATAAAATCCGTAAAATAGTTTTATTTCAATTGCAAATTTTTTTCACGTTGTACATACAAATAAATAAAATTGAAGCGTATGTTCGTAATATCAAAATAGCAGTTTTTTACTAAATGCATATTAGAGTATATATGCTAATATAATAAAATGGCAATTTAAAAAGTTGTTGTCTCCGTCTGTTGGTTGTAGGTAAACTCCTAAACGACTGAGCTGATTTACCACGGGACTTTCACTGGTAGATAGCTTATGTTCCATCTTTGGAACATCAGGAACATTTGGAACATCATCTACTTTTTTAGGCTACTTTTATTGTTTTAGAAAAACAATTAGTTCCGCGAAAAGAAAATATTTTTGTACATATTCTCCAAAATGAATAGACCGATTTTGACGGGACCTTTACTTGGTGATAGCTGATGGTATATGGAATAACTTAAGCTGCTTATTCCGTTTCCTATATTCCGTGCGACGTCGCGGGCTCAGCTAATCTACCTATAAAATAAATTACATTGTTTACATAATCATCTCGAAGCGTTCATAACTTTATTTTAACGAATGAAAGAACTCGCAAATACTCGTAGATCTGCCCAGACAATGAAAAAAGAGGTTGAAGTAACAAGTTATCCAATGAACGGCCAAGTTTAAATTGGATTTTTTTCCGACTGCGTTAACGGACTGCAGGAGCACGGGATTTAACTGGCTCAAGCGGGTTTCAGACTACTCTATACTATTGTGCTATATAGTATAGCAAAGAAGGGTGCTATACGAAATGAAAGAAATGGCGGCGCGCGATATAGCATAGCAAGAACTCAGCGCATCGCACCAATTTATAGCGTATAGTAAGCCAATAATATATAGTACAGTACAGTGTGAACGTGGCCATAACAATGTATGGTGCGCGATATTGTTGTGCTATATATGATATGCTATAATATTATAGCGTAGTCTGAAAGCCGCTTTAGACTGTTACTGCAGCAGAACCGTGCATGCTTGCTAGCGGCGAGGCAAAATATTTGTGTAGCGAATACCTAAAGCATCCCGTACACTTGGGCGTCGACGCTTGCGAAATTGAACTCTGTGTCAATATGCATAAAGATTGAATTTCTGTGGTGTATGACAAGACGCCTACACGCGTCGAAATTCGCTCGCGCTGCCAGTGTCATTTAGTTTAAGAATGAACTTTTTCTATCAGTCGATACAGTTTGTTTTGGAATGGCCAATATTTTGACGCTTGGATTCTGACGCCCCAAAGTGCGGCGGTTTTGTCTTATACACGTTTCACGTAGACAGCAGAGAGCGTAAATGACACAAAAAAGCCATGGTAGACCTGAACGCGAACCCAATCACGAATTTAAAAAAAAAGACATCTTTTTTGTCGAAACTTCCATTGATTGCGTTTTGTAGTTGTTGCCCGCTGCTGGAATTCCACAAGTCGTTAAACATACGAGTGGTAGGTTTTTGTTTTCTATTAGGTTTTAACCTATTACCACGCGACTAAAGTAAATGGGTCAAAACGCGAGGTATACAGTTTCTACCAATACCAAAACGAACTGTATTGAGACGTAGAAAAAAACTGAGCCGTCGCGGTACGCCTGGCAGATGTGGAACATAAAACGTAAACGTCGTACCGGCGAGTTAGCGGAGTCAGCCGGTGAGCGGTGTCTAAGCGGCGGAAAGAACCGAGGAGCCGAGGAGTACGAAGCGTGGCCGCATTTAAAACTATACTTTATGCATTAAGTAATAAGGTTGATTTCATTTTGTTGTGGCGAAGCGTCAGCAAATCTCGCCAAGCCAAAAATCAGGTTTGACCGTCGCCAATAGATGTTTCACATCAAAATCCATACTTCAAAGAAATGACACTGACAGCGCGAGCGAATACTGACGCGTAGCTTTTACCACAGAGTTCGTTTAAGTATCGGAAAAAATAATGACGCGTGCGTCTTGACGCCCCAGTGTGCCCGGAGCTTTATTTACATGTTTGCATATGCACATAGCTCCTTATCCAACATGTGTGTCCGTATAATGGGAGCTCTCGCGTTTAGCGAGATTGATGCCGGTGCATACGTCGCGGGCCGACTTTGTAGGCCACTGAGTCAGCGGTGAGAATTTTTCGGTACAGCTTTATTTTGTTCCATAATCATTATTATCACAATCCAAATGTTTATTATATGTAGAACTTTTTTCTACTTAATTAATTTATAACTAGTTGGTTAGATTTATATTCCAAACTATAATAGATGAGCCCGCTACTTAGTCCATACGGAATTTAAGAACACTAGTAATCCAACACAAATAAGATCATTGTTTTCCTAGGGAACTGTAATTATTTTTCTAAAATAAAAGCAGCCTCGGTTACTCCTTACAACATCAGCTATCTGCACGTGTAAGTTCCGTCAGAATCGGTCCAGCCGTTTGGGAGTTTACCTAAAACAAACAAACAGACAACAATATAAAAATAATCCTTTTCTTTATAATTAGTAGTATCGTATAGTAAGCGCTGTTATTTTAGCGTTACAAACAGAAACTTAAATTTTATTTGTTTGTAAATATATTTGAGGTCTTATATGTACCTTTATTTTTGTAGCCTGTTGTCTGTGCACATTATCAAACAATCCTCTCTTCTATTCAGCGTTTGTGATACCTACATAATTATACACAAACTTTGTTGAAGCGGTTCCCCCTCGTCGTGTCTCCCGCCCTCCCCCAATCCCGCGCCGCCCGCTGCCACCGTTAGTAACTCGCGTTGATTCTGTAAACTGCAACTTCGAAACTTAAGCGGCGTTAACTTTGACGCTAGCTGCATCACGCTCTGTTCCCAATCAAGGGGAATTCGCTTCCGTCGGCGTTACCGCGACGACAACGGCAGACGCCGACGTCGAATCAATAGTACCTATGTGTTGTTTGACTCGGCCGCGCTATTATTGAAGGCAAACATTATTTTGTATGTGGCTAGGGATGTGTATACGGTGGTGATGGTTAAAGATATAGTCTATATCGTATTGCTCAATAGGATGCTTATTATTTCACAATTGCGGCTGCTGAGTGCGCGGTATCTGCGATTGAGCTACTCGATTCACACGCACCGTATCCGATTTACCTTGGCTGTTAAATCGAAGTTTCCAATGTTTTAGTCCCATTGTGATATTACAAACAAGCCTATTGCCATTATACCAAGCACATTCCTCCTCGATAGCTAGGGAGATGTAAACCATACACCACGCTGGCCGATTTCGGGTTGGTGAACTTCACAAGTCTTTCTACGGAAGAAAGACTTGTGAAGTTCTAAGTCTTATGGGCCTTTCCACCACCTAAAGCATTGTTGTTTCAATAGTAACTGTTAATTTTTGACAGATTTTAACTGTCAAAAACTGAAAAGATTGCTGCAAGACAGGTTGTGGGTAACGGGGCAGGTTTTCTCACATTTGCTTCCACTATACAACAAGTGGTACGATTATAAATAGCTAAAATGAAACGAAGAATGTTATTTATTAACTTTTATAATGTACGCTAGTTTTGTTGCTCCACACTCGAGGTGACGTAAAAAACTGAAGCTAAAAGGAGTGCGCTGTAACATGCAAGCGTGCGACTGTAATAGGGTGCTAAATGAAAATGCCTCATTGCACGGTAATTAACGGCATCGTCGTCGCTACTACGTAATTGCATCTATCAACGTCCGATCGCATTTTGCACGGACCGCGCTCGCCGCTGTCGTAGCGACATCCGGATTCGCTCGGATCTTTTTATAGTATAAAAAAAACTTTAGAGGTGTCAAGGGACACCCGGATGGAACGAAGTTCCTTTTGAAATAAAAAAAAATGTACATATACATACACACACACACACACATCGAAATCCGTCTAGCCCCCTTTGGCAACGCGCGATAAGGAACTACGTTCCAATAACTATCGCCAGACAACACATACTCATCTTATTATACCACACTAAGAACTGCGTGTACTGTGGGTACCGTACGATGGACTATGTGCGGTCACAGTTGCACTTAGATCAGGGCCAAATCCGAAAAGGCCATTACCCAAATTTGCCGCTGATTGAAATAAAACTCTCAACCACCCCGTGCAGTAAGCCTACCGGCCAACTCTCAAAACACTACACCGAGCCCTCACATACTTGTAAATACTACTAAGGCATACGTCACTAATTAGGTAATAAAGCTATGCAAATAATAGTGATGTGCCGGATATCCGTATCCGCGGATATCCGAGGGAAAATAAAGATCCGTATCCGTTACTTTTTCGGCGGATCTTTTGCGGATGTTTTACCTTATTAATTTTCAAGACAGATGATATTTTATAAACTTATAGGTGATTAGTTAGCAATGAAAAACTATTAAACTCCATTCAGATTATTTTTTTATTTCTTAAGTCTAATATTTGACACCTTTATATTGCAAACATTTATCGTTGTGAATTCGAATACCAATATTACATAACTCAAAGGTCTTCTTTATAATGATATTAACGACAAATATTTGTGATAAGCGTATTATACATTAATTATAGGAAGTTTTTATAAAACTGTTAAGATCCGTATCCGTATCAATGGATCTTGACGCCAAATATCCGTATTCGGATACGTATCCGCGGATATAAATTTTTAACGGTCCGACACATCACTAGTAAATAATACCGCCAAGGTAAGGTAACTTTTTGTACAATTTTGTGTAAATAGGTAACGTTTAAATTTTACCTAAGAACCTTATTATCACATTGCGGTGTTTGCTGAGTGTAATACATTATGTGCTTGCCGGTTTGGTTCGATATTCTTTATAGGACTGGTAATGGGCTATTCCCTTATCTTGCTGGCAATAAGAAAACCCCTCTTTGAGTGATTAACTGGTGGTTCTCTTGGTTTTAACCTTTTAAAAACAAATGAATTTAAAGAGCGTTCTTAAAACAAAAGTGACGATGACGTTTAGGCTACGACCACGTTGTACCGTCAGCGAGGCAGGCGATTTTAATGCAGTATTATATGTCTAATTTATATGGCATTGTCGATCCTGACTTACACGAGTAATAGTGGTGGGAATGGCAGGCTAAGTCCTAAACAAAAATGTCTACTTTCTCAATAATAACGCGTACCTAAGAAATCACCTGGCAGTGGTAATGCCCAGTACCTATCGAAAAACTACGGTTACAATAAAGACTGTTACATTACCGTTGACTACAAAAGTTTCTAGGATAAATTGAGGGACATTAATTAATTGCGAAAAGAAACCTTTCTAACTAGTAAATACAAATGAAAATTGTGTACACGTGTGTTTTATCTGACCATACGGGGATACGTATCTATGTAATTGTACAGATACTTATAATTTAATTAGACTTCTTGCGCTCCGCGTCTCGCAATTTCATCGTGATCGACCTAGCCAGTCAGATGTAAGAATATTTCAAGATTACAGCTAAACGGCCCTGATTTATACACAAATAATTATTCTCTTCTTATCTGGTACACTCTTGACAGAGCGGTCGTGATCGTTAAGTACTCGTATCAGTATTGGAAGGGGCAGATGTAATGCGCTTCACGACATTTCGCCACTGCTGTCTGCAAGAGGTCATCCTGCTGCATTCGCTGACTGAGCCTCCAATGGCGGACTTGATCTGGTCAGTCCAACGCGTGGGTGCCTTCCGCGCGGTCTAGTGCCTTATATTTTCCCTTGGACGACAAGGCGTTCTATGGACTGGTTGTCACGCCGGGAAACACGAATAATACCTGTAGGTAAATTTCATGTGTGCATATTTCTGATGGGGTTTTAATCCCTCGCATACTGTGTCCTCAAAAGTCGTGTGTGGAAAATATTAAAAAGAACTCTGTGTCAATACGCATAAAGATTAAATTTCTGTCGTAAAAGCCTCGCTCCCACGCGTCATAATTCGCTCGCGCTCTCAGTGTCACTTCGTTGTAGAATGAACTTTTCTATGTGTCGATACAGTTAGTTTTGCGGATTCATCCGCCATCTTTATCACTGTCATCATCCATTTTTATTTATAATGTGTATTTATTAAATTTACCCATGCTATTAATTACTTGACACTGGCTGAAATACCCGCTAAACGCTGGTGGAGCCATTCCTCATCTTATTCCATTAAAATACCATCATTTCACTGATTTCGTAAAAAGGATGAAGAAGGAAGTTAGTTTAGCTTTTAAGAAAGAATTTTCCGCGCGATCGATGACGCTTCAGTGTACGGTAGGCCTATAACAAAGCAAATAGTTGCATTCTGGTCGGCGGCGCTCCGGGAGCACTCAAATCGGCACTGACAAGCTAAATTGAAACGTGCCCCGTCCACTGTGTATTCGAACTCTATGTCACTATGAATAAAGGTGACCCAAATCTAATAAAATGGTTGAGTTCATCCGCCATGTTTTTAATTTTCATCAACCTTTTTTGTTATTTGTATTCTTTGAAATTGTTCTTACTGTTAAACTACAGCCCTTTTAACGTCCCACTGCTCATGCTGGGCACGGGCCTCCCCTCAATGTGAGGAGGATTTCAGGCCATAGTCCACCGCGCTGGCCTTGTGCGGGTTGGCAGACTTCACACATCTATCGAGAACTAGACAAGTTCCCTCAGACGTGCAGGTTTCCTCACGATGTTTTCCTTCACCGTTTCATAGCAAGTGATAATCTCGGATGGAAATGAGATTCGCACATAAATCCCAGAGGTGCGAGCCGGGGCTTGAACCTGCACACTTTGATTTGCAAAGCGTACGTTCGACCACTCGGCTACCACTGCTACTTGCGAAGATTTTTGTTAAATGCGGGTGAATTTTACCTTATCTTTTACCCAATTTCATTTCGTAAAATACGAAGAGTAAAGATTAAGAGAAGTTCGTCGAATTTGTATTACGATAATTGTTCATGAATATTTTGCTTACGAAAATTAAGCCTTGTGATAGCGGTAAGCCTATTGGCAAGAACTGTTGCGTGGCTTTTGAGGTCCCAGCGTGCGTGGAGCTGTAAGGTCCCGGCACGGGTATGAGAAATATATCATTAGAACAATAATTACCACCTGTTGTGTGTTCCATTACAATCCGTCAACGATCTTTTGCTGTGTTGCTGCACAATCATTATTCAGTGTTTCCGGAAATCGGCCAACGTTTGTTTTACCTCATTTTATACAATACATCATCATCACGCCTGTATTCCCCGAAGGGGTAGGCAGAGGTGCACTGTAGTGCGCCCACACTTCGCCGATGTATTTTGGTCCCAATGTAATACGGGGCGAGCCTATTGCCATTATACCGGGCACATTCCCCCTCAATACGAGGGAGATTTGGGACATAGTCCACCACGCTGGCCCAGTGCGGGTTGGTGAACTTCACACGTCTTTCTATAGACGTGTAGGTTTCCTCACGATGTTTTCCTTCACCGTTCAGCAAGTGGTAATCATTGTTGAAAATGACATTCGCACATGAAAATTATCTCAGAGGTGCGGGCCTGGGATTTGAACTTGCACACCTTACGTTCAAGGCGGGCGTTCTTGCCCGCGAGGCTACCACTGCTTAATTAACCTCTTTTTATATCTGCGTTTATACGGGAATTACTAATACAAATACGGTTATAGAAAGATGTATAGGTACTAAACATTTTTTATGTTCATAATCGCAATCTACCGTATGTTTTGGCGAGGGGTAAACCATTTTTGGCGTGGCGAGATTTGCCGACGCTTCGCCACAACAAAATGAAATCAACCTTATTACTTAATTCATCAAGTATAGTTTTAAATGCGGCCACGCTTTGAACTCTTCGGCTCCTCGGTTCTTTCCGCCGCTTAGAATCCGCCCACTGGCTGACTCGACGCTACGACTACTATGTTTTATGTTTCACATCTGCCAGGCACCCCTCGACGGCTCAGTTTTTTAATTGGTAGCACTAGTTTCGACGCGTCTATTTGCGCAGTACCTCTGACAGCTCATGCGAATGTATAATATAATAACAACGGCATTTATAATCCGATACCGCCATGGTTCCGTATATGGCGTGGAACGGCCCGCCCGTTACGTTTAAGGCCTCCGTTTGTCCCATAAGAGAAAAGTGTGAACCAATATGGACTCCAAATATTTGCTGAAAACTATTGTTGTTTGCGAAACTGACGCCAACGTTAGTTGGTAGCATATTGAAGTTCTACCTATCTAAACCAAAGACCTTCCACAGTTATGGAAAAATACTAATCGTCGCGACGATACAAAAATACATGTTATAGAAAAGTTTGCAATCTATAACGGTACGTATTACACAGGCTTAGCTATTTAAAGCTTTAAATCCATGCACATTAGAGCGTAGACCCTCGCGCATCAACATTTTTGCTATACCAAAACGAACTATGTATCTATATGCATAAAGATCGAATTTCCTTCGAAAATGTCACGCCCCCCTCACGCGCAAAATACGCTTGCGCTGTCAGTTTCATTTCGTTGTAGAATAAACTTTTTGTGTCTGTCAATACAGTTCGTTTTGGTGTGGGCAAAGATTTTAACGCGCAAGCGTTTACGCCCCTGTGTGCGGGAAGGTCTTGCGTCACGAAATAGAACTGATCACTACCTTTCGTTTCGTCACAGTTAAATTTCTCGTCGGAGCAAAGAAAAGAAAAACACCACCATACAAGAATAACTCACACAGACACACCAAACAACGTGTGGCAACTACCAATATACTATTCCCGTACACAGTTATTGAGTCACGTAGGTAGTGCGCTCACGTCTCGAGATTTTTTTTAATTAACCTTTTTAGGGTTTTTATAGTCAAGCGTAGTTTGGATCTGCAGCCTCAGCATGACCGCGTTGACATACATTTTATCTCTTCCAGCTGTCAGACTTGTCGAGCGAATGACGTTATATCGAGGTTATTCTACTAGACATAGCTTGACGTGACGTCATCTTCAAGACAGTTAAAAGAGATGGAACGATTGTCTACGCGGTCATGCTCAGCCTGCTGTATGTGTCTGTATTCACTCGAATTCCTGTTGTATGTGTTATTTATTGTTTGCGTTTCATTGTACGATCATATTTTAAACTTAATTGGAATGATTGTAGCATGTGCGCCTTGACTAGACTTTTGTCACGAAATATGTTGATTTTGTCTCGCTCTCTCGTATTAAATAAGACAGAGCGAGTGAATCCGAGACTCGATATGCGTGCTAACCCCACTAGAGCAATGAGAGAACATAATGCACGACAGCTGTCTGCCTCTTTTCTTGTAGCTCAATACTTCTCTGTCTGGCGGTGGCCCCCGATCTAATTGATGCACTTGGCGGCTCCTATGCTTGTAACCCACCGTCTACTGAGGCGACAAATGCCGCGCGACAAAATTTTTGTCAATATACTCTGTGTCAATGTGCATAAAGATTGAATTTCTGTAGTAAGAGCCACACGCCCTACGCGGGTGGCTCTTACTACATAATTACACGTTACTCAAAATTCGCTCGAGCTGTCAGTGACAAATGAACTTTTTGCATGTGTCAATACAGATTGTTTTGATATGGGCAAAAAAAAAATGATGTGATCAGTCGCCCAGTGTGCTGGAGCTGTTACGTCACATACACGCATTTCACTAGCACCAGAAGATGCCCGATGACTGCACTAAAAAGCCTATTGCCTTCTTTTTATAGCAGTTTTAGTCTTAGTAGTTAGTCTTATTCAGTTGTAGTTTGTGTAAAATGTAATGTCAGTAGTATAAGGAATGTGACCGGCGTACCTTGCACGTTGTATTCTCAGCACTAAAGCACATTTTAGTTTGTTTTACGAAATAACTTAAACTTGATAAGATTGATATCATCATGTTATCTACACTTAAAATTCACTAACGAATTTTATATTTAGAAACTTATAATCGTTAGACCAATTTATTGTGATATTGTTAAATACGTTTATTTTATAGGTGGATTGTATATAGTTATGTATGTATTTATATTTTGGTGACTATTTATGTAGGCGATTTAAAAAAAAAAGTCTGAACCTCCTTTTTAGAGTTCCGTACCCAAAGGGTAAAACGGGAACCCTATTACTAAGACTTCTCTGTCCGTCCGTCTGTCACCAGACTGTATCTCATGAACCGTGATAGTTAGAGAGTTGAAATTTTCACAGATGATGTATTTCTGTTGCTGCTATAACAACAAATACTAAAAATATAATAAAATAAATATTTAAGGAGGCTCCCATACAACGAACTAATGATTTTTTTGCCGTTTTTTTAAATAATGGTACGGAACCCTTCGTGCGCAAGTCCGACTCGCACTTGTCCGGTTTTGGTTATCCTGCGACCTGGATTCGTTGCTCCCAATTTGTAAATATAAATTATTACCATGCGCTATTTGGAATACTAATTATACCATTACGCTATATTTATCTACAATGATATAATGGCAGCTATCACGTTTTATACTGTTCACAAGTTGCCTGTAATTATTTACGTCATAAAAATCGAACGAGGACATATTCTTGAACGATATCGATCGATTGGTTAGTTATCATCGTTCGGGACATAGTAGCCCTCGCCTCGTGCAACACAATATTGGACGTCGAATAAAGGTGGAAGGGTTGATCAACACCAGATAGGTGAAAACGGCTAGCAGACGGGGCGCGTGTCAAAGGCCGCGTTTATTGCATTAGCGAGGCGTCGGCCGCTGGCTACGCTCCTGACACCTATGCAGAAGCTATCAAGAGACTGAAATAATATTTTAGTTACATACCTGGTAGCTGATATGTAGATAATTAATGAGGGCGAACTATCCCTTACTATCATGGTAGTTGATATGTAGATACTTCGTAAAGATAGACTATCCAGTTTGGGATGCGAATATGTACTCGTAGATACTTAGTAAAGGTAGTCTGTCCCTAACTATCATAATTTTGTGAGTTCCAGACCTTTGAATAGTTGTCACATTTATCGTGTTGTGGCCCTAAGAATCATCTATAACCCAAGTATAGTGTGAACCACGTCCTCGAGTGGTGACTACTGATATACAGAGAACAGAACATGAGTGTTTCGTATAAGACCCGTGATATATAGTACAAGTTTTTGAAATTAGTGGCAAATGAAAAGTCGATCTAATTTTTAAACCATCGAGTTGTATATCTGACACTTGGCTTCGAACTTCTGATACATCCTGTATATACACGTTTATTGAATCCTTTCGGTACAAACGGGAGCTTTTAAAGTGCATCGCTACAAAGGAACAAAAAGTTAATTAATACATCGGACATTTTACGGAGCTTTTCCTATGCGAATTTTTAAACCTGCTCGTGTACTTGGAGATCTCAAATAACTCTGAAACATACTGCCGACGGATGCTCGCTATTATCAAAATAACAAATTATGTATCTTACTATTTTATGAAATGAAATATAATTATTAGGTATTTTGCCAGTGTACAGCTATTATTAACAGATTTAATCAATACACATTATAATTAAGTTGAGTGGTGAAGATGAAAAAGATGGCGGAAAACCCTCGAAATGAAATTTGAATCGTTCGAAAGTTACGGAGCCGACAACGACGCAACGGCGAGACGTCAATTTAATATTGGCGTTGCGGCGACGGAAGTTGAAAAAAAAAACCTTATTCCATCGGAAGTGGATCTTAAATCGATTTGCTGAACGGTAGACAGGACTGGGATCTGTACAGAGTGTATGTCTACAATTTAATAAACGGCAGTTATCTTATTATGATCTCTAACCAAGCAACGCTGGAGCCATGAGTACTGAGAGACAGCGATCCCAGTTGTGCTCACACCAGGGCAAATTCCTATAATCTTATTCGTCCTTATAATCTTATACCCAAAGTCTTACACGCGTTGACTTAGACAATCTAACGAACGTAGCCACGCACTAAATTGAACGTGTGAAAATGGCAAATGTTAGGAAAGGCTTCCGTCACTGATTTAATAACTCATTAGTTACCATCCCCCAATTGTATCACATTTAACCCCATTTTTATGTATATGAGTAGGTATTTATATAATTTGCTGTAGCTATTAATTGCTCGATACTGGCTGAAATACCCGCTAATCGCCGCAGGTGGGGCCATTCCTCATCGTATTTCATTACACTTCATAATTTCGTGAAAGAGAGAAGAAAAAGAAGTTCTTCCTTTTTACAAAATGAGTGAAATTATGAAATTAAATATGAATAACATGAGAAATAACTTCACCTGCGATTAGCGGTACTTATACCAATGTCGAATACTTAATGGCAAGGACGGATTCAATAAATACACATTATGAATAAAAACGGGTGAATTCTATATCAGAATAAGACGTTAATATATTAGAGACGTGTGTAAACAACATGGTAGCTGACATGTTCTTTTGATTGGCTTAACCGCAGCTCGACGAGACACAACACGGATTGTAATTGAATGAATTTGCAGGCGCCTTCGTGTACAATAGATCCTGGCAACACTGGCCGGCGTTGATACGGCCGGTGACGTTTGATTGGCGTGTACACACTAGGGATGTTATAGATATGAAATTTCGGATCTGGATGCGGATACGGATATAGGAATAATATTACACCGTTTTTGCTTACAGTTACGGATATGAAATGATTTCGGATTATCCGCTAGCTACGGTTACGGATATTAGACTTTTTAAGAATTATAATAGTAAGATACAAAAAAGCAGTGGTAGACGAGTGGTTGAATACACGCCGTGCAATCAAAGTGTTCAGGTTCAGACCCCGTCTCGCACTTCTGGGTTTCATGTGCGAATCTTATTTTCATCCGTGATTATCACTTGATATGAAACGGTGAAGGAAAACATCGTGAGGAAACCTGCACGTCTGAGAGAACTTGACTAGTTCTCGATAGATTGGGCCTGCGTGATGGACTATGGCCTGAATTCCCCTCGCATTGAAGGGAGGCCTGTGCCCAGCAGTGGGACGTTACAAGGGCTATAGTAGTATAAGATACAAATAGCAAGATACATTATTTGAGTTTATTTCTAGATTATCACTTGGTTTTACAATCAGTAATTTAAATCATTATTTCAGCTACTTTAAGTTTTATGTACTTAAAATACAAAAAACAATACATAATTATTATAGCATAGCAATTATTAGAAACATTTATATCAGTTTCGGTTACGGATACATTCTAATTTCGGATATCAGATAATTTCGGTTACGGTTATGGAGCTCCATAACATCCCTAGTGCGACTAGTGCGGTAGTGATTCGATTATTAAACGTGTATCGAAGTCGGCTGTCGATTGACATAGACATGATTACCACAACTAACGTCTCTTTGGATATACATGATGTCTTCATCTGTTACAATAAAGCCCCGCGCACACTGAAATGTCAAGAAACCGCAGCGAAATTTTTGCCACTACTGAAAACAACTGAAAATCAAACTAGTAGGCATAGCATGACCGTGTAGACATAAGTTTTGTCTCTTCCAACTGTCATATTTGTCGAAAAAATGACGACACTTCGAGCTTTTTGTACTGGACATGGCACGGTGTGACGTAATTTTCTCTACAAATCTGACAGTTGAAAGAGATTTTACCTAGAGAAACTTATATCTACTCGGTCATGCTAAGCCTAATATTTGTCTACGGGGTCACCCCGAGCCCGCGGTACAGTTTTATTACAGTTGTTTACTGTTATATTGTTCAATTTAATTTGAAATGGCGCCCTTGAGCTAGTTGCCCTCCTCTTTCGCCCTTAAGGCTTTGGTTGGAGTCGCACTCTGCACTAGCCACTCCTCCGGTGAAGCTGTAAAAGCCAACTCACGGCCAACAGAGTAGTCCGTTCAAAAAAAAAAGAAAAAAAAAGAAAGGTATATTCGTCTTGATAAATTTATATTTATCAAGACGAATATACCTTTCTTTTTTTTCAATGTAGAAAAGGAAGTGGTCGTATGTCGTATGTTATCGTTCTCGGGGATATAATATAACCAAGTATCGACAAATTTCCCATTGAAACCGAAAATATATTTTCATCTGAAAAATATTCCTTCACGAGACGAGATAAGCTACTGGAAACACAATTAATGGTTGTTAGGTTTTTTTATGGGCTTTATGTATCGGAAAATTGATTTTTTGCCTGTTGAATAAAAACAGTAGGTATTCACATAACTTTATATTCTGGTCCTAGAAGGAAAATATTTTATTTTTCGTGAAATATTTAGGAGTGCCCCCCGCCCTACTCATACCTACTCATATATGAAGTGATGAGTAGGTCAGAGCCTGGATTTTTTAAGTATTTTGCGTTGTCCGTGGAGGATGTTGTTGACGGCGTGTTCCAGTGGCTTGAGCCCTTTACCAGGTGGTTGGGGTTAGATTCCGCCATTAGCAAAAAATTTTGAAATTCTGGTCTGGGTGAATCGCCCCAGTCCATTATAGCTAGGTTTGGCGTCGAGCGACGATTTGTGTTGTTTAGCGATATTTGCTGCGGTTTAAATCAATACCAGTTACATTATTATCGCTGTGACCACAACACTCTTGTACTCGCGAACCGTTCAATTAGCGCAAGTTGACTAAACAAGAGTCTTACTAAACACACCTGGCATGGCGGGCCAGTAGTGATCACAAACGAACAATGACTCGACCTTGGTCACGCAGTAGGTACTTGCGCGAAAACTCTTTGAACCGGTGTTTGCTTTGTTTTAATGCGCGATATATTAAAGCCCCCACACTGCGGCGTCAAGACGCGACCGTCTTGTCAATAATAAAATTAAAATTTATTTGGTTAAAATCACGCGTCATTCATCAAGGACTCGACTTTGTCTGCGCAGACTTCTATTGTACAATATCGTTACATATGTTAGTCTGATGTATCTATACATCTATACATACAAATAAATAAAATTGGAGTGTCTGTTTGTAATATCAAAATAACACTTTTTTACCAAATGCGTATTAGTATACGTAAGTATATACGATACCTATATCGAAATCGCAATTTTATTTTTTTTTGTCTGTCTGTCTGTCTGTCTGTCTGTTTGTTTGAGGTAAACTTCTAAACGGCTGAACCGATTTCAATGGGACTTTCAATGACAGATAGCTGACGTTCCAAGTCGTAACTTAGGCTACTTGAATTTTAGAAAAAGCATTAGTTTTCCGCGGGAAAAACATAATACCCATATTTCCGGGTAATCTCCCAAAAGTCCACGCGGGCGAAGTCGCGGGCGCAGCTAGTAAACAATAATACTGTGAACGTTTCGTCAAAATTCGTTCAGTCGTTTTCGCGTGAAAAAGTAACAAACATCCATCCATCCTCACAAACTTTCACTTTTATAATATTAGTAGGATTATCAGACGATTGCTCTGTCAGCCCCCATGCAGGCAGATGTTTTCAAATTAAAAGACTTCCCTTCTTTATCATCACGGGAATCAAAAACCTATAGGGTACTTCCCGTCGACCTAGAACCATGAAATTTAGCAAGAAGCAAGGTCTTATAGCACAAGTAAAGGAAAAAATCCGAAAACTGCAATTCAATTGTTAGAAAATGTTTTTTTTTGCGATTACAAACTTATTTTGTAGTTACTTTGTATAGGGACACCAGTGCCGGTACACCAACTGCAAAACTAAGTTTGTCTCTCTATCCAGTTTGTCTTTTCGTTAGAGTAAATCTCGGTGCTTTCACAGTTTAGGTACGGAAGCCTCGGTGCTCGAGTCCAGCTCGCACTTGGCTGGTTTTTTTTCAATTCTCGGTTTTATTCAACGCTCAATAAAATACACTCTTCGCGTCTATTAACGAGTTGCTTCGTCTCGAGAACGATAGACAGTGTTGCGCGTGGACCTCATTATATCACACAAACATTGTTACCGACGGATGTGGGTTTCCGCACTGCACCGTATACATGCCTACCTAAATACCTGTGCGTAATTAGGTCCGGCTCTATGTTGCGGTCGATGGAATGGAAAGTGCGGTTTCACTGGTTATAAGTAGGTATCTACCAACATTATTATTAGTTGCATTATGTATATTGGCCCTGTACATATGTATATGTGTAGACTGTAGCCGCAGTAATATTCTACAGTTGCTATTGTTGAGGTGACGACTTACACGCTGGACGCACTGGGCGCTAGCGAATTTATCTTACCCTGTTTTTGAGAATGAACTCTATGCTAATATACATAAAGAATGAATGTCTGCGGCAAGGACCAAGCGGCTAAATTTATCTCGCGTGTTCATTTACGTTTTCGTTAATGAAACGCTTTATCTAAGAGTTAATACTACTACTACTATTAAAGCCCTTTTAACGTTCCACTGCTGGGCACGGGCCTCCCCTCAATGCGAGGGGGATTGTAGTTTATTTTTGGTATTGGCAAATAATTGGTCGAGTCCACCAACACTCTTAATCTCCCTCGGATTGTAGAGAAGTGATCCCGTTGTAATGGCAATAGGCTCAACCCACAATGTGACCAAAAATACCCTTACGCCTAACCCTTCGGAGAAAGCAGGTTCTCAAATTTCCATTTACTGTCTGTTCTCCTGTATTCAGAAGCAAAACACAAACAAATAAGATAAGTAGTAGTAAAATATAAATACACATATTCTTAGTAGACTTTTATTGGAGTCTTTGTCGATTTAAAAGATTGAATGCATACACGCCGCGTTTGCATTGCGAGAGAGATTCTCTTTGTGTACGCTACAACGAGTACAAAAGTTGGCTGTATCGAGGATTTTATATTTACCCTTGTTTCATGCAGGTAGAGCAAATCATATATTTATTATTCTGCTATCTACATATACATCTACTATAGCGTTTTGGTATTAGCTACAAAACTTACGTGCGATCGTCGTCGTCCCTGTGCATCTCTTCGTGCGAATAACACTGATCTTCTAATTGAGTTGTTTCAAAATTTAAATCACACGATACCTATATTACCGCTCGACATAGCACCAACATCTTATTAGGGTTCCGTACCCAAAGGGTAAAACGGGAACCCTATTACTAAGACTTCGCTGTCCGTCCGTCCGTCTGTCTGTCACCAGGTTGTATCTCATGAACCGTGATAGTTAGACAGTTGTCATTTTCACAGATTATGTATTTCTGTTGCCGCTATAACAACAAATACTAAAAACACTATAAAATAAATATTTAAGGGGGCTCCCATACAACAAACGTGTTTTTATAGATAATGGTACGGAACCCTTCGTGCGCGAGTCCGACTCGCACTTGGCCGGTTTTTGACTATGCAACTGTGCAAACCTTGCACGAAAGGAACTATACAAATGGACTTAGGTAAACGTACGCAGTCCTCTGAAAAGGTAATTTCCGATACTTGCCGCTGAAGAGAATCAGACCCCCAACCACCGGGTGCAGTGACCTAAGCGGCTTACGCTTGCACTAAACTAAAGTGTCATCAATCAAACCATCACTGTTAAGGCTGGAGTTACAGAAAGGAATAAAAATTCCTCGCAACTTATTTAATTATATATCTTGGACAATGACATTTTAAATCTAAGCGATGCCTGTCATGTTGAACACATAGTACAATGAATATTTTTTAACAATAATAATTATTTAATAACAATAATTTTTTTTAGACATCCATCTATTCGGCATATCTCGGGTAGCATATCTCGGGTGTAGCATATCTATGGTAGTATAGTAGAATATAAGAAAAAAAATGTAAACTTGACAATTTGTAAGTGCCCCCGTAGGCCTATACAGAATAAATGATTTGACTTTGACTTTGACTCGAATAGAGATTATGTCTATCAAAAGAAAATCGGGCCCTTGTTGCCTGGTGTCAATCCTACGCACTAAATGTAATGGTCCGGTGGTTACTAGCGGACTTCGTACAATATGATTACTCTGCACAGACTTTTTTTAAAATGCCAAGGGAATAGTTCCCTTGCTCGAATAATAATGTCAGTGAAAAACAAGGTCTTGTACCTACTTTATTTTACTTATGGGTATCTTCAGCTGTAAAATACACTCGATATCGATGGCCGATACTTCAATTCTATTCCAAGAGATTTCGAGTATTGTGATGTGCTCAAATGTCAATGGCACTTCACAGACCCAAGGATACGGAGTTGAACCCCTTATTATTTCTTCCGGGCCGTGCCCTATCTGCCTTTAATGTCATTCGCAGAAATTCAATTGGACTTCAACATTAAAAATATATTTTTTCTTAAAATTTAATGGAAGAACACGTTGAAAAGAAAAATTATTTGTACATTTTTAAATAAAGTTAAAATTTATAAAAAGCAGCAGAAATAAATATTGTATCAATGCTTTTGAAATGGGCAAAATTTTGTTAAAACTTAACGATATATCTGTGAAATTAATGTCTGCGAAGAAGTGTTGACTAAATAAAATAATACTTACTTTGAAACATACGGGTCCAAGAAGGTTCTCAACCTTCTCCTATTTTGAAGTCTAAGGCACGGAAAAGAGGTACTAGTGATGGGGCTGGTATCTTAATGAAATTCCAAATTTGAATTCAGTGTAATAAATCCGGCCTATACGTATACATGACGAATGCACCGAACAACGTCACAATGCTATCTCTGTCATAACACTTGTCACTCGTCAGACTCGAAGGCGTGCATCGATAGTTCACCGCTCCCGCGGCTGCAGTCACCGTCCGTCGGCTTGCAAGGGTCGGGGTATTAATTAACACCACTTTTTGTCCCGTTTCCACTCGCCTGCGGGAGTGTCCTGGCGTTTTTATTGTTTGCTCTCCCCCCGTAGACCCTGATGTGTAATGTGATAACGCCAGTCGCGACAGGTAACGAGTTGTAGTGGCTGTTCTCGTTGATTTTAAATCGAGAGTGAGCGGGATAGTCACACGCGTTAGAGGCGATTGACAGTACAGATACACTTAACCCAAAATATACATAAAATCCAATTAATCAACAAAGCATTTACTAGTTATTATTGGGATTGGTGTACAATTTTGTTCAGATAAGCTGATTGATCCTATAGATTTATATTGAATGATATTTGTATAGTTTTTTTTTTATTTCTAGGTATAGGTATATGTAATTCAATCCACAAAAATGAGAGAGGGGAAGTAGATGTATATTTATTTACTTTCACGCCTAAGCGAGTATTCCTAGCACACTGAAAGGTTAAGCCCTTCAAAGCAATTCTTGTCTAAATGTCTTGAATAGCTTAGTCTATTATAATAATGCGACGCATGTAATAAACAATTATAGTCGTATTGTTTTAAACAGCCCCTTACCACCAGATTTCAATGTTTTAATGTTACTGTCAGTTAACTCAGTACAAAATTAGCCATATTATTACAGTTAATATTGAAACCACTATACTTTAAGGGGTGGTGGTAAGATCCCAAGGCACCAGAGCATATTGTTAAGACTACATCTATAAATGCAAAGAAATAGATTCAAAGCTTCAAAGTTGAAACTTTAAAAAGCGCATGTAGTTTCACGGTGTACGTTATTTACCACATCCTTCCGTATCACATATCATTCTAATTTACCCGACATTTATTTAATGAAAATGTCATCAGCATTACGTATTTTGAACCGGTCATGTGCTACTCGATATTCAAAGGCGTCCAGATACTTCTAATTAACAAGGATTCCACGAGATTCTCAACTCTTGTTTTGTTTGCTTGTTAATCACCATCACTTTCAAACTAATTTATGCAATCTAGTTAGTTTTATTATGTTTTTAACGAAATATACAATATTCTAATTAAATATTTTGTTATCATCTTTAGTCTCTTTTATAGTGTTCCAGAATTTTTGAAGTTGGTTATTGTATTTTTTTTACATAGTATGTAATTTTACTTATTTAGATAAAGTACGTTTTATTAAAATGATGTTAATATCATTCACAATGTTTAAGTTTACAAATAAATAAAAATAAATAAAATGATAACGCATGTCTGTAATGTCTTTTTACAATTATTTTTTAAAATATACAATACAAACTAACACTTTCACATTGTATATATTTATTTAAATGAGTTAGCATATGTTTTTGAAAAATCCTTTGTTGAGTAAATGGTGTGGTGTTTCGTTTACATAACCCACCGTATGCAAACATCAGTGAGGACACAATGTAAACAAGATACGATCGCGGATAATTTACCTACTTAACGTACAGAGGGCCGCTTTGACGCGCCCAATTTGGCCAGTTTATTGGCAAACTGTTATAGAACAACGCGGGGTGGACGGCCATGACGGAATTGATATGAGAGTGGGTAACGCACCAGCACCCCCCCACTGGGCCATGCGAATTAATTTGACGTTATTCACAACATGTACTCTGTGTTAATTTAATAAAGATTGTATTTCTGTGGACACCGTTCCTTTCCAGCGTATACTGAGCCGCACGTCTTCGTACCATCCGAGTTCTTGTCCATTTCCTCCATTAAGCCCCCGGCACACTGGGGCCTCAAAATGTTTGCCATGACCAAACGAACACTGTGTCAATACTCCTAAAGATAACAATTCTGTCGTAAAAGTCACGCTCCCACACGACATTATTCGCTCGCGCTGTCAGTGTCATTTCCTTGTAGAAAGAACTTTTACCATGTGTCAATACAGTTCGTATTGCTATGGCAAACAATTTGACGCGGGAGCGTTGACGCCCCAGTGTGCGGGAGGCCTTATGCACGTATGTTAACTTCTTGTGACTGTGCGGAATAATTATGTTCTCTGTCTTTCTTTATGTGCTAAGAACACGCGGCGATGCGTCAAAAGAAGCTTCTTATATGAGTTACCATATACAATCCGTATTGGTTTTAATAAAAAAAAATTGTGGTTTGACGCTCCTGTAGTTGTAGCATGAGTGCCAAGACAAGACTTATACCACGGAACATGTTGACTTTGTCTCAGTCTCTGTATGAAATAAGACAGAGCGAGCGAGCCAATGCATGACTGAGGGCTAGTCTTGACATGCGTGCTAACCCCACTGGTTATTTAAGGGGGTGATCCATTTGCGAGCCAACGAGCCAACGGTCTAAACCGTTGGCTCGTTGACTCGTCGACTCGCGTTGGTGGTCCATTTGCGTACCAAACAGTCTACTCTCATCGTTGGCGAAGTAATGGCGTGCTCCCAGACGGAGTTTTCGAATTTCGAACGAATTTCAAGCATGCACAAAGAGCCAGCGACCAAGTCCGCAGACTTTTAAGTGCTCCATTGGCGGATTAGACCTTTGGCTCGCGAGTTCGTTAGCGAGCCGACGGTTTTACTCGCAAATGGATCACCCCCTTTAGATACTCGGTAATTGATGGCGTATCGAATTATCTAGAAAAAAATATAGATTTTTCGGTTTTTTTAATCCTTGTGCAAACATCTAGAAAGACGCTCTATATTCGCTAGTTTAAACAAAGCATAGTCAAAAAACCATCAGGTAAGGATTTTTAGAAGTGTACAAACGCGAAAGTAATTGGCATCTTAAGATAATGTAATTCACAATAAACGTAGGCGCGACGACTTACGCATTCCATAAAGCTTAGTCAGAGGTCGCTTATCACGTAACATTACCAATTGAGAGGTATTGCGAGTCCTTTGACCTATAATAGCAGCACACGATCAAAAGGAAAATTTACAAAGGAAAAGTCGAACCAAAATAGCAATTATTATCACTTACAACTTTGAAAGCGACGAAAACAATTTTGCCGTAATGCCCGATTGGAGATGCCTAATTGGAGAATTATCTCGCATTTTCATGTGGAAACAAAACAAAAGAGCACCACTGATAACTCGGATACAGTTTTCCCATCAGTTGCGTCCATTAAAGTGTTTCGGTAGATTAATTTTTCAACGGGTATTTCCACGAATTTTGTTGCATCCAATTGTAAATTGTAACCTTAATGTACAAGGGAAATGCAGATATTTCAGTGAATATTCGGTGTTGGCGAGTTTTCATAAAGGGTATTTATTTTTACTTGTAAAGTACACATGATTTCGTTGCGCTTTATGTCCAAGCGTATGTTTATTATATTAACCTCTTTATTTGCCAAAAGAGCAAATTATTGAAATACGTGTTATTATGTGCTATGGTTTTGTAGATATATTGATGGACTTGGTTTATCAGTGAACTTACTTATATACTTTATCTCGACTGTACTCCCCGAAGGGGTTGGCAGAGGTGCACTGCAGTGCGCCCACACTTTGCCGATGTATTTTGATCCCAATGTAATAGGGGGCGAGACTATTGCCATCATACCGGGCACACTCCCCCTCAATACGAGGGAGATTTTTTGGGCTATAGTCCACCACGCTGGCCCAGTGCGGGTTGGTGAACTTCACACGCCTTATATTTAATTCCTGATATTTTCGCAAAAGGTTATTAATGATCCCAAGATTTGTTAAAAAGACAACTAACTATATTGCTACGACATATAGTAGTCAAATGTTAGGGAATGCTCTCTTTGATATAATTACTCGTTGGATATTTCTTATGATTTTATAATTCGTCATTCAACCATCATTCCTTCGGGCCGATCACTCCATATCACATACGAGTATGTTCATAGTTCAGAATCAGAATATGTTTTATTCTTATAAACCAATACAGGCACTTATGAATCGTCAATAAAGAGTAAAAATAGTAGGTCTACCACCCATTCGGAATGTATTTCCTATGGAGAAGAATGGCCAAGAAACTCCATGGTTGCTTTTTCTCAAATAAGGATTTACATTTTTGTGTTTCATACTCAGCGGCCCTGTGGTATCACGAACAGAAAACCTATTTTCTAATGGACGGCTTTACTCGTCCTATGTCAGTATGTTGCTATACCACAAACTTATTATACACGCTGTTGTCTCAACTCTTTGCGAGTCAAACAGAAGAGACCACAATTGTATGTAATACATGTTTAGTGGTGAATAAAGCCACTGGAATATTGTTGCGTCAAAACACACGTCGAAACTGTATTGACACAGTAGTAAAAGCCCAGCGATTTTCGTGAGATCCAAATCCATCTCGATTCGAGATATTATGTCGAAACAAAAGGAAAAAAAATATTTTTAAAAACAAGCTTTTATTTAATTGCCCTCAGTTTTCGTGGTCTCCTCAGCAAGCCCTTTCATTTGATACCCATACTGTGGTAGTGCAGAAAAAATAACTATTTCGCCATCTTGCATGATCCGCCATATTGGAATTAGAATGACGTCACATAGCTAAGCATGCATTGTCATCCAAAATAAGCGTGTATACCTACCAAATTTCAGCTCAATCGGTTAAAGATAACTAATTTAAAATTCAGTTGCAAGATTCCACCCGAACATACATACGTTGCAAGCTAATATAAAGCTTGTAAAATACGACCAATTTGACGGTTTGTTTTGACGTATCTCGAATAGAGATGGATGTCGATCTCATGAGAATTGCCCCGCAGTCTTCAACGCAATGTCATTGACAGCGCAAGCGAGTTGAAGCGTGAGTTCAACAAAAGAAATTCAAATTTATAGTGATTGACATAGATGTAGTTTTGGCAAAAAATTTTACGCGCCCGTTAGACGCCGCAGTGTACCCGAAAAAGATGCATACAACAAAGCACATTTAGTCACATATTAAAAATGATAAGCGAATCATGATCAGTTTAATGGTGGCGACGACGACGTCTAGAGACTAATTGATTTATTCTGCATGAGTAAGCAAGATAGGTATGAATCATATCGTGATCATACTAGTCACACAAATAGTTGCTTACACTTCTATTTATAATCTCTATTGCATTGCAATACGGTGAGATTTGCACTACCACGTCATTTTTAGGGTAAAACGGGAACCCTATTACTAAGACTTCGCTGTCCGTCCGTCCGTCTGTCGCCAGGCTGTATCTAATGAACCGTGATAGTTAGACAGTTGACATTTTCACAGATTATGTATTTCTGTTGCCGCTATAACAACAAATACTAAAACACAGAATAAAATAAATATTTAAGGGGGCTCCCATACAACTAACGTGTGTTTTTGCTCTTTTTTATAGATAATGTTACGGAACCCTTCGTGCGCGAGTCCAACTCGCACTTGGCCGGATTTTTTTATTGCAATATCTCTCTGATTTATGTGTGAAATTTTTGCGTTCTAGTTCCAGGTTTTTTGTGGTGTGTGTCGATCGATAGGCACAATATTCGTTTTACGGAAGTATGTGGTGTGCTGTACGTGTAAAGCCTGGACACAGGAGCGTCAAAGCTCGCACGTCAATTTTTTTGCCATAGCAAAACAAACTGTATTAGCTCCTACAAACAGTTCATCCGACGATAGGGACGAGAATTGAACCCGCAACCAGCCGTCTACGTACTCTATTTCAATAGTAAAAGTCGCACAATAGCAACCAACATCAAATTTCGTTTGCAAAATATTCGCGTAACCCCGTGCAAACATTTGCGTGAAACCAATATGAGTCCCGCAGTCAAAATAACATTGCATGCGATGTCACTTTAATTAAAACGAGTAACTATGCCAGTTACACGTTATTTTATACCGCCACTCAGCACCTTTATAAAGTCTTTCCATTCTCCACTGCAGGGCCCGATTTTCCTTTGATAGGCATCAATCTCTATTAGAGATACGTCGAAACAAAACTTCAAATTGGTAGTATTTTTTTTGTTTTTTTTTTATATATCTAATCAAGATGATGTCTATCAAACGAAAATCGGGCCCCAGGTGCCATTTGAATCGCAGAAAATATATAAATTCCAGCCGGACTATAAAACCTTTCACTCTAGCCAATAGGACAGTCTACATGCGTCTTATACTTGTGATTACTCTAAAGTAATATTGCTATCGCGTACCTAATTATAGAACATATAAATCTTTATTAAGTTAACTGTATTATGTATACATAATACAGTTAATTTTTAACTTTAAAAAGTGACAGTAAAATATAAAAAAAATATTTTGTAAAGCTTCCTAGATGACAATTTCCAAGTGTTTTCTACAAAACGTTTAGCTATTGGTGTCAATAATTAAAATAATATGCCAATTAAAACGACTAATCTCTCTATCGAAGCGTATAAAAAAAAACAATAAATTAATTGCTATGAAAACGTCACCAATATAAAAGCCTACTAGCGTAATAGGTGTATCATGTTATCATTGTTTGCGCTGGCGCGTGGCGGCCGGGCTCGTTAGCGCGGGGAGGTCGGGCATAATTGGACGCCGCCGCCGCTGCGATTTTGTGGCTGTCTCCCACACTACCGAATTGGACGTATCGATACCTGGGTCGTCAGCTGTGTGTGACGCGGCCGCCCACGACGACGGTCAGTTAATTAACGCCATGAATGGAAGCACCTGTAGCTACTTTTAATGACGTTAACAATATCGGTAACAGTAATTTACACGGATATATCAGAACTATATTATCCCTCCCGGCTCAAGGACAAGCAATATACTCAGCAGGTGGCTATTAGTTTTGTTGATTTCGCCATTCAGAAAATTAATTTGACCTCCATTCATGATAAATAACAACTCCGGGAATATAATTATATTTCCCCAATTCTGAAGCTTTGATCTAAATTCATAGATATTATATTTTATTATTTACATTAGTAAGACACGAGAGAGGTATTTGCGTTTTCATACGGAATCAAATCATGACCTTTTAAATAGGCAAAGACAAATTAATATACTTACTTGTATTGAAAAAGACGCTGTTATCTTTGGACGAGCTTTCTTAATGACCCTGAACATAAGCCTCCCGTAAATCCGACTGTACTGGTAGCTCAACTTTGCCAGCGGCATATTTAATTTACGACCGGATTTGGAAAATTAAGAGGTGTCCCTTAAATAATGACATTATTTTTTGTACTAATATAACATCGAGGTCAAATAAATTCTACACGTGTTTCAATGTTCTATGTATGTACATTTATTAGTTTTGAAGAAATCTAAATATGTTCACAAGTACTCTTACTTTAACTTTGATAAATGAATGCTATTCTCATGCCGAAAATAAATTGCTTGTACAAATTTTAAAGCGTTTCTTTGTCAGGTAAAATTGGACCCAGATCCTTGGGATGTAAAAATCCATGTTCTCTTTATCCCCCGCCTCCTCTACCGCGTATCAAGCCAACCGGCACACGGTCAATGTCCACGTGGCATTGCAATAAACACAAGTAGCGAACATTATAAAAAAATAACTATAAATAAACGTCGGTGATCGACCGCAGACGCGACTACGACGGCGTGCGGTGCGCTGAATTCATTTAGCGAACTTGCAATCATAACGCCAACGCTGCCGATATTTCGCCGATACTAATACGAACTGCATTAACACATAGAAGAGGCTCATTTTTTAACAAGAAGCACATTGATCACGCGAGCGAACTTAGTCCCGTATTCGTGTCGCTTTTGCCACCGAAATTCAAACTGTATGGAATTTGCTATAGAGTATATTTTAAAAGATACTGGAATATGGATGGATATAGAGCGAGAAGAAGACAAAAGAAAAGATGGGTGGAGAGTGTAAAAAGTGATATGAATGAGATTTGAGTACATGTCAGTATGACGGAAAAGCGAAATGAATGGGAGAAAAGGGCATACTGCACCAAATAATGGTATAATGGTAACATTATATTCCATTCGTATATCAACGTTTGAAAGATCAAACGACGCAGAAAAATCTGTCCATTCAAATGGTATTTATAACTCAGTTTACGATTTTTTTGTCACTTAGTAAAGATTGCCTTTCTTCGATGTGCAAATCTTGTTGCATCGGATAACTCTTTGAGCTGTGCATCTCAACATTCAACAAGTTTGAGCCAATTGAGACGACGCGACGCAACCAGTGTCGGTCCCACATACATAAACAAATTTAGCCCTCTATCCGTCAACACACAATTGCCACGTGTATCGGGTACAATCGTGTAATCTCGCGGTCGACTGCATAATATTGTGTCCAATCAATCGGCTATATGCAACAGCGTTCATTGAGATTGACGCGTTATGACTCAATATCGTGTGCGTCAATTTATACATATAAATAAAATGTAAGTGTCCGTGTTTGTCGTGTTCCAATAACAGCTAATTACTAAATGTATATTAAAGTACATAGCGGTTGAATTTAATTTTGTCTTGTCTGTTTGTCCCCCAGTCCCTCTAACACTACGGTCGTGAAGTTGATATGACTTATTTTTTGAAGGCATAAATATATGTTTTATCAATGCAAGCTAGAATATGACTAGTCTAATAGCTTCATAGTGGAAATGTCTATGTCTACAATGGCCATTGAAAAAAGATGTCGTTTTAATGCGTTCATAAATGAAGTCATAGCACCTCCACAAACATAGCTGTAAGGCGACTTGAGGCCATGTTTGTTTGATGTAAACTCCCAAACGGTTGGACCCATTTTGAGAGGACTTTCACTGGCAGATAGCTGATGTTATAAGGAGTAACTTGGGCTACATTTATTTCAGAAAAATAATTAGGTATCCTAAATTTTACACGTACAAAATCGCCGGCTCAGCTAGTTTATACTAAAGAGCTTAGTGGAATGTGCATAACATAACGTACTGTAGGACGACGTATTAAGGTCTGTTTTAGTCTGAATTTATGATCATTAATTTTACCGATGTCGGTAATTTAAATTATTGATTTCCCGATTCGAGTGTGCGGTATTTCAGCGGATCGTTTACACTCAAACGGATTATTTTGGATTCATTAAGTAGTACTGAAAGCTGAAACGTATTTTAGTCAGTGAAATGTTTGTTCATTTACTCTGTAATTTATACTGGGCTTATACTGTTCATGTAAATAATACGCAATCTATAAATATTGTGATGAAGTCTCTCATATTTATGGAAAGTTATGATCAATTTACTGTGGGTTTTTAGAACACTTGTGTACTGAAACAAGTACGTCTGTAGACGGATTGAAATTTCTTTCAATTGGGGGAGGGACTAAGACTTATTCAAAAATAATAAAAATCTCGTCAAAAAACCAACAATTTCATCCAAATTTATACCATTGAGTTAGGTATCTAATGCTCGTGGTCAATTATTATTATATGGAAGTGTTAATTTTTACTTCAAAAGCACCCTGTATACTCGCTCCAGCATTTGAATTATTCATTGGAACGCATTTGGCATACTGTAGTAAACCGCCTTCGCACGCTGGAGCGTCAAACGCGGCGAATTTTTCGCCAATGCCGATACGTGCTTGACTCATATAAAAAGATCAGTCTCCAACGAAATGACACTGACAGCGCGAGAGAATTTTCGAATGCGAATTCTACTACTACTACTACAGCCGTTTTAACGTCCCACTGCTGAGCACGGGCCTCCCCTCAATGCGAGGGGGATTCGGGCCATTCCACCTCGCTGGCCCAGTGCGGGTTGGCAGACTTCACACATCTATTGAAAACTAGTCAAGTTCCCTTAGGCGTGCAGGTTTCCTCACGATGTTTTCCTTCACCATTTCATAGCAAGTGATAATCTCAGATGAAAATGAGATTCGCACATAAATCCCAGAGGTGCCGGGGCCGGGGTTGGATCCGGCACACTTCGATTGCAAGGTGTGCGTTCGATCACTCGGCTACCACACTGCTACACTTGGCTGCCACTGCTATTGAATGCGAATTCAATCTTAATGATTATTAACACCGTTTCCAAGACCTATTGACGCTTCAGTGTAATGACAGTACCAGGGTGCGCATCAGTGCACCACCATTTTAGCCGAGCTCATTGTAGCATTGACGGTATTATAGTTGCCGAGATCACACACATTACCTATTAAGTAATGCGCGCTTGGTGTATTCACAAATGATGCATGCGGCATAGATAATTAAAGGCACACTCTTACCTGTAGGCGTATATCGGCAAGCATTAGTAGCACAGCCAGCATAATTAGTAGCACAGCCGGTTGAGAAAAAGCAAACAGTGAAATATTCAAATTGAATTTTTGAATGAATTTCTTTCTCTTTCTATAAATTACTAAGGTGAATAAGAATAAAATCTTCTCTTCCTTTTGGCTTCGGTATAGTTGGGAAAAAATAGACTCGGTGTGACACAATCCATGACATTAGTTAGCGTTCGTGATGGTGTTGTGGGAAGAATAAATATCACTTTTGTTTGTTTATTCGTAATTCGTTGTTCGTATGAATAATAAAAGAGAGATCCTGGACATTCCTACCCTAGGCTCTTAAGCGATAAATCTAGAATTGGTGAATGTGCTAGCCGACCTATAGATTTTATATTAATATACACGTTAGTTAAATATACCGAATAAGTTTTTGTATTATTTTGTTACCGTATATATCTTACGTTTGTGGATCAATTCCGAGTATTATTCTATTTGATAGAGAATTTTTAAAGGTCTTATTACGAACATATTTTTAGAAATAAACATCTTAAGGAGTGAAATTCTTGGTAGCCTATGTGAGTGTGTAACTAGTACTCCAAATGAAAGACATTATTGGGTTATCACTAGTTGTTTAGTGCACCTATGTTTTTAAAGTCGATTTTTCTTTACACGAGTTGGTACAGCTGCTGACCGCTCAGATTTATTTTAATGGTCCGCTGCCGGTGACTCCATGCCGGCTCGTTGCCCTCGGTTGACTCTCAATTCACGACAGTGACAGACAATACTTGGTCATATTTCGCCATGACATACGCACGTGATTATGAGAAAAAGTCGTTTGTGACAGTTTACAGTTGCATTTAATTTGTGAACACTCTTTCTTAAGACTAATGGATACCATGGTATTATAAAGTCTTCCATAATCTGTCAGATCTCTAAAAGGCCGTTCAGTGACATTTTGGCTAATTTAAGTTTTGTATACTACATGAAAGCCAAATATTTTTTTCATCGGCCAGTCTTGGTTTTATTTTACTAATATTAATAGTTATCGAGATAAATGGAGACAACTCTCTATGCCTTAACATTTTCTAAAGTCATCACTTTCTACATATTTGCTTGTATCTTAAAATTTAGTAAACTCACATAAATAGCTTCTGAATAGTCTGAAAACAAAACGTTTTGTCTGTAAGCCAGTCTTGCTCTCCTTGCTCTAACATTTATAGTTATTGAGTTATATGGAAACAAATCTGTGTGCCTTAGTAATTTTTGCCGAGATACATTTCCAGATTTTTGCTTGTATCACAAAATTGGGCTCTAGCCATCGGACAGTAATGCTATGGTAACTTACCTATAATAAAATTGTGTGAACATACGTAATCTCCGGTAACTCCTCCTAGCCAAGATGCCGGTCGACAGCAGTTCTACAAATCGATGCGCTAGAATGTATGGGAAGGACATAAGACACGTAGTCTATTTAGCATTTTATAGAAAAGTACTAGCACCTTTTGGGTTTTGGAATTACATGTGTGAAGGTAATTTTCAATAATAATTACCAATTGCTGTACGGATGGTGAAGGCAGATATCGTGAAGAAACTTGGACGTTCGTAGAAATACGTGTGAAGTTCTTTAACCCGTTTCCGATACG
Source organism: Ptilodon capucinus (assembly GCA_914767695.1). Lineage (NCBI taxonomy): Eukaryota > Metazoa > Arthropoda > Insecta > Lepidoptera > Notodontidae > Ptilodon > Ptilodon capucinus. The sequence goes on from OU611807.1 coordinate 11,851,323, forward strand.
ATGGTTGACTTATTCGTATTAATAAAGAATGTGCTAGGTATAATGGGAATAGGTACGACTCATATTTTGAGCCTATAGTCTACCCTAGTGTTCCACTGCTGTGCCACAGACATAGGCTCCCTTTGCTTCACTCCCGCCTATTATGAGCTATGATATGCTATTATTTTTAGACCACAAAAAGAAAGGCTAAAAGTGGGTCTACTGCAGTGCACCTCCGCCTACCCCTTCGGGGAATATAGGCAATGCTTGAAGATTGTCATCCGGGGTAGGAGAAATACTAATTCTGAATCGGGCTTTCGGAACGCAAGCCTGATTCAATGGAGATTTTGGTTGGAGACAATTTTGCAATCGCCCACTGTGTGCAGCTTTATACGCTAATCAAGGCCAACGATATTCATTTATAAATCCAACATAGATCCAGTACAAACACGGCCACGGCATCCACGATCTAATTTACTATTCCGGAAACCTGAAAATCGATTTGTGCCGATGCAAAGGGCCGCCGGCCGGTGTCGCGGCGCGGAGCTGCCGTACGTGGTGACGAGCCTTCTATGTTTTTCCCTATACGTTAATATGTACTCATTCAGGTCGTGCATAACCCACACATATAATTTTACCGTATTGACTCGTAGAAAGAGTTCAGTCTCCAATGAAATGACATTGAGAGCGCGAGCAAATTTTGACGCGTGGTGACAGGACTATAACGATAGAAATTTAAGCTTTTTGGTTACTGAAATAGAGTACGGTTTGGTGTTGGCAAACATTTTGATGCGTGGCTTTTGATCCTATCAGTGAGGTTTCTCTCACTGACGTAATACTATAAGTAGTTTTTTAAATAAAAACGTTACTACCAAATTATATTTATTGACACTGCCGCTGCTGGCATGACACAACAAAAACAAAACATTTCATCGGACATTGTTTTATTGAATAATAACAAAATTAAATTAGTTAAATTTCTAAAGTAAATAAAGCAGAACCTTATAATAAGTAACTAAGTATTACAGTTAAAACGATACATTGTCAACCCGGTAAGTTTCATAAATGCATTCTCTTTCGAAATCTGCTTGAACTTTAATTAACTATTAGTGTGTTGTTTTTCTACATGTCTCTGTAAGCTGGAATCCTTTGCGAATGCCTTGTGGCACCAAGAGCATTGGGCTCTGCCTTCGGTGTGCTTATACAGCACGTGGCTGTGAAAAGCCATCACAGAAGCGAATGACTTGCCGCACTCCTCGCAATCTGTTGCCCCGGCGGGGTGGATGGTCAGTTTGTGGTTCACCAACTTCTGGTCGTTCGAGAATGTTCGACGGCACACCTCACACCAGTGGATCCTCTCCTCGGGATGCTTGTACTTGAGGTGATTCCTGAGGGCGAGCCACGAGTCGTAAATCTTGCCGCATCGCGGACATGGTGTGTCGCTCTTGCCGCAGCTTTGCCCGTGATCCGTGAGGAGGATTTCCGTTGGGAAAGTCTTGTAGCAAGCTCCGCACCGGTGGTCGTAGCGATGCATATATCGTATGTGGTTCTGCAGGCTCTGTACTGACGGGTATGTCTTGTCGCACACAGTGCACTGCCGTCCGGCGTCGCTCGCCGGATGCATCATCAGGACATGAGAGCGCAAGGTTCTCGACGACTTGTGCAACTTACCACAGAACTCGCAGGGATGCCCACTGTCGGAGTCTGCAGATTGACAATCCTCGTCCGAATTCATCGAATTTCTGGTCGATTGTTACTAATTGAATCGTAACACCGCTCAAATCGCTTCGTAAATCCTGATTATTTCGACCGGAATTGTTTAAAAAAAATATGCAGCTATCATCGTATAATCGTAGTTGTCAAATGACATTCGCGGCGAAGAAAAAAAATGACAGTTTTTTTTTTTTGTTCGTGGCGGGCATAGTTTTCCCGCGAGTTTTGTATCTATCAAAAATGGATTGCATTGTTCAGCCGACGAACCTTTGTCGTGTTTTTTTTTATTGGTATTTTTTTTATTTTGCCACGAAGAACATACGCAAGTTTTTCATAGATTAAATTATTGCCAATAAAATAATATTAAAAGTTACTACTTATTGATATCTGAATTAATAGGTCTAACCTCTTAATAAATAAATTGCTGCAAGAAATGCGGTATATTTTTAATAGATGTCTTCGATTTTTTTAAATTATCTAACGTATTGAATTACATAGTGCCAGTGCCTATATAAAATGTGGTTGTATTTGCGTGATTATCTATGTGTACTACGGGTTGAAAATATAACCTTTATTATTTTATTTACAAAACGATCTAAAAGTACCTAAGTACCTACTTACATAAATATTGTGTGTTAATTAATGAGGGTTGTTAAACAGAGATATTATCAAGTTATACTAACTAAACACCATTATGACAGTTGTTTTTTTTAATTTGCTAACGACCAGGGTATTTATATCTACTTAACTAAACATGTTTATTATGATTTCGGATTCGACCCAACCAGTTGGCATTCCGACGCGCAGATATTATTGTAAAAATAAAATACAGAAATTGGGCGCGGAAATTCGTTTCCAAGTTTAAAATAATTTAAAAAAAAGGTCGTATGTTTGATTCCGAATTCAAAATAAAAGTACAATGAATCTGTGGCGTCGTTTGTGAGTATACGGCAGGTGTGTGTGTGTTGGGTATGTTACGTGTACGTGTGTGTGGTTCTTTATCGGGTCGCAGTGAGGTCCGCCGCGGCGCTCCGCTCGCCGCCCGGGAGGACCAACAGGCGGCTCACGAGGAACGAGAGCCGCTACCATTCTGGTGAGTCATCATGTGTTATAAGGTACCTTGCGATGTACGTGTCAGATACGTCGGGGTCATTGGTACGAAGTGGGGCTGCCAACGTAAATTTTGTTTTATATTCGTAAATCCATAGATTTGTAAAAACGTGGATGAGTAATCTATGCGTAATCATGTCGAGGCTATTTGACTTAAGCGACTCTTTTGGACGATATTGACTTATATATACATATTTGGAATCAGCAATTTTTTCTGCGTCGAATGAGTATGCTGTCCTGTAAAGTTAAAAATAAAATGTCGCTTAAGTCAAATCGCCTCTCACCCCTCGATGTGTCGATACACTTATTTATCGATAACATACAGTGATTAATACAACGCAAAATAACTATAAAATACGCGTTGCTGTTTCAATAAATAAATTATGAATGTATTATATCAATACGCGTGGCAACCCTATTGGTGTGATGTCATACTCGATGTATTTTTTTTAAATTGGGTTGGTTTAGGGTACAATCAACATTGCATAGTCTTCTTGGTAATGTTTGTGTCTCTTTGGTTTGGTGGAGATTTTCACTGCGTGTCACTATCTTCTTTCTTACTTTCTATTTACGTATTTATCTGTTATTAATATGTAAAAATATTAATACCATCGAGATATATAACATAGATGCCCTATCGACTCCGCACTGCGGCATTTTTTTTATTGTTTATCTACCATCCGCCATTGCATTTACCCTATTTAATTGCCGTATATACCAGGTACAACTACAATGGCGGATGTTAGATAAACGTCAAAAAAATTGCCGCAGAGCCATACGCAGGGTGGAGTCGATATGGGTTCTCTAGTTACTCTATGTTAATACTTACATTGCCGCCATTATCATTGTTCTGTCACCATGAATGCAGACTATAAATATATGATCTAATTTATACCAAATATCATTCGGTATATATTACAACCGGTATTAACGACGTTATTTTTTATAACGCACGAAAACGTTATGTTTAGCTGTTTAGTATCTTAAGATATCGTTTAGTTAAACTTAAACCTGCTAATATTATCGCTATAAAGCGATCTTGTAACCAGTAAGACCAGTTCCCTTGTGGCTTTCCATTTACATATATTGTAATGATTTTTATGTAAAAAATATAAACGATGATTTATTAAATATATATATCGAGGGGTAAAAGGCTAAATGGCTTAAGCGACACTTTTGGTCGATATTGACTTATACACATACCTATTTGGAATCAGTTAATTTTTCCGCGTCGAATGAGTATGATCTATCTATACAAATAAATAAAATTGAAGTGTCTGTTTGTAATATCAAAATAACACTTTTTTACCAAATGCGTATGAAAGTATATACGATACCTATAACGAAAACGCAATTTTAAAATTTTTTGTCTGTCTGTCTGTCTGTCTGTCTGTCTGTCTGTCTGTTTGTTTGAGGTAAACTTCTAAACGGCTGAACCGATTTCAATGGGACTTTCACTGGCAGATAGCTGACGTTCCAAGGCGTAACTTAGGCTACTTTAATTTTAGAAAAAGCATTAGGGTTCCGCGGGAAAAACATAATACCCATATTTCCGGGTAATCTCCCTAAAGTCCACGCGGGCGAAGTCGCGGGCACAGCTAGTATAAAATAAATCGCCAATTAGACATCCACAAACTTAACCGATATGATGTTATATATAAATTGACGGACATGTTGCAACTTTTAGACTATAATGATACCGAATACCTAATTTTTAATGGATTAATTTGAGTACTTTAACACAATTATTTAGTTCCCTTCATGTAAGTACACAACAAGTATGTATACATACGTACACTCACACAGTTTAATCACACAACCTGTGCTAATATACTAATATCTAATTTTTATTATTCCACTTTTTGTCGCCTTTCATGTTTATTTTTATATATTTACCAATCTTACTTTATCTTCAGACTAGCTGTGCCCGCGACTTCGCCCGCGTGTACTTTAGGGAGATTACCCGGAAATATGGGTATTATGTTTTTCCCGCGGAACCCTAATGCTTTTTCTAAAATTAAAGTAGCCTAAGTTACGCCTTGGAATGTCAGCTATCTGTCAGTGAAAGTCCCATTGAAATCGGTTCAGCCGTTTAGAAGTTTACCTCAAATAAACAGACAGACAGACAAAAAAAATTAAATTTGCGTTTTCGTTATAGGTATCGTATATACTTTCATACGCATTTGGTAAAAAAGCGTTATTTGATATTACAAACAGACACTCCAATTTTATTTATTAGTATAGATAATAGATTATTGTGCTTTACGATGTAACAATCTTGCATTACTTAAGGGGGAACACTGGCCCTCAAGTCACAGGTCTCCTAGTTTGAGGGTCAGTCGTTTATTGTCTGTGCCTAAGTTACATTAATGAAGTTGATATACTTATATCTACTTATTTAAGCCACGTGATTTCCTATAACTACCTACAGTTTTAGGCTAAGTTTTTCTTGGATAAATAAACTTAAACTTTATTAATACTGTAAAATTAATAAAAAAATGTCGCTGTCAAATAGCCTTTAACTCCTCGATATAATTGTCACCAGTCTACAGACATACTCATTGTATGATCCCAAAATAAGCAATCTTTGTACTATGGGTACCATACAATGGACTGGAGGCGATCCCAGTTAGACCCAGACCAACGCAATATCCGGAAAGGCTATTTCCGAAATATCCAGATGACAGGAATTGAACCCGGTACCTCGTGGAGCAGTGAGCCGACCGGTCTACCCTGGACCAAGTCGTCGCCAATTTCCATTTAATGATTATTCAAATTCAGTAAAGGACATATTTATTGTGTATTGCCCTGAAAAATATATAAAAGTACATAACTAAAAAAAAAACAAAATACATCGGCCAAGTGTGGGCGCACTGCAGTGCACCTCTGCCTACCCCTTCGGAGAATACAGGCGTGATGATGTACTGATGATGAACCGTACTAAAATCTGAAATTATTTCATACTACTAATGCCCGTTTAATTAATACTCTAAAATCGTATCCGAGCCAGCACAGCAATTTCACATATCTGGAAATTGGATACACGCGGACGACGGATGTAAGCATGATTACGTTCAGATTGCATTGATAGCATTTGCAATATGGGAATTATTTTATCGCAACAACACGTTTATTAATAGTAGTTAATACGGCAATAGAAAACTATACACTCCTCGAGTTTAGATTTTTCTACTATACAAATCTCGTTACATTTACAATACGATTTGTAACAGTTATATGGAGTGTAGTAAGTTGAAAGAACCTGAAGATTACAAGTTATATTTATGTGGACATGTTTTGAGCGCCCTAATACCTTTCTCCAACTTCTTTTTGTCAGACTTTATCGTTCCACTGCTGGGCCAAAGGCGTCGTTTCGTTCTCCATTCATCTACGTAATTTTTTGAATACAAATATTCATTTGCTCTAATGACATTCGAAGTGGACCGACAACTAGTGCATGCACCCTATTCTACCTCCGATATCCCTCTGTGATGTCATCAGACCAAATATCGCGAAATAACTTTCGTATTGATTTCATAACCATGCTCTTATACAAACCAGTTGTACTACCTACTTTAATTTCACCACATAAAATTATATTTATAATCCCCTATTCAACGGAGCCGGAGCCGCTATCCATAAAGTCGTTTTATTACTTACGTGAAGTTCCAGCACTAATGGACCCTTGGGTCACAGGTGCGTCGAAATTCGCGCGAATATGTTTTTCCTCTAACCTAAACTGATTTTAGTAGAGGTCGTACTTCATCGAAACGTTATCGATGACGCGAACGAATTCTGTCGCGTAACTTTCTTCATAAATGTTTAAACAGAATTCGTTTTGGTATTGGCGAAAAAAATAACCTGTGGGTTCAAGGCTTTTAATTTTATCATACATTTATTTATTTTCAAGAGTAAATAGGCATAGAGGTAGGTTTTACTTTTTAATATCACCATCGTAAATATGGCTCATAGCGAAACATCCTAAAGGGGCTCATATATAAAAACGACATTGCAGTAATTATTATTTTGAATATTGTTTTTTTCTAAATCATTGCCATGCCAGAAAATATTTAAAAAAGAAACTGCTTTATTAGTTTTTTTTTTAAATATCCTTCAATTCGGTCGGATAGGGGGTAGAGTATAAACAATATTTGGTATTTATAGCGCAACTCTCATATAAGTAATACAATGAATAAATCCTGGAGGCATGAACTTTTCATTCAGCAAAATGGCCATTTTTGAATGCAAGATGAATGCAATTCTCGTGGTATTGTGCACCTTGGTCGACGCCATTGTAGTTGGATGCACAAAACTGGCATTCATTATTCAGGAGGTCGCGTCTCGTGGCGGACCAACGAAATATAGCTGCTGAAAATATAATTATTACTTATGTACTATATTTTACTAGTATGGGCCCGCGCTCGACCGATAGTGTGGTGAAATGGACGGTATTAAACAAGGGCGTAGAAAGTGGCGCGTTTCACCAATACCAAAACAAACCGTATTGACTGATGGATAAAGTTTATTCTTCTATGAGATGATATTGAAAGCGCGAGCGAATAATCACGAGGGCGGGCGTGGCTTTTACAACAAAAATTCAATATTTAATGTGCATTGACACAGAGTCCGTTTTGGTATTAGTAAAAATCTTGTTGCGTTAGTTTTGACGGCTTGGTGTGTGCAGCTTTACGTTACCATTCAGATATCTCATCCAAACTAAGATCATGCTATGCGTTTCAAATGAGAATAGGAATGTCAATAACCTCCATCTGTCAAATGTCACTTGAAAAGTATGGTTTGCAAGAAAACTTATTTGCAAACCAAATAAATAAAATAATTAATTAATTATTTTGCTTAGTAGTAAATTGTCGTAATATTATATTATATTATTTAAATTCATAATTTGTTTTTTAAAGCAGTGGTAGCCGAGTGGTCGAACGCACGCTTTGCAATCAAAGTGCGCAGGTTCTATCCCCGGCTCGCACCTCTGGGTTCCATGTGCGAATCTCATTTTCATCTGAGATTATCACTTGCTAAGAAACGGTGACGGAAAACATCGTGAGGAAACCTGTGTGCCCGGTATAATGGCAATAGGCTCGCCCCCTATTACATTGGGACCAAAATACATCGGCGAAGTGTGGGCGCACTGCAGTGCACCTCTGCCTACCCCTTCGGGGAATACAGGCGTGATGATGTATTATTATTATTATTGATGTTTTTTAAAACCATACCATCATATATATCATATCAAGCCTTGGCTGTCCCACTGCAGGGCAAAGGCCTCCCCTCCCTTTTTCCACTTGTTGTGGTCCATAGCCAACCGAGGCCACTCCGGTAAGTAAGAGTCTAGCTCTTTTTTATTTTTATTTTTGGCTTCGTCGTGCGACTGAGTACATTTTTCACTCAACCTTTGCGAATACATTTAATTTAAAAAATATCTTGTTTTGCTCGCCTACCTAACTGGTCAGAATTGACAGCTATGACGTCACAATATGGCGTAAAGTCGATCCTATTCTCATTTGAAACGCATAGTACTCAGATGCTGTAGATGACTATAGATGAACGACATTTACGCAACGATCTACGTAGCCGATGACGTAACGCGTAATTACGCAAGTTAATTACAGACTAATCCTTTACCGGACCGATTGGTAATCCGAATATTGATTAACGGCTCTGATCCGCGTGCACACCTCATCCGTCAAACGTGACGCAACGACACACGCTAATTGAGTGATAGCTTTGGCTGCGGCATTTGAGGGCCTCAAACCTAATAAAACCCCCTGCAGCGTCAATATTTTTGCCAATATAAAATAAACTCTATGTCAATATACCATAAATAATTATTGTCTGTGATAAAAACCTATCATAACCTATACAATAACCAATTAGTAGATGACCGAGAACTTCGTATCACTATGTCATTCTAATAGAAAATTATATTTGTTTTTTATCAGCTGAACGGGATTTTCATGTTTTTTTTTCATTTTAATCACTCTGTTTTAGAAGGAACAAAGAAAAAAAATATTATGAAAAATCGGTCAAACGGTCGTTGTTGAGGTTTAGCGCGACTAAATAAAAGTTTTGTTTTGTACAATTTACATCGAGCATGATATAAATGAGACCGACTCATTTTATGATCCAAACCAAGCAACGTTTTTACCATACAATGGACTGGGGCGAGCTCAGTTTTAAGGAAGACATTGCCAATAAAAAACTTATTCAAAACCTCGCATAAGCTACGATAAACTACGGAAGTTATATTTAAAACTGTTAGTGTAGGTACTCATTTTGAATTTCATTGTTTAATAGCGCCGCATCCACTAACGTTCCTTCCTCCATTCATGCAATCCCTAGGATTAAATGCGGGATTGCAATAGCAAAACAGAATTACGCCATCGAAAATCCCGCGCAAGTCTCAAACAGATCAAGAGTCTACTACGGTTTTATTAAATCCCGTTTAAGCTCTTCATGGAAAGTTAATCCGAAAATAAAGAAGTATTTCTACTTGTGTAACGGTGAAGGAAAACATCGTGAGGAAACCTGCACATCTGATGGAACTTGATTAGTTCTCGATAGATGTGTGAAGTCTGCCAACTCGCACTAGGCTAGCGTGGTGGACAATGGCCTGGATCCCCCTCGCGTTGCGGGAGGCCCGTGCCCAGCAGTGGGATGTAAAAAGGGATATAGTAGTAATAATTTCTACTATCCTATGTCGTCGCATTGAGCTTTAATGGTTTTTTCTCTCATACACACATTCTCTTTTTATATCGCTGTCCACAGAATCCTCATCCATCTTTAATTTGGTATTTCTTCCTCTTTTCGTTACCTGCCGTTCCCTATTCCAATTCCTTTCGCTTCGTATTCATCCACATTATTTTAGAAGATAGTATAATCACTAGATGTACGCAAAACAAGGTGCAGCCAAGGTACCTAAAACGTCTAGCCACCGAAATCCTGTATTTATTTGGCAACCGCAGACCAAATGCGTTACGCAAACGCCTTGACGGCTCGATCTCAAAGCGAGATATAGGCGCAATTCGAATTCCTGGCTTGTATTTATTGGTCCGAGCGTGATAACTGTATTTAAATTCAAAATTTATTCGCTGCACGTGGTTTTAAACAAGATTTTAGCAATCGCAGTTCGATCGATGATAAAAGCATTAATAAAATATGCAAAGCGTATAAAGAAACTGAGCTATAAAGCTACATTTATTTTCGTCTGCATAGAAATACCTACGTAATGTCTTTGAAAGTTGAATACGTCTCGGCGATAGACAGATCGATTCGCATCCAACTTCATATGAGTTGGAGACTTAGAGGGGAGATAAAGGTGACAAGTATTGCTTAACCGTTTGATAAAAAACTAAACTTAATTTTAATGGTATCCCTTTGAAAGAAGTGTTCCTACGCGTCTGAGTGAGCTACCATCAACTTGTTATTTTCATTTACCTATATTATCTAATCACCCTTGCCAACTGTCCAATAATACTGGGTCACGGTCTAAACACCCGTCAAAAGATTAAAAAGAAAACCTCAATACCCGACGACCCTTCATTGGTAATAGCTCGAAAATGTCCTTTGGTACTGGACCCGTTTTGCTGCTTAGCTAAGAGTACGATGGACAAATGGTATGGTAAATATACCCTATGTCCATGGGGTCAAGACGCCACAACAAAGTTATCCAAAGTGGGGCAGGTTTTTTCAAAAGGAGGTTAACCGGTTCTGTGTGAAAAACTGAGATTCCCGTTTCTCATCCCCTTATTAGATACGCTCTAAACATAAAAACTTTTTAACAAAAAATTAAACCGTCGAAAATATTAAAAAGCAAAAAATAATATACTTTTTTTATTTTACTTTAATAACAAAGTTCTTAAACTAATGTTAGTATACCTAAGTCATTTTGAGTCGGCGCCAAACTAGCAAATTAATTAATAAGTAAAGTGTGACGCTAGGCGGCGCGGCGCGTCACGCTCTTCGCCGGAAAATGCCGAGCGTTTACGAAGTTAATGACAGCGAGACAGCAACTCGTGCGGGCACATACGTGAGTGCACACATTGTGCGAGTGGTCGTACCGAGAGCACATTTTTTGGAATGTTAATGTTTGTGGCTGAAGATTTTACGTTGCATTGTTAATTATTGTTCATTGATTGTTTGGCGCCGACTCAAAATGTGCCTATGCACACGAGAATTATGCAAATAATTAATCATTTTTTAACGTAAACTCTACAAAAATTAAGCTTACGAATTTTTTTCAAGTTAAGAATGCGGAGGAAACACAAATTTTCTGAAAAGGACTGAATGAATTTCCATAAATTGCGTTCACCGAGGCGAGAGTCGTCTTTTCAAGACAAAATGTCAGACACCTTATCACCATTTTCTATTACAGTGTTTGATAAAATTTGAATTACTAAATTATCAAAGTGATTTTGTAACATAGGGTATAAAGATAGGGGTAAAACTCGTACGCATTGATTCCTTGGTGCGTGTCATGTTAACCTGTGTGGATATAGGCGCCCTTTAAAGTGTTGTACCTACTTAGAGGTAACGTCGTTAAGAATGGATACATAGGGTACATATTTAATAAGTACAATAACAGTACTGCACAAAAGATTTTATAGTTACACGCTCTTCTATTTAGTTACGGTGTAGGGGCACAGGTACATCAAAGGGCGCGCGACCAATTCCTTACCGAAACCAAAAAGAACTATATTAATTCACAGAAAAAGCAAATTTTTCTGCGATATGTCATCGATGCCGCAAGCGAATTTAATAGCATGACTTTTGGCTACAGAAATTCAATCTTTAAGTATATTGGCATTGAGTACATTTCAAGAAAAAAGGCTGGTGAATTCAGTCAAATTTTTAACCGATGAAAAAAAAGAGGAGGTTCTCAATTCGACGCGTATATTTTTTGTTTTTTTTTATGTATGATCACGCATATCTCCGGCATCAGTAGACCGATTTCGATAATTTTTATGACCTTTGCTAGATAATTCTTCGAGGGTGGTCCCATTTTTTCAACAATAAAAACGCGTTTTCAAGCGCACGCGTCCAATTTTTTGAGAATATCAAAAGGAACTGTATCTACTCGTAAATTAAGCACATTTTCCAACAAAATGTCCATTGATGACGCGGGCGATTTGGTCGCATTGCTACAGAAATTCAATCTTTGTATGTATACCTATATAGCACTAGGTAAATTTCTAAAAAATAAAAGTCAAGTAAATTCGCACGCTCCAGTGTGTGCAGGGTATCATGTAGTTAGTTACATTATTAATTCAATATTGTATTGTGTCTCATTTTATCCCGAATAATAATGTGATTGACATGATGGTTTATCCAAAGTAATTTGAGCGAACAAAGTGATTTAATTCGAATAGCTGGCGAGTTGATGCATTGGCGGATTTATTGGAAATTTATGAGAGTATATTGGTTAATTACAATCAAACTGTAACACGTTTCATTGCCGATTAATGAATATAGTTAAATAACCTTATGTTCTAAATTCCTAGGGAATTCATACATGTATTATTTATTTTGTAAAAATATTGTTTTTAGGGTTCCGTACCCAAAGGGTAAAACGGGAACCCTATTACTGAGACTTCACTGTCCGTCCGTCCGTCCGTCCGTTCATTCGTCCGTCCGTCCGTCTGTCACCAGGCTGTATCTCATGAACCGTGATAGCTAGAGACTTGAAATGTTCACATATGATGTATTTCTGTTGCCGCTATAACAACAAATACTAAAAAACAGAATAAAATAAATATTTAAGGGGGCTCCCATACAATAAACGTGATTTTTTTGCCGTTTTTATAGATAATGGTACGGAACCCTTCGTGCGCGAGTCCGACTCGTACTTGGCCGGTTTTTTACCACAAATATACTACTTTATAAGTTGAAATTTTAGTATTTGGTACTCGCGCTGTCAATGTCATTTCGTTGGAGAATAAGATTTAGTCGTGAATCAATAAGGTTTGTTTTTGTACTGGCAATTATTTTAACGCCCCGCTGCTCCCGGGTTTAATACTCAAAAGTATACACTCAAAGGCTTTTTACCTGTCTTGGACGAAACCTAAAGGAAGGTATAAGATTTTAGCAGTCTATCTATGTTTGTATTTATGTATGTTCCTCCGTAGCGCCCAAACTATTTAATCGATTTTGATAAATAAAGTCAATCGATTCGTAACATGGTCTACATTTTTTTCGTAAACTTTTTCGCAATCGGCACCATTCCTAACCTTTTTTTTTTATAACCTAGCATTGTGTTAGGGTTAACTTGCATGTAGGTACTCTTACTTGTAACCTTACATTTATAACCCCTCGATGTAACGCCGGATATGCGGGACCAACAGACCCTGGTCACATCTGGCACCAACCGCAAAACATTAATGTACCTTGCGTTTCTCTACACTTGATATTTAGACCTTATAACCTTCACAATTGGGTGCAATCACGTATGGCATGTCATTAGTAATAATAGTATCAGTAATAGCGAGTGGTGTACAGACGTGGTCGGGTTCCGCATAAAGTCAGTACCACAGCATAAATATCTACAGTATTTTAACTTCATACAAACGGCCGGAACGCGAGTTATACCCACGCGCCTCGATGTTGGTACCCACTTGGTACCCAATCAGTCGCGACTGTGCCGCAGTGGCGAACGCACGGTGCGAGCAGTAAGTGTGCGATTTATGAATATTTGATTTTTAAATAAGTACAGTTGTATTGTATTGTAATTGTACAATTGTATAAGTATTTTTAATGAAACTTTTTATCCAAATGCGGATTTTTTAATGCTATTTCATTGAATCATAAAGCTTTTCGTACGTCTCAGTCGAGGCGAAAATATTTTTCAGTCTCAAATTTATAAGGGTGGTATTATTTATTAAATCTACTAATAAAAAAACACAATATGTTATTTTATTCCACTTCCTATTTCATTCACAACTAATCACATTTTTTTTAAATAATAAATATATTCAATATACAATTCAAAATACAATCCAAAACTAGAAAGAAATTCAAGTACATAGGTAGATGAAATTAAAATACTGTAGGCGGCAGCCCTATCGCGTGTTTACGTATCGCGCGGCTGTAGGTATCTTTTTCAAGGACACGGCCGAGTCCCATTACTGTAGATATTTATGCTGTGTCAGCTCATATTTATGCTCAGTGCATTATGTCTAGGCACACTGGTGCGTCAAAGCTCGCGCGTCGAAATTTTTGGCAATATCCAAGCCGACAAAAATGTAACTTTTATGTAGAAAAAATTGTAAGGTGTATCTATCTATTTGCCGCACACAAAAAGGAAAGGTAAAGTAAGAGAAAATAACAAATGCGATATTTTACCGAGCCTTTACAAAATTACACTTTATTGTTGTGACATGCACGCAACAAAGCTATTCGGTACACTGATAGCCGTGTAAATATATACATTTAGTTGATTTCACTTGCAATTTTTCCAACCCAGTGGTTTTAAGGCCCCACTGAGGCGTCAAAGCGCGTGGGTTGAATTTACGTTACTCACCAAAATATACTCTATTGACTCATACAAAAAGTTCATTCTTCAACGACATGACATTGACAGCGCGAGCGTATTTTGACGCGTGCGGGCGTGACTAGAATAGGTAGGTAGGTACCACTAAAGACTCTGCTCTTCGTATGGCTCCGCGGTAATGATTCCGCCATTTTTGTTATCTCGTGTACCTGTAGTATACGGCAAATATATGGGAAAACAAGTTATTATACCAAATTTCAGCTCAATCGGTTAAAGATAACTGATTTAAAATTCAGTTGCAAGATTCCACCCGGACATACATACGTTACAAGCTAATATAAAGCTTGTAAAAATTACCGCAGCGCCGGCTCGATATGCCATCTCCGTTATAATATATCCATGCTTTTACCACAGAAATTTAATGTTTATGTATGTTGACATACGAGTTCGTTTTGACGCGCGGCTTTTGATGCCCCAGTGTGCAGGGGACTTGAGATCATAACAAGCTGTTAATTAATATCTCGCGAGGTAAACTTATTTTACCGCAACATGGATTGGCTGTTTACCGAAAACACACTATATCCATCTGTTCATAAGTACAATGGCTTTGATTCTGTGGTAAAAAAATAATAAGGGCACGCAGCCAAAAAGAAATCCGTTTTATTTATAAATGTGTTATTGGAATTTGTTGTTGCCATTTAATTACTTGACACTGGCATAATACTTGATAATTGCAGTAAAAGGTCATACGTCATTTTTGTTGTTTTATTATTCTTCATCACTTTGTTTGCTTAAAGGAAGAAGAAACAAATCGCAGTATGGATTCATCCGCCATCTTTATCACTGTCATCACCCATTTCTATTTATAATATGTATTTATTAAATTTGCCCTTGATATTAATTACTTGACACTGACTGAAATACCCGCTAAACGCAGGGGAGCCATTCCTTTCCATTCCAAGATTTCATTCATTTCGTGAAAAAGAAGAAATCGCAGTTTAGACGTTGGAACTGTGAAAGAGATAATCTTCTCAAATTTAATGCATTTTAAATTTCGAATAGGTATTCCGTTTTTGAATTCAAATACACATTCCAATTGTCTCAGTCCCGTCCCGTCATCATCACTGTGGTTGCGTAATCATCACCCAGGACGGCGTAGAAAGTCCCAACTGTGGACGACAGACGACGTATTATTTGAAGGTGACACATGTAGCCGCCGCAACCCGCCATGGGCCGTCCAATAGGGGTGGCTAGTGGGGTGAAGCAAATAAACTTGTGTTAATTATTGAGAATATAAAAATAACAAATAATAAAATTGCCTCGCATATAATTTTTCTGCTTTTATTGGAATCACATAAGGAATACCTGAGATTACCGGATAATTCAGCCAGTGTCATGTAATTAGTAGCAAGAGCAAATTTAAAACTGGCCAAGTGCGAGTCGGACTCGCGCACGAAGGGTTCCGTACCATTATCTATAAAAACGGCAAAAAAAACACGTTTGTTGTATGGGAGCCCCCTTAAATATTTATTTATTCTGTTTTTTAGTATTTGTTGTTATAGCGGCAACAGAAATACATCATCTGTGAAAATTTCAACTCTCTAACTATCACGGTTCATGAGATACAGCCTGGTGACAGACGGACGGACGGACGGACGGACAGCAAAGTCTTAGTAATAGGGTTCCCGTTTTACCCTTTTGTTACGGAACTCTAATAAAACACATTATAAATAAAATGGGTGAGGAATGTGATAATGATGGTGGACTCAACAGTTATGTCCGCATATAATTTAACCCTGCGCAGACTGAGGCGCCAACGACAGCGTGTCATAATTTTCGCAAATACCAAAACGCAACCATATTGACTCGTAGAAAAAGCTCATTCTTCAAGGAAATGACATTGACAGCACGACCAAATGCGTGGCTTTTACCACGGAAATTCAATCTTTATGTTTACTGACACAGAGTTGGATTTGGTATTGGCAAAAATACTGACGAGCGGCTTTTGGCTGGAGACTTGATATCAAGCGGATAATCATGTCTGACCTTTTCAAGATGATATAAATACTCTCCTTGTTGGCCTTAAGCGGCCTTCAGTGGCCTTCAGTGGCCCCGGGCACACTGAGAAGTCGAAACGCGCGCGTCCAAATTTAAGCTAATACCTGAACACATGGAATCGTCAAATTTAGCCAAAAAGTTCCAAAACGCTTCCTAGTTCAAGTTAACGAAAATATACTATAGATTATGTAATAATTTGTCCTTTTTTTAGGGTTCCGTACCCAAAGGGTAAAACGGGAACCCTATTACTAAGACTTCGCTGTCCGTCCGTCCGTCCGTCTGTCACCAGGCTGTATCTCATGAACCGTATTAGTTAGACAGTTGGAATTTTCACAGATTATGTATTTGTGTTGCCGCTATAACAACAAATACTAAAACACACAATAAAATAAATATTTAAGGGGCTCCCATACAACAAACGTGATTTTTTGCTCGTTTTTATAGATAATGGTACGGAACCCTTCGTGCGCGAGTCCGACTCGCACTTGGCCGGTTTTTTCAACCCGTTATAACTTTGTTTCGCAATGTTGAATCCTTATATTTATACTCAAATTTTGCTCACCCTTAACCCCCGGCACACTGGGGTGTCAACCCACGCGCGTCAAAATATTTTCTGATACCAAAATGGACTCTGTGTCAATATGCATAAAGATTGCATTTCTGTGGTAGAAGCCACGCCCCCACGCGTCAAAATTCGCTCACGCTGTCAGTGTCATTTGGTTGAAGAATTAACTTTCAAAAATTAATACATGATTGTTTTGTAAATTCTCATCCATCCATCGACCAAGTGTTTTACATACTCTACTACAGCCCTTTTAACGTCCCACTGCTGGGCACGGGCCTCCTCTCAATGCGAGCGGGATTCAGGCCATAGTCCACCACGCTGGCCCAGTGTGGGTTGGCAGACTTCACACATCTATCGCGAACTAGTCAAGTTCCCTCAGATGTGCAGCTTTCCTCAGCGATGTTTTCCTTCACCGTTTCATAGCAAGTGATAATCTCGGATGAAAATGAGATTCGCACATGAAACGCAGAGGTGCGAGCCGGGGTTTGAACTTGCACACTTTGATTGCAAGGCGTGCGTTCGACCACTCGGCTACCACTGCTTCGCAGTTTACATACTCTGTTGTTGGCAAAATCATCGACTAAATACGATGGAGGCCATATCTTTTAAAAAGTGAAG
This sequence comes from Ptilodon capucinus, assembly GCA_914767695.1. Classification (NCBI taxonomy): domain Eukaryota; kingdom Metazoa; phylum Arthropoda; class Insecta; order Lepidoptera; family Notodontidae; genus Ptilodon; species Ptilodon capucinus. The sequence goes on from OU611807.1 coordinate 11,868,866, forward strand.
TGAGCTTTATTTATGAGTTAATACAGTTTGTTTTGGTATGTCAAAAATTGTACGCGTGAGCGTCGACGCCCGAATATGCGGGAGGCCTTAGGACATGGGGTATTACGAGGTTTTTATTGAAATGAATAGTTGTCTCGTACTAAGTTTAGCATTGTTTGGAACGTTTCGCGTTCTCTTCATATATGGTCTGAAATTCAGATCAGAATAAAAATCAGGTATTTGCTTGTAAAACACTTTATAATTAGGCTATTTCTTAAATCTTCCTCGTATGTGGAATAATGTGCCTGGTATAATAGCAATAGGAATGGCCCCTATTCCATTGTGGTCACACTGTGTTCCTCCGGTGAAGCTGTAAAGGCCAACTCACGGCCAACAGCGTAGTCCATTCAAAAAAAAAAAAAAAACACTGTGGTGCGTCTCTGCTTACCCCATCGGGGAATACAGGCGTGATGATATTGATGATGTATTACATATCGAAGAGTGAAAGGTTATTTGACTTAAGCGACATTATTTTTTTACTTTACGGGCGAGCATACTCATTCGGAGCAGAAAAATTCGCTGATTCCAAATATGTATATAAATATGTACCCGTAAGTCCTTATCGCCTAAAAGTGTCGCTTAAGTCAAATGGCCTTTCACTCCTCGATATACAGGGTGTTTCAGAAGTCGGAAATAATACTTTGGGTACATATACGGTAGCTCATATGTGGATGCTTACTGAAGACAGATTATACCTAATTATCATAGTTACTGGGTTATATACCTTTGAATATTTGTCAGAGGTATCGTATTCTGGCCTTTGGGTACATCCATAACCCTATCCAGCAGTGTAAACTACACTTATGAGAGGCGGCTACCAATATTCACAACAACAGTACATGAAAATTTTACATAGGACTCGAGATATTACGAGTTATAGAAATTGACGATGAAGAAAAGTTGGAAAAACATGGTCGAATTTCAATCAAATTTTTATACCATTCAGTTGTATACACGATAATCAGCAGCTAGCGTCCAAGTATTATTTCGGACTTCTGATACATCCTGTATATAGATGCAGAGCTCTTACCAGGATTGCAAGCGAGCAGTTTTGTTAACATTATTATACGTTTATGTGGCTCGTTGAAGCGAACGGAGCACTTAGCTCGTCCCACCGGCTAACGAAGAGTCTAGACAGCACCGGCACCGTTATTTCAGCGGCTGAATATTATAACATCCAACGACTGTTTTAGATAATTTATTAATCATTAAGACGCCGCGCCGCTGCCTGTACGGACTCGACAAAACTTAATTAACCACTTCCCTTTGAACTGTACCTAACCGTACTTTGAGTACTTACAACTGACACAGAAATAGAACCAGTCAGGCACTTGTCGAAATCGTAATCGTACTTGAAAAATTTATACTAAAAATAAAAAACTAAGACGTTTGTCGAACAAGATTAATTTCACGGGATATGTCGCTCGCTCACTATCTCATTTTATATGCAAGAAAGGAACGAAATCGATATATACATGGTTATAAGTCTTGTTTTATCGCGTGCTAGCCGCATTGCTTACTACATATAAAGTTAGATGACTCTTAAATGACTTCCGGTCGAAATGTGCTGACCTCTGTCAACTTGCCAAAACCAATAATTCTTTGTTGGACCGTAAGAATGGGAAGCAGATGTTCCACTGCGAAGCTTATTATGTCTAATCTACCACAATAAGGTCGGTGGTCTATCGAAGACAACAATGGATGACGCATTCTTGTGACGTCACTACTCCCGCGCACGCTAAATTGTCTAGCGCATCTGTAGGCTTAGCAGACTTAGAAAATGACGTCACTTTGAGCTTTTTGTACTGTACATGGCTCTGTGTGTGACCCACTGCTGGGCAAATGCCTTCCCTTCCTCTATTCGTCTCTATTTTGGGTCAAAATGGCCCATTCTTTCTGGGCCTGCCGCTATGTGACATTACTGGCGGGGGGGGGGGGGGGGGGGGGATGTACTCTATGGTAATCGTAGTCCAGTGTAATTCGGACATATAAACACATGAATATTTATTCGTTGATATATATATTGTATATGGTCACCGTACCGCGGCGCGGCTATCCATAAGCGAATAATGGAGAGGATGTGCATTGAACAAAAACTATGCTTTGGCGTTACTAACGACCTTCGGGTCGAATGTCGTGGGCCAAGTTGTACGCGAAAGCAGATTGTAAACCGGCCAAGTGCCAGTTGGACTCGCGCACGAAGGGTTCCGTACCATTATCTATAAAAACGGCAAAAAAATCACGTTTGTTGTATGGGAGCTCCCTTAAATATTTATTTTATTCTGTTTTTTAGTATTTGTTGTTACAGCGGCAACAGAAATACATCATCTGTGAAAATTTCAACTCTCTAACTATCACGGTTCATGAGATACAGCCTGGTGACAGACGAACGGATGGACAGCGAAGTCTTAGTAAAAGGGTTCCCGGTTTACCGATGTGTACCTCACGCGTGGCTCGACTCATTTGTTGCAAGTACTTCATAAAATAATGATTTGACGTTGACCGATGGAAACGCACAAAGCGACGATTAACAATATTTTCGATACCGTCCGCTAGAACGACGCATATTGGTTGTGACGAGACATAATGTGAGTACATTTTGTCTCTTTTTCACATATGAATTTCGACAGTGACATAGAGAATCGATGTGACATCTGCCGAGGGATGTATACGAAATGAGCGAAATGATGATATTTAATGGAATAAGATGAGGAATGGCATCACCTGCGACTAGCGCGAGTATTTCGCCAATGTCAAGTAATTAATAGCAAGGACAAATTCAATAAATACACATTATAAATAAAAATGGATAATGACAAAAATTAGTTACAAAAGTGATATCGAGGGATGTATACATCGAGGCGTGAAAAATTATTTGACTTGAGTGATTATTTTTTTAAACTTTACAAGAGAACGTACTCATTCGAAGCAGGAAAATTCGCTGATGCCTAATATGTGTATATAAATCAATATCGCCCAAAAGTGTCGCTAATATCCGGTTTAATAACCGGTAATAACCGGTTTTTGTATTATTGCACGTGTTACTGTATACGTAGTACTACATACAGTAGTTTCTAGTTGGAATTATTCGTTCATGAAGTTCGTTAATGTTGTTCGCTGGCCGCTTAAGTCATAGATACGTTTTATAATAACGAACGCAAATGAGTGTGATTAATTTGACACTGTTTCCATGAATCACCTACCTCCATGGAGGTTATATTATAGTATGGCGGCGTTCAGTTTCACGCTTGCATGTGTAAGTTACCAAAGGTTTTCGGTTTTAGCATTTTATCCACTTAATAGTACTGCAGTTGTAGCATGTGCGCCAAGACTATACTTATGTCACGAAATATGTTGATGTTGTCTCTATTTCTCAAATGAAATGAGACTCTCCGTCACAGAGGTATTGACATACGTGCTCACCCCACTGGGCACATTATGTTTTGTCATACTAATTGGTTTCATATATCTTCCTTCCTTGTCTATCTCGTATTGGTTATGGCAATATTTATGGCTTAACTTACTAGCTCTCGATAGACGTGGGAAGTCTGGCAACCCGCACTGGGCCAGCGTAGTGGACTATGGCATAAATCCCCCTGCATTGTGGAAAGGCCAGTGTCCAGTGCTTACCAAAACTCTCAAAATACGTTTTGGTGGAGGCATAGGTAATGCTTCTTTTATTTTTTAGCTTTATAAACTACTAGTGGCCCGTCCCGGCTTCGCTGGACATTTACGCTTCGGTGGACATTTAACGAACCCGCGCTGCGGTAAATTTTTCTGGTTTATCAGTTTCCGCCATTTTTGTTTTCCCATATAGTTGCAGTATACTATAGGTACATGAGATAACAACAATGGCGGAAAAATGGCCGCAGAGCTTATACGAAGAGCGAAGTCGTCAGGGTTCCGCCAAAATTATATACGCATACAATTGTCGGACATACGAGATACCGAACTATAAAACAACTATTCATAAACAGTTAAACTATTTCATTCTTCACATTAAGACTTTAAGTTAACAATCATGTGTTTCAATTATATTACAAATTTCTTAAAAACTAATATAAATTTCAGTGTTGATTTGTAATCATTTGGTATGGGGTTCCATAAAATAAAAAGTATTTGGTCGTGTTCCGTAATCTTAAAAGTTTAGGAACCCCAGTGCTGTTAGCACGCATGTCAAGACAAGACCTCTGTCACGGATTGGCTCGGTCGCTCTCTGTCTTATTTCATACGAGAGAATGAGATTATCAACATATTCTGTGACAAGTATAGTCTTGGAGCTCATGCTTCAACTGCTGCTCTAGATACAATATGTATTTAAGCATTGCTGGATGACAGGTGGTAAGGGTCGATAGGACTGTCCCCGTCTGTCAGGTGTCATGTCGCCGACACCGTTTCAAACGCATTCATCTGTGTTCTAATAGTCGCACTAATTGTACATTTGCATGTCTCAGTTCCATTCGGTGCATGGCAGACGCTGTTTCATGAATCAGCTTATCTGTGTCGTGATGTGCTTACGGATTAAACACCCCTGGACACTGGGGCGTCAACAGTCGCGCGTATAAATATTTGCCAGTACCAAAACGAACCTTGTGGCAATATATATAAATTTCGATGGTAGAAGCCACGCTGTCAATGTCATTTCGTAAAGTTGTCGTCAATCATTTCGAACTTTTTGTATGAGTCAATACAGTGTTGGTATTGGCTAAAGGTTGACGCGCGGTTTTTGACGCTCCAGTGTGTAACAAGTCTACGGCCCTAGCATCTCTTTGACGTCAAAACAAACGACTACCCGTAACTGGACCATATTCTTCGAAATAGTAAATGAAACGCAATTATAACTTTATGTGCTAGGGCCGCTGATTTAATTGTCAATGCGTTTCACTGTCTTAATCTGACCAATACCACAGTTGTCTTCTGTTTAAAAAAATAACATACGCGCAAGTTGTTTGTATACATTAGTACAGAAATAGATTTATATATTTAAGTGGGTGATGCATATTGTAATACAAGGTCGATAGCAGGCTTGCCACTCACTGTGATGACTATTGAATAATTCAATTGTGATGCACTTCTATACTCAAACATGTCTCATTATTTTCATTCGTACATGTTATTTTTATTCACAACACAACTGTGGACTAGTGAGTTTAGATCGTATATTTCTTCATGGCATGATCTTAACGTTTTAATTACGAACCAAATGCTGAGTGCGCCTTTGTGTTGCAGAAGTGAGACAGGAGGCAGTCCAGCAGGCACTGGCCGAGATGCAGAGCCGGCCGAAGCCCTCCCTCCCGATGCCCTCCAAAAGGACCTCCATGATGGCCAAAAGTCCGGATAGAGAGAGACCTGACCTATGTAAGTACTACTACTCATTTTCCATTAGGAATCCCTTTAGCCATATTAGTTCTGTTGAAAGAACTCCGGAGATCTTTGCGTTAATCTACCCTATCACCTGCCAACGCATCTTCAAATATAAATATTTAATTGAATCTGCAATTTAGTTTTGATAAATTTTGTACTTTTCCTTGAAATTTATGTCCCTCTATAAACTATGAAATTGTTCAGTACCAAAGTGTTCTGCAATGCCGCTATAAATGGATCGTAAATGTCAGTAAATTTAGGGGTTTATTTGCACGTTAATAATTGTACTAGGTACATTGTATGTTAATTGATGCGAGTAAGTGATCGGCACGTGGCAAACGTGTCTGGCTGCGTTAAATGCACGCCCTGTCTCATCCCGCCCTTGTCGCTCCAATTGGTGCGAATTGATTTGGTCAGTCACGCTGATTGTGTCATTAATGACTGAAGTACTGACTGTTGCGAAGCATCACCGCGCTTATCAAGTATCCTGTCCCCTTACCGCCCCTGGTCTCTCAGCAATGTTTTTATGTTACTTTCAGTTTTTGACTATTAGTTCAGTATAAGATCTGTAAAAAAAATACAGTTACAATTAAAACAACAACAAACAACTGATTCCAGGGGGCCTTACCACCGCTTACGGTATTTGGGCATCAATAGTAACTGTCAATTTTTGACAGATTTTTTATTGATTTAACTGTCAAAACCTTTTTTTTTTAACGTCGAAAAATCCTTTATGGATACCCTGCCACCTCGGGGAAGTAACAGGGCCGTATACCCACTAAAAACCTACGGTGTACCATCTTCCGCTTATATCGGGGCGTCACGGGATCGCTTTCGCATGCACCGCGACGCACCAGCGGATAACTCAACAATGGCTGGGCCTCCGGCGCTGAGAAGAGATGGCTTGGTACAACCCCGACCGTAACTGTCAAAACCTAGATTAAAGACCGGTGGTGAGGGGCTGTTCAATAATTTACTCGGATTTTGGCTATTACAATACTACGGGTGTTTCATTGTTCGCTTGCATTTGTGAATGTTTACATCAATGCCGCGTAAATATGAAAAGTAGGTACAATAGGTAGGTAAAGTTATACAACCAGTTATAATTCCAATATATTATCCACTTACCGTGAAAAAGATTATCATCGTGCATTTTCTCGATAGGTCAAGGAGAGGAAAAAAATAAAGTTTATAAAACAGGCTGTTATATACACTTGAAGCGCATAACCGTTGAATATTTTATTTATAACTAACTACCCGTGCCCGCGACTCTGCTTGCGTGGGCACTACTTTAGGGGGGAAATTGCTTGAGTTACCCCTTGTAATATCAGCTATCTCGCAATGGGCGTTCAAACGGCGTTTGGTTCTGATTTCTTTCAAACCTCCCCCCCTCCCAATGTGCGTAGCGTCATCATCAGACGAGGATTCGTGCGCGGGCGACACAGAACTTCCCCCACCGCCCGAGCTGGCCTCCCAGCCCGCGCGGCGCCCCGCCGCCCCCCACCCCCGCGCACACCCCCACCCGCTGCCGCAACACCACCAGAGGGAGAAGAAGCACCCACCGAGGGAGAGAACAGAGATTGATCTCTCCGAAATTACACATCTACCTGCGTGTTAGTATCTTGACTATTTTCCACAGGCGCAACAAGATGTGCAGTACTTGTCTTTTAGAAGTTGATGCCCGTTTTCATTTAAATTAGGAAACGCTTTAATCCTCCCGCACATTGGGGTATCAAAGCTCGCGCTTCAAAATGTTTGCCAATAACAATCGAACCCTAAGTGTCAATATGCATAAAGATTAAATTTCTGTGGTTAAAGCGACCCCGACGAGTCAAAATTCGCTCGCGCTGTCAGTAGTCATTTATTTGAAGAATTAACTTTTTGTATGAGTGTATACAGATTGTTTTTGGATGGCAAACATTTGACGCGCGATATTCTACGCCCCAGTATGCCTGATTATTAATACACTGCAGTAACAACCGCTTTATTGTTTAGGCATCACTTTAATTTAGTTGTATAAAAAATCATTAGTAACAAAATATGCATGCCAATTACGCCAACATATAAATCTCACCCTGTTGTAGTAGTTTAGATGTGCTACTGTAAGTAGAGTTTCCGCATCTAGGTGTTTCGCCAAACAATCCGAAAATTAACTCGCAAGCTAGCTTATTGTACTTCATTTTTAACTCATCTTCCATTTTATGTTTCCTTCGCTTTTTATGTCTGTGCTCAAGCCTAAGTTTTAGCAATCCAAGCGCGTTAGCATTGCTTTGAAGCTACCGTCAAAAGTTTGCCTTTTGAAACCTGGCATCGGTCAGATGCGTCGAATAGAATAACTAAAGTTTGTTTAACTATGGACTGCGTTATGGGCCTTGTCATACTATTCTGATGAGATTTTATTCGACCCGTGATAGTATGAACATCGCACTTAAAGCCTACGTTGACGACCTTTATCTCAAAGCCCCGAGCACACACACCCGTCTAGACACAAATTTTTGAGAGCCTTAAAACAAACTATATTGATTCATAGAAAAAGCTCATTATGCAACGAAATATCATTAACGGCGCGAGCAATTCTTACAGTGTAAGTAATACCAGAGAAAATCAATCGTTATGTGTGCCCGGGACTTAACAAATACCTAAAGAAAATTCATTTATTCATATAGAACATTTGCATGACATTATTTGTAGCTATCATTGAGATAGATATCTATCGCCACCGATTACCTTGGGGATCTTTATCAGAATTCTAATCCCAGCCATCTTCGCAAGAGTAGATCCACCCACCCCACTAAAAGATGACACATTCCTAAGATTAATGTTCTCTGTCATAAAGATGAAAACTTTACACCGAACTGGGGCCTGATTTTCGTTTGATAGACTTCAAATTCTATTAGAGATATGTCAGAACAAAAGAAAAAATACGACCAATTTAACGTTTCGTTTCGACATATCCCTAATAGAGATTGATGTCTATCAAACGAAAATCGGGCCCATTCTTAACATCGTATAGGTATACTAAGTTTGATATTGTATACTTTTATGGTTAAATAATTATACTCTAACACTAGGAATTTATCAGCTCATCCAGAAGTTTTTATTTAAAAGCGAAAAGCGTTATTTTCTCATTCTCTGAAACTTTCGTCCAACGTATTTTTCCCTGAACTGACTGTTTAAATTCCTTTATAACGAATGTACAACTTGTAAACGCCCGGCTTCAGCTTTCAACATAGTTTTACAATTCCAACTTCCCGATGCGTTTCAACTCCGACAGATGCACAAAGAGTACAAATTGTACAAACGGTTTGTATCTAGTTTGATTTTGACTTTTTATTTCGTCTGCTCTGTGAGTTAATTTGACGTTTCATCGCACGAGGTTTTATTTAGTCTTTTAATTTTTAATAGCAAATGCTTATATTTTTATTCAAATTTTTCCATATGCTGAAACCACTTTAATTTCACTGTCCCCAGTGACGCCGCCGCGCCTCAAATAAAATCCTATTTATGGAGCTGTAACGTTGAATAAATAACGGCTACAGTTTTCCAACCGATCCAACACTTGCTAATTATTAATAAAAAATGAGATACAGGACCGAGCACTAGCCCTGAACAATGTAATTAGCCACTTAATGGTACGTTATCGACGATATCGTTAATTAAAATGTAATAAGTGGCTGTTTCGCTACAATTTAATAAAAGGGTAAATAATTAATGGGTAGGTAGCATTAAATAAGGCAGCTAATACAAGTGTTCTTACTGTTTTAATTTTAATAGGGCTCAGGAATTCTGGAAATTTTATACGTTAGTATTCCAAAACTATATATGTCTGGATTTTCATCAATTTAAAGTTATTTTCAACTATATATACTCAAAGTAATCATGAGTATCGTGTGGGTAATGTACTTCTTGCCAATTTTACTTAATATATTGCATTGAAAAATGTAAAAAAAACTTCATTGCGGAAATCCGTTACGGACGTTTTCGAGTGATTTAAAATATCCCCGAAAGTTTATCCTGCTGGCTCAGTACAGTGCATTAAAGCAGACTATGGCGTCAACGCTCGCGCGGCAAAATTTTGCCATTCCCAAAACGAACTCTATATCAATGTGCGTAAAGATTAAATTTCCATTGTAAAAGCCACGCCCTCACGCGTCTAAAGCGCGCCCTAGCGCTGTCACTGTTATTTCGTTGTAGAATGTACTTTTTGGATGTGTCAAAACAGTTCGATTTGCTATGACAATTATTTAATTGAACCCACGCACGTGAATTTTCACGTGCGTGGGTTGACGCTCTAGTGAGTCCTTAATTTCCCCTTGCATGCTGGTTGGTAGCATCCCATAGGAACCGCAAGGTTATTGATTAACAAGCGTCTTCAATCTTATAATAGTTTGCCTACATATCCTGTAGCGTCTGTTCATCTCGCGCTAGATATCCAGCCAGATGTGACGCACACGTCGTCGGGCGCTCGCCGCGGAGGCGCCCTGGTCGCCGACCGAGTGCAGTGCTACGCACAGGCAGAGGACACCGGTACTGGCACCGGCAGATGGAAGGTAACATCACCAGATAACGTCTTCTCATCCACACAAGCCCTCATCTGACACCTAGTAAAGAGCGGTCGTAGGTTTACAAACAAAATTGGAGCTGTTGAGTCAGTCTAGCGTGCAGATGTAGATGTGCTTTCTGGAACATGTTTACTTTCAATAGATCAAACCTTATAGCACCGTAAAACTTGATGAGTAGGTACAACAAAGCAATCTACAAACATCTGAAAGTCGGCAGTATTTTTCGGTCTAACTTCCAATAGTTGGTTTGTTCATAATTTTCGTCGCTATTAGTGAGATTGAGGTGAGAGACATTTGCAAACAGACTATTAAATGACTAGGAATCCTTTTGCCTCTGTTGTTAGGAAGTGTAGTGAGAATGCGAGTCGTTTTCAATAAGTAGCAAGTGAGCGAGCCTAAACGAGGAAGACATCTTCAGCCTACAAGTTATATGCCTAATCTTGGCTCACACGCTTACACGATTCAGCGCTCTCAAATAAAAACCGGCCAAGTGCGAGTCGGACTCGCGCACGTAGTGTTCCGTACCATTATCTATAAAAACGGCAAAAAAATCACGTTTGTTGTATGGGAGCCCCCTTAAATATTTATTTTATTCTGTTTTTTAGTTATTTTTTTTTATTTGTTGTTATAGCGACAACAGAAATACATCATCTGTGAAAATTTCAACTCTCTACCTATCACGGTTCATGAGATACAGCCTTGTGACAGACGGACGGACGGACGGACAGCGAAGTCTCAGTAATAGGGTTCCCGTTTTACCCTTTGGGTACGGAACCATAAAAACGACGTTATAATCCCGCAATAATAACCTATAATTGATGGCTTGTGAAGTTTAAAAGCAGGTTAGCGAAACATATGACTCGGAGGCTATCGATCAATCAATTTGCATTTAACGTTCGCACTCCACACCTAAACCCATACTCTCACACAGCTGAGAGCTCAAGATTCTAGTGTTAATTATATGTTACAACGTGGAATGGCGTGCCTAAGTTTTCAAGATCCTCAGGCAGTTTACACGAGACTTGTCTAAAGTGCGCACAGGGGGGTCAACACGGGGGTAGATAGGGAATGCACACATGAATGCAATATGTGCGGTTTGCGCCGCACGTTTGACGTGCAATTTCCTCATTGTGCGGCTTTCCAGAACAGGACGTGGTCCCGATTGATTCCGAACTTCCCCTAGGGATATTCGACTGGAATGAATATCGCTGGAATCTGTTTGCTTCGACTAAATTACACCTTCGCTCTGTGTACAGATACGCACATATTTCGATGTGTTTGCGATTGTTGATTTATTCCCATTAGCGCATTAAAGGTCTTTTGGTTTCGGTATTAATGACCAAAGTTAAGATACCATGCAATACTACACTAAAGGGAGTATACATTGTGTAACATGTGTGCTTAAATACCACTCAAAAAAGTTTTGGCCAATTAATACGATTCACAAAAGAATCTGTCGTCACAGCTTCTGAAAATCAAGTTATTCAAGCGGTGTCACATACAATTCATTGGTGGTATTCCGATAATTTCATTCGTACGATCCAAATTCTCTGAAAGTGACGCACGATTCGATCGAGGAAAATCAAAACAGTACTGCGCTTCCCACTCGACAATGAGGTCGTGCGGTTCTAATTCGTGAGTGCGACAGACATTTGTAATTTTGTTTTTGTGTGAATATTCAGTGGAGCTTAATCCATACTAGGTGTCGGCGAAAATTCAACAACTGCTCAACACGCTGAAGAGGCCAAAGCGTCGCCCGCTCCCGGAGTTCTATGAGGACGACGATATAGAACTCGAGCTGGCCGCTAATCCCAAGGACCCGAACGCGCCGAAGCCCGAAGGCGGCACCATGACCCCGGCGGTAGGGGAGCAGCTGGTGGTCCCCGCGGGGCTGCCCAGGAACCTCGAGGCAGCCCTGCAGCGATACGGCACTGCCTCTTTCAAAGCTAACGTTGCCACTGTGCTAGACCCTAATGGAAAGCTCAGCAATTCACTCACTTACGGTAAGTTATAAATGGCTCAATGACTGTTTTGATAGTAGGATGCAATTCTTTACTTCTCATTATGAGATCACACTGTATCTAATCGTGACGGCTTAATGTATGAAACACTAAGCCGTCACGATTTGTGATGTATTTGTGATGTGACATAAGTCACGTCATCTTCTTATCCTCAGCTTCATGTTATTATCATAACGTAACGTATAGTATAACCGCTTGTTGCTGGAGGTACCACTTACATAGAATAGAAATGAGATTGTCAACTAAATGTTCAAATGTCGTCTCTTCCCCTCACAGGCAAACTGTTAAGCCGCTCGCTCAAAATTGCTCACGCATTGCTCAACAAGACGTTCACGTCGAAGACTAGTAGCGGCGGGCCTCTGACTGGCGACAACTCCATCAAGCCCGGAGACAGGGTCGCGCTCGTCTACCCCAACAATGACCCCATCAACTTCATGTGCGCCTTCTACGGGTGCCTCCAGGCCGGCATTGTGCCTGTACCCATCGAAGTGCCGTTAACGCGGCGAGACGCTGGCCTCCAACAGGTGGGATTCCTGCTCGGATCCTGCGGCATACAGTATGCTCTCACATCCGACAATTGCCTGAAAGGTCAGTTTGAATTATTGACTCCTAATTTAATTGTACCCAAAAGCACCTCGGTCGATATTGGCGTTAATGCGGGTCGAGTTTAACGGGCGAAGGTTGGAACGATGGTTGGTTAACCAACAAGATAAAATACCCGGTTCAAAGATTT